>JBAJHW010000004.1:236469811-237669811 GCA_037013535.1 Intellagama lesueurii | reverse complement strand
TAAGATGCAAAACAGGCTTATTCTACTCTTCTGACCACTTTTCTGCAAAAAAAAACCAAAAAAAAAAAACCTATGTAAGACTTTAAGCCCTTTAAGTGTTTTGTGATAGATGGAAGACTGGTGGGTTGTTTGTAGGAAAAGTTTTACACCTAGTGACCTTCAGAGGGCAAGAGGAATTATCTCATCAGTTGCTATCTCAGTGTGTAGCTGATGGTCCTGAATCTTGTTAGATGCATGAATAGATTCTCAGCCACCTGGGACAACAAGAAGAAAAAAGTCCAATTACTTCCTCAAAAGCTGAATTTGCTATTCAGACTACATGTGGGTTGGTTCAACTTTGGGGAAACCCCATTCCCCTTTTTGTTCCCCAAAGAGTGGAGACAGGCCTTCTTCATAAACGCTTCTTTTATTTGCGAACACCGGAGAACCATGAACAACAACTTCAGCTGGACCAACGGATCCGTCATTTCCCGTGCATTCAACATAACAGTCCCTTAACTCGGGCGTCGCAAGAGAGTTCCCCATCGGGGGGTTCACTCCAAACCATTCGCGATCTGTGTGTTTTCTCGTGGGCTTCCTCAGACTGGGGCATATGGTGCTGCAACAGGGGTGCCGAGCCCACTCTCCCTCCATGGGCGTTTCTGGATGTGACATCACCATGGGGGTCTGGCCCCCTTCTTCCACCAATCTTCCTTCTTGGGATAGACATACACCGTCCATTCTACTGGTTCTGTTTTCCCCCAGCTGCATGGCCAATCCTTCCTTTCTTTACCTTTTCAGCTCTTCTCCCTCTTTTCCTATCTTACTCCCCTCAGGTCTCACGTTGCGATATTGCTGTCTCCTTTTTATTTCCTATAGGGGCAGTTTCATTTTAACACACTCTCCTGTCCAGGGTTCTTGCATTTCTAACCAACCCCATCCTAGAAGAACGTCTTCTTCCTATTGGCGCCTCCCCTTTCTCGCCCTCCTCTCGCTCTTCTTTCCTGCTCTTTCTTCTCCTCTACTCTCAGTTGGGCCACTGCTGGTCACAGCTTATACGCTGTCTCGTATCCCTCTGTTGTGGGCACTGGAGGGGACGGCTCACACTCCTATTTTCTGCTGGGAAGTGGTTCCTCCTCACACTACATTAAAGCACCAGACAGACTTTTGTGTCTGCTTTCAGTTTCTGCCAGCTTCAGCCATCTGACCTGCCTTCTTTAGCTGATGTTATGAATTATGTTAGAACATTTTATTACCCTTTAACTATGTAGATCCTGTGTGCCTTAAAATTTTGCATCTGTTTTGGTGGTTAAATAATAGATACTAACAGAAATGGTGTTCAAAATATATTCTGCTTGTTGTTAGGGTGCTTTCATGTGTTTCTCGTTGTGCCCCAGCAGGAGTTTATCTACCTCTGAAGTGAAGATGTTTGTTTCAAACGCTAAGTAGCTGCCTTTGTAGCCTCTTCCTGGGTTCAGAGTTACCGTCTGGCTCCAGTGGATTATGTGCACTGGAACGGAGCAAATTGGTATTGCTGAGCATCTGTGGTTTTGTAGGGAGTGGTACCACAAGACTATTATATGGAATGCTATAAATGCGTTGTCTAGCAGCCTAAGCAAAATCCTAGTTGAAATATATTGTCACTATTTAAATAAAAAAAGACAATTTCCAGGCCATAATTGTGCCATATTATATCAGGTTCTGGTATGTCCATCTTGAGAGTTTTGTGAGCCTTTCTGGTGATCTTACTTTATAGTGAAAATAATAATAGGAATAATGATGGAGACAGAGGTGGCACAGAAAAGAGCAATAAAACTGATCAGGGAGGATATATTTATCTCGTGAAGTTAGGCAATACTTTTTTTGTGGGGGGAGGACTTGGACAGACTATTCATAGCTACAGGTAAACCCACTATATGTGTTTTAATTTGATCAAGTACTATGGGAATCACAGAAACAACGTGTAGATCTCTTTGGAGACAGTGCACTTCAAAAACAGAAAAGTGTGTGGAGGATAAAAATTAAAAATGAACTCCATTTTAGGGGGAGCTCAAGACAGCTAGCTGTCCATGGGGCTGTGGGGAGACAGGCCCCTTGGTGTTCCTAGTACAGATTGGCCACTCTGTCTGTAGCCCAGTGTTTCCTTTATGGCCAGCTGAGCTTATTCCATAACCAAAATGCTTTTTTCTCCCCCCCCCCCCCTTTCCAGGTTAGTTCATGATGGGAGACCAGAGGCAACGTTCATTGTCTACGTCTGGGGAATCATTGTACCATGTTCTAGGACTGGACAAGAATGCCACTTCAGATGATATTAAGAAGTCATACAGGTAAGACCAGTGAGTGAGGAACACGTTCTGGTACAGGTTGCCCCCATACACTCTTTACAGAGGCAACGTCAGTCAGAGCTCTTTTCCCCCTGTAGACCCTTAAGAGTCAGAGGGAATCCTCACAACCTGCAGAGGTGCAGCTGGGCCTTTTTCAGAGGGCACAGGAGCGGCATGGAGGTAAGAGGGCTGCCCTGACTCCTGCTGGTTGACACTCCCAGGCTCATAATTCAGTTTGGGGGCTTCCTGGTGGATTATGGGGCCGAGAATTAGTCGTCTCCCCCCCCCCCCCGAAGTCCCATCCCTAATTATTACCCTTAATTTCAAGTCGGTTTCAGGGTTCAACGTTAGACAGTTCATTGCTTAGTGGAAATGATCAGACACATTTTCCAAGCCAATATTTTTTGTAAGATTAAGATTTTAAAGAATTTAAAGGAAACTGGCTCTTGCTCAGAAAAAAAATTGAACACCTCATACTGTATTGACTTCTCTTTTCCTTTGGGGCAGTTCAGAAAGTTCCAAAGAAAACATCAGGATTTTTTTCCCTTGTTATTGCTAAACTGTTTTGTGTTGTTTTGTATATTTTCTATTTTTCCATTCCATGTCTCATTCTTGGTGTTTGATATTTGAAGATGTAGATATGTTTTTATAAAGATACTGTCTATAGTTTCTAAAATCCTGGTGGATGCACTGAGCACACATATTCCTTTAAGGGAAATTTTGTGATGTCTGTTTCACTAATCATCTTAGCCTTGTTGATCAAAATACCAAAGGTGTGTCATTTCTTCTTAGAGCAATGGAAAGTGTGACAGAAAAAGATAACATGGAATATTTATGTACCTAATATTTACCTAAGAGGCACTGTCTGCTAGAAACTGTTATCTGTACCTTGAGGTAACTGTGAGATGTAGAACCTGTTAGATATATTTAGGCTGAGTTTCACTGTTCAGGTATTACAGGTCACACTGCTGAGTAGCAAAACCTCTTCTGATGTATAGAGGGCAGTTGTTTTTTTAATCAAAAATATTTCTAGTCCTTCACATAACATCATTTTATGAAGTCTTATTTAAGCCATTTTACTAGACAATGGGGAAGCTTTGTGTCTTAGCTTGGCAAATGGTAGAAACAAGAAACAATTATTGGTAGCAACAAGTCCAATCTGTTTTCCTCAAGTTTTCATCACATTTTAAACAGCTTTTGATCCTACTTTTATAATTTTATGAATGGTGGAGATTGAATTTAAGAAGTCCCTGAGAGACACACATTTGCAGTAACAGTAGTGTTAACAGAGGAGAAAGAATGAGTTCGGGGGTGTCTACACTGTAAAGCTATAATGAATAGAGTTGTACACTAGAGGTCAGTGGCAACCCTTTCCTGGTAATGATTTAGGCAGAAGCTTGCTCTTCTTGGATTCCTGATCCAGTCCCAAATAATGAACATTTCCTATATTCTGATAACTTCTCCAGGCAGAAGCAAACAGTAAGAAATGTCATAATTTAAGGGACTGATGCAATGCAGTATCTTCTGGTTTTGTTTGTCTGTGCTAGTAACCCAGTAGTTTAGTTAAGAGGTTCAATGTCCTGGGGATCACGTACGCCAAAATATATTTCTCAGCAGGATTATGTTTGATTTATTTTAAACATTGGTTTCTGGAAAATAAATTTGACTAATTGATTAGAGTATATAGGTCTTTCCTGATCTGATGCCTTCCCAGTGTTGGTAGACTATGGCTTCTGGTTTTCCTGAACATTGGCTGTGCTGGCTAAAGTTGATGGGAATTGAAGTTCAGAAGGTCTGGGGTGTGCCTGATTGGGAGAAGGCCAAGAAAGTAGAAAGTTTTCCCCTGACTTGTAGTATTTTCTGGGTGTTCATGTCTGACCAAAAGAGCCGAGTTTTCACTAGTGACCTGTGTGGAAAGGTTTGTCTACGGCGCCTCTTGATGAAGGTGGTAGCTGTTCAATTAAGTTGCCTGGTTTATCTGAAGAGGACTTCCCAGTGTGACTCTTGAGGCAGATGTTTGCCCAGACATTGTACATTGCAGAATATTATCAGGAGACACGGCCAGAGAATCTGTCCAGAAAAGTAGTTAGATCTTGTTATTTTTCGATTGGATCTTTCCTCTTCATGTGATTTCTTCCTTCCCTAGGAAACTTGCATTAAAATATCACCCTGATAAGAACCCAGATAATCCAGAAGCCGCAGAGAAATTTAAAGAGATCAACAATGCACATGCAATATTGACTGATGCTACAAAACGAAATATCTATGATAAGTATGGTTCCTTGGGTCTCTATGTCGCTGAGCAGTTTGGAGAGGAGAACGTGAACACGTATTTTGTGCTATCCAGCTGGTGGGCAAAGGTAAATGACCGGTGGATTCTCTTCTCTACATGTGCTTGGCTTAGAATAACTTTCCCAACCTGGTACCTATTCCCCGGGCAGGTGTTTTAGATCTTGATTCCCATCAGCCAGCGTGGCCAGGAGTTTGAATCTTGTCCAAGTAGATTGGTGGATGCCAGGTTAAATCAATAGTAGTTCTGTGCAGTTTATCATTAATGAGCAAGTGGTGTCTTGTAATCTTGCATGTTTCTGGTGCCTAACCAGAACACTTATTGTTTTTTCAAAAATTAAAAATATTCAAGCTTCGAAGCAATTTCCTTGGCATCTTTATCATCTTCCGTTTTTCTTGTGTCTAAGAAAATGACCTACAGGTTTTCTTAACTGGTGAGCTGAAAAAATACTAGGGCTGCAAACACATTAAATAAATGTTAGGTCATTAACAGGACAAGTTTTTGTTAAGCTATTGATCAAATTTGTATATAGGCACAAAATATTTATGATAATATAAATAATGTCTTGTTGCAGACATCAGCTTAGCTCAAACATTCACTTCTGTATGAACAAAAAGCACAGTCTCCTTTCTTTAGGTGGTGATTGCCAACTGCAGTATTACAAGTACTTTTATGAAAAATGTGTTTGTTTTTTTAATTGTGTCACCCAATCAATTATGATTTAATTAAAACCTTAGTAAAATATAAATTCTGAAGCAAAAAGGGGACTGGTTTTAGAAATATTCTGTGAGCAATAATATGTGAAATATGGCCTCTTGAAAATCCTAGAGTGTTTTTTGTATGCTTTTGGTAGTTTGAAATAGATATGACTTATTTTAGTCTGCCATAGAAAAAGTTTTTGTGGTCTTCTAGCTTGTAAAGGTGTGATATGCCATTTGCTGTCATCTTTGTGAGACTCTTGTTTGCTTTTTGAATGTCTTGGTAAATGAGACCTGCTTACATTTTCTTTCCTTGTCTTCTCCTGGCTACTTGGCCTTCAGAAAGAAGCTATCTGTGTATGGTGTGTGAGGGACCTTAGGTGTTATAGGAAAAATAAAAACTGCTCCGCAAACTAGCAGTTCCCAAAAACAGGGGCATTTGCTGTGACTTTGTGTAAAATGGGTATTTAAGGAGGTTGCTTGACTCCTCTTCATCCACTCCTCCTTGTGCTTTTGGTGGGCGGATTTAGAAGTATTAGATTAGACTTTCGGAAGAACAGATGACCCCATATTGGATCTATCCTGTCTAGAGTTTCAGTTCATCCAGTGGCCAGCTCATTCCCTCTGCAACTGAGACATGGGTGCAACAACAACCCCCTCCCCCACACACACACATTCACTTACAATGTAGAATGCTGTTCAGCATTCATAGTCCCCAGTCACAGGTTTGTAAATACTTTCAGTAAATCAACAGTATTATTTCATTGTTCGATTTATTTAATTTAGTGATGGAGCAACTTTCTCTCCAGATGTTATCAGATTACAACTCCTAACAAGCATAGCCAGTGCTGAAGATAGTTGGCAGTCCGTTGACATTTTAAAAGTTGCAGTTTTAAATTAATCCACAGACCTAATAACTTGCTCTGCGCACCTCCACCTCCCACCAAGTGCTGGGGCAGCTTGTGTTTCCATGGGCTCCAGAATGGGAAGTTGAAACAATTCTGCTTTTATGGACTCTTGGGTGTTCCAGGTCTTCCTCCTCATCACCTCTGCCTGTCTCCTTCCGCTGAGCAGACCAGTTGGTCCCGGTGCCTGCCTGAGGTCTGGTGGCCTCCATGCTTGGCTGGCCTTCCAGGGGGCACTGGGTGACATCAGACAGCCCCCCCCCCCCCCGGGGCACTGGAGGCAACTTCCTCCCCTTTTAGGGTGCCGACCCTAATATGAGTGTGCCAAACTATAGAACTTGATCTTCATGGCATGACATATAGCAGCTTGCAGTTCTACAGCATGTAGGCAGTTATGTGACTTTGAATGGGAAAAAGGTCGTTTCTGATCTTGTATATCAGAAGAAAATAAAATAGCAAAATAACAAAAGCAAAAAAGCAAGATCTTTGTAGCATCTTAAAGTTACATGTCAGTGTGAACTTTCATGGATCAAGACCACTTCTTCTGATCCTGTCACAGCCGCAAAAGTGATTTGAAAATTTAGCTGTTTACAGTAGGTCAACAGTTGCATATGTGAGTTCTTTAAATTGAGCAAGTATTAAATTTGCAGCCCAAAAGACTTTAAAAATTAAGTTTGTTAAAACTAGTGTTTCAACTGTACTCTTCATGAAAGAAGGCCTCAAATATTGGACTTATGCTGTCCTAGAGATACTCTTTTTTTCCTCCTCTCTCCCATAACCATCTGCAGAAAAGTCCCTCTTGAGGAAATGCCTGGTGCGATACAAGTGCCCTTGTGTTTGCTTCAAGATTATGAATCTGGTGTTCTTGCCCAGTAAACATTTTGGCTGTTAATCATTCCTATCATGGTGTTCTTACATGAACTCCTCAGGAGCATCTGTCATTGCCAAGAAACCAAGCGGAGAGGGTGCCAGACCAAAAGATGCGCAAGATCAAATTAGCCAAGGGTTTTGGGTTGTTGCGTGAAACTTCAAGGCACTGAGGAGATGGCTTAAGACGGCAATGTGACTGAGGGGATCCCATCCTAATTTAGATCATCCTCCCAGGCTCTCTTCTGCTTATATTTAAGAAGTGGTTTTCAGGTCCGTTTTTCCCCCCAGGGGCCTAACAGGACATCTAAATTAAGCTGGCATTTATCACTTCAGGAGCAGAGGTGGCTTTTTGTGTTGGTTTTATTTACTTTCTTTCTCACCCCCCCCCCCCCCCTTTTGCAGGCGCTGTTTGTGTTCTGTGGACTCATCACGGGCTGCTACTGCTGTTGCTGTCTGTGCTGTTGCTGTAATTGTTGCTGTGGAAAGTGTAAACCAAAACCCCCGGAAGGTGAAGAGCAGGAATACTATGTCTCCCCTGAAGACTTGGAGGCGCAGCTACAGTCAGATGAAAGGGGTAAGGCTTGGGCTTTCCAGAACCCCACCCAGTCATGAAATCCCTCCAAGTGTGAATAACAAGCAGATGGGACAGAGATGGCTTTTATGTGATTTAAACTACGACTTGTCAGGAGGCATTCAAAAAGCAATACAGTGATGCCTCGCAAGATGAAAATAATTCGTTCCGCGAGTCGTGTCGTATTGCGAAAATTTCATCTTGCGAAGCGCGCGGTTTCCCATAGGAATGCATTGAAATTTAAGAAGAAGAAAAAAGGAAAAAAAATTCGTCTTGCGAAGCACAGCCATAGAAAAAATCGTCTTGCGAGTCACCAAAAACATCGCAAAATGCTTTCGTCTTGCGAGTTTTTTCGTTGCGCGAGGCATTCGTCTTGCGAGGCAGCACTGTAGCTGTGTTGCACATTTGCATTTTAAAATGTTCGTCTCATGGAATTTATCAGATATGTTTCCTCTATGAAGGAAAGGTGTGCGGGTGCCGATGGGTGTCCGAACAGGTAAGTTAACCATCAAAGCATATATGATTAAAGCAGGATAATCCAGCTTGGGAGGTCCTGGGATCAGTTCCCTGTCTTCATACTAGTGACGTCTGGCAGCATATTAGAGCAGTGAGTTTGAACCACAGACTATAGAAAGACCAGCAACACAACAGGAAAAGCTGGGTTTTGAAAGGATTTCCCCAGCAGCTGCGGAAATGTGGTGTTTTTGTTGGTGCCATAATTAACTGGTATCGTTGGGAGAAATGTCTTTTGTGCCACAGGAACAGCTGGGGGGAGAGGGGTTTGGCCCATGTTTTGCCCACCCTGGTCCAAAGCCCGCATTGCTGTGCTTTGTCTGAAGTTAGTTCCTTGGTCTTAATTAGTATCTTTGTTGGTTTAATTAGCTGCCTGTTTATCTGATTAATTGATTGATATACCACCCCATTAGTGCAAACATTTTTGGGCTGTTTACAGGTTAAACTTAGAGCCCCACATAACATAACAAAAGGAAATGGAGAACCACACAGGCAGGACACACATGAGAAGCCCTATGGATGCAAATATGATGCCAGCTGAGGCCTGCAGGCAGAGGACATGGTCTGTGCAGGGGGATGAAAAATGCCAGAGACTGAGCACATGAGCCAGCAGTAACGTAGCTGGAAATTTGGGATGTCCCTTGGTTCACTCGATTAATCGTTTAAAATCCCCTGTCTATTAATGAGGTTTTCCCCCTTATTGTATGAAACCCAGCTGCTACAAAATACTATGAAATAATTAGATGACATATTTTGGTATGTTTTGCCTGAAGCTGATGGCAGGATAACAAACTAAGCCTGTGTCTGTAGGTCTTGTAAAAATTATAACTCTCCCACAGTCTAGTTCTGCTTTTCAGATCAATCGACAAAGTTACAATACTCTTGTCTTCTCTCTGCAGAGATCTGTCTTGGGTTATTGGTGACCTAAAAGCAGAGCGCAAGGACAGAGTTCTCTTGCCTGGTTGCTTAGAAGCCGATCCTGTTTGCCACTAGCAAGCAGCTCTCGACAAAGCTAGTTTAATGGTGTCGTCACTGCAGTTTGAAGAAATTACTCTTTTAAACAGGTGCTGTTTATTTTTCAGAGGCCTCAGAAACACCGATTGTGATACAGCCAGCCTCAGCCACAGAGACGACCCAGCTCACGGCGGAGTCCCACCCCAGCTACCACACTGATGGATTTAACTAAGTTAAGGAAGGAAGCACTGTTGTCTAGAATGGATAAGAATAAATAATATGGCCAATCCAGCACTAGAATCATGGACATTAGAAATAGTATATGGGGAGGGGAGACCCATTATCTGCCCCAGTAAGAGGGCAGCCTCCAACCTGCTGAGAATATTTTGTAATCCCTTCGCCTTTCGTCACCTTCAGTGTCGTATCTTGATGATACATGGAAGTACTGTAGCATGCAGTATTTAAAACAGTTTAGCTTTGGTCTTTTCGTTTTCTTTCTTTTTTTAAAATAGCATGTGTGGAATTTACGTTATAAACGTCTTTGTGTTGTAATGTATTGAGGAGTTATCACAACGAGTGTGATGGATACATTCTGCATTTTAAGCAGTGATACCAGCCCAAAAAAAAAAAACCCCAAACAAAAGAGCATTTTCCAAGAGAAGTTAGATCTGTCACAGAAGCTACTGCACTTCCATACAGTTGAGCTCTGAACATCCCGTGAAGGCTGCTCTTCATCATCCACTTGAGAGCAAATGCACTTTTCAATATTTCCCCACTATTCCCTTTGACTTCCTCCTAAGTAGTTTTACCTTGAAAAATGCTTATGTTGTGAGGAAGGCAATTTTTTAAAAAATTGCTGATTTCTGAAAATATTCCCTTTACCTGTCTGTTTCTTCTTCAGACCGTATCTGACCGTGAGCTACTTTATAGTTAAAGACATTCTTGTGTAGGAGAGGGCCAAAATGTGTGTTTTGCTGCAAAACGAGATGTTACTTGAATGATATGTCTGCATTTTAAAATTTAAGTGCACACTAATTTTTGTTAGAATTTAATCATTCCCCTGCACTATTTATAATCAGATATTGCCATTTTTTTTTACTTGTGCATGAACATGGAAAACGGATGTATATTCTCATTGTTTAGCTTAAAATGAAGTCAATGCAAATAAATAGTTGAGCAGATTTTAGATTTCTGTGGTTTGAATATACATTATCATTTGTATATATAATGTCATTGTTTTGGCATTCTCACAAGCAGCTTTTTTAAAAGAAAAAAACTGAGAAACAAAAAGTAACCTTACCTGAAATAGTTATGGGCCACTTCGCATATTGTGTGTTCTAGGTTCTGGAATATCTCTTGTGTTCCAGGTGTTAAAAGTCCTTAGAGTGAATGCAACTAACACATGCCATGATGGAGACGCTCGTCAGAGAACTGGAGCTGGCTTGCTTCTCGGTTGGATATTTGCTGCTGTGGGAGGCAAGAAATAGACATTGAGCATGGAGCTGTGAGACCAAGGCTAAAAGTCCTGGTCATTTCAAAACAATGACTTTTGCTCCCTTTATAAAACGGGAGCAATAAGACTAAACTGTATTAACCCTTCTATGGTGCCTCACTGCACTGGTGTAAACACTGAGTCTTTGATTCATTAGTGTTGCTAAATACCTTTCAATGAACAAACCACTTCAGTTTTCTTGAGTCTGTCTAATGAAACATTGTGTACATGTTATTGTGCTTTAGATGTGTTCCTTTCAGTTAACTTCTCCCCTGCCCTTTCTTCTCTCCACCAGCAAGTGTACTGTAAACACACTCCAGTGTTGTCCCTCTTTATGATGTGGTGGTGGTGGAAATCATGAATGAAAATTTTGTGTGTGTGTGGGAAACACTAGGTTTGGGGGCTGCTCTGATATTTTTAGAGCTCTGATCACTCTTCCCTGTCTCCTCCCCCTGTCTTTTGTCTCTTTTCTGTCTCTCTTTCGGCAGAAGCTGATTTATGCCTGCAGCAGGCTGAGAAAGTGGAATGAACTGTGTGTGTGTGTGTGTGTGTGTCTGTCCGTCCATGTGTGCATATGTGTAATGGGGAGAAGGATGTTCATCTAGTTTTCTGTCTAAAATATCAGGGAAGAAGGTTTCCCCCCCCCCCCCCTCTATCAGGTCTTTTGTTCATTCAGCAGTTTTATTGTTTTGTGTTCAAACGTCAGCAAGCATTTAAAAAATGACTCCAACCTGCAGTCTGAACTGGTACTTTTGACACTCTGCTATGACATTGTTCCTCCGTCTCGCACTTCATCTTACCTGGATGAGGTCTTTCCTGTTTTCCTTTGACATTCCTTTTGGGTTGTTTCTATGTGGCTTTTCCCCAGATGCTGTCAGACTTCCCTGGAAGAGTCTGTCATTATTTCCTTTGTTTGGAGCTGAAAGGAGATTTGAGAAGTGAAAGGGAAGAACTTTGGAATCTTGTTGAACACGTCAACCCACATGATCTTCTGGAAGTCAAACAAACTTTTCTTTTTTCCTACCACTATCCCTTTCCAAAGGTTTCCTACTGCACTCAGTGCACATTTCCCTTGGCCCAAGCAGAATAGGATTTCTGGACATGTGCATGATGCAGCACTAATACAACACAACGTTAAAAGGGCTCTATTAATTTTTTAAAAATATTCTGGACAGCACCATACTTTTAATGTACCCTGAAGCCACTCGCAGGACTCAGTGTTAGCAGTATCCATATTTCCGGCCATCTCTATTCTGGGATAAGCATATCATTGCAAGGGTGGGGCCTTTAACTAGAGTTTATACCTTTCCCCTCAATTCCTCAGCCCCAGGAAAAACAATTCTTGTTTGTACTTACAAACTTTCAACTAGCTTACTGAGTGTAATCTGGAATACAGAGAATGAGTTTGTAGTAAATATTATAAACTCTTAGGCAGAGGTCACAGCCTAAAAATTAGGTGTCATCTTAACTCAATTTTAATTTATCTAAAGTTGACTCTATAGGACTGATTTCATGATCTAATAATATTTGGATTCCAGTATGTTACTCCTGGTGAAGCATTTGGACTGTAGTAGAAAGGAAAATTATTATACAGTTGCTTTCCAGTTTCGTATGCAAGCTTCAGTCACTACAAATCTAGAGTTCCAAAATGCTTTATTGACAGTGGAAACAAACTGCTTTAATCTCCAACACAGTTAAGTGGCTTATGAAAGCAAGTTTTAATTCTCTTTTTCCTTCTCAGTCTTGCATTCTAAATATCAGCTTGCATATGTGATAATTTTAAGATCGATCAGTAGGTTTGACTCTTCTGGGTAATGATTTTAAAGTCCATTCCAGTAGTTCTCTTGGAGAGAGAAATAAATAATATTTCTCTGTGTAATATTGAAAATCGTACTGTCTTATATCATTCCTCTTTCATAAATTGACACTTGCGCTAAAGCTTGTCTAAATAACCCTGAAATGCTTGAATAATACACCAGGATAAAAGAGCATAACATGGTCATATACACAGTCTCTGTTCTTAAATTTTGATGCTGGACAGATGGAAAATTCAACCTCTTTCAAAATTGACACATAGAGATGATGCAAAGTTTAAAATACAGCTAACATTCAGGGCCCTAATTGTCTTCTGCTTGATATAGGTTTTTATTGCCATCTTTTATAAAATAGGAATCAGCAGATTTTGGGAACCACACCAAAAATGTTTAAGAAAAAGTAAAAGTGAAAGTGAGCAGTGTTTTATACTACCTTAAATTTTCTGATAAGTGGGGAAACCCCATATTCATCTGTCTTCAGGGGTAGTTGTTTTTTATCCCCCTATGTTCCCCTGCTTCTCCTTCACTAGTAATTTTTTAATTTTACAAATTCATATTTTGCAGCCAGAAGACTTGTAAATTTTCCTTTAGCCTTTTTCAGCTTTGTCAAAGTAGGTTTTTTTTTTTCTTTTGCTGGGCATCAATAGCATACATCTCGGCCTCAAGCACCTTCTTCACCCTGCGCTGTGGCCAAATCAAATCTGAGCCCTGGGTCTTTGGGATAAATGCACTTTCCGGGGACCTGAATGTATATACATCAACTTCAGAGCATTTCCCCTGCTCCTTAGCAATCAAAACTGATGCAGCCGTTCCATTTGGAGGTCAAAACAAGCTAATGAGAAACAAGGCCGAGATGTTAAATGAGACAATGAACTTTTAAAAGGTCATTGGGCTCCCATGCAGAACGACCATGGCCAGCATCCGTGAAATGTGAACCTCTGTAGCATTATATGCTTAAATGCATTGTCAGCACATTACAGACTTTGTTTTTCATTTTTCTTTTGCTTAAGTTATGTTAGATTTCCTAATTGTCTACATCTTGCCCATAAAGTGACATTCAAGGAGTTACCCAGTCCCCTTCCTCAATCCTCAGAGCACTTTTCCTGTTTAGAAGAGACAGAATCCACACTTTGTCTCTTGGTACAAAGAGGGTTGTGGGTTTTATTGGCTGAGATCTGGAGGAGGAGCAACCTGAGGAACTTGGCTGGTTGCTTGCTAACGGAATCCCAGGCTTTATTTTTAATTGTACTGAACTATTTGCTTTTCATCTGGAAAGCTGCTACTTGTGCACTGATTCTCCTCTTCCCCCCCCCCCCCAGCAGAAGAGTGTCCTTAGAAGGCTTTCACATGTCTGAAAATGTATCATGGATGATGAGCTGTAATTGCCAAAGAAAAGGCTTATGTATTTGGTTGCCGGTAGCTATCAAATGTTATATTTTCAGACTTCACACTGCCCTACACGAGTAATGCTATATTTCGGGAAACTCTCACTTGGAAACTAGTCTTAAAACTAATATCCCATTCCAGATGAGATGAAGCTGTTGTTTGTGTGTGTGTGTGTAAAAATAAATTGTGTATAAATGCACTTAGGTAAATGCTCTTGCAGCATTTGTGTATAGATTTTGGTCTTTTCAAGAATTATAGGATTTCTTTTTCTCAAGTGCACTAATTTTGGAAGGGTCACATTAACCAAGTGACTTAACATGATTCTTTAAAGACCCCCAAAACTGGTCATTTCAGAGGTGGCCTCCCGGGCCTGCCCTCTTGAATTAAGACTATGAGCTGGTTTCCCCCACCCTTGAGGTCTTTTAGATTTTCTTCTCTCTGTCTTCACAATACTGATGTCTCACCCATAGTCCCAAAATTGCATGTGTGGTGTCTCCCTCCTATTTTGCTGGAAGCAATCACTTTTGACTGTTTAATTGTACAGTGCAGTCCACACAGCTTAAGTTTTGATGTGTCTTAAGCGAGTTTTAATTTGGGTGATATAGCTGTGATGTATTTCGGTGACTGTGTGGATGTGTCATTGAAATGCATTTGGAAGCCTGTCATAGCTGCAAAAGCTTTAGATGGTGCATTTTCCTTTTGGCCGTGTACATCTGTGTGCATTTGAGTGTGTGAGTGTGTGTGTTGCATCATTCAGCTGCAGTTGTGTGATTCATTCCTCTATCATCTCCTCCTGCTCCCTGCTTTTTTTGGGGGGGGGGGGTTCATCTTTTCTCTCCTGAAGTAGCTATCCCTCTCTTCAAGGTGGTCTCTTTCTTGCATATGAGTAAGACGTTAAGATAAACTGAGGCGTGGTTAGTCTGTGCTCCTCTCATCCAGGCTTTGATTGTTTCAATGAAGGTTAAAAGTTCCATTGGAATGACCCAATGCTTTGTAACAACCATGTTTAATAGATTCCATCTTTGACTTAACTGTTGTTTTTTAGTATATTTTATTGTGGCCTCTTCTGACGTCTGTGTGACCTGAAGATGTAACAAGAGTCTCCTTTATGCACTTATACTTGCAGGATGGGACAAGGGAAAATCCTAATGTGTTTTAAAAGAAAATTGTTAGTTGTAAAAGAAAAAAAAACAATCGAAGTATACATGCATTTGAAAAGCAATTCTATATAAATATATATATACATAGAATATATATATATATATTTTGTTATGTTACTTAAAGGATCGACCTTTAAATTGTATGTAAGTAGCTGTGGCTGTCTGAAATTTGTGGATTGTTAACACTCGCAAGAACTGAGCTCCTGTACATACCTACAATTCAAGCAGAAGGAATTATTTTATGTTTTAGCATGATAATTTATGTATTGTATGTCTGAATAGGAACTTAAAAAATAATAAAAAAATAAAGACTGCTAAATTATCAGAAACCAAGGTTGTAAAATAAATGTTTTCAAGGCCAAAAAAACGCACACAAAACACCCAACCGATCCCTCGATCTTGATTTGCCTGTCCATCCCGTCGTCCGTCCGTCCGTCCCCCCCCCCCCCCCCCCTTGTTAATGACTTCCTCCTGGGCAAACCTCACTGGAGAGATGTGTCTTGCATCGGAACATGCTTGTGGTGTGGCGTGCTGCCCTTTAACAGGGCTTGTTAAGGAGAACTAGCTGATGTCTTCAGCCATAGTGTTTCTCAAGGGACAGGAAGAAATCTTTTCAAGCTGCTACCTGTCTATCTTTCCTTGTCTCCATTACTTCTGAGTAACTCACTGTTGGCCTCCAGCTAGCCCTTCTCCCTGCCAAAAGCTGGTGCCTTTGGCTCGTGATCTATTTACAAAAGGAGTGGTAGAAAGTTGGGGGTTAGCTTTTCAGACCATTTGCTTTCAGGATCTCTACCTGATTGATTGCTTTCCAGTGGAGTGATTGATGTATGTCAAGGGTGGGTTCCTCTTTCAGTGCAAGGGCTGGATTCGATATTGGAGAGGTTCTCAGGGGGAGGGGTCATGGCAAAGGGGGTGGCACCAAAATACGGGCATCTTTTAGTTGAAGCTCTTACAGCCAGTTACTAAAGGTTCCAGCCTTTTAGAATGGGGAAAAACACTACAAAACCTGGGGAACTGTTAATTGAGGGTGTCATGGGGTAAAGGGTATGGCCTCTGGGAGACTGGGACCTCAGGAGGGCAGGGCTTTTACCCCAGGTCTGAAATTGCCCACCTGGGCATTGATGATGTTTAGAGAAGAAAATGTGTGGCATGTGTACTGTCTAATGCTTACCTGTGTGGTAAACATATTCAGCACATGGCTTCTGAGGGTGGCCTGCAATTCAGAACAGTGAAGTTAGGAAAGCAGCATCCCACCACAAGTTGCTACCCCCAAGGAGTTATTAAATATGCCAGAATACCTGGGGAATCGCAAGCGAATCTGTGCTTGGAATCAACCTGACAGTGGTGTCTAGCGCTGAGAAGCTTCTGGCACCATGGCAGAACTTTTCTTTTCCCTATCACAGCCTCCTTGGTTTCCTCTGGGGCAGGCATTAGATGAGGGTTAAAGGTTCAGGTAGCCTACTAGGGTGGAGAGATCTTTCTGATAGCCAGTTCCTAAGTTATTATAGGTAATCGTTTGCACTGGGTTGTGCCTAGAAACTGAAACCTAACAGAGATACCTGTTTGAGGCCCGTTGAGAGATTATCACTAAAGCTGGTCCCAGGAAGGAACCTAGCAGCTGTTGATATGCCCAACAAGCCGTTTCAAAGGCAGCTTCAAATTTAGATGGTCTCCTGCTTCCAAGAAGCAGTTCTGTTGTTGGAGTCACGAAATGAGCAGGCTGATAGTCTATGTAGTCACAAGTAATTAGGATAGCAAATAGTCTTAGAGAAGTTAAAGAAGTCAGCCACACACAAGGATGGATGTCTGCCAGCAGTGCTCCTGGTGGGCAACTAGAAGGAGAGGACCTCATACAAGACGACTGCCCTGCCCCCAGGAGGACTGTGTTTATTAACCTTACAAGCTCACAGATAGTTGACAGTATACAGATAGTTTGCAGAGTTCAGATAGGACAATGGTTACATAATGCCATTATGATTGGCCTACGGAAAGGCTCTTTAAGCAAGCCCTCTATCACCTATGAGAAAGAAGAAGAATGGGTAGCCACGCCCCTCAGAAGCAGCTGCATCCTGCTAGGAGAGTTTGCCCTCACTACAACAACAATGTGGCTTAGCAACCTTGGGAATGGCACCCCCACATTCTGTAGGATCTCTCATCTTTCCAACTCCTTGGATCATTCATGCCCTAAAATATCTTTTTTTTTGAAGTGATGCCCGTTAAGTCTTTCACAAGATTTAGACTCTGAGCGTCAATGGCCTCAGTCCAGTTGCCAGTCCCAGTCTGAATCCATTACAGAATGGTGAGTCACCCCCTAGGCAATCACATGGGTAACTCAAAGTTATGCAAATAGTAGTGAAAGTAGTGGAAGTCATATTTAGGGTTGGGATCTCCGGATTTCTTAAGACTACAGATGTGATAAATCTCCATTCTGGGAGTTCTGCCCGACAGACAGACACCTAAATGTGGCTCACCTGGGAGAAAGGCCTCCACTGAAGATCTCTGAGACTGCTAGGCCTAGCTCTGCCTAGCTTCCTGTTCAGAAAGGAAACAGTGGAGCAGAAACAGGATGTTTGGGCAAGCTCAGCCTCAAAACCTTCCAGCTTTCTCCATGGTGAGCCATGTTTAGGTGTCTGTAATTTATCCTGTAAGGTAGAGCTCACAGATGGAGAATTATGGGGTCTATAGTATAAGAAATCCAAAACTCCATCCCTAGTGGTATTCACAAAGGAGTTCTGGAGGTGTGCTGTGTAATCATTCTTCTGTGAACTGCACAATCAGTTATGGAAGCCCTGCACAGTTCTGCAAGCACAACTTTATGTTATGCCAACTACAGCAGGACTTCAGCCAATGGGGCTGTGGTAGCTACAGTTGTCATTCGGATTAAGGCCATTTTTTGGCAGAAATACTCCGCATCAGAATAGGAAACCTGTGGCCCCCCAGGTGATGACGGACTACAACCCCTATCCTTCTTGGGCATTAGAGATGTTTGCTAGGAATGATGGGATTTGGGGTCCAGGTGACTTGGACCATCCAACCAATAACACCTGGAGAGTATTGGTTTCTCACTTGTCCTCTATAGACGTGATGGTAATTCATCTTTACTCCCTAAAGCGAATGGTCCATGAGATGATCCCTTATCGCTGATCAAGCTGGTCATGCATCTAGCCCAGTGGTTCCAAACCTTGGGTCACCCCGGTGTTATTGGACTAGAATTCCCAGGGGCCTTCATCACCAGCTTTGCTGGCCAGGGTTTCTGGGAATTGCAGTCCAAGAACACCGGGGTGACCCAAAGTTGGGAACCACGGATCTAGCCCAATATTGTCTGTTTTGACTGGTGACAGCAGCTCTCCACGGTCGTGAGCAAAAAAGGGTTTCCCATCCCCAGCTACCAGTCGGAGTAGACCAATTGAACCCATTACAGAACTACCCTTGGCTTTTGTTAATGGGGGTGAACCTGGGACTTTTGACATACACGGCAGGTGCTCTCCAATTGAGCTTACAGGCCAAGCTTTGGATATTTTGAGAAGGAGAACAGAAAACCCAAGGGGCGCAGAAGTTAAAAAGAGGATGCATTTGAGAAGATGGTTTTAGTAACCAGGCAGATACTAGAATTAAGCATCCAGAGTAAGCAAACGTATAGAGCAGGAACTCTTCCAATCACTGGCTGTGATCAAAGGATCTATGTATGTGTGATCAAAAGAGGCTTCTTTCACCTTCTGGGTCTTTCCGGCACCTTAAAAGACTAGCTGCTGTATTTTAATGTGAGTTTTTGTCCAATTCCTTCGACCCCTCATCAGACTTGTCCATGAAAGCTCACCCTAACACAGCAGTCTTAAGGGGCCACAACGTTTCTGTCTTCTTTATTTTTGATTTTTCTTTTGTTCATGCCTGATACGCTGGGGCAGACGAACATAGCTACCTCTTCTAAAACTTCTGAATCCTGTGAATTGGCTTCAACATGCTGTGTTTTGCACTACGGTAGAAACAAGCTGCTGAGACAGTTGAAACATAAACTGTTTCACTGCCTGAAGATGGACAGAGCAACAAGAGTTTCTGCTATCGCATTCCTAGAGTTTTTGAGAAGAGTGAAGGCCGTTCTCGTGGGATGTCAGGCCGACAGCTGCCCTCCTGCATTGAGGCGCGGTCACGGTCCTTCTGCCCTTTCTCCTCACCACAGTGTGAGCCTGGGGCCAGGGCATATCGCAAGCTGCTTCCAGATGAACAGTGGCCCATTCCCTTGTCATGTCGACCCACATGGAATACAGCTCCTACCCGAGAGATGGTGCCACCATGGATAGCCTGGAAAGGCAGCTGATCTGCCCCATTTGCTTGGAGATGTTCACCAAGCCAGTGGTCATCCTACCTTGTCAACACAATCTCTGCAGGAAATGTGCCAATGACATCTTTCAGGTGAGCCACAAGCACCTCTCAATTTTTGGCTTTATTACTTTACTTTATGGAGCTTCTACAGAATCTGTTCCATATGCAGAGATGCATTGTATATCCACATGGAACAAATAATCTGCACCTAATGATCCTTGTAAATTTATGAGCCCTTCCTCTAAACACCACCTGATCAGATCAGACGGATGGGGCTAGGGGAACCAAGCTACCTTGATTTGTGTCGTTAGAAGAATTATGTTATAAGCTAAATAAAGTAGGGGTCAGGGGGAAGGTAGAAGTTTCATATAATCATGCATGTTTCAGAGAAAAATACAGGAATATATTCTTAGTAGAACTTGGGCAGTAACTGACAAAATTGGTTATCCGTGGGGGCAGGGTAGATCAAAGAAAACACTTAAAGGCGGTGTGTAATGCTCTCAGTCTTCTGTTTGTTCAAAAACCAAAACTCAGCCAAAAATCTGTAAAAGCCTGAGTGGCTAATATACACCTGTTTACAATGATGATGATGATGCACTCTGCAGATTTCTTCAGCAGCTCCTGTAAGAGTAATTCAAGGTGCCTATTTGTCAGAATCAGGCAATGAAAACTGATCTAAGCTGAACTGGACAAGAAAAATAGTTAGATTTCTAAGACATCTTCCCTCTAGGTGCCCAATTTACAAAGTAGACCGTCTGCTCTGTTTTGGCCAGAGTCCAGAAATGCAATTTTAGTGATATACTATTTATCTGCCACCTCTAGATATACTATCAGGATTATCTGGAAACACCCTTCCAAAGAGTGAGGTCATCTTTGATCAATAATATGGTGAAGCAAAATCACACTTTTCTCTCTCCAGGAGTGTTTACTAAATGTAAAATGTGCTGCTTATATACTGCCCCATAGTGCTTAAAGCACTTTCTGGGTGGTTTACAATTTAATTTTGCAGGCTATACATTGCACACACACTCCTACAAGCTGGGTATTTAGTTTACCAATCTCAAAAGGACAGAAGGCTGAGTCAACCTTGAGCTGTCTAGCTGAGCCTGTTAGGATCAAAATCAGGTCACAGAGTCTTGACTGCAGTACTGCAGTGTACCCACTGGGCCACTGGCATAGCTTTAGCAGGTAAATTGCCTCAAGGTAAGGTATCTGAGCAGTCATTATCTCTTGCACATTGAGTGGTATGAGTCAGTATGCACCAGCTTACGACTATGGAGATTTCTTGACTTGAATCAGTTAGTCTCCAAAAGATACACCTCTTACATAACAATGCAATAGGATTTTGGCCATTTAATTTGCATTCAAGGAGGAATTCTGTGAAGAATCTGAAAAACACGTATGTATGTGCTTCAGAATAGGTTAAAATGCCAAGCCATAAAGAGGCGTGAACACTCTTAAAAGCCATGGAGAGAAGTAGATATGTGTTCCTATCTTGTAAACCACCCAGAATAGTGTGTTGCGCTAATGGAATGGTATACCAATTTAAGAAAGAAAGAAAGAAAAATATTCCGAACCATTTCTACAATATGTCCCTATGGGCTTGGTTTCCATATTCTCTCCCCCACTCCCAGTTCTGGAATCCATTGGTAAGAAAAGGTTAAGTTATTTGGAAAAATGGAATTTACATCTCAAGGCCCAGACATGTTGCCTTCCCTGATAGTTCCAACATTTCTTAAGGAAAAGCTTCTTCTGTCTGAGGCTGTCCTAAGGCTATTTGCTGCCTGAGACAGAACTCTGGCTACACAAGTCAAAACAGGTAAACTTTAGAGATCCACCACCACCTGGGCAACAATAACAAATTCAAAAGCAAATAAAATAACACCATGTCATAATATTCCAAATCAGAGGCAGCTACCCCCAGTCTTTCCAATGGTAGGGCCATTTCTAATCTGAATCAATAGGACAACAAGATTGCTTCATGTGTTCACCTACAGTGGGTTGAGCAAAGCTACAGTGGGTTGGCCATGCCTGGGTGTTGTATCCTCACATAAATAACTGGGCTGCCATCTTTCCAGCAAATACCTCTTTTGTGCAACCTACCAATTATCTCCTTCCACCCAACCCAAAAAATTTAGAACTGCAGGTGCAGGTTGAGCTGAACCGGATTCTACCATTTGGGATTTCCATTTGAGATGTTCCTCTGTAAAGCACTCCTAAATATTTAAAGATCCAGGCTGAATGTGAGGAACCAGGTGCTTGTGTCTGCTAGGCCTTTCGCAAAAGCCATAACCTTTGTCGTATGATACGTTAGGTGCTTTTAGACTACCAGAGTCCAAACCTCTTAAGAATGCCTCTCTTTCCTACAAGGGTAAGAAAGATGAAAATTCTCTGACCACTGTGCATTAGAGTGGGATTTTGATTTGATTTGATACTAATCAACGAGAAAAATTCAGGTTCTGACACTTTTCCATTAAAAGTACTCTTGTCTGTTGACTGAGCACCATACTTGCATTAATCCATCTGTTTCTTTCTACTGGGATGTTCTTCTCACTTCCAGCTACTCCTTGCTTTGTGACTCCTGCTAAACATATCATTAATATTTACGCCAGGGAGTGATAGACAAGGGAAAAAAGGTCAGGATTCCCAAGCCTTGATCCTGTTTGGGCTACCAATCTCAGAATCGTCCGGACATCATGGCTTGTGGCAGTACTGGATGGGGAATCATGGGATCTGTAGTCCAGAAGGCAACTTCCCCGAGCTCTGTTCAGGAAGCTATCCTGTCCAAGCCCAAAGCAGCATCAACGGATCAGAAGGGGGTCACAATAGTGGCAGGTTTAAAGTCTGCAAGGCGCTGAAATGAAGAGGTGGCCAAAACCCTTGGGCAGAAAGCAACGCTGCCCCTGATAAAGGTGGCAACGGCTCTGCCCTGCAAGTGCTAAGTGGAGAAGTGCCCCAAAGACCCAATGCTAGACGATGGGTGGCAGTTCGTGCCGGTTCGTTTAGTGGCCAAACAGGTGTTGGGTGCTTCCCAGCCCTGCCTCCTCTGGTGGGCACCCACTTAGAGGCAGCGCCCGGAGGAGGTGAGGCAGAGATGCTGGGGAGCTGCCTCTGAGTGGGTGCCCACCAGAGGAGGCAGGGCTGGGAAACACCCAACACCTGTTTGGCCGCTAAACGAACTGGCACGAACCGCTGAACCGGTAGTTCGTGCTCTCTCTACCCAATACACTACCTCCCTGTTCAGTGTGCAGATCTAGGTAACTTTCCCACCCTGCAGCTGGCATGAGGCTTATTAGAACAGGGTACTACTGCAGCATATTGGCATCATGATCACCACCACCACCATCATCATCATCGACTTAGAAAGAAAGGTTGAGAGAAATCTGGTAGGGAAGTTTTCAAGGATACTGGAAATAGCCCCTACTTATTAGCACTGTAATTGTTAACATCTTTCCTGGAAGTTATCCAGGGCTCCTGTATCATTATATTTTTCTCCCCCACTCCCTGCCCACCTGCTTTCCCTTCCCGTCTTCGCTCTACAGCAGCATTACTAGCTTATCCAAATGTTAATGGCTTCAGCTGAACGAACAAAACCTGCAGAAGGTCTTCCGATCCTGGGCTTCACCAGACTAATTGTTTTATTGGGAATAAGATGTCATGGACTGCAGCCCAGTTCTTGTGGCATCTTAAAAACTAATGAGTTTTATTTGACAGAAGCATTATTTGTGGATGATTGCCCGCTTCTTCACACCTTGGCTACAGTCCCTTAAAGCTTCTGCCAAATAAAACTTCTAATCATTAAGCTGCTGCAAGACTCGTAAACGGTTTTGCTAAGGTGGCTCCCCTTCTATCAACTAACCCCCTCCAAGCTGAGCAGTGTGGCTAAGAAAAACAAAGCAAAGTCTGCTGCTTATATAGCACCCCATAGCACTTAAAGCACTCTCTGGGTGATTTACAATTTCATTATGCTGGCTACACATTGTTCCCCCCCACCCCAGCAAACTGGGTACTCAATTTACCAACCTCAGAAGGATGGAAGGCTGAGTGAACCTTGAGCCAGCTACCTGAGCCTGTCCCTCAGGTCGTAAGCAGAGTCTTGATTGCAGTACTGCACTGTAACATTTGCCCCTAGTTACCCCTGGTTATCTTCCAACCACAGAGCACATGAAGGCAAACCAAACTCCTCTTCACACGCTGCCACCAGTTGATCACTAAATCAACATACTTTTCTAAAGAAAGATGAAGGTCCATTCATCACTGTCTTTTAAATAAAACAGGTTTATTGATTACAGATGTTTTGATAATAATTCATACGTATCTTCTTCAGGTTTCTCAATTATCAATAACAATCTCCTATTTGATCTTACAGTTACTATTCACTCTTCTGACTAATCACCTCAGATCTCCCAAATATCTCTCTATCTCTCACTCTCTCTCCTGACTCCACACTCTACTCTCACTCTTCTCTCACTCTGACTCTGATCTCCCTCTTCACTCTCAGGCTCCGCCTTTTTATCTCTCTCTCGGCTCCGCCTCTCAACAACATTAGCATTCAACATGAATTATGCATGACTATTTAACATAATAAGGGAGAACGCCACATACCTCCCCCCTTAAATATGTTTGTTTGGGAGGGGAAACATGTTTTTCCTCCCAAACAAACAGGCACAATTGCATGAAACTTTACTTACCATCTGGTACAATTCTATAAGCAATACCACATTTAATATAACAATCACAATACCTTTTTACACTAAACATTTCACTACAATTCAATAATATACTTTACCTTATCATTTACACTTACTACATTTAACATTTTCAACCATACAGAAATATCACAATCAGGAAACTTTTACATAAATAATTAACCTGTAAATCATAGTCCATTCCAGTTTCTTTTGTAAGTTCTTGCATCATTCGCCTGGCCTCCTGGAAAGTGCATCCGCGACAATGTTGTGGGCTCCCTTTACACTTTTTATATTAAAGTCAAAGTCCTGCAGCAAAAGAGCCCATCTCATCAGTTTACTGTTAGTTTTCATTGATCTTATCCACAGTAACGGCGAATGGTCAGTACATAGAGTAAATTTCCGTCCCCAGATGTATGGTTTGAGTTTCTGTAAAGACCAAATAATCGCTAAGCACTCTTTTTCAATAGTTGCCAGATGTTTCTCTCTCGGCTGCAGTTTCTTACTGATGTACGTTACCGGGTGTAAAGTTCCTCCTCCGTCTGCTTGACAAAGCACCGCTCCCAGTCCGATGTTCGATGCATCCGTGAAGATGGTGAACTCCCGGCTGTAGTCAGGTGCGCTGAGGACCAGTCCAGTCGTTAATGCCTCCTTCAGCTGGTCAAATGACTGCTGGCACTCAGGGGTCCATCTGATGTTCTCCGGCTCCTTCTTCCTGGTGAGGTCCGACAATGGGGCAGAGACCGCACTGAAGTGTGGGATGAACCGCCGATAATAGCCCGCCAGTCCTAGGAAAGATCGGACTTGCCTTTTGGAAGTGGGGTTTGGCCATTTAGAGATAGCCTCAATCTTAGAGTCCAAGGGTTTGATCACTCCCCCACCCACTAAATGTCCAAGGTATTTTAATTCAGAATCCCCAATTTGGCATTTATTTGCTTTTACCGTCAAACCGGCTCCCTGGATTCTTTGCAGCACTTGATTTAAATGTTCCTTGAGCTCAGCCCACGTTTGACTAAAAATGCCAATGTAATCCATGTAGGCGACAGTAAAATCTCCCAGGCTATGTAAGGTCTTGTCCATTAATCTTTGGAAGGACGCAGGACCGTTTTTTAACCCAAAGGCCATGACCCGGAATTCAAACAAGCCTAGAGGACTCCGAAAAGCAGTTTTCTCTTGGTCCTCAGGGTGCATCTGAATTTGCCAAAAACCCTTGGTCAGATCAATGCACGTTATGAAATTGCACCCTCCTATTGTCTCAATCAAGTCATCCAGGCGTGGCATGGGATATGCATCAGCCTTGGTGACATGGTTTAGTTTTCGGTAGTCTACACAAAATCTAATGCTACCGTCGGGCTTGTCTATGAGTACTATGGGTGCAGCCCAGGGACTCTCAGATGGGGTGATTATTCCTGCCTTTAGCATCTCCTGGACCTCCCGTCGTACTTTCTCAACATAATCCCCAGTGATCCTATATGGGGTGACAGCTATGGGGCTGGCATCCCCGGTGTCAATTCGGTGGACTACCCCCTTGGCTTTCCCAGGTTTATTAGTAAAGATGGTTTGGTATTTCTGCATGATCTCTGTTACTTCTTGTCTCTGTTGTGTGGTAAGGGAGTGGCCTAGATTTACCTCCTCTGGGTTAAAACGCAGTTCCCCTCTCCCTTCCTAGCACATGAGTTCTTCGTTATCACCTGGGTCCTCTCTAATAGCATATAGGGTCCAGAGATTTCTTCGATAATAAGGTTTGAGCATGTTGACATGCACAACCTTGCGACCCTCCTCCTCCTTCTGAATCACATAATTCATGTTGTTCATTTTTGACACTACTTTATAGGGACCCTCCCAAGCTAATTGTAGCTTGTGACCCTTGGCTGGCCTAAGTAAAAGAACTTCATCTTCAGGCCCAAAAGTTATTTCCCGGGCTTTCCTGTCATACCAGGTCTTCTGCTTGGTCTGGGCAGCCCTTAGGTTCTCTCCTGCTATCTCCAGAGACCTTTGCAGGGTGTTTTGCAACCTGTTCATATATTCGATTACTGACTCTGGGTCACTCTCACTATGGTCTTCCCAGTTCATGCGGAGCAAATCTAAAGGTCCGTGCACCCCCCGTCCTAGCAACAACTCAAAAGGACTGAATCCAGTGCTTTCTTGCGGAATGCTCCTATAGGCGTATAATAGGGGTTGTATTTTGCAGTCCCAATCATTTGGGTTCTCTGCCACATAGGTCTTAATCATGCGCACTAAAGTGCCATTAAATTTTTCAATTAGTCCATTAGTCTCAGGATGATACGGTGTAGAGTTGATTTGGGTTATTCCACAGGCCTTCCATAACCTGTTTATCAGTCTGGAGGTGAAGCTAGTTCCCAAATCACTGACTAATTCACTAGCAAATCCCAATCGGCTCATGTAATTAAGGCATCTGCCACCGTGTCAGTTTCCATGTTACGTAATGGAATTGCCTCAGGATATCTTGTGGCAAAGTCCATAATGGTCAAAATGTACTTATTCCCCCGTCTGGTGGCCTTAGGCAGAGGACCTACCAGATCGATCCCCAGCCTTTGGAATGGGGTAGAGATGACTGGCAAAGGACATAATTTGGCTTTAGTTCTGTCCTGCGCTGTCCCTCGTCTCTGACAGACATCACAAGTTCTGCAATAATATGTAATCTGTTTACCCATACTGGGCCAAAAGAAGTTCTGGGCAACCCTTCTTTTGGTACGTGTGATCCCCATGTGTGCCCCAAACAAACTACTGTGAGCTTGATTTATAATTTTCTCCCTGTATTTACTTGGGACCAATAGTTGCTTTTGGGGTTCTCCTTTTCCTCTGTATGGGGTGGCTAAAATTTCCCTATACAAAAGGTCTTTATCCATGCAAAATCTCTCAGGGCATTCAGGAGACAATACAGTGGGAGTCCTGGCTGCTTCAAAGCAACCCCCCAAGCTAATGTCCTCCTCCTGCTCCTGGGCAAAATTATATTTATTGGGATTCTTCAAAAGCATGAGATCAGCTTCAGCACCACTATTAAGCTGGGTATCCAAGGGAACCTCTCCCTCCAGGCTTCCCTCTGCTACAGTATCCATTCCTACTGCAGTGGATGAATTCTGGCCCCCCCTTTGAGCGTTTAAGTACAAAAGCACTCTTGACATACTCTATTAAGTCCCAACCAATGAGAAAAGCAGCCGGTATTTCATCTGAAATGGCCACCTGCCACTTTCCAGACCAATTCCCATAAGTTAATTGAACCCCTGCCACTTTCAACACTACAGTTTCCTTCCCAGTTCCTTTTAGGGTCATAGTTCTGCCTGGAATTATGTTGTCTTGAGTTATCAGATCTGAATGGGCTATAGAAATTTGAGACCCTGTATCCCTTAGAGCAATGTACTTCTTTTTACCCACTAATATCTCTTCACCAGCGTTTTTGAGAAGAGTATTGTCATTTTTGATATAAAAACAATGGACTATAGGGGCTACAGGAATGTCCTCCTGTTCAGCTGTGGTGGTTGCCATGGAGACAGAACCTTGGCCACGGTTTCCCTCAGAGGCCTCCACAGTTCCCAAGCAGTATACTTTCTTGGTCTTGCCATTATTTTCCACATTTTTAGGTTTATTTTTGGTACAATTGAATTGTAAATGACCAGGCTCGCCGCATTTGTAGCATTTGTAATTCCTTCTCTCATCCTGAGGAGATCTATTAAACTTTTCCTCAAGATTCATTTGGTTCTGAGGACTAGGCCGGGCTAATCTAGGTGAAGTACTACCCTGGCCTTCTTTTCCTGTTGTTTTGCTGAGGTAATTTTTATTAAAGGGCTTCTTATTGTTGTCCCAAGTTGGCCTGTTAAATTTTACCTCAGAGAATCTGTGGTTTCGAATCTCCCCCAGGTAATCCGCTGTTTCACCTGCTTCTAGTAGATTTTTGGGATTTTTGTCCTTGACTAGATAACGCAATTCCCCAGGCAAAATAGAATAAAATTGTTCCAACCCAATCACATTTTTCATCTGCTCAAGAGAAGTGACATTCTCACGTTCCATCCACTTCTCCAAACATTGCAGCAGTTTAGCTCCTAGCTGTGAATAGGATTCCTCATGCCTTTTGGTAAGAGAACTAAATTTTTGCCTCAGGTGTTCCGCATTAATACCAAATCTAGAATACACCAATTTTCTATAGGCTTCAAAATCTCTAGCCTGATCTAGGGGAATTTGAGAGTAAATATCCAGTAAATCTCCACTTATTTGGGACCTCAGCACTATCATCCTTTCTCCATCCAGAATTTTAAAGTCCCAGCAAGCACGTTCAAAGGAAATGAGGAAAGATTCTGGGCAGTCACCTTTTCTATATTGGGGAAATTTCTTCAGATCTATCTTTGAGAGATTTCCCTCATTAGTGCTATTATTGTTGTTGTTATTTTGAGAGGCTAATTCTAATCTTTTCATTTCCATTTGAAATTCCATTTGCCTTTTTTCTTGCTCCAATGCGATTTGTCTGGCCTCTTGCTCAGCTTTTTCTCTCATCTCTAGTTGTCTTAATTCAAAATCTATTTCCTTTTGTCTGGTCCTCTCTCTCTCCTTAATCTCTAATTCCTTGAGCTGTAGTTCCTTCTCCTCAGCTCTGGCTTTTTCTCTAATTTCTAATTCCTTCAATTTAAATTCCTGTTCCAGCTTCCATTTCTCAAAATCTGGTGAGCTTAGAACACCTTCTCTCCCTGAGGCATCCTCCTCAGTCTCCAACTGTTCCACTGGAGCTAAAGGATCTCCATTTCCCTCCATTTCTTGAGGTAATAAACTTTCTGCCTCTTGGGGATCATCAGTTTCCACAATTACTGGCTTTTTAGTTCTTTTGGGTGGCATATTTATCTGGGTTACTTAGTCTTGAGTGTGTTTATACTGATTATAAGAAGGACCTGTCTTTCTTCTAATTCCAGTCACTGAAATAATTTCTATTTCAAGCCTCTGCTTTTTCTTCTATTCCCTCAGATCTGTTCTGACCCCTGGCTTCTGCTTTTATCCACCAGCGCTCCCTTCTCTCAGAGCCTTGGATCATAAGCTAGCCACTAGGTATCTCAAATCCTGAGGTAAAACAGGAATTTTTTTTCTTCAGAATCGTTCCCTATCTTAGTCCCCCAGATCTGGGTTCAGAAGCCCCACCACTAAGCTTTTCCCAAAAGCTCTACTGGGTAACCAACTTCTTCCCCACAGACCTCTGTCTAAAAGGTACCCTTGACTCAAAAAAATTTCTCTTTAAACTCAGGCTTTACTGGATTGCTTTGTATCCCGCTGCTGAACACCAATTGTAACGTTTGCCCCTAGTTACCCCTGGTTATCTTCCAACCACAGAGCACATGAAGGCAAACCAAACTCCTCTTCACACGCTGCCACCAGTTGATCACTAAATCAACATACTTTTCTAAAGAAAGATGAAGGTCCATTCATCACGTGTCTTTTAAATAAAACAGGTTTATTGATTACAGATGTTTTGATAATAATTCATACGTATCTTCTTCAGGTTTCTCAATCATCATTAACAATCTCCTATTTGATCTTACAGTTACTATTCACTCTTCTGACTAATCACCTCAGATCTCCCAAATATCTCTCTATCTCTCACTCTCTCTCCTGACTCTACACTCTACTCTCACTCTTCTCTCACTCTGACTCTGATCTCCCTCTTCACTCTCAGGCTCCGCCTTTTTATCTCTCTCTCGGCTCCGCCTCTCAACAACATTAGCATACAACATGAATAATGCATGACTATTTAACATAATAAGGGAGAACGCCACATGCACTTTAACCACTCTTCTACAAGGCTCAATGAATGACACGTTCTGGAAATGGATTTCAAGGGGAAAGTCTGTAATATCAATTGGTTCCCGGTTTTGTGCCTGAGCACCTGTGGTTGCATTGGTGCAGAGTATGCCAAGAAGCACAGCTGAGGCCTGTGACTGGTCCCTGTCTCCTACCTTGATGAGTTGCTCATCACTACTAGGTAATCTTACTCCATCATCACCCTAGCCGACAGGTACTTGAAGAGGATCATGAGGTGTTGCTTTAGAACAAGTTAATTTCTCTACCTTGCCTGCACCTTCCTCGTCAGACTGGCAGCAGATGTCCAGTATCATGGGCAAGAAAAGGTATTTTCTTCTTCTCTGCTACCTCATCCTTTCAACTCGAGATACCATGACATGAACGTGGAGCTTCTGCTTGACATTCATGCCATCTTCAACACAGAATAAAGGTTTCTTGACATACAGCTGACCTGCCTTGGATGATCTGGTGGCATCCAGATGTGTTGGTCTACAGTAGTCCCCAGCTGACATGGCCAATTGCTGTGGATGTTGGGAACTGTTAGTTCTTCTTCGTGGCCTCTGTGAATCACACCCTGGGTGATTCGCGCCTACGCGGAGCCTCATTGGAAGATTCTAGTGCTTCTGCGGTAGCAATAAACACATTAGAATAGGCCCCTCCCCACCCATATAAGTACCTTGGTGCCAAGCGTCCCCTTTCAGTTTCTTTCAACTGCCGCGTTGAGAGCCTCATAATTCTGCTTCTGTGAGTAAAAGAGAAAGAGAGCTTATTCTTGATTCCTTCCTGTTATCAATCTTTTTTCTTTTAAACTATTAGATCAAACTCGTTATCATCAGAGATTTTTCCTTTCCCCTTGCTCGGCCTCCAGCCACAGCACCCCCCCCCCATCATCGGTTTTTCTCCTTAATTATTTTCTCCTATTCATGACCCCTTTGGGCCCGTTTAAGCACTGTGTTGTCTGTGATAATAAGATCCCACTTTCCGACGGACACGCTAAGTACCTTTTCTGTTTGGGAGAACGACATCAAACTTCCTCCTGTACCCATTGCAAAAAATTTAAGCGCGGAGTTCTTCGATCTTGCCTCTCAAGGCTAAAACTCCGACTTTGGGAACAATCCTTACAACCAGTTCAAATGGCCCAACCTCCCTGTACGGCCACTTCCCAAACCAAAGCAATGGAAAAAGCCGTTACTGAATCATCGAAACAACGTCCATGAGCTACACCAGCTCATTCCGATTCTCCATCTGCATCGTCTAAGACCTCTAAGACACACAAATTGAAACCCTCGATACTGAAGTCCTCGACTTCGAAAACAACTTCTAAATCTGTTGTTGTTGTTGTTTAGTCGTTAAGTCGTGTCCGACTCTTCGTGACCCCATGGACCAGAGCATGCCAGGCCCTCCTGTCTTCCACTGCCTCTCGGAGTCAAATTCATCTTGGTAGTTTCGATGACACTGTCCAACCATCTCGTCCTCTGTCGTCCCCTTCTCCTCTTGCCTTCACCCTTTTCCCAACATCAGGGTCTTTTCCAGGGAGTCTTCTCTTCTCTTGAGATGGCCAAAGTATTGGAGCCTCACCTTCAGGATCTGTCTTTCCAGTGAGCACTCAGAGTTGATTTCCTTCAAAATGGATAGGTTTGTTCTCTTTGCAGTCCAGGGGACTTAGGCTTAAATTAGAAGCAGAACTGCTCTCAACAGAAGTAAAAACAAAGTAAAGCTGATTGTTAATATGGATATAAAATAAGAATTAAGAAAGGTATTAAGATTGTGAAAAAAATAAATGTTTGGTGGAAAATAAGGAAGTAAAATGTTAAAGACTTATTGTTTTGCGAAAGAGATAATAGAAAGTTATTTTGGTTATGTGCTAATATTGTGATAATTATTTACTTATTTTTATAATTTCTTTCTTAAATGGAATAAAGATTAAAAGTTAAAAAAACCCAAAGATGTTCTTGTCATTATAGGGGACTGGAATGCTAAAGTAGGGAGTCAGGAGATAAAAGGAACAACAGGCAAGTTTGGCCTTGGAGTTCAAAACGAAGCAGGGCAAAGGCTAATAGAGTTTTGTCAAGAGAACAAGCTGGTCATCACAAACACTCTTTTCCAACAACACAAGAGGCGACTCTACACATGGACATCACCAGATGGGCAATACCGAAATCAGATTGATTATGTTCTCTGCAGCCAAAGATGGAGAAGCTCTATACAGTCAGCAAAAACAAGACCTGGAGCTGATTGTGGCTCTGATCATCAGCTTCTCATAGCAAAATTCAAGCTTAAACTGAAGAAAGTAGGAAAAACCACTGGGCTAGTCAGGTATAATCTAAACCAAATCCCAAATTCCCTTCCACACAGTGGAAGTGAAGAACAGATTTAAGGAACTTGATTTGGTGGACAGAGTGCCTGAAGAACTATGGATGGAGGCTCGTAACATTGTACAGGAGGCAGCAACAAAAACCATCCCAAAGAAAAGGAAATGCAAGAAAGCAAAGTGGCTGTCCAATGAGGCCTTACAAATAGCAGAGAAGAGAAGGGAAACAAAATGCAAGGGAGCTAGGGAAAGAATAGCAAGGAGAGACAAGAGGGCCTTCTTAAATGAACAGTGCAAAGATATAGAGGAAGATAATAGAAAGGGAAAAACCAGAGATCTGTTCAAGAAAATTGGAGATATTAAAGGAACCTTTTGTGCAAAGATGGACATGATAAAGGACAAAAATGGTAGGGACCTCACAGAAGCAGAAGACATCAAGAAGAAGTGGCAAGAATACACAGAGGAATTATACCAGAAAGATCTGGATGTCCCGGACAACCCAGACAGTGTGGTTGCTGACCTTGAGCCAGACATCCTGGAGAGTGAAGTCAAGTGGGCCTTAGAAAGCATGGCTAACAACAAGGCCAGTGGAGGTGATGGCATTCCAGTCGAACTATTTAAAATCTATTTGTGTTCGATCCCAGCTATTCTGTAAGATTTTTCAGCCTTCTCCTTCTTTTGTGTCCTTTCCTTTAAAAAAAAAAAACACCTTGGATGATCAGATGTAAACAATCTATATGTTTTACTTCTCACTATGTGGCCAATGCCCTCTAACTTTCAGCATTTATTTATTTAAAATATTTTTACCCCGCCTTTCTCCTTGAAAAGGTCCTAAGGCAGCTCACATCATGAAAAAGACTATATTTAAAAGCTAAAACCGTAAGTAGACAAACATTAAAAAGAATTAAATATTATATTAAAAACAATAAATAAAATCAAGACTGAAAACACATTTTATAAGGCAGAGAGAGAGGCAGTCCTTGAGATTTCATGGCTGGTATCTTATTGCTGAATCCAACTAAAGGCAATCCTACTGAATCAACTGCTAAGTGGTAAGTCAATACGTGTGTAAATCTCTTTACCTCCATGGATCTACTCTAGATGGAACTAGTCAGTGGACATGAGCCTATTTGTTTCCTAGTCTCTTGGTTTTCATTCATTCATCTTCTTCTTCTAGGAATGAGGCATTGCAGTCAATTTTTAGAGAGCTGCTGCATTAGGATAGGGGAGGAGACAAGCTACGCCCTGGCATCTCACCGAGAGGTTTACTTGTCTAGTTGCAACCCATTCCTTTGTTGGGTTTTCTTACCGCCAGCTCCAGATAACTGGAGGGTTGCGAAAGTGCTAATTTCCAATCCTTTGGCTCTCCGGGGAAATGGCTCACACCTGCTTTTGCGTGTCTTGCGCTGGCTCTCCTGGGCCTTGGTTGCTTGTAAAAATATTGTGTTCCATCATCTCCTTCAGCAGCCCCACGTACTTAGGTTCCTGATAACCACAAGGGGGATTGACAATGACCTTCATAATTCTAGCTGTCCTGAGCCAAAGACTGAGAATCAGTTCCATTGCTCTGTTTCCGAATATTTCATTTGCTCCTCACCTGCCCAGATTCTGCGAATACTCAATTAAAAACCATGTTTAAATGGAGGAAAGGGTTTAAAGACTTTAACTTGTGTTAAACTGATGTGTTCTAAAATGCTTATTCCTCTTTAGCTCTGTTATACATTCACAGAATCTCACATGCTACAATAAAAAGGAATTATATCTCTATATATATTTAGAGAAACAGCAAGGATTCATTTCATTTGAATGGCATACTCTGCAGAAGTCATTCTGGGCTCTTTTGGGGGACTGCTGGCTATTTCAGCTGGAGCATCTGTTCTCCTTAAAGCACCAAATTTTGCATTATTATCATTGTTTTTCCACCATCCATACGACATTTCTCTTATCTCATTTTGTACAGGGCCTTTTTCTGTGATCTGCCGCTCTTTTTCAAATCTTCTAAGAGCAAGGTTTGTTTTGAGTAATGGTTTGTTCCGGGGACCACATTTCATACTTCCATTTGTGGTTAATTTCAGTGATGAGACCTTTGGTGGGAAGCTTTCAGAGAGGATTAAGGTGGTACTCTGACTGCCTCCCCACCCCAAGGTTCCAGTCCAGAATGTTCAGAAGTGGATTTCTTAAAGACTTCTTTAAAATATTTCATTAAAAGAACTAGTTTCTTGAAGATAAGAGAAATGCTGATACCAGAGACAAATCAATCATGATGATCTGGGATGGCTCCCAAAGCATATAAGTCATCCATGGCAAATTCTTGAAGCCTCCACCGAGAATCCACTTCACATCTCCGTGGCAGGGCAGCACCTGAAAGGTTTCCTTGCCTCATCTCTGTGTAAATGTACACCTTTTTGCATCTTCCAGTCTCGAGGAACGACCTTAGGATCTGCAGGGAGGTTTCGCTGCCCGTCCTGCCGCCACGAAGTGGTCCTGGACAGACATGGCATTTATGGGCTGCAACGGAATCTGTTGGTGGAGAACATCATAGATGTTTACAAGCAAGCATCAGCAAGGGGGCCAGAGAGGTTTGTAACTTTCTCATACAACTGTGTGTCTCTGTGTGCCTGTGGCTGGGGTGGGTGGGCTAAACTGTTGCTTCTCAGTTTCACTGGACATTTAGTGAGACATCTATTATCTTATGACACTGAATAGCAGGATCTTGATCACAGCTTGAAAAAGGTCCTCTTGTGGCTACCGTCTCCAGGGGCAGGATCTCTTCTCGATCATCCCAGAGTGCAGGACACGTCATAATGGGCTCAAGTTATAGGAAGCCAGATTTCGGTTGAATATCAGGAAAAACTTTCTAACTGTTAGAGCAGTATGACGCTGGACGCATGCAAGAGAAAATTAGGCAGCCACCTGTCAGATCTGCTTTGATTTGTATTCCCTGCACTGAGCAAGGGGTTGGACTTGATGGCCTTCTAGGCCCCTTCCAACTTCATGATTCTCTGATTCTAAACCCCTCAGCTGGCCATACTAGCTGGGGGATTATGGATTATAGTCCAAACCAGGGATTTACTCAAACTGCGGTAGAGTGGTACACTCCGTGAGAAGGGGCAGAAATGTTAAGTTCTCCGTTGTTTTGCACCGCTCAGCTCCGGTTGCTTCTGCACAGATCTTTCAAGGTCTATTGACCACAGTTCATAACTATAATGTCATGTGGCAGCCGATGACCTCATCCTTCTTTCATAGTCAGATCATTATTTATTTCCATTTTGTCCCTGGGTTTGTTTGTTTGTTTTGTTTTGTTTTTGGTCTTAATGGATGTTACCAACGGGTTCAGGTAGCTGACTCAAAGTTAACTCAGCCTTTCATCTTTTGAGGTCCATAAAATGAGTACTCAGCATGCTGAAGCAGCAAGTTGTTGTAATGATGTTGTAAACTGCCCAGAGACGACTTTAGTACTATGGGGCGGTCTATAACTCGAAACAACAACATTATTCTTTCTTAGCGAGAAAGAACTAGATATTCTTTTTTTTCCGCTTATGTCTGAAGCCATCCTGGAGTGGAAGGATCAACCAAAATTTATTTGTTTGGGTTTTTTCCTTCTTCTTTTATTTCCAGACTGCCTTTCTCCCAATAAGGGGACTCAAGGTGGCTCACAATATTAAAAAGAACAGAATTAAGAACATAATAAGTTAAACATTAAAAACAAACAAACAATCAAACTATACACTAATTAAAATACAATTGAAGAATTAAAAGCAAATAAACATTCAAAACTATCTTAATTCTAAGAAGGGATTCAGGGATTCAATCATGATTGTGGAAAGCCTGCCTGAAAACGCGGGTCTTCAGCTGTCAGTGGAAAGAGAAAAGGGAGCTTTTGTGACCTCCAGAGGGAGAGCCATCCATAACCTGGGAGCTGCCACAGAGAAGGCCCCGTCTTGTGTCTCCATCAGCCGTGCCTGCGCTGGCCACGGGACCGAGATCACAGCTTGAAATAGGGTTCTCTTGTAGCCCTTCTTTGTCTCCCAGATCTAGATCAAAAATACATTTTTCCAAATGTGTAGATGGTTCCTAGCACTTTGCTACCCTAGTTTGGGAGAGGGCAATTTTCTGCTGCAATGAAATGTTCATGACGTTGCTTTTGAAATGTAACTTAGTTACATTCTCATTGCCCCCCAAAGTAACTGGTTATAGCCACCTATGTTACGAGTACTGTAACTAGTTATTTCCAGGCTCCGGCATGGAAGCTAAGTAAGGGGAGTGACTTAATGGTCTGCATTCTGTTTGGCCGCTAGAGGTCTCTGTGCGCTACATGAAAAAATCATCATCATCCTTTTTTATTTCAAGACAACTTTATTCCTCCCACTCTCGTGTTTGGAGCTGAAGACACCTTACATAGAACAACCGCAAAACCAAACAAGTTGCTTTTGATCAAATACCAGAATGTTGTCTCGTTTGTCCAGAAGAAGCCAAGATAAAATTCTGGGATTATTAATAGTTCCTGAGATATTGGAGAATGGCCACCACCCAGAGTGGCTCGGATAAGACAGGGGTCTGTCAGAAAGGTGTTTGTATTGCTTCATGTTTCATTAAACCTTAATACTACCTTTTCTGTGACAGTGGAACCAGTTACCTCGGGAGTTGGTGAGTGCTCCAACACTGGAGGCATTCAAGAACAACTTAGATAAGCACCTGGCGGATATGCTTTGATGGTATTCCTGCGTTGAGCAGGAGGTTGGACTTGATGGCCTTTTATGCCCCTTCCAACTTCACTTTTCTATGATTCTATGATTCTGACAACCTTCCACAATCGTGAGATCACAGCAGTTTTGAAAGGCAGCTAAGAAACTCATTAGATATAAATATATAGCTTAGGACCAGGATCCCCGAGGGACTGCCTTCTCCTACCGGGAATCCTGAAGAGAAGGCCAGATTGGCACAAGACTCTTTCTATAGCTGTACCTCAGTTGAGGGACTCCCTCTTAAAAGGCTCCATCCTTGTTGAACATCTGCTAGATAGATTAAACTGTATTATTTCATATGGCCTTTGGGTTTTACTGCAAATTTTTCAAATGGTTTTAAATCTGTATTTAAATATATTTTGTTATACTGAAGGTCCTTGGAAACACCACCACTATTAACAGATGCCGTTATATGGTATCAAGTTGTCTCCCAACTTATGGCAATCCTATGAATGAATGACTTCCAAAATATCCTGCCCTCAACTGCCCTGCTCAGTTCCTGCAAACTCAAGCCTGGGGCTTTCTTTAAGGAGTCTATCCATCTTGTATTTGGTCCTCCTCTTTTCCTGCTGTCTTCCACCTTTCCCAACATGATTGTTTTCTCCAGGGAATCCTCCCTTCTCATGAGGTGCCCAAAGTCAGTCAGCCTCAGTTTTGTCAGTTTTGCCTCCAGAGATGGTTCCGGCTTGATTTGTTCTAGGACCCGCTTGTTTGTCTTTCTGGCCGTTCAAAGTATCTACAAAATTCTCCTCTAACACCATACTTCAAACATTTATAAATCTTTCTAACAAACAAACAAACAAACACAAAGCTTGAAAAAGTGCGTTCTTAAGAATTTAACTCCCAGAATCCTCCAGCTTTGCTGGCTGCAGCACATAGGGAATTGTGGTAAAAAAAAAAAAAGTGGCTTTCTCACATTTTGTATAAACGTACGGTATGCCTCCACATTTACATTCCCTCCCTTTCTCTCATTCCTCCACACACTTATTTCCTCTATATCAGTGATTCCCAACCTTGGGTCTCCAGATGTTCTTGGACTGCAACTCCCAGAAATCCTGTCCAACACAGCGAGCGGTGAAGGCTTCTGGGAGTTTGAGTCCAAGAACATCTGGGGACCCAAGCCTGGGGAACCGCGGCTCTATATATTCCAACATCTTATTCCTCCCTCATCAGGTCTCTGCTAAAAAGTGAACACCCAACCTGTGAAGAACATGAAGAAGAGAAGATCAACATCTACTGCGTGACGTGTTCCGTCCCCACCTGTTCCCTCTGCAAAGTCTTTGGGGAGCACAAGGAGTGTGAAGTGGCTCCCCTCTCAGACATCTACACGAAGCAGAAGGTGGGCCTAGCCCACTTCCCAGTGGCTGGCAAGGGGGCTGCTTTGCCTTCCAGCTTCTGTTCTCTGACGTCAGAGGCCCTCGAGAGATCAAGCGGGAAACCTCTTTGGGTCGGAAGACCGAATTTGATTTCAGAGATGTGGGGGTGGAGCCTCTTCCAACGATGGGTGGGGCGGAAAGACATAGGGTGGGTCCTAAAATTCCAGCACATTTTAGCGGAAAGTTCTCACAGCTAGTACCAAAGTTGTAGGGATAGCAGTTTTATTTTTCAAGATAGGGGGGAAAAAAGCTTATACAAAGGCTGGAAACCTTCAAACCGTGGTATCAAGGAGAAGTGACCGTGGCAACCTTTGGAATCATATATATAATGATAATATTGAAAAATAAATAAATAAATATTATATATATATAAATAAATATTATATATATATTATAATATATTATATATATTATATAATATATATATATATATATATATATATATATATATAATATTATATATTATATATATATAATATATATATTATATATTAAATATATTATATATATATATATATAAATTTATATATTTATAATATTTTTATATATTTATAATATTAAATTTATATATTTATAAATATATATATATATAAAAATCAGAAAAAAATATTTTCACATGCATTACCAGAACTGACCAGTAGAGGGCAGCAGAGATCGTATTCTTCACTAACAAGACTTCACGAGCACGGTCTCTGGCTCCCTCTAATGGGTAGTTCTGGTAATACATGTGAAAATATTTTTTTCTGGATTTTTGTCTTTTAATATTTTTAATATTTTCAGGCCATGGATAAGTGAATCAGTGGATACTGATCCCGTGGAGAAGGAGGTCCTACTGCACAACGTTTTGCTTCTTGTGGGCACTGGAAGTGGGTGCCAGGAGCAGCAGCAGATCTTATGCTTAAGGAACGAATCCCTAGTATATATCTTGTTTTTAAAGTGGTTCAATTTGTGAGTTGTGGGGGCAGCTTCAGGATACTGGGGAATGAACACACAGCCATGTTCTTGGTGGCAAGCCCATCTGACCTTCTAACTTCTCTCCTTGAGGCGGAGCTGACCGATGGGATTGGTGGTCTCGTGGCTGCAAATGACAGGATCCAGGCCTATATTGGAGACTTGCAAGGCACAAGCAGGAATATCGAGGTAGGAGGCTGGTTCTCTCAGCACCCTTGTTTTGCATGGTTAACAGGCACCATCTTGGCTGCTTCTGCCAGGCCAAGAGGCTGTGGGAGTTGTCTGGTGAATTGTCATCTCTACACAGACTCCACCAAGTCCTAAAGTTCAAATGACTAATCACATGGCAGAAATGAAACTTTCCTCTGGTGTAATGAGCGTCATACGGCTCATCAGTTTGCTTCTTTCAAGGCCCCCAAACATGTCATAACGATTGAGAGCTGGATGAAATTATCACAGCGCCCATCACTTATCAAAAAAATTGTAGTTAAACTGTGGGATTTGTGCAGCAGGTGGCTTAGACTCAGTTCTGCCTTATTTTGAGCCCCTTGCATTGGTGTCTAAAGACAAATGTGGATGGCTTGTCATATTCATAGGAGCCTCGTGGCACAATGGTCAGATTGCAGTACTGCAATCAAGACTCTGCTCATGATCTGAGTTCAATGCTGATGGGCTCAGGTAGCAGGCTCGTTATGGAAGAGGTGTACCTTTTGGAGATGAGCTGCTTCAAGTTAAGAAATCTCCATAGTCGTAAGCTGCTGCATACTTACTCATACCACTCAACGTGCAACAGATAATGACTGCTCAGATACCTTACCTTGAGGCAATTTACCTGCTAAAGCTATGCCAGTGACCCGGTGACTAAACTGCTGTACTGCAGTCAAGACTCTGCTCATAACCTGAGTTTGATCCTGACAGGCTCAGCTATTTGGCTCAAGGTTGACTCAGCCTTCTATCCTTCTGAGGTTCGTAAATTGAATACCCAGCTCGTAGGGGGGGGTGTGCAATGTGTAGCCTGCAGAATTAAATTGTAAACCATCCAGAAAGTGCTTTAAGCACTATGAGGCGGTATATAAGCAGCATGTTTTTGGTATTTTTCATCTCTTCCTTCCTAACATTCCTCCCACCCCACCCCTGTCAGCCAATATTTGGGTTGGCAGTGACTAGACTGATTAAAAAGGTGGAGGATTAGTCTGGTAAGAGGGTGTTGAATAGGGTGCTGTATTAAGGATTCTAGATTTAGCAACTTTTACTCAGATGGTTTCGTGACGCTGTTCTCTGTGTGAGTCAGGCGGAATCAAGTCGTCTTAACAACACAGCGGGGTGGGGGAAAGCCCACCGCTGGTATTTGAAAGAATTTTGAATTTATTTTGTGATTCTCCACCCTCGCCCTCGGCAGATAAATGGCTTTTGTCAGAAACAAGCAAAGTAAAGCAGCAAAGTAGATTTTGGAAGCAGGTAGGTGAGATTCAGCGACTCCTGAAACTGCTAGCGTTAATGGATAAACAAGCTCTTCCCTTGAGGAAATAAAATACGTCTTGCAATTTATTAAAGCATCTCTCTTTCTCTAGGAAATGCACAGAGCTCGGGGAAATTACTTCTCTCGGATTACAGAGCCAAGAATCTTCTGGCCAATATGACCAGGGATTCTGGAACCTGTAGTCCAGATAAATAAGTGGCCTGAATTTTCCATATAGAAATTGGTTGTTGTTTAGTCGTTAAGTCGTGTCCGACTCTTCGTGACCCCATGGACCAGAGCACGCCAGGCCCTCCTGTCTTCCACTGCCTCCTGGAGTTGGGTCAAATTCATCTTGGTCGCTTCGATGACACTGTCCAACCATCCCGTCCTCTGTCGTCCCCTTCTCCTCTTGCCTTCACCCTTTCCCAACATCAGGGTCTTTTCCAGGGAGTCTTCTCTTCTCATGAGATGGCCAAAGTTTTGGAGCCTCAGCTTCAGGATCTGTCCTTCCAGTGAGCACTCGGGGTTGATTTCCTTCAAAATGGATAGGTTTGTTCTCCTTGCAGTCCAGGGGACTCTCAAGAGTCTAATAATACTCCCCTAGAAATTGGTAGGGGAGTATTATTATTTGTGTCTTACGTGCCATCATCTCAGAAATGACTTACGGTGACCTTAAGAAGGCTTTCCAGGTAAGTGAGATATTTAAGGAGTGATTTTACCAGTCCCACCCACCAGACGTGTGTGGAGAAGCTGTGGATTTCCTCTGCGTGCTACAAAAGAAGATGAGGAGGAAGCGTGGCACTCAAAGTTTGTGCAGAACGTGTTCATCTAGGGAGAAACCATGGTTTGTTACAACTGAGAAGAACCATTTGGTCCAAAGCGACCTTCTGCTAATGGAGTGCTTTTGTCTTTCCCGTGCAGGACAACTGCAAAGCTCAGAAGCAGGCCCTGGGAGAGAAGTTTGATCGCATGTGTGCCATTTTGGAGGAACGGCGAAAGATCATGTTGCAGAGGATCACGTATGAACAAGAGAATAAAATTCAGCACTTGAAATCCCTGAGTAAAGCATGCAGTGACCACATCGAAGCCTCTTCCAAGCTGGTAGACACAGCCTTGCAATCCACGGAGGAGCCTCAGATGGCGGTTTTCGTGCAGGTTGAGTAAAATTGATCTTCTCCGACTCTCCCTCCAAAGAACAAGCCAATCTAGCTAAATCATATGACACAACTCTTCCTGGGCTGGTAGTGGGGGAAGCACAGGTTTTAATGCCTGTTCATGGAAAAGACGCTTCATGTATAGCAAAGTAGGTGGGAAAAAACTTCTAGAGAACTACCTTGCTGACACAATCATTTTCCATGGGTAACCTGTGCTGTGTAATTCTGCATTTACAGTAGGATCCCCATATCCACGGGATCGATATCCGTGGTTTCAGTGATCCGCAGTGTGAAAATATTAAAAACATTTTTTTTAAAAACTAGAAATATGTATTTTCATGATGTATGTACCAGACCTGGCCACTAGAGGGAGGCAGAGACCACACTATGTATGTACCATGCTATGCACTGTATTGTGTTTGCTACTATCTGCGGTTTTCAGCATCTGTGGGGGCTTGGAACTAATCCTCCAGAGATACAGGGGTCCTACTGAACTATTATTTGTTTTATTTATAATATTGATGAGTTTCATTTTCAGCTCGGTATCCATCCAGCATGCTTAAAGCCGGAAGCTTTAAAATCTCTGGTGCTCAGGCCAAATGCCTTCTAAAGATCAGCTAGATTCTGTGGAGAATCCATGCTTGTGCATTTTCTGCTGTTGTAGATGGTAGAAACACAGATGCAGGGGGAGGACAGCCTTCTTGGGCTGGTCCCAGATGAAGATTCTAAAGTTCTGAATTCAAGGTTCTGGAAATAACTCACTAGTTTACCTTACAGCCATTTCCCCCCTCTCTGATGCAGGGCTCATGCTTTAAAGCAGGAGTGGGGCAACATGTGGCCTATAGACCACAAGCAAGCCCAAATGGCATTTTTGCCACTTCCATGCAGCACTGAATTAAAAAAATTATTTTGGGGGAAAAAATTATTAGCTCAAAAAGTCGCTCGCACCCTCTAGGGCAGGGGTCTCCAAAGTACGGCCCGCGGGCCACATCCAGTCCGCCTGGCCTTTTTATCCGGCCCGTCCATGCGTGCGCGTTCCTCGAAAATATCGCAAATATATTATCTGACTCTCCATGTAAAAAGTTTGGAGACCCCTGCTCTAGGGGATAGGAAGCAAATCAGCATCCTCCATGCCCTCCCCAAATCTCATTTTTTAAAAATAATAATTTGGCCACTAGATGGAGTAAGGGAGCTTTTTCTTTTTTTAAAAATGGTGTAGTTCGACAAAATCACAGCAACATTCCAAACACTTCATAGGCGAATGAGCCTCTTTGATCACACCTTTCCCTTCTAGACCCTTCTTCTTGAGAATGCAGTCCATATGCTACCTGCAAATTCAACACATAGCTCTTGCATTTCCCTGCCCAGAAATCAGCCATGCCTGCTTTAAAGGAATCCCCAGTTGGCATTCAAGCATCCCAAATGAAGTACCAAGGCAGTGGAATTCTGTGGCTTGTGAAACCTCTTCAAACCAAATCAACTTTGGCTCACGTTTGATCAGACTGCTTTTGCTAATTGAAGGGCCAAGATTTTATGCCGTTCATGGGCCCCCTGGTCCCTTTTCCCACCATTCAGCAAGGGTGCTAGCTCAGCAATAGAGGCAGGGTTAATCCTCTTGGAGGAGGAAAGAGGTAGCCGGTCAGCAGGGGTGAAAAAAACAAAGCCAACTCCTTCCAAATGCCAGGCTCTGAGGGGTGCTCAGGGCTGGATATTGTGGGAAGGCTGATCTGGGTGGAGGAGGCAGCAATAGGTTCATATGACTCTGGGTGACCTCCCAGCTCATCCAAGTGGCCATTGCAGTGCACACAGAGTCTGTAGGCCTCTGGCGATGTGAGATGCCATCGCCACGTGAGGGGGGCCCACTGTTACAAAGCGTGCCTCTGGGGCAAACTAGCGGTGTTCTGCCAGTGTGAGAACTTGAGCCACTCTGGAGTAGAGCAGAAGCTTTGCACGGCAAGGATTCTCATTTTACTGCCCAGCATCATCACCCCTTAGGGTGGGAGAACATCCCATCAGAGAAATGGTGAGCCACAGGCAGCCGGAGTAGGAGGCGGCCAAGCATTTGTCCGTGATGCAAAGCCACGCTATAGCCTCCACCGGTGGGTTTCTGTGGTTACTCCAGATACTTTTAGCCAGTGCAGTCAAATGTTTCCAAAAAGGCAAGTGGCTCCTGGACATGGAAACAGCCCTGTTGCATGTTTTTTATGTGCAATCAACCCATACTGTTGTTTTTTTTTAAAAAAAAACTCATGGTTCTATCTGTCTGTTTTCTTTCCTGCCTCAGAACGCCAAAGTTCTCATCCAGAAGTAAGTACTCTGCACTCAGCATCCTTGCCTTGACCCTTCTCTCAAATTTGAAAGGGTAGATGCTGCCGTCTGGGGGTCCTTTCATCGCTTTTCTTCCCCCCCCCCCCCCAATTCCAGGATCACTGAGATGACTCAGAACTGCAAGCCAGAGGCCCCGGAGCCGGGCTATGAGAACATGGAGCACTACACGGTCGATTTCAACGCCGAGGAGCGAATCCTATACCAGCTGGATTTCATCAAAAGTATGTGGGAGCGGGGGAGGAGGAGCACCTCTGGGTGCACTACATGGAACAGTAGAGGAGGAGGAGGTTTTTTCATCCTCTTAGGCCTTAGCCAGGGTCTACTACGTACAAAAGGCATCTCTCATGCCACTTAGTCTTCTCTTTTTTTTTCTCTGAGGTCCCTTTCTGTTTCTTCTTGTTGCTGCCTTTTAGTTGGATGTTTGTGTATAGGAGCTAGCTCTGTAACCAAGTTTAGAGACCTTCCCTCCTGCACTATTCCTAAATGGATGCCCTACTTAAAATACACATTGCCTTCCTTCCCTCCCTTCCTTCCTTCCTTCCTTCCTTCCTTCCTTCCTTCCTTCCTTCCTTCCTTCCTTCCTTCCTTCCTCCCTCCCTTCCCTCCCTCCCTCCCTTCCTTCCTTCCCTCCCTCCCTCCCCCTCCCTCCCTCCCTCCCCCCTCCCCTCCCTCCCTCCCCTCCCTCCCTCCCTCCCTCCCCCTCCCCTCCCTCCCTCCCCTCCCTTCCTTCCCTCCCTCCCTCCCTCCCTCCCTTCCTTCCTTCCTCCCTTCCCTCCCTCCCTCCCTCCCTTCCTTCCTTCCTTCCTTCCCTCCCTCCCTCCTTCCTTCCTTCCTTCCTTCCTTCCTTCTCTCTCTCTCTCTCCCTCCCTTCCCTCCCTCCCTCCCTCCCTCCCTCCCTCCCTTCCTTCTCTCTTTCTCTCCCTCCCTCCTTCCTTCCTTCCTTCTCTCTTTCTCTCCCTCCCACCCTCCCTCCTTCCTTCCTTCCTTCCTTCTCTCTCTCTCTCCCTCCCTCCCTTCCTTCCTTCCTTCCTTCCTTCCTTCCTTCCTCCCTTCCTTCCTTCCTCCCTTCCTTCCTCCCTCCCTCCCTTCCCTCCCTCCCTCCCTTCCTTCCTTCCTTCTCTCTTTCTCTCCCTCCCTCCCTTCCCTCCCTCCCTCCCTCCCTTCCTTCCCTCCCTCCCCCTCCCTCCCTCCCTCCCCTCCCTCCCTCCCCCCTCCCCTCCCTCCCTCCCCTCCCTCCCTCCCTCCCTTCCTTCCTTCCCTCCCTCCTTCCCTCCCTCCCTCCCTTCCTTCCTTCCTTCCCTCCCTCCCTCCCTCCCTTCCTTCCTTCCTTCCTCCCTCCCTCCCTCCCTTCCCTCCCTCCCTCCCTTCCTTCCTTCCTTCCTTCCTTCTCTCTTTCTCTCCCTCCCTCCTTCCTTCTCTCTTTCTCTCCCTCCCACCCTCCCTCCTTCCTTCCTTCCTTCCTTCCTTCCTTCCTTCCTTCTCTCTCTCTCTCTCCCTCCCTCCCTTCCACCCTCCCTCCTTCCTTCCTTCCTTCCTTCCTTCCTTCCTTCCTTCCTTCCTTCCTTCCTTCCTTCCTTCCTTCTCTCTTTCTCTCTCTTCCTTCCTTCCTTCTCTCTTTCTCTCCCTCCCTCCCTTCCACCCTTCTTCCTTCCTTCCTTCCTTCCTTCCTTCCTTCCTTCTCTCCCTCCCTCCCTCCCTCCCTCACACCCTCCCTCCTTCCTTCCTTCTCTCTTTCTCTCCCTCCCTCCTTCCTTCCTTCCTTCCTTCTCTCCCTCCCTCCCTCCCTCCTTCCTTCCTTCTCTCTTTCTCTCTCTTCCTTCCTTCCTTCTCTCTTTCTCTCCCTTCCTTCCTTCCTTCTCTCTTTCTCTTCCTTCCTTCCTTCCTTTCTTCTTTCCTCCCTCCCTCCCTCCTTCCTTCCTTCCTCCAGCATGATTATTCCACTTGTGATCCTTGTTCTAGTTGAAGAGCCTGAGCCAACAGCAGAGGATGATGGGGCCAGTGGAGAGGCTGAAGACCCTTTGACAGAGTGTGGGGCAGCTGGTGGGGATGGCAGAGAAGATGCTGAGGACTTCATGGCCTTTGGAAACGAAGAGCAGGCTCACGGAAGTGTGCTCCTGGCCACAGAAACCCTGAGCCGGGCTGCTAGTGGGATTACGGTGACAACCCCGGGCGTCACTCCTTCAGGAACAGAAGGCAACACGTGGGGTGCCCCGCAGGTGAGACCCAGATCTAGGGTACCTGAACAGCAACTTCGAGGCAGCATGGTGCTCACCGTCAGAAATTCAGGCCTTCTTCTCTGACTCTTCCCCTCGTGGCTCCCGACCGCAGAGTTTCCACCAATTCTTTTGCAAAATCGGAGACACATAAGGCATCTTTTGGACTGTGCTTTCCCAGAATATTCCAGCCACCATGTGGCACAGAGGGCTGTAGCCTCATAGTAGCCCCTGGCATACATAGGATTCCTTTTTCCTCCTTGTTCACAGTGATCTCACAAACCGCAATCTTTTCTTATTCTTTATCTCAAATACGAATACTATACGTCAACCAACCCATACCAGTTAATAAAGAGTTTGAAGTTATTGTTTTTGGACTACAACTCCCAGGAGTGGAGATGTTGTCTGGGAGATCCTGAGAGATATACTATAGTCCAAAAGCAGAACATCTCCTATGTCTGTCTGGATCCCAGCGACCACCCCTTCCATGACGTGTTTAATTCTCTGCGAAATAAGCCCAGCGTTCGTTGACTGATGTACATCTTTGTGTGTCTTATGATCTCTTGTGAATTAACAGAGTAACTGGGATTTTTTGTTTGTCTGCTTGCTTGCTTGCTTATTTATTTTGCTTCAATAGTGTGAGAAATACATAGGCTCAGATAACATCTACTGAGTCCTCCTACTCTTAAAGCAAAGCAAAATTGAACCCTTGGTTTCCCTGGAGTCTCCATGATTAATTGCTCTGGGGGAGGATAGTGGGTCATGATTATTCCACTTTCCTTATCCCTAAGCCAAAGCAAAAACCAGTTCTTACCATGAGTTGGTACTGGAGTGATCTGTTCCCTTGCTTGAGTCACCTGTCTCTAGTCATGGTGTGGGTCTCTTTTTCTAATGCACCATCACTATCTATGTGCACTATGCTGTGTGCTGCGCTGCACAGGTGGATTTGTGGAGCGTGAGCTGCACTTTACTCCCATCCATGCCCATGTGGAGTTTGAGCCCACATATCACTCACATGCCAGTTCCTACTCCATGATACCTACACTGAGAGTACAGTAGAACCTCCTTATCCATGGGATTAATATCCACTGATTCACTTATCCACAGTCTGAAAATATTAAAAATATATAAAAAAAGAAAAAAAACCTCTCAAATATGTATTTCTAATGACGAAGTTACCAGAACTGGCCATTAGAGGGAGCGAGAGACCATGCTATGTATAGTGTTGTTCACTATTATAATAGCATTTGCTATAATTCATGTTTTTCAGCATCTGCGTGGGGGAGGGGGCTTGGAACTGCTCCTCTCCGGATATGGGGGTCCTACTATACTGAACTTCCCATAGTTTCAGTGTTCTTTCATTTAGCCCATTGGTAGTTGTGTTCACTGAGACCCAACCATCTTGCAGCAAAACATATCACTACAAAACCCAAATAAAAGCGCTGAATTATATTATGCAGATAAATTGTGATTCACTTTTTTTTTTACACCAGTGGTAGGTTTCCCACCTGGAAAGGTTTAGCTTTAAGACCTGGAACGGGTTAGGTCAGGTTGTATGAACTATAATCTAATGAGCTGTATCATTGTTTTTAAAGCAGCGCAGGGTTTTAAGTGGCCTTGGCCGCCAGATGGGCGGTAGAAAATTCAAATCAAATTAAATCAAATTTTAAAAAATCAATCAATCAAGCAATCAAATTAAAAAAACCCCAGTGATTTGGCCAAAATCTAGTTAGTCTGTAACCTTTCGTCTTCTTTAGAGATTTGGCTTGTTGCTGTTGTTGTTTTTAAAGGGTCAGTTGGATAGAGACGTCCACACCACAAGCTCCAGCCCACCAGCCACTCTGCTGGACAGTGCCCTGCTGAGCAACGTGTCCGTCCAAGGAATGGGGCAGCCCAAAGTGGAGGGGGCCACTGGGGAAGCCTTCAGCACCATGGACAGCTCAGCCGACCCTGAGGAAGGCGAAAGCCAAGGGAGCAGCAGGGAATCGGAAGGCGGGCCTTCCACCTTCCTGCTGAATGGAATGGTTTCAGCCACCAACCAGGTCAGTGGCCCTGTGAGGTCAATTGCCTTCATCTTTGTTCCCACGTTATATACGGTACTGCTTCTGGGAAAACTCAATGGGATCAGGACAGGAAGTGTTAAAGGCCCTGTAAAAGGATGTGTCTGCCACAGAGCTTGGAAATGATGATGATGATCATGATTATGACGACAACTCCCAGATGCCATGTCTTCTGATCATCCTGGCTAGAAGATTCTAGATACAATGGTTTCAAACCTTGGGTCCCCAGATGTTCTTGGACCCAAACGCCGTGAGCTGTGCTGGCCAGGGTTTCTGGGAGCTGCCGTCTAAGAACACCTGGGTTATCCAAGCTTGGGAACTACTGCCCTACAAGGGCCTTTTCCAAGCTCTGGAATCAAAGCCAGTTCGAGCATCATCTCTCTCTGTGTGTGTCTTACATCTGAAACCTACTCAACATGAGGATTAGTGAAACATCCTCCGGTTCAGCCTTTCAGAACCAGCACCGTCCAGAAAGGATGAGCGGCCACTTCCACCATTCCCAGTCAGCACACAGGTGCAGAACTTTCTTTTATCTGTTCTGAATCTCTAGAGGAACCATCTTTCTCTCAGTCACCAGGATTGCTTTCATGAGTCTCTCCCAAAGCTGTATTCTAAAGGCTGAAAAAAAGCGGAGAAGAAGACGTTCAAAGCACTTTAGACTTTAATCACGAGGGAGTATGTAGTTAATATGAATGCGACAGCAGCTGCATTAGGGAGTGCTAAAAACAACCACAATAATTTTTTTTTTTAAAAAAGTACAAGGTATGAGTGTTTTCACAACTGAATCTTTCAGATTTTCAGAAAGAGCAGGCTATTGGGAATCCTTGCGGCCCCCTTTTCCTATGACTCTTCCTGAAGTGGCAAGACTGAACACCCCCCAAGCCCTGTAGCAGCAAAGGCTGTTAATCTTTTCTAAGCCTCTGTCATAGAGCCACAGAGGCTGCTGGGACCTTGGGGAAGGGTTATCCTAGCCAACCACGGCCTTCCCAGTCTAGATCCGGCACAGCGGTGCCGTGTCTAATGGGGTCCACTGTCTTCTTCCAGGAAGAACGGTTGCTTTTGCATCTCAAGACACCATGCAGACCACAAGGATCTAAACAGCGTTTCCCCACTTGTTTACTTCTGTAACATCTTGGCTGATGAAGAGATCAGTGCTCTTGAAAAGCCTGCAGCTTTTTTGATGCCTTTCTGGTTGGCCTAATAAAGTTTATCATCCCAGCATGGATTTTGGAATTCATTGTATTGTATCAGTCCACTTTCCCCCCCTCTGCTGTTATAGGTTAGCCATCAGAGATGTCCCAGAAGGGTTCCAGCAAAGAGGAGCACTTTCTGCAACCTCACTCCGGCTCACATTTAGATTTCCTGCCAGTGCCATGCTCTGCATTGACCAACCTTGGTTCATCTTTACTTGGATCAGAGAATTGGTGGGGCCGGATCTCCTTATAGCTGGCTCTTTGACAGTCTATTCTTAGCCCTTCAGGTTTTTTTTTTCTCGCTCGCTCTCTTAACAATGTCTTCACAATGCCTCAGATAGGAGCCATGCCTTTCATCTTCAATGACTTTTGCTGAGCTGCAGCTGAAGAGAAGAACGATGCTCGGTTTTCAGATGCTTTCAGATTCTTGCAGATGAGCTGCAGGGCCTGAGAGGGGAAGGGGCAAGCTGCTGTTCGTCCATGCTGGCCGCCAAGCAACCATGGATTTGACTAGCCTACAGATGGGAAATTGTCTGTGGATCCCAATAGATATACAGAGCTTGGAAAATTTTGGAGCTGTTATCCAAAAAAAGGAGCTTTCCCAAGCTCTGGATATAGATATGTTTATTTTTACACACACTGTATGTTCACACATTTTATTACATGCATAACCACATCAGTTATGTTAGGTTGGAGGGCAGGGAGAAATTGCAGTTTGGAGCACATTAAGTATCCAAACGAAGTATCTACATCTGTACATCTACTACTATCAAAAGTTACTGCTGTATTATCCAAGTTTTCAGTAGAAGAAGACATAACAGATTTGGCAAGATGACATGAGGGTTGAAGCGAGAGGGGATTCCAATTCTCTATTTCAGTTTTGTGGTATTTGTCTGAACCCTGCTTGCACGCCTCTTCCACTCTTCATTCATATCAAGTTGTGAAGTTTCTCCCCCATGGAAATTTGCACACATTTCCCATATGCATGTTCTGCAGTAATGCACACTTGCAACACATACTTTTCCCAATGCACACACTTTTTGTATGCAGTTTCCCTCTCAGGTAAAGCATGACATTACCTCCCAACCCCATGTCTTCCATATCCCCGTTGTTCTAGAGAGAATGAATACTAAATTGAACGGAGGCCCCTCTTCTCTCTCCTTGCCTTTGGGTTTTGACTCCTGCACCTTTCTGCTTTTCCAGGCTCCTTCGTCCAGCCCTACTGGTGGCACTTGGAGGCAAGAGGACATTGTTCAACCCCTACTTAGCAGCTGCTTTAAACCCGACTCTTTGGCTGCATGATTAACAACGCCTGGTGTGGAAGGGAGAGGACGGAACCTGCTTCTTTCACCCTGTGTTGACCCTCTTCGTCCTTTCTGCCATCTGGCCCATAAATCGTTGACGGAGTTTGGAAGGAAGACCATCAGTTCTGATTTTTCTCCAGCAACAAAAAGCTGTCCACCTTTAGAGTCTCTGAGTTCCAAATCACATAATCTGGACCCACAGCATCAAAAGAGAGGAAGGCAGGGCACTGAAGGCATGGAGCCAAGGAAATGGTTGCAAAAGTGGAAGAAGGCATATGCTATGGAGGAAGGTTGCCTATGGAGAAGGAGTTACATGCTAAGCTCCTCAGCGCTGTTAATCATGGGAATGTCTGTTCCTTACTGGAGAGTGGCTCTTACCAGAGCTTAGCAATTTTGCTTTTGTGGGGCAATGCTCTCAGAAAAGACCCATAGTTGGAAGAGACCCAAGAGTCATGGAGTCCAATCCACTGCCAAAGCAGGAATCGTCATCCTCATCATGTGCCGTCAAGTCAATTCTGACCAGCCATCATAGTCTAGAACGCGATGTCCTAGAAGCCAGGGCAAGGAGCCAAATAAGACACACTTCTGCAGGGGAGGGTTCTAGGTGACTCAAGGATGTACTGGATTTTTTGGTACCAGGAATGGTTTGCCTACCTTTCTTTTCCTCTTCCCTCTTCTTCGACTGTCCTCTTTCCCAAACAGGAATCTTAGAGTTTGATTAACCCATGCTAGACAATAAATACAGAGAATGTTATTACTTTGGACTACAGTTCCCAGAAGTGGCCATGTGGACTGGGGGATTCTGGGAGCTGTAGTCCAGAAATAACCTCTTCCAGGCTCTGAATGAATGCATAGGTGTGGATGTCTCCTCTATGGCATCCTTGTTTCAGAATATGGGGTTTGCATTGGTGTAAAGCTTAGCCTGTGTCAAACTCCAACTTTAGAAGGAAGCAGGCTTATTAAAATAAAGTTTATTCAGAACACTGTCACATATATTTTCAAGTTTGCTGGTTACTTTAATCCACTGGAGACAGAGAGAAAACAACATCTGTACAGGGCCAACCCAATCAGTTCACATCTGGATTGGGAAAGCTGAATGGCTGGACACTGAAGCAGCAACATGTGCTCTAAACACACACACACACACACAGAGAGATGTGCATGCATGCACACACACGTACACACACACACATTTTGCTGTGATTGCAGTCTGATGACACAAAACTGTTGAAGATATACAGGGTTTGTGTATAGCAGCATTCAAGAACAACTACAGAAGCTGTACATTTTTGGAAATGTTTCATTACAGGCTCTGTGATGGGCTTCTGGTTCTCATTCCCAGTATAGTAGGACCCCCATATCCGCGGGATCAGTATCCACCGATTCACTTATTAGTGATCTGAAAATATTAAAAGAAAAATCCTAGAAATGTATATTTCTGAAGGTGAAGTTACCAGAACTGGCCACGAGAGGGAGCCAGAGACCATGTATGTGTAGCATTTGCTGTTAAAATCGCATTTGAACTAATTTGCATTTTTCAGCATCCACAGACTTGGAACCGATCCACCTCAAATATGGGGGTCCTACTATACAGGATCCCACCCAACCCCTACATTGTATTCATCCCTAGAGTTCATTGTCTCAGAATGGAAAAGCCATCTTGTCTCTTTTCCAGGAAAGATTTGTTGAGAGGAGATGTTTGATTCTTCTGGCTTTTGCACACAGATCCTTATATTTTTGCAAAAAAAACCACAGTGGAATTTCAGTCCTAAAACAGGCCGTGCTTTTGTTGCTGAACCTAAGAGGCTTATCTTGGGAGAGAAGGTCTGTGTGAGTGCTAGACATGGACCAGTGAGACCTAGCTTCAGCTCCCTGCTGCTCAGATATAGGTGGGGGAAATTGTGTCAAGATGGGGGAATTTTGTCATCTCTTTGGAGAAAAAGCAAGCGTAAAAGATTATACTAACCGGGTGATGTAGGGGCATTCTTAGACTTTGGCAACCATGTCTTTATAAGCATCTCTCCAGGTCCTTTGACACAGCATGGACTGAAGTTATTCCAAAGAGCTGCCTGACTCAACCAAGCCTAGAAAAGTTACTTTTTTAGATGACAACTCCCAGAATGCCTCAGCTATTCCGGCAGTTGCCATCTTTAAAAAGTAACTTTTCAGAGTTCTGTGTTCTAGTAGGAACTGTCCATATTAGAGTGAGGGCCTCTTCTATGTCCAGCCAGTATCTATGAGAAACACAGAGGTGGTAGTGGTGGGGAAAGTGACATTTAATGGTTTTGAATCCCCTTCCTTAAAACAAGAAAAACGAGGAAGTGGGTTTTTAAACCATGAACGTTTCCCCGGAAGGAAATTTGTGATTCTTAAAGGTGCCCACATCACTTTGGGGGTTTGTTTCCAGATTGTCACGGCTCAATAGCTGCCAGGATCTGAGAGGCTTCTGGCGGGGCTGTGATGGGAGAAGCCAAAGGTGAATTTTATAAAGCAGCCTTCAAGAATATATTCCCTGCTGTTGTGAACTTTTAATTTTAGTTTTTTTAAAAAAATTAATTGGTCATCACCATATTGTTTGTGTTTATGGGGTGAGGTGGGGGGGGTTTTCAATGGTCTGTTTTGAAAACCACCCAGAGTAGTGGGTGTCAGTAAGTGGGGCAATAAACTAGATAGATAGATAGATAGATAGATAGATAGATAGATAGATAGATAGATAGATAGATAGATAGATAGATAGATAGATAGATAGACAGATAGACAGATAGACAGATAGATAGATAGATAGATAGATGATAACCAACCAACCATTCATTCATTCATTCATTCATTCATTCATTCATTCATTCCCTGGAGGAGAGCCTGACATCAGAACCAAGATTAAGAGACATCATGTTACATCATTCCCCCACCAACGGCACTGTTATAAGCGTAAAAGGTGAATGTGAACAATTTGAACCTGGCTCCCCACCCAACCCTCTCCCCTCCTCCTCTTTTCATTCATTTGCCTATATTGTGCAGCAAGATTTTGTTACTCCGAGCCCTCTGGGCCAGTCTCTCCTCTCTGGACATTTCCAGGAATTCTCGGAGAAGGTGAAAGGTCAAGTCCAGGGAATTGGGGCGACCATCGCGTCTTTTGCTGGAGGTTGTTGATCGCTTGAAGTTCTGCTCTCGGGCCAGATATTTTTCCCCTTGCGGCTTGCAGGACCTTGGGGTTCTTGAGTTCTGGAACAGCCCCTCTTCTGAGCCGACCGGAGGAAGGGAAGGCTTGTCTTCCCACTCGGAGCGTCTCATCCACTGCTCCCAACTCAAGCCGCTGATGGGAAGGAGATGAGCCACAGCCGGCCTCGGCCATTCCAGTGGGAGGCAGGACTTCAGTGGCAGAAAAAGCAGGATGATGAACAAGGCAGCTGAAACCATCTGGGCCATCACCACCAACTCTTCAGCATCTAGGACAGAATCCAGCATAGGAGTTACCGTAAATCCAGAGAGAATGCCTTCATTTCAAAACGGTTCTACTTTTATAGCAGAAAGCTTCAGAGCGGTTAACAAGGCACATAGACATGAAAGCAAGGAGTAAAAATAAGCTAACAACATAAGACAACCAAAGAGCCGCCCGTCCAAAAAGATAAAACAGAGAACAGCTTACACACACAGCTATTTAAATGCTGTTTTCATCAACTCACAAATGTTCCAAATAGATGGGATTTCACTCACTGCTGATGGGATCATCAGAGGTGGAATCAGGCAGACTTCTCTCGGGAAGTAGCTTCACTGCTTTAAGGCTGCCATGGTACTGCTTGGTCACAGACCATGGTTTTCTGAACAGAGTCCCATTTTTAATTTCTACAGTCTCTGGTTAACAGTCTTGAGCAATAGGACTGGGAAATCTCAGGATATAGCATCTACGGGTCCGAATTTGCCACCAACTCAGTTTTCAATCAACAACCGGCAGCCACTGCAGTAACTCAGTACTGTGCCTCCTGAGCTAAAGGGCTGAACTTCTGTTTTATTACTGACCCTGGTAGGAAGAGACAGGAAGGAGGACGCTGACATGATTTAGATGAGGTGGTTCCAGTCAACTCCACAGAAACAGGGTCCCGTATCATAGGTGGTTCATAACCAGGGTGCCAGAAGATACTAGTTTGGGTCATAGCAGCAGGACTGCAGTCAAAACAGTGAGGGGGTAAAATAACAACCAGAAAGGAGGTTCTCACAAGGAGAAGTGGAGTGTTGTCCCATCTCAGGCTTAGCCTACCTGCCACTGTACTATGACTGTTTGCCTCCTTACGAGAGGTAGAAGTCCTGTGTATGTGTGAATGCTTGGTTGACAACCCCTGTGTTTGCATAAGTGTGTGTGTGTGTGTTTGAGAGAGAGGTAGAGAGAGAGAGAGAGAATGCCCACCACTGGTTGTTAGGCCTTCTGCCCCAGCAACTACAACAGCACCAACCCAAGGTGCATAAGGGGTCCTAAACATTGTTAAGAAGGAAAAGCCCATTCATTGCTTCCTGCTCTCCAAGAAAACCCTCCATTGAAGACTGACAATGCTTCTTGGACAGGCTGCTGAGGAAGAGGAGAAAGGGCAAAACAAAAAGGGACTTGGAATGGAGTGTTCTGGATGAGAACATCATCATCAGCTCAGTGGTTCAGGCACCTGGCTGTGGAGTCAGAGGTTGGGAGTTCAATTCCCCGCTGGGCCTCCTTGAGAGGGGCTGGACTTGATGATCCCTCGGGTCCCTTCCAGCTTGGCCGTTCTAAGATTCTGAGATCAACTCCAGCCCCTCTCGAGGAGGCAAAGTGGGGGAATCGAACTTCCAACCTCTGACTCCGCAGCCAGATGCCTAAGTCACTGAGCAGTTGACGGAAACCCTGTGCAGAAACACGACGTGCAATAACAATTGCCTTTTCTCTCTCCTGGTAACGGAGGTTGTGAGTGGCAAGAGAAATTTAGGTGCCAATGGGAAGCCACAGAATGGCCAGGTGAACCTTGAGGTTTACAGAAGTACAACTTACAACAACAACCCCCCAAAAAAGTAAGGGGGCAGCCCCAACTGACCAATAAGGACAGAACGGGCCCAGTAGCCATAGACTGCTGGGTGTCAACTGCAAACAACAACAACAACAACAAAACACACACACACACACACAGAGCGGTTCCAGGTGACAATCCCAGGCATGAACCCCCTTATGCTGGTTTCCTAGAGTAGAATCCCACTCTAGTCCTATACGTACATGCCAAGCAAAAATAAAACTCTAATGCATACCCCTAATACAGTGAAAATGAAGGCCTACACAAGGGTAAATTAAAGCTCCTTCTTTAAAGCTCCCAGCTCAACCTAGAGTTTTGTTTTTGCTGAAACCAGCTAGCATCAGTATCTCTCTGAGTAGGCAGTGGAACTATGACTCAAGCAATGTGTGAGCACCTGAAGATGGAGGAGGGCATCCTGGACTGTTGGATGGCACCCATTGAGGAGGGCAAAACCCAGTATGAACCACCACGCATAGGCAGGTAATATACTCCCCACGGAGGAAGACGCAGAGCTCCCAACCTACACTATTCAGTTACACCAGCATTTAAGCATGGGGACCTTGTACAACTCATTCCATCTACCTGGGAGACCATTTTGCTATAAAAGCAGCCACCAATTTTCAGAATAGATTCTCTTCCTTTGTGTCTTCTATCCCGCAGTTAATGGAAAGAGAATTGTCTGGACCCCGATAATGGAAAATGCAGGCGAATAATACTGATGTCCAGATTCTGTCTGTGAAGGTTGTGCTTCAGGTAACATACCTTCAATCTCATTATTATTATTTTTTTAAAAGGTTAGGAACCAGATTTAAAATGCAAGTCTCTGTGAAACTTTTAGAAGCCTTGCAGTGAATTTTATAAAATTGTCCCGTGTGCTCGCATTCTGAGAGGTGCACCAGAAAAATGTTGACAGGAAGTGCACACCAATGACATTTTACTACCCAGTGAGGTGCTAGTATTATCCAAAGAGCATTTCCCATGCAAGGCCAGCATAGCATGAATAGTCTAGCTAGCTTAAGTAAGTGAGCCAAAGTCACACACTTGGAAGAGGCACAGGCTCTTCCACCCCCTGGCTGGGCAACCACTGTGATCTGGGTGAACCCTGTTTCTTAACAAACCTATGCAGCGCTTTCGGTCAATGGCGGTGGATATGTGCCCTACCATATTTTCTTTGACTCCGAATCCCATCACTCTCAGAATGCACAGTCAAAGATCTGGGGTAAACGGAGCAGTAGTTACAAGACTCCTCATACCTGATCACAAAGCAGAGTCCAGCCACACAACTTCCCTGGACAAAACACACTGGCTTCTGCAATGACACCCACTCTGGATATATATATATTTAATAGTCTCTGTGGACATAAGGAGAGCGTTGCGGAATAATCTTACTGAGGCTCGCTCTAATTCAACCTCTTATGCCTGACAGTACCTCCTGAAATCCAACAGGGAGTCCGCAAGTGAGACAAGGGCTCATCCCTGTTATGTGCACCTGATATCGAGAGATACACTGCCCCTGAACATGGAAGCTCTATGTAGCATGCTCATAGCTAGAAAAACCGGTTTTTTTTCTCTCTCTCAGATGAATGGCTCTAGCCTCGCTGTAAGACTATCTAGATCAACCAAAACAGGGTCTTACTGAAGCAGGGGAGCAGAAGGTCCTTCTGGGAAGCCTGGTGTGTATCGGGGAGAGGAAATACCTTTCCTACCTCAAGGCGTTGGGGCGGGGGGGGGAGAGAAGGAGTCGTCTCCAACTTCGTCTGAAGTCTGCGCTCTTTGCTCCTTTCTCTCTTCCAGGGAGGCAGAACACCTTCATCCACACCCCCTCAATTGCTTCTCTTCCCCCCTTCGTCTCCGTTTCCTTAGTAGACGTTTTTTGGGTTCTGCGTCTCGGCTCTTGCCCTCACCTGTAGCTACCTGGTTGCTTAGCTTAATGTTGGGGAGGGGGGGAGAGAGAGATGCTGTCCCAAAACGCAATAAAAGCCCCTGCCCGCCCGCCCGCCTCCTTCTCCCTCTTTGCCCCTTCTTGGGATTCCCGTCAGGACGCCCTCCGGGCTCCGGTGCCCAGGTCCGGCGTCCCCCCGCTGGTCTACCTGGTCGGGCGGGATGGCAACGGCTCCCGGGTGCGCAGCCTTCCGGAGGCGCCGCTCGCTTGCCCTCCGCCAACCCTTCCCGGAGCGGCGGTGGCCCCCTTTTCCTGCGTCCGACTCCCGGCGAAAGGAAGCGAGCAGACCTATTTATAGGGGGGGAGACTTCCAGCCTCCCTCCCCCGCCCCCTCCCTCAGCGGGGGAAAAAATGGGGTGGGGGCTCCCCAGCATCGGGAACCGTGACGTCGGTCTCCTCCAGCCCGGGGAGGGAAGAGGAAGGAAAGCGCGCGAGGTTGGTGCGAAAAGCCAACAAAAATTGGAGGCGTCGAAGTAGGGTAAATACGGCAGGCGGGCGCTGACCGAGGTGCTGAAATCGCCGCCGCCTTTTGGCCTGCAAGGGACACGTGGGGAGCGGAAGGGGGAGCCCTGTGTTTTTTCGCTTGCTGTATTCATACTGGAGACCAAGATCGTCCACGCTTTCGTACTTCCGATCACCACGTATGGGTGTGAAAGGAGGACAGTGAAGAGCAATGACAGGGGAAAAAAGAACTGATTTGTTTGAAACGTGGTACTGGAGGAGAGCTTGGGGAATACTCTGGACCCCCAGAAAGACGAAGATCAAATCAAGTCTGAAGTCCCTTCAGAAGCAAAAAAAAAAAATAATGAAACTGAGGCTGCCCTACTTTGGACACATCCGGAGAAGGCAAGATTCTCCGGAAAAGACCATAACGTTGGGAAAGGTGGAAAGGCAGCAGGAAAAGAGGAAGACCGGGTATGAGATGGATTGACTCCCTAAAGGAATCCACAAGTTGGAGTCTACAAGAGCTGAACAGGATAGTGGAGGACAGGACACTTTGGAAATCACTCATTCATAAGGTTATGCCCTCCATCCTTTGTAAATGCTTTGGGATCTTGCAGTGTTGCTGACAATACTAGTGGGCAATCGTGTCTAACAGCACTTTTTCCAACAGAGGCAGAGTCACAGAATCATAGAATCATGAAGTTGGAAGGGGCCTATAAGGTCTTCGAGTCCAATCTTTTGCTTAAGGCAGGAATACAAATCAAAGGATATCTGCCAGGTTTGTCTTGAATGCCTCCAGTGTTGGAGCACTCCCCACCTCTCAAGGTCAATGGTTCTATTGTCATACTGCTCTAACAGTTAGGAAGTTTTTTCCTGATCTTCAACTGAAATCTGGCTTCCTTTAACTTGAGCCCATGGTTGCGTGTCCTGCACTCTGGGATGATCAAGAACAGATCCTGCCCCTCCTCTGTAGGACAGCCTTTCAAGTCTTTGAAAAGTGTTATCCTATCCTATTTTAACAAGAAGAAGAAGCAAGAAGAAACAAGAGACTTCTTCTCGTAGTTCTTCAAAGCTTGGCGGTGGACTACAGCCATTAAAGTGCTGTACATGAATCTGCATGGAAATGATTACCATACTTAGCTTCCCCCCCCCCCCCCCCATAGTTCAGGAACTTCACATGCAATCCCCTACTGTAATCAAACAATCAAACAAGGCAAATCGTTATTGTTATCCTTACATTGCTGAACTGGAGTGTTGTTTTTTTTTAAGCATTATAGAATCATGAAGTTGGGAGAGGCCTATAAGGACATCGAGTCCAACCCCCTGCTCAATGCAGGAATCCAGAGGAAAGGATATCTGCCAGATGCTTGTCTAAATTTCTCTTGAAGGCCTCCAGTGTTGGAGCACTCCCCACCCTCCCGTGGTCATGGGTTCCGTTGTTGTACTGCTCTAACCGTTAGGAAGTTTTTCCTCATATTCAACCGAAATCTGGCTTCCTGTCACTTGAGCCCATGGTTACATATCCTGAACTCTGGGATGATCAAGAACAGATCTTACCCCTCCTCTGCACTTGAAAAGTATTTGAAAAGTGTTATCGTATCACCCCTCTGTCTTCTTTTCTCAAGGCTAAACAGGTTCAGATCTTATGTTTTCAAAATAAGTCCAAAAGGTTCTGCAAGAACTCCTTCTCTTATGCCTATTCTTCTGAGTGGATGGAACCATCCTTTTAAGGAGAAAAGTGGGGTAAAAATATGTTAAACGAATAAATAAATACCCTAAATAATTCTCAAGGTAAGTCCATAGGGTGGGAAATGCAGAGACCGAATGAGTCAAAGTAAAGAAAGAAGTGCAACTCGCTTCAGTGAGAAACAAGAAAGCGTGTGCTCAGTCCCCTAACGCCACTCTCAGTCCAATAAAAGTTTGTTTGTTTGTTTGTTTGTTTACAATATTTTTACCTGCCTCTCTCCTTAAAAAGAACCCAAGCCTGCAATACAGTCCAGGTCACTGGATTATGTCCATGGAGTTTATCTTCCATTATTTCTTCTGTAATCCTTTCTGTAATCCATTTCAGAGAAGGGACTGAAAATCAAGCCCGAGGAGGAAAGACTGAAAGAACTGGCCATGTTTAGTCTTGAGAAAGGAAGACGGAGGGGAGATAGGAGAGCACTTCTCAAATATTTGAAAGATTGCCCTACAGAGGAGGGGCAGGATCCATTCTTGATCATCCCAGAGTGCAGGACACATCATCATGGGCTCAAGCTACAGATTTTGGCCGAATGTCAGGAAAATCTTATTAACTGTTAGAGCAGTACAACAATAGGACCAATGACCTCAGGTAGTAGTGAGCACTCTGCCACTGGAGGCATTCAAGAGAAAATTGGACAACCCTCTGTCAGATCTGCTTTGGTTTGGATTCCTGCCTTGAGCACAGGGTTGGACTCGATGGCTTTATGGGCCCCGTCTAACTCTACAATTCTATGACTGAGATGGGATCAGAGTCAAAGCTGTTTTTCTGCAGGGTTAGTTGGAGGCTGGTTGTCTGAGGCAGAGCAGCGAATAGCATCTCTCCCCCCCCTTCCCCCTGCCCCAGTTAGATGATAACCAAAAGCAGCCAAGTTATATTGGTACACGAGGCAACTCCCACGAAGGTCTTTCCTCCTCCCGGCACTAAAAATATAATTACATCACAGTAAACAACCAACAGGGTTCTGTTGTTATCAAAACATTCGAGGTCTGCTGCCAGATTGAGGCAACTGACTCATTCTGGCTGGGTCAGCCCTCTTCTGAAATCCATCCCCTTACCCCCATACCTTTCTAGCTTCTCAGGAATGGCAACCGCAATATTTGAGACTTGATATTTTCTTGCTGGGGACACTCGTTGGGAATCGGTTGCCAGAACCACAACTAGCCATTTTAGTGCCTGGGCCATCAATGCCCTCTTGACTGAAACTTGAGTCATGTGAGATCGGGATATGCTGGAAGAGGGAAGAGGAAGAAGGTCTTGGTCTGAATGTGTGATGGTTGTTCCGGTTCCACTTCCAGCCCATCTGTCTTGTGTTTCCTACTGCCCAAGGGGGAGGAGCTGGAGGTGGCAGGATGAGCAGCAAATGCCAAAAGGGCAGAAGTCCAGCACTGGGATCAACATGTTCACATGTCACACCGCTATGACTCTCATGCCCTCCTTGTGGTTGAGTTTTATACCTTCTAAATGTCTGCTGCGTTGGGAAAAGTTGAAGGCAGCAGGAAAAGAGGAAGACCCAATGCGAGAGGGATTGACTCCTAAAGGAAACCACAGCCCTGAATTTCCCAGAGCAGAACAGGACTATTGAGTACAAGACATTATGAAGATCATCCGCTCAAAGGGTCGCCCTAATTTAGAGGTGATGTGACAGCGCATAAAGTCAACCTCAGCCATCTGCCATCCTGAATCAAATTCTTATTCGCCCTGCCCTAATCATGGCTGCTGGTGTTGCACCTTTGTGTCGCTCTATGGAGGGCATAGAAAGAGGGGGTCTTATCTGGCATCTGCAGAGGTCTGCTATGCATGTGAGGAATGAGGAAGCTTACGGTGCGCCCACAACATTCCAGACCTAAGAAGGAATCCACCTGTTTTGGTTAGTTCCTTGCATGTGTGCATGAATAGAATCACGGATTCAGTCCTAGATGGTGCATTTCCCTCAAAATACAGTGGCAGAGAAATGCCTGGCAATGGGAGCACCGTGTTCACACCTACGACTCCCACAGGCCATGTGACGACAGCTGGCGCTCTATCCTGCCAAGATCTCTCTTAGCTTCATGCTTCATCCAGCCCTGCTGGACAGAGAAAGAAGACGAAATGCACCAGCAGCTTGTGGGGACGCAAAATAATTGCATTACTTGGTGTTCAGGTAAACAGGGATATTATTTATCTGAGGTTACATTGACTTAGTCAGAAGGGGACAATTCAGATAATGTGAGTGCTTCAGAAAACTGACATCCAGATAATGGGACTTACTCTTTTGATGTTTTTTATTATTTTTTAAAAAAGAGTAACCTAATTGGCTTCATCTGTATGGACTGAGGACCGAATATTCACAGCTTCCTCTCAGCTCTAGCTTGCATGCTGGGCTCCCATTTCAGGCATTAACAATATGGATTTTTTCTCTCTTCAATTTTGCTTTGTGCGTGATTCATTTTATGATCTCATGCAGTTTAAGACGCCACTTAAGAAGCCCAGATAGTACTGTTGAAAGCAATTTTCCTCCCCGGCTCAGGACTCAAAAAGACTGCTTTTCTTTTGTCTAATCACCACTAAGTAGACCCTGATATTCATGCAAATTGGAGCTGAAACGTCCTTCACAGATTCACGTATGGATATTTCTTTTCCTTGCATCATTCAGCGTTTAGGGTGAAAACGAGTTTTCTATTGTTAAGGTGTGGAACTGAGAACTTACGATTCTGTCTGCCCACCATGCAAATATTTCGAAAGAACAGAGACTTGGTTAAACTTCGCCAGCATTCAAGCGACTCCCTCCTGTCTTTTCCATGCTGAGCTTCTCTGTTGGATCATGGAAATCCATAAAGAGGTGTTGCTTTCATTTTCCTTCAAAATGTTTCGTTCCCGAGTAGATGCTGTCAGATTGGTTCACACTTGTTTCAAATGCGAGGGTGAAGTCAGACGCAGGAAATGTACCCAGGTACCAGAAGAAGCACTGTTAATTTCCAGGATGTGGCACTGAGTTATGGTACCCGTACGACTAGATAGAGGATGTTGTCCACTATTTACTCAACTGTCAGCTCTATCAAGACCCCAGAGAAAAATTCCTGGGTAACATTTTGGCTGCTCTACAAGAGGAAAGCCCTCAGATAAAGGTGGTCAGGTTACTTTTGGACTGTGACCCATATGTTACATACAGAACAGCGCTGTTTGTAAAAGCGGCCAGAAATATTTGTGCTAATTTCCTGAAAGCCATCGCGATCAATTGTGCGGGAGACTCCCAGATATGAAGGGTATCTTATTATTTTGTATGTCTGTGATTTTATCATGATTTTATTTGATCATATTTGTATTTTAAACAATTGTGACGGCTTTTAGCTAATACAATAAACTTGAACTTGAACTTGACTAGTCAGTTTTGTTTTGGGAAAATTCATTGCCAGGCTGATCCCCATCCAATGGAAAGTTCAGAATGATCATTCCAGGTAGGCTAGCCTTCAGTGGAGAGAGTGAGAGAGCACTGGGGACTGGTAGTATCTTTTAAGAAATCTGTCTATTTACAAATGTGTAGGGTGGACACAGTGGGAACTGGTCTACCAGGTTAAATGGGTGTAAGGTGACCCCTGTCCTTCTTGCTCATCCCTTGACAGGAGGTTCAATCTGTTGCCAAACCATGCTGCTTCTACCCATGGAAACCCTTGGCCCTTTTCTCCTCCATGAAAATCCAAGTTCATGCCCTGGTGGTCTAACCCCCTTCACTCCTTGACGCCTTCTCCTTTCTAAGTGCCCTGTTGCCGGATCGCCATCAGGTCCAATCTGCTGATCAGGGCAGGAATTCGAATCAAAGCAGATCTGGCAACGGTGCAGACAGAATGCTGGATAAGATGGCTCGTTGGTCTCATCCAGCCCACCTTTTCTCCTCTCCCTCTGCTCTTCTAAGCGATCCCACCTTTCTCCTTTGATGCCATTTATGCCTGGAGCAACCCCATCAGAGTGGTGAATGTTCACAAGGTGAGAGAAGGAGAGAAAAAAAACATTAAAAATCATCTTCCTGTAGGTGTTGCATAGACACATGGGTGGTCAGCTCAGCAGTATGCCTAAGGAATTGGACTTGTCCACGAAAGCTCACGTTAAAATATATAGCAGCTTGTCTTTAAGGTGCCACAACATTTTTGTCTTCCTTATTTTTTATTTTATTTTATTTTTCTGGTTTTGCCTGATATGCTGATATTTACCTTACCTGATATGCTAGCACAGACTAACACAGCTACCTCTTCCAAAAGTCCAGCAATAGACTTAATAAAGCTGAAGAAGCAGTAATAATAATAATAATAATGAATGGCTAAAATAGCTCAGTGGTTTAGGTAACTGGCTGTGGAGACAGAGGTTGGGAGTTCGATTCCCCCGCTCTGCCTCCTGGGAGAAAAGCCAGCCTGGGTGGCCTTGGGCAAGCTGCATGGTCCCAGGGCACCCCCCGAAGAAGGGAATGGTAATGCACTTCTGAGTATTCTCTACCTGGAAAACCCTGGAAAGGGTCGCCGTATGTCAGAGTCAACTTGACAGCTCAGCCACACATATGAAATCTTGAGACCTGAATTAAAAACATCTTTTTCCAGATAAACCCTTATCATAACTAGATAGAAGCCATGCCCCATGGGGCACACAGGGGAAGAGCAACGATTTGCCTGCCTGTTAGAGAAACAGAAGAAAGAGGACATCAGACGGATAGGCAGACCTTAAGCATATCAGCCTAACAATCGGTGCAGGAGGTAGACGTAGATGTCAGAGAGTCAAAAAAGATAGACAAGTATCTAGGACTTCTACTCCCAAATCTGCCTTCTGCTAAGCAGTGGTACTTGGAGGATGCCAAGCCAACATTCAGAGGGCTTACTTGCTGGCAATTCTCCCTCTTGTTTAGTCTTCATTCATTCAACACCCAAAAGGCAAGCCTTCTTGCATCACTGAGCTCTTCCTCTCCTGTTATCATCTCTTGGCTGTTGGACCGAGTTGAGAGACAGCACTGATTGGATGTCTGATGTCTCTCAGGTGAGTAGCACTCAAAAAAGTGGGTCCTACATCAAATCGAGCCTGAACTTTTTTCCGGAAGCAAAAATGACAAAAAACTGAGGCTGTCGTACTTTGGACACATCTTGAAAAGACAAGACCATGCTGGGAAAGACAATAATGCTGGGAAAAGTTGAAGGTATCAGGAAAAGAGGAAAGCCAAATTTGAGAAGAGCGGACCCAATAAAGGAAGTCACAACCTTGAGTTCACAAGAGCTGGAGCAGGGCTGTTGAGGACCGGATGTTCTGGATGTTGCTCATTCATCAGGTCTCCGTAGTTTGTAAGTGACTTGACAGCATGTAACAACAACAGCCTGCAGCTACAAGTTGTTGGGCTAGATTTCTCTAAGGAGTGAAATCCAAAAGCAACCTTCCACACCTGATGTTCTCCAGAGGTGAATTAAAGCAGCCTTCTCTGATCTGAGATCCTCCAGACGTATTAGAACATCCCCCCCGGCTCTCCATCCAGCAAAGTAACCTTCAAATTTCCCTTTCTAAATTCCACCGGATCAGGAGATAAGGTTGCCAGTTTCCCCAACTCCACCCTGTTCTGGACTTCGCTTCCATGACCGAGGCGATGCTCACCTAGGGATCTGACCATCGGAGTCGTCAGTGAAGAGTTGAGCACAAGATCCCACTGACCTAAAAATATAACAACAGCAAGACCAACCTAGATTCAGCAGAAGATTTGAAGAGGTGAGGGTGGAGCTCTTTCCAGGTTACCTCATTTATTTAAATCTCTCCTCCTCTTAAGGACTGACATGGATGCTGACCCTTTGAGCCCAGCCTTGACCATTCCTGAGGGCCACTGGGGAGCCCCCCAAAGGCTACGCAAAAAGAGGTAGAGAAGAACAAAGTTTATTCTCCTTTTTGCACGATCCTTTCCTTCCTTCCACAGCAATTTTCAGCCCATTTGTGCGCACCCCTCCCTGTTTTGCGTGGGAGAAATTTCAACAGCTACTGGAGTGTTATATTCACTCTGAAATCAGATGTTGCCGAGGGATGTATTAAGGGGGTCTTTGATCCTGTAGCAGACTACAAACGAATCAGATCTTGGCACCTTCACAGGGCCTCTCTAGAAAGCCGAAGGAAATCTGACGGCTGGACCAAGACTTCCATTTGCACATTGATTATGAGGAGGGAGTGGGGATTAATTCTTTGAAGGAGTTCCGTTGACTCATGCGATTTATCCTTTTACGTTAATTAATAAAGCACTTTTCTTTATATCTCCCAAGCACTCCCTAATGAATTAAGACGAGAGAAGAGTCATTTCATGTACAACGTCCCCTGCTGTAGTTTGGCGCAGGTTGCAATGCATCCTCTAGAACAGGGAACAGGAGGAAGATGAGAAAGTAACCCTACCAGAATCTAATAAGACTTTTCTTTTTCCTTGTGGGCTCTTTGAGATGAAGTGTTCTCCTGCTTTTTACCACTAAGTGCTGAAGGAGTGTGTCGTTTACCAAGATTCACATCCAAACTAACCTACTTCTCTTTAAAAGAACTTTGCTTAGAGGAAGATTAAAGAAACCCATAGGCCTGCCGGAGCTTCTCTCTGCTGGATTTGTTTTTAGGTGGCGGGGGTGCTAAGTGAAAGCTTTTAACAGGAAGTTTTGCTGCGGACATGAAGTTCAAGGGCTAAACTCTGCCCCAAGAACAAAGAGAGACTTAAAATAAACCCAGCTCTCCGGAGGAACAAAAAGTCTTGGAAAGTCACGGAAGCACGGAAATGAGTGAGACAGGGCTGATGGCGTTCGGATGGTGGAGCAAATGTTGATAAACAGCACATGGCCTGCTTCCTTTTGCTTCAACAAATGCCCCGTGTAGATATAGCCCAAGTAGAGGTGAATGGGTCTTTAGGAAAATGCAGGCATCTTGATAGAAGGATATCAGGCAAAATCCAAAGAAATAAAACAAAACAAAGACAAAAACATGTGGCACCTTAAGTGTTATATTTTAATGCGAGCTTTTGTGGATCATGTCCACCACTTCTGACATATGGGGGGCGGAAAGAAATGCAGAATGAAATACAGATATGGCAAGCAAAACATTCCAAACATTCATTGGCTTTAAGAATCCTGTGTGTGTGGTTACATTTCAGTGCAGTAATTTATGGCCTATGTTTGGCATTAAGTTCTATTGTAAACATTCCCACAGGAGACAGAAAGCAGATAACCAGGCAAGAGCAAACCAGGGGGGAAGGGGGCGGGGGTTGGTGGTATCAGTCAAAAATCCTGGGGGGGGGGGGGGAAGAGGGGGAGGAAATATAGAAATAAAAGTAAAAGACGATAGCAGAGGAACCATCTGTTTTAGTATAGGGAATATTAACAGTTTTTACCTTTGAGCCTTGTAAGGAAAGACGGGTCTGGTAGTTGTGAAGGAAAATAACAGTAGATAGCAGCATAAATATTACATTTGGTAATGACTTGAGAAACCTTGGCTTATATTCAGTCCATTTTGATGGGTGTCCGTCGTGCCTTTAAATTTGATCTCAGCTGTTTCCCTCGGTGTTCTCTATCTGTGGTGCTTCTTTTCCGAAATAGCAACTTTCGTATCTTCTGCCAAGTGTCCTGGTAGATTGAAGGTTGGAGATAGGTTTCTGTGTATTGGGTGGAATAATAAGAAATGCAACAGTGCATCCAGTATTTGCCCCATGGGTGAAATTTCTATTTAGAAATGTGAACAACTGAGTATAGAGAGAGCACAAGGAAGCTATCACATACATTCTAATAGGAGCAAGAAATGAAGTGGTACGTAAGTGAAGGCTGCAAAGGGATGAGAGTGTGTCCAGCTTATTAAATAGGAATGCCATGTTCAGAGGGGAAATGAAAGAAGCAGTGTTGATACATGCAGAGATGCTACTGCGTCAGCTGGAATATTTTCCCTGCTTGTTGGAGGATTTGGCTTCAACAGAAGGGATGTAGCGGGCATTATATATATATATATATATATTTAAGACAACTGGTAGATAAATCTCCCTTTCACTTGCTTTGCTTTAATGCTGAAGTTGATATCACCTGGCTGATACTGCCGCTACTGAAATGGTTTTCAAAATGGTGTAAGCCAAGTTGGTTTCAGGGATGATGGCGAGTCTTTGGGTACAAGTCCGAATTTTTGGTACCAAGTCTCAAGTCCCTATTAAAAAACAAGCTTTTTCCCCCAGAAAAAAAGGGGGAGGGTGGGTGAGTTCCAAGTTGCATGTTGTGTCCAAGTCTTTGGAAAAAAACAACAACCGTGCGACTTAAGATCGTCTGGACAGTGAGTCCTGCCACTTGAGTCCCCCTTCTTGATTGGTTTCATGTTGCCATAGCACTTTGAGGCCCTTTTAGTGCATTTTCCCTTACTTTTAATGATAAGTAAGCCAGATCATGCCTTACTTTTTGCTGTAATCTGAGAGTGGAGGAGGGAAAGTTTTTAAAAAGCACAAGGGTGAAAGAGCGCTGGAAACGGCCTAGACTGCTTGAAAAGGTGGCCTAGATATTAAATAAGAAAGCGATGTTATCTGACAACGAGTGATGCCAAAGGAGGCGGTACAGCTCGGTGGCAGAGCTGAAGATTCTACATGAGTGCAGCCTGCTGGTCCCACAGATGAAGTCTCTCCTTCTGCAACACCACTGGCCGTGTAACCCCAAGTTACAACAAAATGAGGGTGTGGGGAGGATAGGAACAAGAGACCAACGGAGAGTCGTCTCTGGATCACTCCACTGGGTTCCCTTCTTAAGGAGTAGAGTTATTGGCTGGTTGCTGATCAAAGCTGGCACCGTAAAATCAGTTTTAAACAGCCATCATAGGAGCAGTTCTTACAGTCTTTGAGTGTGGAGGCACAAGGAATTTCCCCGCATGTATCAGGTTTTCTTTCCCCATCATCTCGTACTATAGGGAACTGTGCTCTGGAAAGTTCCTTGACTTTCAGAGAACAAGGAACAGAGAGTGTTAGCAAGCCTCATGGTGCAGTGGTTAAACTGCAGTACTGCAGTCAAGCCTCTGTTCATGACCTGAGTTTGATCCCAACGGGTTCAGAGAGTTGGCTCATGGTTGACTCTGCCTTCCATCCTTCCAAGATTGGTAAAACGAGTACCCAGCTCGCTGGGGGGGGGGGGGGAAGTGTTCCCTGCATAATTACGTTGTGAATCATCCAGAGAGTGCTCTAGCACTATGTGGCAGTATATAAGTCAAAGCAGCAGCAGCTACAATAATAAGGGAGAGATTTGTTTTCCCCATGAGTGTGTTGAACCCTCTTGCCTCATTTTGGATTCAGGTGTAGGCTTTCTCATCAGAGGCCAACTTCCATGCTCCAGGGGTAGATACAAAAGCTAAATAATGTCAATGAGACCACTGTTTGGGGCATGGAAAGAGTTCATCAGGTAGGGTCAGCAGCCTCTGGCCCTCCAGATGTTGGGAAAATTGGGGTGGACAAAGTGTGACCTTCCAGCTGCCAACTTTCATCCTCCCCAAGCAATATAGCCAGTGGTTGGGGAGGGTGGACCATATGTTCCTCCTCATTCCCATGATTTAACCATCCTTTCTTATAATCTGAATCCTCGCTTCTTTTCTTCCATGCTCAAGAGGAGCCATAGATGCTTTGTCTGTGGAGAAGGCCCCAGGGGATTCAATTTTCCATCCGCAGGTGGTAGAAAAACGTCTTTCTGCCTGAAACCATATGGAGTGGTGGACAATGTCTAGCCTTCAAGTGCTCTCCAAGGCTGTTTTTAATGGCTTACACCTCCCCCTGCCCCCCAAAAGCTGTACACTGCAGCTGCTGGAAGTCTCCAGAAGTGGTCCTTCATCGTTCAAATAGGTCATTGCTCCCTTTTGCCCATTTACTCCAATTTTTAAAACACCTGAAGAGGATTTCTAGCAACCTCTATTTTCTGCTTTCCCCCCTTTTTTTCTTTTGCATGTGGGGTTTTTTTTAGGGTGGTCTGTGGAGATCCTGGAGGGTTTCAGGGGCGAAAGGGGTGTCCCCAGATTTGCCAAGATTCCCCCCCCCCCCGCCACAGAGTCTAAAACAGGGCATAGAGACCACCGTTGAGACCCTACGTTCTCCATTGTTTATCTATTTAATTTCATTATCCAAACCCGATAATCCACCCTACGGTGTGTAAACACCTCTCGAGGTGCATAACAACGATTCAAAGCAGCCGTAAAATCAATTGCCATTCAGAAAACAGAGAGGAGAATGAGGAGTTCGGTAAGAGCCATGCTTCAAAACATGAAGACCCCTTGCCATACAGTGATACGGCGCGGCTGATGCTGCTTGGGGCCTTAGCATCAAATCTCACACTTGACGTGCAGCCACAGAAAACGCCTTTCCTCTTGTTTTTTCCATTTGCACCCGGGACATAGAGGAGGGCCTCTTTCAGACAAGGCTACAGGTGGGCTGCACTCGGTGGGGACACGGGAGAAGGCCTTCTCTGTGGCTGCTCCCAGACTTTGGAACTCCCTCCCACAGGAAGCCAGCCTGGCCCCGTCTTTGCTGTCCTTCCGCAAGCAGACAAAGCCCTTTCCCTTCAGGCAAGCTTTCCCCTCAATGACTGGCTGTCTAAGAGGAAGATTTTTGAATGGGATTGTTGTATTCCTATTGTTGTTGTTGTTCTTAATGTTTTTTAGTACTGTTTTTATCTACTAATTTTTAATGTTATATATGCTTCATTCTTTTTTAAATATTGTAATAAAGTATCAATCTTAGTTTTCAATATTATTTATTTTTCAATACAGTAGGACCCCTGTATTCACATGAGATCAGTTCCAAGCTCCCCCCCCCCCCCCGCCCCCAGTGGAAGCTGCAAAACACAGATTACAGTATACTGAACGTTGCACAAAATGAGGGTGTGGGGAGGAAGTCTCTGGCTTCCTCTAGTGGCCAGTTCTGGTAACTTCATCTTTAGAAATATGTATTTCTTGGATTTTCTTTTAATATTTTAAGTATTTCCAGACAGTGGATAAGTGAATCAGCAGATACCAATCCCATGGATATTGGGGGGGGGGGGGGTCCTACTTTAATGTAAGCCACCTTGCGTCCTTTTAACAAGAAAGGTGGGATATAAGTATTTTAGATAAATAAATAGATTTTAGATAAAACAAGTGTTTCTTAAAGTATCCTGGAATTAAGCCATCTCCTTTGGACTGTGTCCAGAAATGAACTGGTGACCAGCACAGCCTTCGCAGGTCACGTATAAAACCCTGTACATGACGGTCACCAGTGTTCTTCCTGTTGCCTTCTGGACGTGCTGCCATTTCCAGAAATCTTTCCAACGTAGGCTCGCCTAGAGCAGAGCTGGGAGAGGGGCTTGGACCACCCATCCGATAGCCTCTGAATCCCTTTTCCAGGGTCTGTTTCCCAAGCACGGATGCCTCAGACTTGTCTGGATCCATTCGTATGTCAGTTTCCCTGAGCTACTCCATTGTAGACATTGATTCAGAATACCAGCAGTTTCCCTGATAAGAGATTAAAAGGCAAAACAGGTCTACCTGTCATCAATTTACAGGTGACAATACTTCCCTAGGTGAGATGTTCTTGAACTTTGTTTCATATCGTTTCTTACCATTGCTAGGACTGATGGGAGTTGGAGTCCAACAACATCCGGAAGACTGCAAAATCCCCATCTCTTGTCTAGAACTGTGCTGGCTGGAGATGATGGAATCAAACACTCCTAGAAATGTAAATCTGGGAAGGATCCCAGGGATCCCCAGTGAAGCAAGAAGTTCACAGCTAAACTCTTCCAACCTCTCTCCAAAAACCTCCACTGAAGATTTTCCAAGGTATCCCAGTCCCTTGTTCAACAGCTCTTACTTTCAGGAGATTCTTTCTAATGTCATGGTTTCTTTTCTTGTAATTTGAACCCATTCCTTCAGGTCTTGTAATTTGAACCCATTTCTCTAGAGCCACAGAAAACAATCTTCCTCTCTCATCCATGTGAAAAATATTTGAAGACGGCAGTGGTTTAAATATCTGGCTGTGGAGCCAGCTGTTGTGAGTTTGATTCCCCACTGTGCCTCTTGCGAGTAGTTAGCCTGTGTGTCCTTGGGCAAGCTGCACAGTCCCAGGGCACCCTCAGAAGACAGGAATGGTGAACTGTGTATTCTCTACCTCAAAAACTCTGGAGAGGGTTGCCTTAACTTGGAATTTACTTGATGGCATGCCATTGTTATTATTTATTATCAACTTTCTGCCTTTCCTTTTTCAGACCAAACACATCCAGATCCCCCAATCATTTCTTATGGAGCTTGTTTTCTGTAATTTTTACCACTGTAGTCACTCTTTCATGGACCTGTTCCAGCTTGCCAATATTCTTTTAAAATTTTGGTGCCCAGAACTGGACATAGTATTCCAGCTGAGCAATAACCGTAAAAGAAAAGAGTGGTGTGATCATTCTCCTGATGTGTTTTTTGAAAAGCTAGCCATGTTAGTCTGTGCTAGCATATAAGGCAAAAACAAAAGAAAAATATAAAATAAAGAAGACAGAAACATTGTGGCAGCTTAAAGACTAAGTGCAAGCTTTTGTAGACAAGTCCACTTCCACAGACATAAGAGTGAGACTACATGGCAAATATTTATACATTTATACGTGGCCCCAAACCAGACACTATATTTGGGTACAAGTTGTTCTCCTGGCAATGACCTTTAAAACCCCTGTTGATATTCAGTTCCCCTTCCAAGAAGCATTGCTCTGTAAAGAACGAGAATGATTGGTGGCTAAATTAATCCCAGGCTATAGATAACAAGCAGGAACAATGTGGTAATGAGTAGCTCTAATAGGGTTGCACTGGTAGGTACTAAGAAAATATAGCTGGGAATTTCAACAGATACAACACAATATTTTACATTTTATAATGGCCTAAGAAACGCTGGCTTATATTGAATCAGCTGAGATGGGTTTTAAACATGTGTATATATTTCATCTCAATTGTCTCTCTCTGGAGTCTTGTCCTGTAATTTTTCTTCTCCAGAATGGCAACTTTCAGATCTAGTGCAGAGTGTCCAGGTAGATTAAAATGAAATGAAAAAGTTTACTGTGTATTGCCATTCCTGATATCTGATTTGTGTCCATCTTGATGTGGACATTGTACTTCTGACCTTAGAACTGCAGAGCTGGAAAGGGATCCTATGGGTCATGGAGTCCAGGCCCTGTCAAGCAGGCCCAGTGGGGAATCAAACTCTCAGACTCTGGCTCCGCAGCCAGATGCCTAAAGCACTGATCTATCCAGCTATTCTAATATTATATTGGCTTCTTTTGACTGCTGCATCAAACTGTTCCCTCACGATTCACTTGTGATCTACTAAGACCACTAGTACTGTCAAGCCAGTAGTCACCCCACCCACCTTACATTTGTGCATCTGGTTTTTCCTGCCTCAATGTGGAGCCTTCCATTTCTCCATGCTGAACCGAATTCTGTTTGATTTCACTCAGTTCCCCAACCTGTTGTAGATGGACATTGTAGTCCAGCATCTTTTGGGAGCACCAAGTCTCTAGACAATAGCAGGGTAGACATACCAAAGGCATCACCTGGTAATTAGCAGCTTCTAACTGCCTACTTTCGTATCTGAGCCCACCAGGACTGCAGGTGGTTCTGAGACCCAGAAACATGTCAGATATGCTTGACCAGCGACAGCAATAAAGGAAAAGACATGAAGAGTTACTTTATGGGTAAGGAAGGTTCTTTTCTCAGGGCTGTGACAGTCCGTTGCAGGAGTTCTGTGTGCTACCTTAAAAACGAACACATTGATTATAACATGAGTTTTCATGGACTGGAGCTTCTTGTCATCCAATACCGTCAGTTTAGAGTTGTACTTTCTGCCCTATTTCGTCTGTGCCCAAAATGTGTCCCAGCCCCCAATTATCCGGCTGCCCTTTTCCCCTGCCAGCCTTTGCAAAAGCCAGCGGCGTTCTTTCTTCACGGAGGCCTGGAGGGCAACGGGCCGTTTCCTGTTGCCAAAAAGGTTTCAGAATTATTTTCAATGGGAAGTGTCTGTATCTTCCTATAACCAGCTGTAACCTAGATGTGGGTGTTTGATTTGCTTTGCGCAGCTACAACGCACCCGAATCTATTTTAGGAATCTCCCCCTTCCGGCACTTCCTTCCATTCTCTCGGGTCTTCTCAGAAACTCTGGCTTGAAAACTGCCAAAATCTTCTCCGTTCTCTTTTGTCTGAGTCACAAAGACCTCGAGCAGCGGCGACTCATCCCTCATCCGATTCTCTTCTCCATGACAGCCCTAAAAACAAGTGGGGGTGAAGGAGACCTCTCTCCCTCGCTCTCTTTCTGCCCCCCCCTCTCTCACAGTCTAAACTGTGTGCAACCTAAGCCACAATTCACAACACACTTGGGGGAAAGCCACTGCCATATGTCACAAAGAATGTGGAGCTCCGGAGAAAATCAGCAACTTCCTTTGTATGATCCAGCACCTTAGAAGCATGATGGACTACAGCTCCCATCATCCTCAACTAGAAGGTCTTCGGACCTGGTGGCTGTAGATTATGGGCCCTGTAGACCAACACCTTCTTGGACTGTTCACAACCTTGTATGCTGGCTGGAGAAGGTGTGCCTGGGAGCAGCGTTTCTGGGCTGGGGTGACAGCCAATCTGTCCAGTGCCATCCAATCTTTCTTTCCTTCCCTGCCTCTGAATTCAGAGAGAGCCCTGCCCCTCTGCTCAGTTGCCTTTCCCCCTCTCTGGAGTCTGTTGAAGTCTGTTGCTGAAAGCAGTCATGTTGGTCAATTTGCTGTTTGATTTGTTCAATCTTAAGTAAATGAAACATGTTATTCTTTCTCCTCCTAGTGTCCGTTACTGAGACTGTAAGTGCCAGTTATTGAGAAAAAGGGATGGATGGACTAATCTGGGGAACTCGAAATTATTCTACTCTGTGAATCCATGCACTTCTGCTATGCAGCTAAAGGAATTTAACCAAAAAATTCAAAACTCTGCAACAGACATCTTGGGGGGGGGGGCACCCACTTGGGGGAGGCTGGTAAAGGTGGACCAGTGACATGGATAGGGCATAATACAGCATTATGTGTTGGGGGATTTGGGAGGAAGGTGAAACTGAACATGGCTCTTTTCCCCATCCTAGGGATGAGCCTACGACTGCCACAAGCCCATACCACTAGCCGTAGTGGATGGAGATTATGGGAGTTGTAGTTGAAAATGGCTGAAAAACCAAAGTTTTCTTGCCCTCACTGCCATATCAGCAACAGGTTAGGGGTCAGCTAGGCTGTGCTGGAATGACGTACACAACAGCCTCCTTAATTCTTTCCCACAGAGAGGCGTACAAGGTAAACCCTGGAGTTTATACTCTTAGGAAGAAAGCGGTGGCCAAAAAAATCACCCCTGTAGATGGTGTGTTAAAACAGTTGCATTCCTTTCTGCTTCTCGCAGACCATCAGCCTGAAGATGGGTCCTGGCCGGTGCTTCTTGGTGGTGTCCCATACAAGGGGGTCCAAAATCCACCCAAACGTCTGAAGATCAAGTTGCTTGGAATGTCATGGTGGGGGGGGGTGAGGAGCAGGAACCTCGGGTCAGGTGGAGAAACTCCAGCGGCTGCCTTGGGCCTGTGGGGTTTGTGGCTCCTCACCCCTGCTTTAATGGGACGACGGTAAGCATTCCAGTTTCACCTCTTTCCTTTAATAATCACGATCTCCTAAGGTTGAAGAGACAATAAGGCCGGGGTGCCCCATTTCGAACCGCTTAGATTCCTCTAAAGTGCCAGACTAGTGCATGGTGTTCTTTTCTCATAGAATGGTGTCGAAATCCTAATTGAATGCTTATTTGGTTTTAGGGTATACTGTAGTTGTTAGTGATGATTCATTGGCTTGTGTTTCTCATTTCCCCTCCATGAACATGAGATTATTCTGTGTTAAAGATGCTCTCCTCAGCATTACATTTTCATATCTTCATGTTTTCGTTGTGTGTGTCTGGTCTTTGCACAGAAGTCTACTGTACTCTGCTGGTGCTGGAGAAGAGCTTTGTCGATACCCCAGAAAGGCACATATATTGGCCCTGAATTAAATTAAGCCTGAACGCGTGGGGGGGGGGGGGGGAAGAGATGAAACCGAGACTGTTCTATTTTGGGCACATCACGAGAAGACAAGACTTGCTGGAAGAGGCAATGGTTCTAGGAAAAACTGAAGGCATCAGGAAAAGAGGAAGACCAAATATGAGATGGATTGCCTCCATAAGGAAGCCACAAGAACTGAGCAGGGCTGTTCATGATAGGACAAACTTGAGGCCCCTCATTCAAAGGGTCATCATAAGTTGGAGGTGACTTGATGGCACAATACAACCACAACCACTGTCCTGACACAGAAAAGGTTTTTTTAAAAATTTAGTTTTTTGCCATAGGGCATATTCTTAGGCCACAGGGAGCATAACGTTGTGGAATGTTTGGATTAAAAGAAGCGTCCCACACATGTCCTATGAATATGGAAAATCACAGCTTCTAGAGGCAGACGAATTGTTTCCGTGAGATGCCAGATAGCCACACATTTGGATACTTTGATGATAGAGGTGGCTTCTAGAAACACGTTTTGCTGCTTTTGTTGCTGCTTGCCATCATGTCACCTCCAATGGTGTAAGTGATCTCCAAAATGTCCTGTTCTTAACAGTCCTGCTCAGCTCTTGTCAACTCAAGCTTGTGGTTTCCTTTAGGGATTCAGTCCATCTCGCATTTCGTCTTCCTCTTTTCCTGCTGCCTTCCACCTTTCCCAGCCTTATGAGCTTTTCCAGAGAATCCTGATGTGCCCAAAGGTGATTGGGAGGGGCTGGTATCTTGATGGCAGCTTCTTCCTTCTCTCCCTATAGATTCCTGCCTCCCCATATAGTTGCTTGGATGTGTCCCCCACTGGGGGGGGTATCCCCCTCCTCATGGGTTTTATGCTGCATCTAGTAGACCTTGTGCAACAAGAAGGTGCATGAGTTGCGATGCTGGTGCTTTACCATCTGCTTTGCTCCAAAAGGCCCACGGGGCCCACACACAGGCACCCACAGGCATTCACCCCCACCCCTTGCCCTTATCCGGGTTTTTTTTTTTTTTTTTGCACAAGCCAAAACACACACACCAGCACCTTTGCACTGAATCTGTGAGCTCTCACACCAGATGGAAAGGGGCAGAGATGGTTGCCCAAGTTTAGAAGCCACCGCACACACACAAAAACCCACTTTCTTCTCCTCTAGCACTTCTTGCCCGGCGGTTTGTCCCCTTGCCTCAAGAATGCACCTGGGCCTATGATCTCTCCCTCTGGTTTGGTTTCCAGTGAGCATTGAAGTCTGGATTATAAAGACATGTGTTCATTGATATGGGTGGGTGGGCGCACATGCGCACCCACCCACAGGTACACCTGACTGTGCATGCGTTGTGCATTTTGTATGTGTTTCTGTGTGCTGGCTGTTCTGGTTGCACCCCTCTATTTCCATATTTTGTTGTTGTTGTTATTATGTGCTATCAGGTCACCCCTTACTTATGGTGACCCCATGAATGAGCACTCCCCAAAATGTCATGTCCTCAGCTGCCCTGCTCAGCTCTTGCAGACTCAAGCCTGTGGCTTCCTTCGGGGAGTCAACCCATCTCACATTTGGTCTTCCTCTTTTCCTGCTGCCTTCCACCTTTCCCAGCATGATTGTCTTTTCCAGGGGATCCTGCCTTTTCACGAGGTGCCCAAAGTAGGAGAGCCTCAGTTTCAACATTTTTGCCTCCAGAGAGAGTTCAGGCTTGATTTGATCGAGGACCCACTTGTCCTGGGACAATACCAGGTTGGAAACAAAAGGTTTAAATTCATTTTATTTCTTTATGCATATTTATTTACTTATATATATTCATGTACAGGTATAGCCTGGACTTCCACCCATGGTGACGAAGAATGTGAAATCTAAGAACAGCATCCATCAAAAAGTAAACAAGCATGGACAGAACAATTAAAACTTCTAAAAGCAGAGAGCATGGCAGATTAAAAAAAAAACCAGGCATCAACAATCCAACCAACAAACATTTGCCCAGATAAGAAGTGAGGAAAGATGATGATCAAGGGGTGCTGGATGGAACTCGCTGGGCAGAGAGTGATGTCGTTTGGAAGTTTCGGTGACTTCCAAAAACAGCGACAACTCATTGCTCGTGAAGTTGGCCAGATGGCAATGTCTTTGGTTGGGATCCTTCCCCATTTCCCCAATCTTTTCCCTCTCTCTTGGATGAGACGTTGGCTGCCACAGTACAAGCACGGCAGAACCCGTTAGGGATTAATTAATTCCAGGCTCCTGTGTATTTAAGCGTATCGCTCGTCACTTTGGAATGAATGGAGCAAACCCTAAGCAGCGTGTTAAAGGAGTCTTTGAAACATGAACAAAACTGAAAAACAAACACCTCCAGATTCACTCAAGGGCATCACCACCGATTCTCCTCACTGACTTACCTACGCTTTTCCTGCAAACACATGTTTACGGTTCCCACAGGTCATCGAGACTGCCAATTAAAGTTGTCACATCTCAAGCGCTTCTGCCAGGATCCTGGCATTCTAGGGCTGGCAGTTGCGAAGGGTGCTCTTCCATCAAGCGGTGAAACTGAAGCATCCTTGTCAATGATGTCTCTGACAAGGGGAGCAGATTTGTTTTCTCCAAGCATCTGTACTCCACTTCTCTCTTTACCACTGCAGGCTGCCGTATACTGTGTGTGTGTGTGTGTGCATGCTCTTAATAGCACGCCTCTTTGTACAAAAATACCCCTGCCGTTCGTGTAAGCATTTGTATTATAGAATCATACAATAATGGCATTGGAAGGGGGTCTATCGGGCCATCGAGTCCAACCCCCTGCTCAAGGCAGGAAGCCACGTCAATCAGATCTGACAGAGGGTGGCCCTATTTTCTCTTGAATGCCTCCAGGGTTGGAGCGCTCACCACCTCCCAAGGTCATGGGTTCCATTGTTGTACTGCTCTAATATTCAACAGAAATCTGGCTTCCTGTAAGTTGAGCTCATTATGACACGTCCTGCTCCCTGGGATGACTGAGGACAGATCCTGCCTTTCCTCGTGGTGCAGTGGTTAAACTGCTGTACTGTAGCCAAAACTGTGCTCACGACCCGGGGTTCAATCCCAGGTAGCCGGCTCAAGGTTGGCTCAAGGTTGACTCAGCCGTCTATCCTTCCGAGGTTGGTAGAATGAGTACCCAGCTTGCTGGGGGGGGGGGGGAGTGGCAATGTGTACCTTGCATAAATAACTTGTAAACCACCCAGAGATTGCTTTAAGTGCTATGGGGCGGTATATAAGCAGCACACTTTACCTTTACATAGGTGCATAAGTAGTATTTTTGTCCTGGTGGGGGGCACTCTTCAGCATCCATCCATTCGCCAAGTTTTCTTCTTTTCTTTTGCTATCCATAGATTTAGCCTAGCCTTTTCTGGTTGAATACTGAGATGTGTGCAGAAAACTCTTCCTCAATTTTAGCCATCATCGCAAACCATTCTCAGTAGGGCGCCCTGGGGGGCCCCTGGCCCATTTGAAAGGGGCCACAAACTGGAAACAATTCCATACACACCACCCTATAAGGTTCATTATGCAACTTATAGATTTGTGATTCGGCCTCTCTTTCTTTCTTTTTATGTTGATGGCCGTGGCCAAAAAAAGGTTGAGAATGGCTGAGCGAGAGGGTTAGTGTCCATGAAGTGGATGAGTTTGGATAAAGGACTCTCTTTAATCCACTCCAGTCCACTCCAGATTAGTCATTTAGCCCACGGAATGGAGACGTAGCATGAAGAAAGGGTGGCGGGCTAGGCTGTTCACCCATGCTCAGACCTACACAAAAGTCTGAAATAATCTCACCTGGGGTAGGATGATGTAGCCACCTGTTGTCCACTGCAAGGGGCATGTGGGTGCATGTCAGCGCAGAGTCCGGAGGTCTGGAGCAAGCGTCTCATGGGCTGACGGACCTGAGATTGACCTTTGGGATTCACCATTCTCAGGTTGGACAGTCCGTGAAACACTCCTCCCTGGGGCAACACGCCATCCTCCTTCAGGTGTGGTCCCCGGAGGGAGGGAGACCCGTCCTTGAAAAGCACATTCATTGCCAAGCCACATGAATTGGGAGGAGGAGGCAGAGAAGAAGGAGATGCAGGTAGAGAACAAGAAGGAAACAGAGAAGAGGAGGCAAAGGCGAAGGAAGAAGTAACGGAGAAGGAGGAAATGTTGCAGAGTTCTGAATTTTTCTTAGACTGCTGGGTACTACTCGGGGCAGTTAAGAGTCAAAAAACCATAAAGCAAATACAAAATATAACACTAACAATAAGACACGCAGCATAAATAAAATAAAATCTGATCAAGAAATTAACAGTGCCATCCGAGACATGTCCTCCAGAACACGGCCAAACAGCCCGAAAAACCTACAACCACCATCGGATCCTGGCCGTGAAAGCCTTTGAGAATACATCGAGACATGTCTCTTCAGAAGCCAGTCTTGTCGAAATCAAGGAGTCTCACTCCAGGGTAACTGGGTATAGGAAGGCACCCTATGACCCGTCCCTATGCTTTACACACCACAGGCCTGCTTCCAGGTAGATTCGTAGTGTCATGAATCCAAAGTCATGGTGCCGCCATCTTGCCTTTTGCTCCTTAAAGGATTTTCTCTGGTAAGAAGAAAAGAGAAAAAAGCACTTGGGGAAAACTGAGAGGGTTCTAAACAGAAGGCAATGACTTATCTAGGTCCCTCATCCATAAAATCACATGAATGAGGTTTGGCAGTGCATTCAAAGACTTAGGGTGCAGTCACACGTGCTGAAGGAATCCCAGTGACATCAATTCTGCCATCATTTAAATCATTTTAAAATGCATGGGTAACTTAGATTCATTTGTTCAGCCAATCGGGTTTTTTCCACCTCGCTGGCATGGCCTTTTAAAAACGACCTGATCTCTGTATCACTTCAGTCCTTATTGTTTCAATGGTGTGGACATTGCTTTCAATTTATTTACTTCGCAAATTGGTTGGGTTTGGGGGCCACTGCACGGTCACCGCACCTGTTCCGTCCTTTTTTTTCAATTTTAAAAAATGCTTAGCAATAAATCACTTCCTTTTTTCTTTTACATATTTTCTCCACAACAGTTTACCGATGTAACACTTAGTCAATGTCTATTTTACCCGTCATCCCCACTTTTGTGTCGCTCCTAGTTGATTTCCCCCGCTAGCTTTTCAACAACAATTTATCCTTTTTAATGCTGCCCTACATTTATCTAGTGACATATCCCACAAGTTGGCACATCGACTAACCATTGGAAGTAACAGGAAAACAGCATGTGTATGTCGCTTTAGCGATGTATCATGAATTAAAAAAGAAAAAAGAAAGAAATTTTTAGGGTAGCGGGGACCCAGAAAGAGGACAGAAGATGAATCGATTTACATGAGATCGCATGCGTAGCCTACAAAACCGGTACAAATAGCAAAAAATGTACTGATCGAACAGACAGCCATGTGAACGGCCAGCAATAGATATACCACATAACTATACATATAAATGTATCAATATTAAAAAAAAGGAGGAAAAAGAAATAATTCAAATGGTCTGTATGATTAGGCTCTTACTTTGAAACATTTGTGATGTTTTCAGATGTGGTTTTTACTGTATGCAACTGCTCTCTTTCATTAAAGAAAACATAATTTTCCCACTAATTCTTTCTTCTTTTTCCTTCCCATTCTGGAAAAAACCCATTGAGGGAGAACATATGGATTGCTAGCTGGAACTATCATCTTCCTAGTAGCACAGCAATGCAGAAAGGAAAAACCAAGCGAAACCAGAAATATCTGATAAAACCCCAAGTAAAAGAGAGGCAACTCTCAAGATTTTTTAAATGGGTTTTATTCTTTTGAAAAAAAAAAAAGCTCTATTTTTTTTTGGCCAGTTTCATGTTTAGGCCAGGTCGTTCCAATTAGTGAAATTTGGGAACAAATATTCAGAGATCACTGTAGGCCTTTCTAAATTATTGAGCTGGAGAAGGTGCCAAAATGATGGATCTGCCAAAGCTGCGGGAGGCTCCTTCAATTAAAAAGAACAAAAAATAGTGTTGGCAATGTTTTAACATCAAACGATCGTTGCAAACCAACGTGATGAATAATTCTGGAGAACTCACAACACTTGCGGACTGTTTTGTGACATTTTGTTTGGACCTCCTAGTAAAGAATGGGCTGGAGAGCTCAGTGGTTTAGGTCTGTGGCTGTGGAGCCAGAGGTTGGGAGTTCGATTCCCCCACTGTGCCTCCTGGGAGAAGAGCCGGCCTGGGTAGCCTTGGGCAAGCAGCACCGTCCCAAGACATTCCCCACAAGAATGGAATGGTAAACTACTTCTGAGTACTCTGTATTGAGAAAAAAAAACTCTGAAAAGGGTTGCCCTATGTTGGAATCAACTTGACAGCACACAATTACTATCATTAGTCATTGCAGACCTTTGGTCTAGATGGGTGGGTTAGAAATCTAATAAAATAAATAAATAAATAATAAAATCATTCCTAATAAAGACATTGACAATAATTCTCGCGGTGGAGAAAGAATAAGAAATGGAATAAAATATGTTCAGAATACAACTTCTGATTAGGTTTTTAGCAGAGCACGGAAATCATACATCACGTTTAAAGTGTTAAGGCTGAAATTGTTACCTCTACATTAAACCTCTACATTAAGGAGGACAAGCCAATGCATGAATCTAATCTCATCTCATCGTAGAAGTAATGTTTTGAAGCAGTGTTAAGATCTCAGCTTGCTTGTTCTCCAGACTTTAGTGCAAAACTCACGACGTTAACACATTGCTCAGCTCTGGTGAATGAATGAAGCTAGGAGCGCTTTGAAGCTATTCTGTCTTTCCTCTTAACAGGTTTTCTGAGGTAAGGGGGGGGGGGGAAGACAGATGAACTGATGGAAAAATAAGGCAGAACTATACAAGAGGAGGAGGATGTCCCATAAAGCCTTCATAGTATTCAGTGAAGGAAGGAAGGCACTGTCATCATCAAAGTCTCAACTGGAGCTGACCCAGGACAGCAACGAGAAAATTTGGAAGGATTCCCAGATGCATCCATAGAAGGAACAACAGCAAGCTCTATAAAAGTGATGGTAGGTTTGGGAGGGTAGTTCATTTTGGAAATCATGTTTTCCAGCAAATTCTTTTAATCGTCACTTCTAGAAGTGCATATGTGTGTGCATCTTTGCTTAATTAAACCCCTCCCCAGTGACTGGTGTTAATTAAAAAATCAGTCTCTGTTCTTTTTATATGGTCAGGGGCTAAGGTGTCTGATGCTCTTTTCTGGGTTTTCCCACCCAGTTTTGCTACTAGTCCAATACATGATGCCTCTAGGCTCTGATTGCTGACTTTTGCCTAATAGTAAAGTTTTGTTTCAAAAAGTTTAAATAAATAACAAATACATACATTTCTTTTGTGTTGATTTTGTTTACCTTTTTATTGTTGCATTTGTTTGATCCTTTAAAAATATTCGTATACTTACTGTTTTCAGCTTCTAAATATTTCTGTTTATTTATTTAATTTATATCCCGCCCATCTAGACCGAAGTCTACTCTGGGCGGCTAACAACACTCAAGACTAATAAAAAAATAAAACAACAACATTAATACAATTGAAGATGGCAAATAAATTAGATATTGACAGGGGGGAAGGCCTGCCTAAAGAGCCAGGTCTTGAGTTGGCTCTTAAAAACACCCAGCAAGGGAGCCAGACAAATTTCTGGGGGGAGATTGTTCCAGAGGCGAGGGGCCACTGCTGAGAAGGCCCGCTTTCTTGTTCTTTCTCTTCGGGACTCCCTCGGCGTTAGGCCCTTCAGCCCCCCCTCTTGACTAAAGCGAGCGATTCGGGTAGATCTAGGTGGGAGGAGGCGTTTCGCCAGATATTGAGGTCCTAAACCGTTTAGGGCTTTATATGTCATCATTAGTACTTTGAAATCAATGCGGAAACAAACGGGCAGCCAATGCAGGGCAGCCAGAGTGGGGGAAGATATGCTGATGTTTTCTCACCCCAGTGAGAAGTCTGGCCGCTGCATTCTGCACCATTTGAAGCTTCCGCATCAATCTCAAAGGTAGCCCCACGTAGAGCGCATTACAGTAGTCTAATCTCGAGAGTACAAGCGCATGGACCAGAGTGGTGAGGGCTCCCACATCAAGATAGGGACACAGCTGGGCAATCCGCCAGAGATGGAAATAGGCGGAGCGGACCACTGACGCCACCTGGGTTTCCATGGTAAGCGCCGGATCCAGGTGGACCCCCAAGCTGCGAACCTCACTCTTCGCGGTGAGAGTCACTCCCCCAAAAGAGAGGGAGTTTCCCAAACCACCAATGTCGGGGCCACCCACCCTCAGGACCTCTGTCTTGTCCGGGTTCAGCCTCAGACCATTCCACCTGCATCCATTTCAATACGGCCTCCAGACAGCGCTGAAGGGACGAAAAGGCATCCACTGTTGTTGGAGAAAAAGAGATGTAGAGCTGGGCGTCATCAGCACACGGATGACACGAAGCCCCACACCCCCTGATGACCTGACCCAGCGGCCTCATATAGATATTAAACAGCATTGGGGAGATAATCGAGCCCTGCGGGACCCCACAACTGAGACTCCACAGAGCCGAGACCCTCTCCCCAAGCTGGACTCTCTGAGGGCGGTTCTCCAAGAAGGATCGGAGCCAGGCTAGCGCCAGACCACCGATTCCCAGCTCGGACAGCCTCCCCAGGAGGATACCGTGGTCGACGGTATCAAAGGCGGCTGAGATATCGAGAAGGACCAACAGAGACATTTTGCCCCTGTCGGCCTCCCTCAATAGGTCATCAAGCAGGGCGACCAATGCCGTTTCCGTTCCATGGCGCGGCCTGAAGCCCAACTGGAACGGATCCAGGGCGTTGGTTTCATCCAAAAGGGCCTGGAGCTGGTCAGCCACCACCCTCTCTACCACTTTGCTCAGGAAGGAAACATTGGTGACGGGCCTATAATTGCCAATGTTGCCCGCTGCCAAACTTGCTTTCTTCCTAATGAGCCTAATAAGTGTCTCCTTGAGGGTCTCCCGGAGAGACCCATTAATTATTGCCGTGGCCCATTCTTGCCGTGGCCCATTCAGTTGTTTTAGGCCTGGCTGCTTTGATGAGCCAGGCTGGGCAAGAGTCAACGGAGGAGGTGGTGGCACGACAGCGGTCAAGCGCTTTGTCCACCATATCTGGCGTCACAGGCTGAAAGAGATCGAGTCTCATCGGGCAAGACGGGGTGCTGGACGTCTCTGCTCGATCTACTGTGTTCAATATTGTCTTTTAATGATGTAAGTTGCCTTGAGTCCTTCTTAAGGAGAAAGGCAGGGTAAAAAAATATTTTAAATAAGTTAAATAAATTTAAATAAAAAGTTTGCAACTGGTTTAAACAAATTTTAAGTGAAGGTAGAAGAATGTTCAAAACATAATGAATAGGTCCCCACTCCCCACCTTTTCATCCTGCCTTCTTTTTTAAATGTTTCCGATGAAAAGCTCTGGGTAAGTAACAGGGCAAAAAAGAAAAAAGAAAAAAGCAAATCCAGAGTTTAGAAAAGCTACTTCTTTAACTGGCCCTGCTTGTGGACGGTTTCTGGGACTTGTAATCCAAGGTGCAACTTCTTGAAGGTGTGAGATAATATAACTTTCAGGAGTGAGGGAGGGGAGAAGAAGCAGTCTCTGATGTATCATTACATGTGAATTTTGCCCTCCACTTGGTTTTAAAAGCATGACACTTTAGGAAGACAGCATGTCATGCTACAAAGTTAGAGGCAGAACCCTGTCATTGTAAGATTGTTTTTTTGTTAATAAGGTTGCAGGTTATTAATAATAACTGGCTGGATAGCTCAGTGGTTTAAGTATCTGGCTGGGGAGCCAGATGTTGGGAGTTCGATTTTCCCACTGTGCCTCCTGCGAGAAGGACCCGCCTAGGTAGCCTTGGGCAAGCTGTACAGTCTCAGGATAACCCCAGAAGAAGGGAATGGGAAACCACTTCTGACTATTTTCTACCTGGAAAACCCTTGAAAGGAGCGCCATAATTCAAAATTGACTTGACAGCACATGCTTATAATTCTTAGGTTATTAATCATAACTATTGCAACGTTATGACTGCCACTTTAAAAAATTATCTCTCTTTTTTTTAGGCGTTCTGAAAAGCCATACACACTGATTTCAATGGTTCAAACACCTTAAATGAGGGAAGAAAGTCAGGCTGTGGGAAGGAACAATGTGAATGAACTGTCGGAAGGGAATGGGAGCCAGATTGGGTTCAGGGGCAGCCATAAACGTGTCATTTGAGGCTGGAATTTCATTTCAGACAGAATGCTTGTTGAGAGCCAACATTTACAGTGCTCAGAGTAAACGAGTCCTGGAAGCTAGCTCTGTGAAATTTGGCACATTGATTCTCCTCTTTATGGTCTGTCACGTTTCCAAATTTCACCAAAAGATTACAGCTGTTTTGGTTTTCCTATACAAGTCAGTGGGAGACACGGCCAACTGATTTAACAAATTAATTTGACTCCCACGGCACAAATCAGTGATGGATCCAGATCACCACAGATCAAACTGGGGTCTGTCAAGGTTAAATTGGTTCCTGAACTGAAGTGGGGTATTAAAGCATCGCTCTACCTGGAGCTAATGTTTGGTGACAGACAACCTCTACAGACTGAGGTCCACTGATTCTCTTATTCTCTACAAACCTGCCTAATCTCTTTTTTAAAAAGTTGTGGAAACAACCATTCAGGACACCTCGTAGAAGCAAAGTCGACAATCTATTTCAGCTGCATTTATCACCGACTTAGTGCAAATAATCATGCTCCCAACGTCCTGCCTCAGTGCAAGGGCTCTCCAAGTAGTTCATATGTAATGTGCAAAAATAATCAAATATAAACATTGAAAATTACCGTGATGCTAAAACAAATCGGCAGATCAATCTGTTGTTATATTCAGGCTCCAGACAACAGCTGGTAGGTTGAGTGGCCACATTAACATTTTGGTCCAATAGTTGTAGGGCAAAGAGGATTTCAGGAAGTATTGCTTATCAGGCAAGTTCCACCTGTCAAAAATTCCCTCTTCCACGTAACTAGGTCGTTGCTCCCTCCTTCTCAAGTGGCCCCCCTGCCACTTGAAAGTCAAATGGTCAGATCTAACAAGGATGGCCTAAGACACGTGGACGCCTGAGTTGAAGACAAGATGGCTCTCTAGACTTCACTTCCCTGCATGGAAGCTCACGAGTGCTCGTTCTTTCTAACCTATAAAGCCTTATATGGCTTGGTTTTAGGCTACCTGAAGGGCCGTATCTCCCCACATGAGCCTTCTTGTGCTTAAGATAATCACATAATTGCCAGCGCAGGCAAGGTTGATGGGGACACCAGGCAGGGCCTTCTCTGTGGCAGCTCCCAAGTTATGGGATGCTCTCCCTGAGGAGATCACGTTGGCCCCCTTCCTTTTATCCTTTCATTGACCGCCGATGACCCACCTTTTTAGGCAGGCTTTCAACAATCACGACTGAGTCGATGAATGCCTTTTTTTTTATTTTGAAACGTTCAGATAGGTTTTAAAGTTTTACCTGTTTTAATGACTCAATTGCATTTTAATCAGTATTCTAGTTAATTGTTTTTATTGTATATTTTACTATGGTTTCAACTCTGTTCTTTTTTAATACTGTGAACTGCCTTCGGTCCCCTTATGGGGAGAAAGGCAGCCTTTAAACAAACTGGCAAACAAACAAAGTGTCGGCTGCATGTTTTTCAACACTGGTAATAGGATCGTGTCTTCTCCTGGACTTGAGGGCCAATGACTAGCGTAGAGAGTGGAGCGACGCCAGGCGGCATGCTTGTTCTTACCCTCCAGCACTTCAAGGCCATTATTTTCCAGTCTCTGTGAAGCAAGGCTGAGCCTGCCATTTTGTTCTGCCTAACAGTGGGGCCGGCCCTTCCCGTCGAATTAAGCAGGTTTCCCGCCTTGCGATGAATGCCATAAGCAAAGAGGCCCAACGGACGCCATGAAGCAGGCAGGGTATGCTCCAAAGATTTTGCTGGCAAAGCAGCGCATGGCACACTACCCTGATTAGCTTAGTGGTTTAGGGATCTAGAGGCTGGGGGTTCGATTCCCCACTGCACCTCTTTGACAGGGGCTGGACCCGATGATCCACAGGATCCCTTCCAGCCTCTGCAGTTCGAAGATTCTACCCCACCCACAAGTCACAATCGATTGCAGCCAAAGGGGGTCAGATCATTTTTGTGCTTGTGACAGAAAACAGAATCCATACCAGTCTTTTCCCTTCTTTGGTGCTAAAAATGAATACAAGAATACCGTTTGCTATCCTGTCATCATACCCAGCACTGGCCACTCAAGGTGGGCTGCCTCACTCTGTCTAATGTTAGGACTGGTTCTGTAAGAGGGACATTTGGAACCAGAAGGACCATGACAGGCACTCCGATTCCCTTCTTCTCAGCAATTCCACCTCTGAAATGGGCAGGACACAGGGCAACGGGGGCCTTGGCAAGCACCTCACAACCTTTCCTTCCTGTTTTCTGGTCCTGAATCATTCAGAGCTTTAATGGTAACCATCAGGACTTTGAACTGGGGCCAGAAACGGAGGAGCAATGCACAGAAACAAATTTTTCCTTTTTGTCTTGAAACTCATCCATTCCTTTGGCCCACCCTACCTTCTAGGAGTTTTATGTGGAAGGAGAGGGGAACCCCTCAGTCTCCTCTCTTTTCACACCGTATCTAATTTTACAAACCTCTCTCATGTCTTCCTTCGTGATAGGACAGAGCTTTGTAAAATCAGAGTTTAGTCCCCCGTCCCCCTGGTAGTCCAAACTGACCAATGAACACACCCCATGTAAAGGATGCAACATGGCGACACATGCTTATAAAACTTTCCATTCGTAATTTCTTCAGTGGCAGACTTCAGGGGAAAAAGCGCTTAAAGAAGAATAGTAAAATGAACTTCAAGCAAAGGCACATGGGAGATGGTAAAACCAGAAACGACTGCAGTACAAAAGATCAAAGCAGCCTCAGAGCACTAAAGTCGAGAAAGATGGACTTCTCTCAACATTAACTGCTGGCCACCAGGCCGTAATACCAGGCCTCCATAGGTAGATGTCACCCTTTATTAATTTCCCACGGAATCCTGTGCATCTTGTAAATTCCAACCCAATCACTCAGTTGCCAACTTTTATTATTGGCTCTGCTCTTGTGCCTTTAACAAGGACCTAGTATGTGCACACTGAGCAGACAAAACCTTTCCGACAACAGAGATCGAGTAATTTCACATTTGTTACATTTAAAAACATAAGCACTGACTTGCTGAATCAGACCAAATCTCACCCTTCTTTAGCATTTTGCAATCATGTATAAAGTGGCTGATTCTCAAATGTTTTCTATCTTAAATAGTCAGGGATTGAATCTAGTTTCAAAGGCTATGCTTCAAACCTTTGTTTACCTGTTTTTATTGGAAGGCAACTGCAGTTTTATGGGACTGTACCATAAACTATGTAACTTTATGGTTGTTTCTTTGTAAACCACTTTTGGAGAGCTTTGCTCTAAAAAGGCAGCATAAACCCACTTAAATAAATGCTTTAAATATAATATATAACAAACCAGACTCAATATCCCTATACTGTATCATCCTGCCAAATAATTTTGGAAATAGAGCCCCAAAGTGGTATTGTTTAGGTTTTCATATTTGCCTCCAGAACGTTGTATGACCCTTGGGCATGATGGCTGAGGATTTATGGGAAACGGGGTCCAGGAATATTCCAGGCTCTAGAAGCTGGAATAGTTACTTCACTAATTAATTACTTTTATTTGTATTGTTCCATTCTCCCAATAATGGGGCCAAAGCAGCTTCTTCTTTGGATTTCCAAGAATTTAGAATCGAGATTCACAAGTATACTATTGTCTGCACATGGAGGTTCCATCAAGAATCTGATACACAAAAGAAAGGTGGTAGCTATCGCCAAAATGACCAGTAACAGGGAGGAAACCACCAGAAGAAGGGCTCTGAAGCTTTGCGGGGGGTAATAAATGAAACCAGATTTTCTTTTCCTTACCTGAAGCTAAAGGGAGGGCAAGCTGTTCATTTGGACAGGATCAAACCACCAAGCTCTTCCCTTTCCTGCTGGCGCTGCTACGACTTTTCTGCTGCCATTTACCTGCTTTTATTGACTCTCGAAACTTGCCACACCAACGACGACCGGTTTCCTGTTTGTTCATAGAAACGTCTGTGGTGAAATTTCCATGACACCACTGGACAAAGCGAGGCAGCTGCGAGGGCCTTGCAGAAGAAGATAAAACAGTTCCTTATAAAGTGAAAAAAAGAAAAGGAAGAAAGAAAAATAAAAAGAAAAAGAGAAAGGAAACTAAAAAAAGGAGGGTTGGGGCTTTTTTTTGAAGGAGACAAAATCAGTGTTCCTGAAGGCCAGTGTAACTGGGGGCTTTTTTTGCTTCCTTTCTTTTCCTGGCAAGCCTTTTGACAACCGAGATGAATTCGATGGTTTCACCAACAGGCGGAACGACCAAGATGCTAAAAGTCAGGAAACCCCTAGCTCAGAACATGCGTCTTCCAGCTGTGGGTGACCACCAGACTGGAAGAAAGGTCATCTTTCTCACTCCGGGTACTACGTAGGGGCAGCCCCTCCTCGAGCATTTCAGATACCCCAGGCTCTATAGGATGATTCATGGGTTTCAGGCCCTAAACTGTGAATCATCAGAGACACCTATTCATTTTGGCCAGGCCAGCTCACCGGCTTGATGCAAGAAGTGACTATCGTTGTGAACCAAGATGCAGGCTTCTGGACTCCACAGGCTTGTGTGGGTTCCCAGCTACCCACCCAGACCCCTGCTCTGTTTGCTTTCCAAGGTTTGCTTACGTTTCAAGACCGCTCGGTTTGAAAGCAAGCAGGGAGCAGACGGCAGAGGTGCGTAAAATAACGTACGATGTGGGAGCGTGCTAGATTTCTGGGGTCATTCGGTGAAGCTGCCTGGGGTGTGTGTGTGTGTTTGTGGGCAGATTTTAACAAGTGCTTGTTTGCACCGCATAAGCTGTGGAATTTACCAGCACAAGAAGGAGAGGTGGCTTCCAGCTTTACTCCGCAGGAAGAAATCTCCGACTGTAAGACTTGATCAGCAGTGGAATGGGCCGGCTCCTTTGGAAGGCTAATGCTTTGGAAAGTAGAGCTTGGAAAAGTTACATTTTTGGACTGCAGCTCTTAGGACCCCCCCTCCCAGCATGCCCAGTGCACCCATGCGGGCTGCGGATATTGGGAGAGAAATAGTACGATGAATCCCTGCCCCCTGCAAGCTGTTTCAGATATCGGTTGCTGGGAAGCCCAAGTGATGAGCTGCTGCTGGTTCTCCCACAGGTATCTGTGGGCTGCTGTGAGAAAAAGCATATTGGACTGGAGGCAGAGAGATGGGGAGAGAAAGATGCTTCTTATGTATGCTCTTCTGCTTATCCCCTCCTACCATGGAAAGCCTCCATTTCACATTTTCAAGGTCCTGTCAGTAAAGAGGCTAGATATCAACAGGAGAGTACAAACGTTCACGTCCCCTTATAGCCGCCTTGGGTCCCCTTGTTGGGAGAAAGGCGGCCTATAAGTAAAACAAACAAATAATAAACAAATTATTATACCTGGTGGCTCCAGGTAGCTGGCAACATGAGGGGGAAAAACAAAACAGGTGCCCAAGAAGACCCTGAACCTTGCTGGCCGCGGCAGAGGCAATATTTATCTAGGTGGACAAATCATCTGATGACGTGACACAGAAGGTGGCTACATGAAACAGACGACAGGGCTCCTGTGTCGTGAATAATTTTGCAGAAAAGGAGGTTCCACCAGGGTTGGCTTGCCCTGCAGGTTTATGTTTTCTGAAAACTTCCTTTTTCATGGAATGTTTAACATGCTGTCCTCCACCTCATGTGGCCACCATCCTGCTGTAAAACGACTTCTAATGTTGCAGGGCAGGACTGGCCAGCGTTCATGATCAGCTGGCAAACCTGAACCCAGAACTTCTTAAAAGGGGAGGGGACTTTTTTTAGTTATTATTTGGCACACAAGCTAACGAAAGCTTTAAAATGAGTGATTCCACTTATTCTTGGCTAGAACCGACAGCAGCCTTTAAGCCTTCTGTGCGTTCCTCCCTGGCTACACAAGTTCTCCACATTGTCATATTCTGAAATGACACCCTTTCCCCCTACTGAGCAGAGTAGCATCGCCAGCTTATTTACCAGAATGGAATGTCTGCAAAAACTGCCAGGTAGCTTTTTCCATCGGTGGCGCTTGGATGGATGTTACCACCACTTCCTGTCGGTCAGGCTGCAGTTTAGAGGCAAAGCTCCAGAAACCGACTGCAGGTTGACACTCGGAACAGGTTGAATAGGATGAAAAAAGGATTGGTCCCTTCTTGCCTCGATCAGCGGTACAGTTCTCGGAAGCTGCACAGGAAAATCTTTTACTGGCAGTGGTAGAGGATGGCAGAGAAGCCTCAAGCAGCAGGTCTCTGTGGCGACTGCTAAAGGCACGGAAGCAGAGCCGGCTAGAGAGGTGGCAATCCTTCCCATTAGAAGATAAGGAGTTGTCTTACACCAAGTCACAATATTTGTCATTCCAAGCTGGTGATGTGAACCACGGCTGGCATCAGGGATGCAAACTTTCAGACAGACTGGGGTCTTTCTTCCTGCCTGCTTACCTGATGCTTTTAAGCAAGATCCTCAGCTTGGGAATGTTTTCTATTATGTAACACATGTAATCCTTGACATAATGCATTGGCCATAGAGGGCAGCTCCCACTGTTGAGTGTAATTTAATTTAATTTATTAATGCAACAAATGAATTATTTTTATTTTATTTTATTACATGTGTTTATCCATCTAACATGACTTATATTCGTGGATCTCAGGATGGCCTAAAACCAATTCAACGATCGTCAAAGAATCTAAAACAGTTCAAATATTTTAGAGCCATTTAAAGCACTTAAAAAAAAATTCAATAATTTAAATAGAAACCAGCAAATGGACGACTGAGAAGCCAACTCATTTTCGCACTGGGTGCCAAATACTCAGGCCGATTGCCAGTTTGACGCAAAAATAAAGACAATTGAAAGGCTAAACAGGTGTCCAAGCAGAGGGTTTTACACAGTAGAGGTGCTATATTTGAAACAAACCTCTCTTGTGCTTTCCCTTAGTGTGCCAGATTGCCAACTGGGGCTGGTTACAGGGGTCACACAACTCTCCTGTTACAGCAGCTCTGCTGGCTGCCGATCTGTTTCTGGGCAAAATTCAAAGTGCCGGTTTTAAGCTATAAAGCTGTAAACGGTTTGGGTCCAAGCTACCTCAAGGACTGCATCTCCTCTTATGAGCCTGTCTGGGTATTGAGATCATCAGGGGAGGCCTTTCTCTTGGTCCCACCACCTTCACAGTTGTATTTGGTGAGGACACAGGACAGGGCCTTCTCTGTGGCTGCTCCCAGCCTCTGGAACTCCCTCCCACAGGAGGCCAGCCTTGCTGTCCTTCCACAAGCAGGCAAAGACCTTACTCTTCAGGCAAGCTTTCCCTTGATGACTGGTTACCTGAGTGGGCTTTTAAATGGATGGTTGTGTCTTAACTGCTTTCGATGTGTTTTGGGGGGGGGGGGTTGCTTCTGTTTACCATATTTTAGTGTGGCATTTGTTTGATCCTTTTTAGCATGTGTATACTTACTGTTTATAACTTTAAATATTGTTTGTTTGTTTTTTAATTACGTAAACCTCCTTGGCTCCTTTTTAAGGAGAAAGGCGGGATTATAAATAAATAAATAAATAAATAAATAAATAAATAAATAAATAAATAAATAAATAGGGGGAGATGACTAGGGCTTCCATCAGGACCTCAAAATTTAGAAGACACAGACCTTTGCTATGGGAAGGACATAAAATAAACCCACCCACCCCAAGCATGTCAAATTACTAGCAATGGCTTAATCCAGAATAGCTTTTAGTTAAGGCCCTCCCAATTAACTGCTTGGTTTAGAATTCTTTCGTCCTAAATGTGTGTCTTCTGGGCCAGGTTCCACCCACCGGTTTGAAATCTGCTCGCCACTTTCCTAACTGTTATGAAACAACCTTTGCTGAATTTATTCAAATCCGGATGCTTCATTGGGTTGGCAACCGATCTCCCCTGCTAATGAAAACCTTCATCTCGCCTGCCAGGTATTAAAGTTTGCAACTCCTCCATTTTTGTATGTCAGAAGGCTGTTAAAAGCTACTCGCTGGGCAGCTACACACTGAATGCAAGGCAACCTTCTGAGTTGGGGGCTACACTTCCCATCTTTTGATTTCTTCCCATCTTTTGATACACCACGGCTACCTCTTCCAAAACGACAACTTTTTTTCATGGTGACTTCCAAAGTAAAAAACCAACACAAATTAAAAGGCCGCAATGTTACCAAACAAAACAAAACCATAAAATGACATTCTAGCATCCCTTTATAATCCAAACCACTCCTGCAGTCTGATCTAGAAGCACACTGTGCCGAATTCTGTGGGATTTACTGCTGGGAAGGTATGCGCAGAATCACACTTTTTAAGCAGTGGAATAAGACGTTACAGCGGTTTTCTAGGCAGTGTTTTTCAATCCCTTAAGCGCTTAAGTTCGCTATTAAGCGCTAGTCTTACTGGAGATTCTTCTGACATCCGGATGATGTTCTTCTTATCCCATTATGTACCAACTTCCCCCCCCCCTTTTTTTTTTATTTCTGGACTTCTCTGATTCAAAGTTCTTAGGGTTGGGGTTTTTTTTGGTACCGTTTTATACCAAGAGGAGGGGTTTAGCGCTCTGGCACCCCGCCGTACTACCTGTTCTCTGCTGAGCCGTGAAACGGGAGAAACAACACCTTGGCAGATGCGTGGTGCAAAATAGTTAGGTTGTCTGGTGGTGGCGGCTTACAAAGAAGGAGACTTCTGCCTCCATTGCTCCTCTGCTCCTTTCTCCGCCAGGAACCAGCTGCCCTGTCTGGTGCGCTTTGTCCTGAAGCTGTTTAGATGCCCAATGGTTTGGATACAGAGTCCAGTAAATCTCTTGGGAACCAAGCAATAAGGTGGGGTGGGAGAAGACCGTGCAAAATGCTTTGTCCGAAATACCACTAGTAAAATACGGGAGGCAGAGTTGTAGGCAGCGCATCCAAACGCTGTAACACCCTGTTATGAAAGGACCTAGAGAAATATCTATCTATCTACTGTTCACCTGGTGCCTGAAGTGCAAAGCTGTTTTAATTGGGAAAGCATGTCCAGGCCAGGAAAAATACAATTGAGGCCCAACCCTTGGTAAACCAACCTGCTAATCTAAGTCCCATGAAGGTCATGATGTGAAAATCTGTTCATTTTCTATCTCAAAGAAACCTCAGTAGCATTCTAGTTACTCCTTGCATTGTGAGAGTGTCTCCTCTTCTCACACAGAAATGTGTGTGTATTTTAATGAATCCTTTTCCCTCATGCACACATTTTCCCTGCAGGGAAATGTGTGCATGTTTGCATTTTTTTTTCCAAATACACACTTTGACAGTCCAGAACATTTACTCCTGCATAAGTAGAAAGGGGGAAGATTTTTTAAAATCTGATTGCTCACAGTTTGCAGCTGATGGTGGAAAACCGAAAAAATATATGCGTATGCTTTCCTTAAAAGACTTGCAGACAATGGTATATTCATAAACAATTGCAGCTCATTTGAATTTCTGTTCCATCCCAAACAAAGGTTGGTTGGAAAAGGTCTCTCGAAATGACCTTGGTCAATGGGCACACAGTTTGACCTGAGACCTGAAAGGAGTTCTTGTTAGCAATGTAGGAAAATACCTAGAACAATATAGATGACCTAACACAAGTGCACTTATTTTTGTTTTGATCCAGGTCCGTTTTCTGATTTAGAGGTTCAACAGGCCACTGCCCTGGATTTTAGGATTTAGGAACCTCTGACTGGTTTTTTAGAAGCACTGGTCAGCCTAGCAAAGGGGGAAGCATTATGGGCAGTGTAGTCCAACAAGTGGCATCTGAAGGGCCATGTATCCCTCAGCTTCAGCTGGATCAGCACCAGGAAGGGGCTGGACTCATTCATAGGTGATGCTTTGAATCAGGGCTGAAATGCTTAGTCTAGCCTTCCCCTCCCTGTGGCCCTTTAGATATACAGAGCTAGCTTCCATAATCCCTAGCCACCATCAGCCTTGCTGCAATTCATGGGATTTGTAGTTCAGCATATCAAGACGGGACCAGATTAGGGCTAGACAGTTAATAAGACTGCCCTGATAAATCTGCATCATTCCATTCTGAGTGTTGCTTCCTGAGATGTATCACCAAAACCCCCAAAACAGCATTTCTTTTTAGTACATTTTTCATATATGCAAATTCAAGAAGATTTAACTGATTGCGTCTGTGGCATGTCCAGAACTGACTAAGATTATTTAAATTGGTTGATAATGTTAGTTGAAGTGCCAACAAGAAAGCAAAAGGTCGTCATTTACATGTCTGTATTTTTAAACAGCAGGATGGGTGACGGTGACTATCACAGCCGGCGGCTGGCCCTCGAACTAATCTTGAGTAACAAATTCCTGCCACAAAGGAATTTAGCAGAATCCCCACATTTCCCCCCCTTTACAATAGGTCCACCACTACCCTTCAATTTCTATGTATTGGGCTTCCAGTAAAGACACAGGAGCAGTGCTAATGAAAGAGTTGGCAACTTTACTATCGGGTATTCTTCCAAAAGGCTAATTAATACTTCTTGGAATGTGGAAAGTGTATTTGTGAGGGCTTTGATGTTGGCTATACTTATGTATCCAGTAGCGATGTATGGAAGTGAGAGCTGGACCATAAAGAAGGCTGACCACCGAAGAATTGATGCTTTTGAATTGTGGTGCTGGAGGAGACTCTTGAGAGTCCCCTGGACTGCAAAGAGAACAAACCTATCCGTTCTGAAGGAAATCAACCCTGAGTGCTCACTGGAAGGACAGATCCTGAAGCTGAAGCTCCAATACTTTGGCCACCTCATGAGAAGAGAAGACTCCCTGGAAAAGACCCTGATGTTAGGAAAGTTAGGAACAAGCTTGGGTCAGGCAGTCCCTCTTCCCAATTTTGTTGATGCAGTCGCTAAACGCAGTTTTGATGTCAGGGATTGACAAGCAGTTCTACGGGGGGAAGGGGGAGAAGTCAGACTGGACTGTTTACAACGCACCATCCGGAGAACATGACAGGACCAAGATGAAAATAAGCCACGCCAGATAAGGCCAGAGGTCCAACTGGTTCAATCTCTCTGGTGGCCAATCAAGACACCTCTGGGACGCCTGCTAGTGGGACATTAGCGCAACGGTATCTTTCCCCAGAGAGGTCACGGGGATCATCTGATGCGGCAGAAACAACAAGGTGTCTTTTAGTCCCTTAATCACCATCCAGTTTTAGTTGGCACAAGTTTTGGGGATGCATCTGAAGAACTGGGCTACGATTCATGAAAGCTTACAGCAAAAAGAAGTGATTGGTCCTATAAGATCCCACAATACTCCTTGTTTTTCCAGCTGTACCTCGGTTTCACCTGCTCCAGCAACTGATACACAGAGGCATGCTTCCTCTGTTACTGGAGGTGGTATCCAGTGATCCTGGCTGGTATAATACATTTATCCAGTCCCCTTTAAAGCCCTTTGGGTTAGCAGCTATCACTTTCTGACAGTGAGTACCACAGTTTAACTAGATGGTATGTGGAGAATCTTAAAAAGCAGAGACATCACCTTGCTGACAAAGGTCCGCATAGTCAAAGCTATGGTTTTTCCAGTAGCGATGTATGGAAGTGAGAGCTGGACCATAAAGAAGGCTGACCGCCGAAGAATTGATGCTTTTGAATTGTGGTGCTGGAGGAGACTCTTGAGAGTCCCCTGGACTGCAAGGAGAACAAACCTATCCATTCTGAAGGAAATCAACCCTGAGTGCTCACTGGAAGGACAGATCCTGAAGCTGAGGCTCCAATACTTTGGCCATCTCATGAGAAGAGAAGACTCCCTGGAAAAGACCCTGATGTTGGGAAAGTGTGAGGGCAAGAGGAGAAGGGGACGACAGAGGATGAGATGGTTGGACAGTGTCATCGAAGCTACCAACATGAATTTGGCCAAACTCCGGGAGGCAGTGGAAGACAGGAGGGCCTGGCGTGCTCTGGTCCATGGGGTCACGAAGAGTCGGACACGACGTAACGACTAAACAACAACAAATACTTATGTATGGACAGGTGGCAGGTTGAGTGGAAATTGAAATGAGAGAAATAAGGTTGCCCAGTTCCCCCACTGGTCTTGCTTCTATGTCTTTAACAGAAACCTGACAGTTGGCCCAGTAAAAAAGCCACAGGGTACTAAAAGTGAGGCGAAAGAGTGACCACCATTTCTTTCCAGTTGGGCTCCAAGGTTTTTGAAGCTCCATGTTTTGTCTAGGAGATATGTTCAAAACGGAGTGGTAGTGATGGCCAAAGATTTGTCTGCCAGATACTGGTGTATTGCATACCTGTTACATGCACAGGAGCCTTGCTAGAAAAAAAAGTTGGCAGTGTGTGTATGTGTTTGTGAGTGTGTGTCATTGATTTTCTCTGTTTAATAACTGCCCAACCCTGAGCACAGTCTTGAAGACACCCATCACCTTTTCCACCCCTGAGAAAGACAGCCAGAAGGAGCGATCGTACAGAAGAGCGAGAAACCCGACAGCTCACCTCAAGCGTGAAAGCTCTTACAAGTCTTTCTCCAAAACAAAGATGGTCACACTGATATGGCCCTCGGGTTTAATATCTGCGGCTGGGGCCAGCTCTATTTTTAGCCTCCGAGAGGCTCGCATTCAAGAACCTCTGGTTGTGGCGAGCGTGGCTTAATTTCCTTGCGGGTTTGGCCGGGCAGGAAGCCAACCTAAAATTTCCAGCAGAGGATGTAGAAGAAGCAAAACTGAAACGTGGCGGCGGGGGGGGGGTGTTTGCCGGTGGCAGTGGCGGCGCCCGCTGTGGTAGTAGTAGTAGTAGTAGTAGTAGTAGTAGTAGTAACAGACCCAGCTCTCGTGGCCAACTGGGTTGGAATCTAGGCTGCCTAGTGGGAAGAGCAGGCAGAGCCCTTTATGTATTTATGGTTTGATTCAAGTGTTCCACCAATATCTCCCCCTTTTCTCCAGGGAGCTCGTGGTGGTATTACATGGTTCTCTGTCCCACAGGACCCTTACAACGATCCTGTGAGGTAGGTCAGGCCGAAACTGTAGGAATGGCTCAGGTATACGTGTTGCTTCTCCTAGACTTTGGAACTCTCTCCCACTGGAGGCCAGCCTGGCCCCGTCTTTGCTGTCCTTCCGCAAGCAGGCCAAGACCTTCCTCTTCAGGCGAGCCTTCCCTGTGTGACTGGCTGCCTGAGTGGGATTTTTAAATGAATTCTTATGCCTTTGCTGCTTTGGCTGTTTCTAGTATTGCTCGTGTTTGCCATTTCTCAGACTGGTATTTATTTGTTCCTCTTTAATATTTGTATACTTATCATTTTTAGCTTTAAATCTTGCCTTTCAATGAGGTAAGCCTCCTCGGGTCCTTTTAAAGAGAAAAGTGGGGTAAAATATTTTAAATAAATAAACCAACCAACCAACTAACCAAGTGAGTTTGCAGGGAAAAAACTTGGGGGCAATCAGACATTGGAAAAGTAATATTTTTAGACAGTATCTCCCATCATGGGAGGTGCGAAAAAAGAAAAAAAGAAAGAAGTAATGTTTCCAAAATTTTACATATATTGCACTCATGTACAGAGGATGGGAAAAAACTACCTGCAACTCCTACCACTTGGAGCTAATTCTTTTTTGTCACAGTTAAGGCATAAATAAGTTACACAGGGAACTGATGAGGAATAACACCACTCCTTTGGTGATATCACTGTAACATTTAGTTCCTTTTGCAGTTGTGGGGGATGTGGCCTTGCTAAAGCGATGGCTTGTGCTATACACATCATTTTCTTTTTTTCTGGGGATTGAGGCAACAAAGAAGTGAATGGGTAGAGAAGGTTTTGGGCCACATTACAGCAACTTGAAACTTACAGGTAATTTTTCCAAAGGAACTGAAATGTAACTAGTTACTTTAGAAAAATAGAAGCAATAAGTTACTTAATAAAAACACAACGATGACAGCCATGAACTCCATCTGGGGCCTTAAACTAAAAACGTAACTCTTGCTAAAAAGTAACTAAGCTCTGTCCATTCCCTCCCTTAGTATGAATTATTGCTACTGTTGTTAAATATTACCATCTCTGTTCTTCTGAACAAGGGGACACTAAATTGTATTTCCCCCCCCCCAAAAAATGCTCTTTAAATTGGCTTTTTGTTGGTTTCTGTTTTCATATTATAAAGTATTTAACCACGTTTTGATATTATAAATTATTTCATTGGCCATTGACCACTCACCCGGGTCCAAATGGAGTAGATTCATAAAGTTGGCTCAATGAGCTGAAAAGACTACCAAGGAAGACTGAAACGACTGCCAGGAAAGGTTAATGTGCCAAGGTAGGGTTACAGCCGAAAAATAAGAAGATAAAAATAAGGTCTGTGGGAGAATCGCATAACTTTTAACATTGACAATAAAAGAAAATGTTAAAGATTTTATATGCCTTGTTTGAGTCATCAGTCCACATGGAGGTTTGCAGCCAAGAAATCAGAAGAAGGCTGAAACTTGAAAGCAATGCTGTGAAGGAACTGGAAAAATGTAAAGAAATGTTGCTGGGGTCCTCCTGAGCCAAAATTATCCATATTGTGGGTATTCCTGATTACTGCGCCTGGATACTTTGCAATCAGAATATAATCATGATTTCTATTTTTTATAAAATCAGAATTGTTTTTGTTTCTTTAAATAAAAAATTGATTTTTTAAATAAAAAATTTGTAAATAAAAAATTGGTGATTTAAATCAATTTGATATATATATTAAATAATAATTGATTTTTATCCACCCTGCCTGGCTGTGAACATTAAACAGTGAAGAAGCTGACAGGAAAAAAAAAAGGAAACAAAAACAAAAGGCAAACCATGGGACATCTTAAAGACTATCGTATTTTAATTTAAACTTTCATGGACACGTCCACTTCATCAGACGTATGGAAACAGAATGAAATGTGGAATGAAATATCAGTTTCACAAGTAGAATATTCTAAATCTTCATTGGCTCCACGCAGTAATTAGGTCTAGGTCTGTTTTAGGGTTCTGTTGTAAAAAAATTCCTCCAGGAGACAGAAAACAGACACCAGGTCTGAGCAAAAATGAGCTGGGGGGGGGGGGGAAGAGAAGAAGGGGGTGGGATGGGGTTCAGTTAGAAGGGGGGGTAAAGAATATATAAAAGTAAATATAAGAGCGAAGGAAGGATAGCAGAGGAATCGTGCGTTAATGTAGGGGCTATTGACCATTTTTTAACACACATGATTCCTCTGCTTCCTTCTTTCACTCTTATATTTACTTATATATATATATTTTCCCTTCTAACTGAATCCCAAGTCTTCAATTCCCCCCACACACACCCCTTCTCTCTCTTCTCTCCCCTGCCCCAGTGTCTGTTTTCTGTCTCCTGGAGGAATTTTTACAACAGAACCCTAAAACAGACACAGGCACAGCGTGGAGCCAATGAAGATTTAGAATATTCTACTTGTTTATATTTGGAATATTCTACTTGTGAAACTGATTACTTCATCCAACGTTTCTTTTTGTTTCCGTACGTCTGATGAAGTGGGGCGTGTCCACGAAAGCTTACATTTAAAATATAATAAGGTGCCACCTGTTTTTGTCTTTGTTTTGTTTTCTTCCTTTGGATTTTGCTAGATATGCTTGCACAGACGAACACGGCTACCTCTTCCAAAGGGGAAAAAAATTTCACTTGAATTGTGGTGGTGGATGAAAACTTTCTAGAAACTAAAGATTGCCAGGGAGAGAAAGGAATGGGTTCAGTCTGAACTCTGAATAGAAAAAGACTCAGGGTGTGGTCAGACAGGCATCTAAGCTGCTGTTTGGTCCACTGCCAGGATGGGTTGGTTCAAGCCTTTTTCTGGTGATCACACGACGTAATCACTAGAGTGAACCAAATCATCCCCCAGAGCGTTCCTACCCTCACCTTTCTGAGCCCGTCAGGGGCTTCAACTCTTTTTTTTTTTTTTTTGGGTGCTGAAAGGATTGTTCTGGTTTTGGTCCATTTTCAGTCCATGTGATCGCTGGGAATGGGCCAAAAGTGAGCCTTCGGATTGTCCAAGGCTCCTTCCAGTTCGAAAAAGCTTAAACAAACAAGCCACTTCAGGATATCGGCAAGTTGAGCATTTCCTCTGCTCCTCAGCAGAGGGGTAGGAGAAGGGGGGGGGGGATTAGACTGAAGTGGACCATAGTGAACAGTAGACCTTAGGACAGTACACCATCTGTGGATTTTGGCTGCAGGCAATTTCTCAACTGGTCCTTTAAGATAAAGCAAAGATATTTTTTTTAAATAAGTGATGCAGTGCATCAGTGATGGTCCTGTACAGTGTAAAAAACAAAAATCACTTCCTCCGCCCCTCATGGAGGAGCAGAGGAAGTATTCAACTTGCAATATCCTGAAGTGAACTCACTTATTAAGCCACTTCACAATAATGGAAAGTCAGACCAGAAGGACCTAGACCAAACTAGAGCTCTGATATGCCATGTGAAGATTGCAGCAAGATGGCATATCACACCTCTAACTGATCCCAAGTGACCCTCTTTAGCCCACACCAGCCCCTCATCCAAAAGGACCTGTGTAGACAAAGCCCTGGGGCTGTTGCATAAGAAAACAAGACTTGCATAATGAAGACCAGAATGCTAGGAGAAGTGCAAAGCAGCAGGAAAAGAGGAAGGTACAACCTTAGGTGGATTCACTCAGTTAAAGGAAACCACGGCTTTTCCTTTGGAAAGCCTAAACAGGGCCGTTAATGAGAGGACTTTCTGGATGTTATTAGTCAGTAATGACTGAACTGCATTGTCAATGACTCAGAAAGCACGTTTTTTTTAATGGAATGGAGATAATTGTAAAACCAATTGCACAGTCACAAGATGGAGGATACCTGGCTCAGCAAAACAATGAGCGAGAAGGATCTTGGAATTGTCGTAGATCATAAGCTAAATCTGAGCAAAAAGTGTGATGTGAATACAAAAAAAGACTAACAAAAAAAGACTAATGCTATTTTAGGCTGCATTAACAGAAGTATAGTTTCCAAATCCCGCAAGGTGCTAGTCCCCCTCTAGTCAGCACTGGTTAGGCCTCACCTTGAGTCTTGTGTCCAGTTCTGGGCACCACACTTCAAGAAGGATGCTAACAAGTTGCAACAAATTCAGAGGAGGGTGAGAAGGATGATCAGGGGGCTGGAAACCAAGCCTTATGAGGAAAGACTGAAAGAATTGGGCATGTTTAGCCTTGAGAAAAGAAGGCTGAGGGGTGATAGGATAGCACTTTTCAAATACTTGAAAGGCTGTCATTCAAAGGAGGGGCAAGATCTGTTCTCGTTCATCCCAGAGTGCAGGACATGCAACAACGGGCTGAAGTTAAAGGAAGCCAGATTTCGGTTGAATATCAGGAAAAACTTCCTAACTGTTAGAGCAGTACGACAGTGGAACCAGTGACCTTGGGAGTTGGTGAGCCATCCAACACTGGAGGCATTCAAGAAAAACTTAGATAATCACCTGGCAGATGAGCTTTGATTGTATTCCTGCACTGAGCAGGGGGTTGGACTTGATGGCCTTGTAGGCCCCTTCCAACTTCACTTTTCTATGATTCTATGAAAAGTTCAATTACAGAGGATATTTTTGTATGCAGAAGGTCCCAGATTTACCGAATGGCATATGTAATCAAAAAGGTCTCGGCCTAAAGGCTGGGTACGACTTTTGTCTGAAGCAATGAGGAAACACAGCTTGTCAGTCCCGACAAGGCTGTTTTTAAAACTTCCGTGGTTTTATGCAAGATAAAGCAGAATCAGATACATAATCAAATCCTTGTAAAAGACAGGCTGAAACAAATATTATAGAGAGCTTATGAATAAAGCTGCGGGCATGTTGGTGTTGTAGAGATAAAATTCAGGCAGACTTTCTGGTTTGAGAAATCAGACTTGAAAAGAATCCTATGCTTATATCCTGGAGGCCAATTGCAAAACAAAACAAATTAATCTGCAACTTACCTGAGGCGAGAAAAGGTTCCACTGTGCACTCAGATGCTTTTGGCTGTTAAAGAATTTCCTCTTCTAGTGACAGATTATCTGTAACAGGTTTCTGAAAATAGATAAGTGAAGTAGCAGTGTTGTTGTAACTAGAAAACACATCTTTTTCTCTAGTCTACTGTGTTTGCGAGAGGTGTGTGAAGAGTGCGTGGGAGTTGCTTAAACAGAAAATGTGTCAGAATGTACATAACACTTAAAAGGGGAAATGTACTCAGAAACAAGCATATCAGCAAATACATACAGCGTTCTGGCTGCGAATCTAAAAATCCAATTAAAACAGAATCTTAAGCACAGAAAGAAAGGGAGTGTTGTGGTTTGGGGGAACCCAAAATTCTTTAAACAAAATTTAGAAAGGCATTTAAGTCTGTTCTTAGTAGAAAAAGAAACCCACAGCGTTGAATCTGATATTATGAGTCTGCAACTTGGTTGGCCAAAATGTGTGTGGGGGATATGTTAGGATTATCTGTTAATTACTGGCTGAGAGAATAATGATGAGAAAAGTAACCTGTCAGCAGACCAGTAACAAAGCCAAAAAGCAATTTAGTGTTTCTTCCATGCCATTTGAAGATAATGCAGGAAGGAAAAGAAAATCCTAAACAGAGAAGCCCCTGGTGCTTGCTTTTATGCATGAAGATCTAATGACAGCCATTGCTCTAACTAGGAAAGGATGAAACAGGAAGTGACTATAAGGAGAGAAGGAAGGTGGAAGGAAATAAGCCTAAGAGTAGCAGTCTGAAGATGGATCTAGAAAAGAGAGAAGGCAAATGAACACACCAGGGCTATTGATTCACTCATTGCTTGCACTGGTGCAAATCACTTCATTTAAGGGGTACCAGGGCACAGGGTATCTGCTAGAGTTTCACAGAGTTCCCGCTATGTTTCCTCAAGACAGTCAGGGAGGCAAATCTCCGCACAAGCAGAGTTGGAGGAGAAGAAAGTTTGAATTCTTTTATACAAGAGGAGGCTTTAATCCCAGAACATCCATCTCCATCCATCCCAGGTGGCCTCAGAGTTTATAGGTGCCGCACAGAGGTGGTTTAAAAGGGGTTACAACTGTGTGATGTCAATGTACCAGAAAGCCAGGTGCGAAATGAGGGAACCTGGGAGAAAAAGAGTTAATGCATTTGGACCCATCATGCTGCCTGGTGCAAGGCGGGGTGTAGACCACCAGTGTCAGAGCTTATGACTAACTAGTCTTCTATACCTGGCTAGCGTGATTATTATTTGTTTGCCTGGATTCAGGACCCATTTATCTGCTTCCATTGTCAGCCATTCTAGCCCCAGTCCCAAACTTTGGCTGAGACCAGTAACAGACCTTAGAGATAGCTCATCGTTGGAGGCAGAAGATCCTTAACTATTGTCAGCCTCTGAGTGTTCCATCACATACTTCTCTCACCTGCAGATTAGATGGTTTCACTGGATGATTCATCTGAAGAGCTCAAGCATGAGATTTCTTTGCAGTCTGATTTCACAAGCTCGGAAAGACTGTCTGAGTCCTAACTCCCTGCAACGTGAGCAGGCTTTCCAACCTAATTGTAGGCTACCTCTAATGTCTGGGTCTGGCCTGAGATGTCCCATCTCTGGGACATTGCAAGGTTGCAACCCTGCAGCGTCACAAGGACTAGCCCCTTGCTCTCAGGTTTTGATTTGAAGTCCCAGGCAATGGGGTAAGAGTTGGCAACCCAGTTTGCCACAGGTAATAAAGCTTGGTTCCGACGGGAGGTATGGGGTTCTGTAAGATATGCAGGTCGCATGTATGCGCTGGGGCAAACACTTCTCCAAAGTGCATTAAAGCCAAAGATTTACTCTTAGCCACAGAACAGATGCATTCCTTTACTGAATGAGTCCCAAATGCCCATCACATTTCTCCTTGCATGCTTTTTCTCTGCTGAAAACAGCAATGAGCGAAGGCTCGTTTTTGGGAGGGAGAAAAAACCCTGCTCAAGATCATAAAGCAGGATATGACAGTCCTTCCCATTGTTACATCTCCCCGGCACCTGGTGTTCTGAGTTTCATACACTCCCGTCCTTTAATTATCGTTAAGGATGCAGGAGGGAGCTTGTGATCTTCACCAGTTCCTGCCCAAAATGGCCTGATTTGCACCTCCCGGACTGAAGTGCAGACGGGATTGGAGATATTTTTAGGGTGGCTAGCTTCCTGATGTTTCCTGACACAGTTCTCAACTCTCCCCAGCCCACCCCAAACGAGTGCAATCCATTCTGCAATTGAAGGGGAAAATATTCCAAACTACATTTGAAATGCCAAGTTTCATGCACATTTCATACAGATTTCTGCAAAACTGAGAGGGTGGCTCTAGAATAAAGGGCAGAGGGTGACTGGGATTTGATTTGTAGGGGCTAACAGTGACTTCCCACTTCTCCTTCATTTGGACCGCCTCATCATAGGGCTTTCTTGTCTGAATAAACATAATAATACTAGAACTGCAAAGGAAGGGATCCTATGGATCATCAAGTCCAGCCCCTGCTAAGGAGGCACAAGTGGGGAGTAGAACTCCCAACCTTTGGCTCCCCAGGCAGGTAATTAAACCACTGAGCTACCCAGCAGTTCTGGACTAAGCTGGTGTGTCCCAGCCCCTGATTGTCCTGCATGATGCATAATTTGTATTGTAAACAAGAAGCTACTCTTAGGACAGCATGTGGAGAGACAGAATGGTTTCCGATTGGCAAAGGAGTCTGACAAAGGTGCATTTTATGTTCAATCTGTGCGCAGAACATATCGTGCAGAAAGCCGGACGAGATTCCGATGAAAGAGGAGTAAAAATTGATGGAAGAGACATCAGTCATTTAAAATGTGCCGATGACACCGTGTTACTGGCAGAAAGGAGCAAGGACTTGAAACGACGGTAAGGGAAAGTGAAAGAAGAAAGTGCCGAAGCAGGACTTCGGCTGAATGTGAAGAAGACAAAAATCCAGACGACAGAAGAGCTGCACCACCTGAACATTGGCAATGCAGAAACTGAGATAGAGATTTTTGTATACCTTGGTTCAATCATCAGTCCAAAGAGAGACGGCATAGGCTGTGTTTAAGGCTGATTGGGTTGGGAGAAGGCTACGTGAACTCAGAGTGAGCACCGTTCAGAGGTTGCTGTGGCCCTGTGCACAGCACCCTTCCCGCATTGTGCTCACAAGACAATAAGCTGTTTCTTATTTCTTCTTTTCTAAGCTATAAATAGATGAGAGACATCCTCCTTCATGTCCATGATCAGTGTATTTGGTTTGCTTTCGTGCTTTTTGTTTTTCATGGGCCACGGGTTGGTCGGTTGCAAGAAGGTAGCTTTGTCTCCTCGGGTCAGAGAATGGGTTAACGGGCCGCCCACGCGCTTTTTCCGATGTGGTCAGGCAAGTGCGGCTGCCGCCACCCCCAAAGGTGCAATAAATTTCAGCCATGAAAGGCAGTGGTGAGAATGGGTACGTGTGACAGCGCAGCCAGTGAGTTTGAGCCAGAAACACTTGTACTTGGGGGTTTCAGTGCTCTGTGGAAAAGTGCATGCTGTGCGGGCAGGAAGGGCCACCTTCCGTTCCACCTGTGGCTGCAGAATTCAGGAAGGACCTGTAGGTGGGGGGCGGGGGGTGGGGTGGGGACGTCTGCAGTCAGGCAGATGTTCGTTAGAGATGATGTTGAGAGAGGATGAGAGCGACATCCCCCAAACGCCTGGAGGAGCACACGTTGCCCCTTCCTGCCTTAGGCCTTCTCCCTTGTCAAGACATGTGGCTGACGTTGGAACATGAAAGGATATGATGCAGCGGCTAAACTGCAATACTGCAGTCCAGTCTCTGCTCATGATCTGAGTTTGATCACGACAGGCTCAAGTCCTCGGCTCAAGGTTGATGCAGCCTTCCATCCTTCCAAAGTTGGTGTCTTGTCTGAATTCTATTTCTTTTTGAATTGATGCACCACTTCCCAGTGCTCCTTTTGCCCAATGTCAAACTGAGTCGTTCAGAGGGAAACTGCACCCAGACGTGAGCAGTTTATTTTTAAAAAAAGGGTGACAAATGAATTTTGAAAGAAAAAATAAATTTTTAAAAATTCTTAAGTAGCTGAAATCCTGTTTGTAACTTATTCTGTGAAAGGCTGCAGTGATTTTTCAGAAATAAAAAGTTCCTGAATTGGCATGTTCCTGCAGGCTCTCAGGCTCCAGAGGCATTGTGCGTGTGTGTGTGTGTGTGTGTGTGGTAAGTGGGTGTGATACAAACCACACAAGGCATCACAGAATAGCCAAGATACTATATATGTAATGTCCATTTATGTCTAGTTTGTTTTGCACCCCAAGATTCTCCAACGATTCTCTGTTCTCCCCAAAACTTATTTATGTTCTTTTTTTCTAACCAAAGGTGTGACTAAATTGCAATACAGTAGAACTCCTATATCTGCGGGATCAGTGTCCACTGATTCAGTTATCCATGGTCTGAAAATATTAAAAGAAGAATCCCAGAAATGTGTATTTCTAAAGGCGAAGTTACCAGAACTGGCCACGAGAGGGAAGCAGACACCATGCTATGTATAGTGTTCGCTATTAAAATAATGTTCACTATAATCTACGTTTTTCAGCACCTGCCAGGGTGTGTGTGTCTTAGAACCATTCCCCTGCGGATATTGGGGTCCTACTGTATACTCCTCCCATTAGTCTGGATTTAGCATGACGAAAATCGATTCAAAATTTCCCTACTTTCCGACGTTATTGCAGGGGGACCTCGTACTTTTCTTCAAAGAATTGTTTCCTTTTGAACACACATTGGGGGGTTGTTTATTTTAAAATCACGCTACATCACACAGCTTTTCTTACCTGTTTTTTTGGTAGTGTGAGTGGCCATGGTGTTGTATCCTGAGTGTAGGGGCATTCCCTGTGCTGATGCCTTTATGATGTGTTTGAGGTGGTGCGGGATCAGATTTTTGAGGTGGTGTGGGATCAAGGAACCAGCAATTACGCCTGCTGTCTCAACTGTTTCCTTTTTAAATTAAGGGATTTTTAAAAGTCAACCGTTCCGACTTTAGTGCTGCATCACATAGACGCTGGATCCTTTCTGTCTGCAACACTGATGCAGCGCTATGCCACTTAGAATAAATTTTAAAAAACCACCACCTCTGGACAAAGCAACTATGGACAAGGAAAGAATGCAGGCAGAATCAGTATGGACCCATGGGTAGATTAAAATGTCAACCCCAGGCCTCCTTAAAGCCATTTCGAGTGGGACGGCTCCCGTGCCCCAAATCAACCTGGTTTAACTGAGATTGATGAGGACTGGGCACCTTTTATTCGAAATGGCAAGGGGCCCTGCTTCACCCCACCCCATCCATAATGGCAACGTGGGGCCCAGCAGAATCCCATTCCATCATCGGCTAGGGGGGAAAAACACACAACTAAGCAGTTATGTTCTCTTCTTTTTGCCAAAATGGAACTTTAAAAAAAAAGAGAAAGAAACTTTGCGACTAAGAGTTAGTGCCCAAGTTTTTAATTTGCCCCCCCTTTGAATTCCTTCTCCTTTCGTGTCACGATTTTGAGATCACAAGCCTGAGGACAGAGAGAGTATCATTCTTTAATCTTTTGTAAGCCTTTCAGCTGAAGAGCGGGATAAAAATGCTTTAAGGAGATAATAAAGCATAATAATAATAATACGAAAAACTTTTCTTGTTGAAATGCTTCCCTTCAGATAAGGCCATTTCAAAAATCTGAGCACCCTCGAAGTGCCTAATCTTCTCTCACTTCTCTCAAAAGTTTTGTAATCAAAAACATGTCAGCCGTGTGGATGGAGGACATCTCCTCTATTATAGCACTCACAACATAGTCCATTCTTATTGTGATGAGTTCTGGACAGCCTATCAGGAGTTAAATACCAGTGGATGAATAACGCATAACCATTTTCTCTTAAGGCCTGCACTACCCTGTAAGGAAAGCGTCTTCCCCCCCGCAATGAAACGGTTTCCACATGCCAAATAGATGCTCAGTATTCATGGGCTCTTGTCGTTTGTGCCTCTCTTGTTAGACAAAAGATCCATCATGATGTACAGCAAGAACTCTCGGGGTGGGACGAGAGAAAAGAAAAAAAGCGACAGCAACAACAGTGGTGGCAATAAAGTGAGGCGTCCCTTGCTCCACTTGGTGTGTGTTACTGTTGTTGTTAGTTGCCGTCAAGTTGCCTCCGACTCATGGGTGGCCCTATGAATGAGCGATCTCCAAAACGGCCTCTCCTCAGTAGCCCTGCTCAGCTCTTGCAAATACAAGCCCATGGTTTCCTTTAGGGAGTCAATCCATCGCACATTGGGTCTTCCTCTTTTCCTGTGCCTTCCACCTTTCCCAGCCTTATGGTCTTTTCCAGAGAATCCCGCCTTCTCATGAGGTGCCCAAAGGAGGAGAGCCTCAGTTTCAACATTGTGTGAGTTAAGCCGGGATGAGGACTCGAGTCACGGGACTCACTGCCAAGTCAGACGTCAGTCACACCAGAGACTCGAACTCGGACTCGTCTCAGGTTTTTCCCCCCAATGACTCAGACTCGACTCGGAACCCACCCACCCCTCCCTTTTTTCTGGGTTTAAAAGCTTGCTTTTAATCGGGACTCGGGACTTGGTACCAAAGACGGACTTGGGACTCCGACCCAAAGACGTGCCAACGTCCCTGGTGTTAAGTGCCATCAAGGCACACCCAATGTATAGCGCCCTTAGTGGGGTTTTCTGTTGGCCAGGCGTCCTCCAAGCCTCGTCTCTTGGCTCCTCTCCCTACCAAATATCAGAAGGGATTGGGGAGCAGGGGTCAGTAAAGGCTACCCTGTCCTTTTTAAAACAAAGAAACGCTGGTCTCTCTTTCCTTTCACTTCTACCAGACCTCTGAGATTCTCCGGGGCATTTATCACCTCCCTCTTCCTTGATGTCCTTTCTTTTCTTTTCTTTTTTACGGACTAGGTCTCCTGTGTCTCCTTCAACCATGTGTCCCCTCCCTGGCACACACCTTCCTGTTAGTCAGAAAGAGGATTTGGATTTTTTTCTGTCTTAAAGGTAACTTTCTCCATTTGTTGTCGTGCTGCTGTTATCTGCCATCAAATTCCTTACGACGTACGGCAACCCTATGAATGAGCCGTCCCCGAAAGGTCCTTGCCTCAACAACCCTGCTCGGCAATTGCAGACCTGAGCCCATGGCTTCCTTTAGGGAGTCAGTCCATCTCATATTTGGTCCTCCTCTTTTCCTGCTGCCTCCAACCTTTCCCTGCATTATGGTCTTCTCCAGGGAGTCCTCCCATCGTGTGATGTGCCCAAAGCAGGACAGCCTCAGTTCCATCAATTTTTTTTGCCTCTAGAGATTGTTCAAGCTTGATTTGCTCCAGGACCCACTTGTTCATCTTTCTGGCAGCCCAGGGCATCCACAAAGCTTTCCTCCAGCATCACATTTCAAATGAATCAATTTTTTTCCTGACAGCCTTCCTCACTGTCCAGCTTTCACACTTATACATAATAACTGGGAAGTCAATAATGTACTGAGACTTTCCTGGGACTTTCTTAATAAGTTAGATTTACCTTCTATTTGTTTTTTATTTATTAGGCGTGGGATTGCTTTATTTGTTGCCGTATGGAGTGTGTGTGTCAGTATTTAGTGCTTTATTTAAGATTTTTTTAATTCTATGTTATTTTGTTTATATTGGATGTAAACCCGCCCAGAGTAGTGTTTACCATTAATTTATGCGATATACAAGGTAATAAACAAACAAAGTTTGTAGGACGTGACTCCGAATCCCCTCCAATGCACAAAAGGTGTCTGACAGGAAAGTCAAGGCATGTTCCACAAGACAGTTCCTAGAGCGTCGTTTGCATATCGTGAAGAAACAAAGATGATTCAAAACAAAACAAAACAGCTTCTTCGTTGTGTGGGTGGTAAGGGTGGGGTTGTTATCTCAGAAAACTGGCTAGAAAAACAACTGCCAGGATAACCATCTTCAGAAGCAGATCAACATCTCTGAATCTTGATTATACCCACCAATTAAAAAAATCTCTGTCCTTTACCCTTGGGTAAAGGGTGTCTCTCTCCCCCCCCCCCCCCCAGTATATGCGGGTTTCTAAAAGTTGACAAAAGCTGCATGTATTTTCAAACCTCTCTGAATGATATTTAGAAGGTGTTTTTTTAAAAATAAAATAAAATAAAAAATATCAGAGCTAGATTTCTCCCAGAAGTGGTCATCAAGGCCCGTGTCCACGTTTTGCATACCTGAAGTGTACCAAAGGGCACGATCCTATAACGTAAAGAGTGGGAAACCAAGAGGACAGATGTGATCGGGGGAAACACGGAAGGAGGTTGACACCAAACTTTTTTTTAAATAAAATAAGTTATATTAAATTTTTAAAATTAAAATAAACTGCCTCTAGACACAGAAACACTCGTGAGCACATACAAAGATTGTGATGATGGATGCTCGCTCCCTCCCTAAGAGAGAGAGAGAGAGAGAGAGAGACTTCTGGCTTCTGATGAAAAGTGTGTAGGAAGACAGGAGCCTTGTTGCAGGCAACTGTCTCTTTATAGATGTCTGGGAAGCGGGTCCAGGAGCGGGCATAAGGTTTAGGGTGCAGGTAGAGAAGCCTGCTTTCCTTCCTTCCTTCCTTCCCAGGGGTTCACGGCTCAAATAGATGCCCAGCTACGAATCCAAAACATCTTCTTCATCACTCCAGTCGGGAGGAGCGTCGGTGCCGAAGTAACGGTCTCCAAAATTTCCTAGAAGGAGGAGGAGATAGGAAACGGAACATGAGACCTAGGGGAAGCACAGTAGGACCCCCTCATCTGAGGAATCAGGATCCACTGATTCACTTATCCACAATCTGAAAATATTTTTAAAAATTAAAAGAAAAAGCCCATAAATATTTATTTCCAACGTTACCAGAATTGGCCACTAGAGGGAGCCAGATGTTATGTATAGCAGAGGTCCCCAACCCCTGGTCCGCGGCCCGGTGCCCGTCCGTGGCCTGAGCCGGACTGGGCCGCAGGGACAGACCTCCCCTCCCCCCGCACGCACTCACCCCCGCACAGCTGATTTGCGCATGCGCGTGCGCTCCAGCGCACCCGTGTGAGCGTCGCGCCACCATTTGTGCATGCGCACGAGCGCGTGCGCCCCGCACAAGTGCCCTGCCGCCGTTTGCGCAGGCGCGTGCACTCGTTCACGCATGCGCACGAGCGCGGGGAGATGCCCCGCCTTCCCCAGGCAGTCCGCAGGGTGAAAAAGGTTGGGGACCCCTGATGTATAGTGTTCACTGGAGAAATATATTTCCATGATGTCATTACCAGAACTGGCCACTAGAAGGCACTAAAGACCATGCTATGTATAGCATTCATTATTATAATAGTGTTTCCTATAATCTGCGTTTTTCAGCACCTGCAAGGAGGTTTGGAACCAATCTCCTGCAGATATAAGGGTCCTTCTGTATATATGGTACACTGGAAAGAGTATGGAAATGCTATTTCTGGACTACAGTTCCCATAATTCTGGGAGCTGTAGTCCAAAATGAACTTTCCGAAGCTCTGATGATGGAGGTGCATGCACCTCTGTGCTCCCATCCAGGAAAAAGATTTGTTTCCTTGCTAGCTTAGACACTCAGTGACAGCAAACTGATTTAAAAAAAAACAAACCGATCGAACCACTTTCAGAATACAAAAAGTGTCAGGAGCTGTGACGATGTGTTTCAGTGCTTCCCATTTTAAAAAAGTGTTAGCATCAGAAGAAAAAATATTATCACATCAGGGAAGAACCGGAGGATGTAGGCACAAAATAAATGTTAAGAAGGAAAGCTGGGAATCTTCATTTTTGGGTTATAATTCCCAGAATTCCTCAATGCCGACCAGGATTTCTGGAAATTGCAGTCAAAAAGGAAGGAAGGAAGGAAGGAAGGAAGAAGGGAAGGAGGAAAGAGAAAGAAAGAGACAAACAAAAAAAAGGAAGGAAGGAAGGAAGCAAAAGAAAGAAAGAAAGAAACTTCTCCAAGAATTGAAATGTGCCAGAGCTGAAAAAGACAAGCAACACAAGCAGCTTGGAGGCCACAAGAGGTGCTCGCCAGTTAATGCACTGAAGCTTTCCCCATAATGAGCTCTGGAAAGTTCGTTTTTCAGACTCCAATCCCCAGAACCCCCCCCCCCCCAGCTGGCACACACACAAAAGGAACATGTCCAAGTTTGGGACTAGGCACTAAAGGCTTTGACCCACGAGAGGGCGAGGCCGGTTCCACCGTATCCGACGACTCACCGATGCCTGGAATGATGCGGAAGACGTCATTCACTTTCTTGTCCACCGCTGTTGTGATGATCTTCACCTGAGGGAAGGCGTAAGCCACCGAGTGGACCCCCATCTCGGCCATGAGGAGGGACAACAGGAAGATTTTATCCTCAGGGACATCATGGTCCTACAGGAAACAAGATGTCAGCACCTCTGCTGGTCGTGAACATGCCGACCGCTTAGGGTTCTGGAAGACAACTGGTAATTGTCCTCTGCATTATTATTGGTGCACAGGAGTGCACCAATAGATATTGTGCGGCAGCTCAGTTCAGCATTCCATAAGTCAACTCAAAAAGAAGAGGTGCCCCAAACAAAAAAAATGATAACTTTGACATTGGACCTGGGACCAGTGTCAAATTGCGCACAGAGGTAGCAGACCATATCCTCTGGCTCTGTGCCAAATTTGGGGGCGTGTGGGCAAACAATTTTCAAGTTACGATTTTTAAAAAAGTAACAGGATTTTACCACACACACACCCCTGTGCAGACACCAGCAATCTTACGTGTCTCCAGATTTAAAGCTGTTTAAATACAGTACTGTACACTGAAAAGATCAAACTTGCTAAATGTAAATATTCTTTCAAGCCTGGGAGGGGAGGGAGCGCTTGAAGGTCAGAAAGGGAGGCATCATTGCTCTCTAGGGTCGACCAGAAGTGTTGCTGCTCAAAGGAACCTGTTTCTATTCAGGTCACCTCCAGAAAGAAGAATTCCAGCAAGAACAACTGAGAAAAAGGCCTGAACAAGATTTTGGGGCCCCATAGCTCACTGGAATAGACTATCTTGAGCTCGAACAGTCCTAGACAAGCCAATGTTTTACTTCATAATAAGACTCTTTCCTGTATTGGGGGGGGCTGTTGGTCCTCCACATGCTTTGGACTACAACTCCCATAATCCTTTGCCAAAGGCCATGGGAGCTGGAGTTTCTGGACACTGAAATCTTTAAACCTCTGAATGGCCAACAGCTCCCCGCACCTGATGTATGGACCCATGGGAGATGTTGGCCAACAAGAAGGGCAGCGTAGCCTATGGGTCAGGGACATTGGAGGATCGTCCAGAACATCCAGAGGACCACCTGGTCCTCACATTCAAAGGAGACAATAAGGAAATGTGCCAGAGCTGCAAAAAGTTACTTTTTTTGGACGGTGACTCCAACATTCCTCCAACCGACCAAGACACCCACCATGTTGTTTAGGGGATCTCTGGCCCGGAAAAGTAACTTTATGACATCTTGCAGACGACCAAATGAGAATTAACATTCATTTAGGTGAGAGCTTGTTCTGTCAACATTCCCAGCGTCGTTTGGACGAAGGGGGAAATCTGGGGTCCCGCTTCCACTCTTAAGCTGAGCTTCTTCTTTTCCTTTCTCGCTTACCAGCAGCACCCGCACAGCCATCATGGCGGCCGCTCCCGTTGAGACCGTGCAGTCCATTAGAATCACATGATCTTCACTGATGTCTTTCGGAAGCCTCAGGTAGTGTAACTGAGGAAGGGAGAGAGAGTTCAGGACATCTGGTGGGCTGTGGAAAAGATGGCCATTCCCTGCACAGTGAGTTACCCTGTGGAACTCATATCCACCAGAGAAAGGGAAGACGAACCCATCCCAAGCGTAAGAAGCAGAGCCAAAGTTGATGGAGCTATTTTCAACCTTCATCACAGGGCTTGAGACCGCTGAATTTTTCGTTCACAACTCTCAAAACCCATAGTATGTTTCTCCATGCATCATCCTCCATTTGGAAGATCATCATCATCTTAGAACTGCAGAGCTGGAAGGGACCCTATGGATCATCCAATCCAGCCCCTGTCAAGAAGGCCCACTAGGGAATCGAACTCCCAACCTCTGGTTTTGCAGCCAGTGACTAAAACCACTATCCAGCAGTTCCTCAGGCTGGCCAGTGTGATTTCAGTCAAAAGTAATTCCAGCAACGTCAAGACCAAGAACACGGCCACAGCATTGCCTGCAACACACATTTTACTCCAAATGAAGCTAATGTAATACACAGAGGAAAATAATAAAACTGCAGATAAATGGTCACACAGGACAATTGCCACCAGCACAGAGTAAACGGTGCATCTTCTGATACAACATTTGCTATATATTACAAAATCAGTGTGGACATTATCTCTTGTGTATCAAGTTGCACAACTCAGCACACAACAGACAACGTCTATATCGACTTCATAACGCTGCACCAGCAAAAGTTGCACCATTGATGATACGCCAGCCACAGGATTTTGGCCTGTGCAATTTATTTGACATGCACAGTGCTTGGAAAAGTTACTTTTCTTCAACTGATAGACTTCCCCAGGCAGTGGCCATAATGGCTAGGTCATTCTGCTGGCTGCAATTCATTCCCCCCCCCCCCCCACTAGCACTGATATCAGACCAGTCTGGTGGGTTAGGCTGTAGGGTGTGCCCTCTACTCACCAGACTATCCTAAACATGTTCATTTACACTTTCATCCTCTATTCCGCCACCTTGTCCATCCTCTCAGGACAATATGAACGTCATCCATGATAAAAGGACAAATATGGGAGTTAGGTTAAAGATCTTGTAACCATTTGAGAGAGCTCAAGAGACAGAGTGACAAATAGGGATGGGATTTTAGGATTTCTTGCACTCTCAATTCTGGGAGTTCCAACCAGCTTTCACACAGAGACACCTAAAAGAAGCTCACTTGGAAGAAAGGGCTCAACTGAAAAAGCTTAGCTAGGCCTAGCTCTGACCAGGAAGCTAAGTGGAGTTACGCCTAGCTCAGCTTCAAACCTGGCCAGTTCAGGACATTCTCCCCGGTGAGTGCCATTTAGGGATCTGTAAGGTGTCTGTCTGTCAGGTGGAACTCCCAGAATAGAGACTCACGGGAAACGTAATCCAAGAAATTAAAAAAAAATAATCCCATCTCTAGTGAGCCGTGAGGATTCTCCTTTCTTTCCCCAAATCTGGGCACATTACCTCTGGTTCGCCTGTGTGGCGGTTCGTCTGGATCAGGATGGTGCCGATTCGGACATCTTTGCAAACGGCCCGCAGTGCCGGTTCCATGGTTTCCCCAGCCCTCAAAATGGACACGCCCGTAATCTGGAAAACAGAGCACAAGAAGGCATTGCTCTCCCATCCACCTCGTACAAAGCTTTCTCTAGGGCCATTCCGTCATTCTTAGCATTTAACCTACAGCTTGCAAGTCGCCATTCCCCTTATTATCTATGCTAAGTCAAACATTGTCTCCAGGCGGGCAGGAAAACAGCTTTCAGAAACGATGGCACAGACTGTTCATTTTGCTTTATTAGGCACCGAGGGATCAAAAATTACGAATCAAAGCCATACAGGTTCACGTCGGAATATCTGCCTTCAACGGGCACAAAATCACAACAGGCGAAGTTGGAAAAGTTTCACTGCTTTGTACATTGGGATGAGGTCTCTCCAAATTTAGAACTTGGACACCAGCACTACTTAGCTCTCCCTCTTACTTCCCTAGCTAGGAGACCTCCAGGATGGGGATTTTATTTGCCAAGGTTCTTGCGGAAAGACCTTACTATTGACCGGAAAATGTCTTTTTGGTCTCTCGGTAAATGGAAGTAAATTGCCCCAAGAAATCCTTGTAGACATCACAACAGACATAGCAGAGCCAGTAGTGAGGAGTTCTCTGCCCTGCTCTTTGGTCTGAGTGGGAGATCAGCCAAGGGAACGGGGCAGAGAAGCCTGAGCTGTTGCCAGAACTGGAAGATCAATCGAGGAGGTGCGGGAAGCTGGCACGCTCGGCTTTGTGAGGGGCTGATTGAGCCAGAGGAGGCTTTACAAACTAGGATGAACTGGGACAAACTGGTTTGTGCCCATCCCTGTCCTGTATCTAACTGCCAGTGTGTTCTGAAGGGAGAAAAGGGGCTTAGCTAGGAACATGAGCTCTTCCAGAAATGCAGCTGGCGAGTCATTCTGTTGTATCTCTGCTAAAACCAATAAAATGTCTTCAGTACACCTCAAACTGGGGATCCCCCTTCTTAAAAAAGAAAAGCAGAACTTAACTGTGCAAGCCATTGCTCAGTAAAGACAGATGCATTGGTGATTTACAGCAGCATTAATTTTTTAATTCATGCAGACGCATTAATTGCAGACCTGCATTCATTTTTTTGTCATTGCTCTCTGTACTTTTAAGTGGTTGGCAAAATATGCAATTTCATACACTTATAATGCACCTGAGCTGTGCCATCAGGATGTTGGTGGTTCTGCTTTTGCAAAAATGAATTTGCCCTGAATGCAAAAGGACACATGTGGAAGCCTGGAAGAATGATCGAAAATAAAACAGGGGCCGGTTTCACATATTCCTCGTTTCCTGCCGATTTTGCTTCGGAGCTCCTCTCTTGGGGGCCACTTACTCGTTTCCCACGATAGGTTCGACCTTCATAGTCCTGCCCTTGGGGAGTCTGAACTGTGCAGCTCTGGAGAGAGACATCATGAGAAAATAAGCACATGAATTAGTATGGAAAGGAAGCAGGTGCAAAGCAGTGTAAAGAAGGGGGAACCCAAGACAACATCTCTGTTAGTGACGCCTTCTCGTCTTGTAAAATAAGACTACCATGTCAGTATGATCATCAAAGTATTCTAACCCTAGAGCTTAGCTACATTCCCCCCTAATTATTCAGTCAGTCACAGATTACATACTGGGTGTAATAACAGCCAGAACGGCACGGAATTATGGAATGTAACTGATCACAATTGGAGTTTGCCAACATTATTACTAAGGGCAAACAAAGCTTGTTCAGAATGAAGGCAACGATTATTATACCGGTCACATGAATGGCCCTGAGATCACAAAATGGGCTCTTATCTAGCTCTCCGCTAATTATCCTTGCAAAATCAACCAGAGAGGTGATCTGGAACATGAACAGGGAGGAAAGCTGGAGGTGTTTGCTTTGAATCGCCCACCTGAAAAGGCAGAAAAGACAACGCATGCTCGATCAGTAGACGCATCAGCCGCTTGGAGTAGAAAATAAACTCATCTCGGCTTGTCTCCTTGTCTCTAAAAGAGAAGAGACGTGGGGGGAGGGGGGTGGAAAAAAAAGAACAAACTTACTAGAATCCTTGAGAAAGGCAATCCCTCTAATGGGCCAAGGGAACCTGACCACCAAAGCTTTGCATAAACCGGAACGCGTGGAGAAGAGTCGAGATGGATGTTTTGATTTTTCCAAATTGGTGCAACCCATTTCTTAGACCATCTTGAAACGACTTACACTGGGCGCCACCAACTTTACACATCTCCACCTCTGAAAGCTGTTAGGATCACCATGGCCATGAAATCTACCAAGCCTTGTATTTTTAACTCAAACTATAAATCTAAGCATAAGGCAAGCCAGAGATCATCTGAATTTCTCTGGGAAGTTATCAGCTTCCGACCCGTTCTTCACCTAGTGCGCCACCATGACCGATGACTGAGTTGCTTCCAATATATATATATATATATATTGGATTACATCTCCCAGAATCTATGACTGGGGATTCTGGGACCTGTAACCCCAAAAAAGAAATTTCCAGGCTCTGGACTGGTGGTGAAATGCTATGGCTTTTCCCTTCACCTGTTTGTAGATGCTCTCCACCGGAGATGGCAGGAATTGAACCCACAACCTTCTGGGTGTGAATCCTGTGCTTTTTCTAACCTACAATCCCTTTCTGACAGGCCAAACATCGACTCGTTTTAACACTTGGCTAAGGCTTCTTGATATCAGAACTACAAGTCAAGCATCAATGCACTTTTGTAGAACGGTCCACCTTGAGACCCAATGTGGTGTAGTGGATGGAGTGATGGACAAAGATTCATGGGAACTGGTAAAACCACTCCTTAAATATCACTAATAACCTTGGAAACTCTATTGTGTATAACCAGAATTGACTTAGAATGACCCTGGAAAGTCCTTAAAGATATCTAAGGAGTGGTTTCACTACTACCACCCTGCAGTGGGTTCCCATCGGGATTCAAACCCAGGTCTCCTATGTCCTGTTCCATCACTCTGCCCCAGTGGTTCCCAACCTTGGCTCCCCCGACGTTCTTGGACTACAACTCCCAGAAATCCTGGCCAACACAGGTAGTGGTGAAGGATTCTGGGAGTTTTAGTCCAAGAACCTCTGGGGACCCAAGATTGGGAACCATGGGTCTATCCACTACATCACACTGGGTAACAAAAGACCCCTACGAGGGGGGGAATCAACTTGATTCCCACTTACCGTAAGTGGGAATCAACTTGATGGCTCATAACACACAGTCCTTCTGGAAAAAAAAATTGCTGTTTTTATTGCTCCCTCGTGTCAAAGATAAAATAAAACCCCAGCCGTTAACAAGATATTATATCAGAGGAAATATATTCTCCTTGATATATTGTTCTATCCTCCTGTTGATACACTAGCTTTCTAAATGAATGCCTAAACTCTCTTTTTGAAATCTCAACCGAAGTCTCAGAGGGGAAGGGAAGAAAAGAGAAGGAGGAAATCTCGGAGGAAAGTTTGAACCCGGGAACTCACCGGATGATGGTGTGCATGCCTCTGACCTGTGGGGTGTTCTTCAACACACTGAGGGTTTTGGGAAGGGGGTGGCACTGGTGTGCCGAAGCCAGAGCTGCCCTAAGAAAGAAACCAGGAGGAGATTAAAGCCATATTGAGCCGCTTGCCATGCAAGTGCCGTTTGCTCTCCCTCAAGCAAAGCCAAGAAAGCACCCCTAAGATCCCACCGTTCTTCTCATCTGAACAAACCACACAGACCTTCGGCCATGGAGAAGGCAACCCCTGGAAAGACCCAGTCAGGGAGACATCTCGCGCCTACCTCCCAGCTACGAAGGCTAACCTCATCCATCGTTTATGGGTGTTGAATCTCCTGATTAAGGGTGGGGGGAGAGGAAGAGCTATAACTCCACAAAAGACTTTTTTTTAAAAAAATCCTCACCAATTCTACCTCTGAAAGCAGCTTTTTGTGACGAAAAGGAGCCAGAGTAGGAGATTTGGAGCACAGAAAACATCTGGAGAGGATACACGATGGTGCTGAACCCTCTCCCCACCAGCCATTTTCTTGCTTCAAAAACACATTTGATTCATTTAAAATATTTTGCGCCCGTCTTCCTCCTTAAAAGGACCCATCGACGGCTCTTCTAATCCCAAGGAGTTCCAGATGCACACGTGGTGGCTTACCCTTCCACATACATCCTGGGAGCCACTGGGGCGTGGTGTTCAAATGTGGCATGGGAAAACCAAGTGGATGGGTGGAACAGACCCCCCTATTTCTCCAACTCAAATCACCAGATCCGGCCCCTGCTTTCCTTTTTCCCCTTCTGCCACTCCAGAGAAGGTTTCAAGGGTTCGTGAAAAGGGCACACGGCAGATCCTTTCATCCATCTGGAATTTCTGCAGTCAAGAGGGTTGGAAAGACATTTTCCACCCAGGCCGAAAGGGCTAAAGACAAGAGTTTTCCTGAAGGCTGCAGCTTTTGACTCTTCTCGTCTTGTGCAACACCCAACAGGAAGAACCTTGGCTCTCATCCAAGGCTTGGAAAAGTTCCTTTTTTTAAAAAAAAAGATGACCTCCCAGAAACCCCTTAGCTAGTATGGCTGGTACCCCCTGCTGCCCAGGACTCTGATTTCTTTTTCCTGAATTAAAATTGAGGAACATTTTGCTCTTATATCTCATTTATACCACTGGAGTAAGCTGATGCGGGGGGACCTAAATACCTTTACGGAGCTACAGGCCTATCACAGGATCCGTCTCCTTTGGGGTTCTCTTGAGGCTTCATTAACCCATTAAATTTCTTTATCGTGAGCCATTGGACCATTGCTAACGGACGGGATTATTCCCATGTCAGGTCGGCAAAATCGGGGGGCCTAAATTCGGCTTGCAGGCGCCTCAGAGCCTGAAAACGGCTTCTGAAAACGGCTGGCTTTGACCATTTAAAAAAAAGTGGGAAAAAAATAAGTGCCAAGAGGAGCACTTGTGATTTGGCTTGGTTTTAAGGTTTTGGGGACCTCCCAGCCCATGTAATAAAAACCACTTCTGTCCAGAACCAGAAAGTTCTGGTTGAGCAGATTTTTTTTTTTCCTTTTTAAAAATGGGGGCTCTTGGGAACATGGGGTGGGGGGTGCTTTGCCCACCCTTGTAAAGGTTTTAACCACTGAGCCTCATGGTGCAGTGGTTAAACTGCAGTACTGCAGCCAAAACTCTCCTCACACGACCCAGGTTCAATCCCAGGCAGCCGGCTCAAGGTTCTCTCAGCCGTCCATCCTTCTGAGGTCGGTAAATTGAGTGCCCAGCTTGCTGTGGGGTGGGGGCAATGTGTAGCCTGCACAATTAAATAATAACCCCCCCCAGACAGTGCTTTAAGCACTACAGGGTGATATATAGCCTGCAACCTTTGCTCTTTCTTTCCGTCCTCCTCCTCCTCCTTCTGCCTTTTTTGTGAACACAGCATTTGAAGGAAGGGGTTTTTCTCCGCCGCTGGCTGGGGATTACGGATCTTTTCACTGCTCAGTGTTAGAAAGCAGGTACAGAACAGGAGAACATCAGCTGGTCTCTAATTTCATTTTTTCAAAGTTGGGGTAGGATGAGGGGAGACTGCCACTCTGGGCAAGGTGAGGCCTGCCTGCACAGATTTTGGGATAAATCATTTTAAGGCAAATGGACCGTTTTTTGGGGGGGGGGGGCTTCTCTCAGCTCAGCCAGCGGACTGGCCGAGGATGGCAGAGGGGCCCTTGAGGTGCTCTGTTCGAAACTGGAGCGCCACGGCAGTCGTGCGCCGGGTTGCTGGGTGGTTGATTCAGACCGAGAAGAAGTGAGCATCACAGTTTCTGTTGGCTCGGGGCCACAGAATTCAGGAGAAGCCAAAGAGAAGCATTTGAAACCATAAAGCAAAAGCCAGCTAAGATGAGGTACATTTTGAGAGTCTAGATGAAAAACAACACACCCCATGCAAGCATGCGTATCATCCTACGAGGCAATCAAAATCAAGAGAGTGAACGGTGAGTCAAAAAAGATGGCATAGAAGTGCAGAGTAGATCCCGTGCTTAGCAAAAGGCAGGGAGAGCTGGATCCCGGTTTGGGAAGCGGGATTTTTTTCTCCCATCTCTATACCAGAGCTTGGAAAAGTTACAGATTTTCAGACTACAAATCCCAGTACTCTCCAGACAGCATGATCATGCTGGCTGGGTGAGACTATGCCTTGCAGACCACGCTCTGGTTGACACACACCCTTCTCCCTCACCCTGTTTCTAAGGGTTAACAACACTATCCATTCCCATATGGGTTGAATGATAATGGGGTGTTTACTTAACCATTCCAGTGCTCCCTCTCGTAGGATGGGGGCACAGGAGGGGCAGTTTGGGAAGCCATCCCATTGAAGTCCGTTGTTCTCAGCCACATGGAGTTCCACCACGTGGAAAGGAGAGTTCAAAGGAAGTTACCTCCCTGAAATAATACTCTCTCCCTGAGTAACAGATGACACTGACTTGGGTGTGTCATGAGGACTAGAGCAGGTTAACTCCCACACCCAAATCTCCACTTCAGTGCAACGTCCTACAAGCAGGGCATGGAAAAAGTCTCACCAGAGCATTGGATTGTCATTCTGCTGATTGGTTTTCATGCTTCAGCTTGAAGAGAGCAAGCACAGCTGAGCTACATGTTACACCTGGCCCAGAGAAAGCAGTCCCCTTGCTTGTGAGCTCCGACAGCTGGCTAAGAATTTCCTCCCACCAAGAGGCAGAGAAAAACTACTAGAAATACACACCAAAAGAGGAGCAGAGATTGGAAAAGTTTGGGGGTTGTTGTTGTTTTTGGACTACAGTTCCCAGAACATCTTAGGCGCACAGTGTTCTTTCCACATAGCACCATGGTTCCAAGAATCTCTGCCCGGATGCCCAATAGGCACCAACAGGGGATTCACTTTTGAGGTCACCATAAATTGTGACTCTTCAATAAAGCCGTTTGGGGTTCCAGGATCCTGGTTTGAGCAGCTTGGAGTGATCTGTGTACATGATTTTAAATTGTTTTATATAGTTTGAATCGTTTCTACATGCTTTCAGCGGTTTTTCTCACTTCTTGTTTATACCTTAAGCCCTGAAATCTTGTGATACAGGGCAGCGTATAAATATTTTAATAGCTCGGTAAAGACCCTTTTACAAGCTCTTCAGAGGTAGCACCGCTGATTTATCTGCCAGCTCCCAAGGGCTTTAGCAGACGGGACGAGGTGTATATTCTGAATTTTCAGGTGGCAAAATTTTCAGGGATGCTGGTATTGGGATGTGACAAGTGTATGTCACGTAGCCAAGGTATCATATCACAAAGTAATAATAATAATAATAATAATAATAATAATAATAATAATAATAATAATAATAACAACAATAATAATAATAATTTTTTAAAAAACAATCCAAGGCTGGAATCGCTTATAGGAGCTAACAGGTCTGTGTTAAAAGGTGGCAGGCTGATTCACACAACAGGCTCCCGAACATGCAGGCCGGGGGTCCCAGCAAAAGTTCACACGGTTTAGTATTTAAACCCCCACCCCCACCCTGGAAAGCCAGAAAACAAGGTTGCAGTTTGATCCTCACATATCCCAGCGAAGCTTCCTCTGTTTGTCAGACGGGTGGAGAGGTTCGGGGATCAGCCAGGTAGAAAACAAACACACACCCATACACAGGTCACCCGGGAATAGGGGAGAAGGGTTAAAAAACAAACAAACATAAAGGAAGTGTGAGCACTTAATTGAAGAGAGAAAAATCTGGCCTACAGATGTGTCCAATTCCAGCACCTCCAAAAAAACACACCCATCTTGGTATCATCGCTGTCCCTGGGAAATTACTGGCACCGAGGCTGAGAAGAATCATCAGAAACATACAATTTCACTGCAACCTTTCCTCTCTTTCAGGTGTGGTTAGAGGAGAAGACTTCCCCCCCTTCCACAGAACACTTATGGGTATCACAGCCTTCTTTAGGATCTGAATCAGGGTTGAAATAAGGCTTTTATGGGGCCAGTAAAACATCAAAATAAAAGAAGACTTCGAGTCTTCCAGAACTCATAAGCCTCTGTTTTTATATTTTGAATTATTACCCAACTCTGATGGTTGACAGATGGTTCTGCTTCTTGTTTGTACCCTCCCCCCCCCCCAGTGTTTGCAATCTGGACCTCAAAAGGCACCAGATTTAAGGAAACTGAACAGACAGAGAGAAATGTAAAATATGGAAACATTTGCACCAATTGAACAAACCTAGACATTTGCAGTTCGGGAGACTGCTGGTAAATCTTCCTCCTGTCATCTCCTTCCTACCCCCATGTTGAATGCCATCACGGCTGCAGAGGCAATGGTGTAGAGTGATTAGAGAGTTGGGCTACCACTTAGGAGAGCTCGCCTCATACCCCACTCAGTCAATGAAAACCTACTCACTGGCCCACCTGGCAGGGCTGTTGTGTGAATAAAGCCTGGGAACAAGAGCCATGCACAGTATCTTGAGCTCAGTGGAAGGAAAGGTGAGAGGTCTCATTGCAACTATTTAGAAAGATTATCACCACTCTCGCATTGGGCTGTGGTTTTGTTGCATCAAAATCATTATAAACATGTAATAAAAGAGGAGATTGTTGGCCTCAAGAGGCCTCGACTTTCTTGTCTTTTGCCCCTACATCTTGCACAGGTGCGGAGGCTTCCTGACTTTCTCCTCTCCCACCACCACCACCATCTCTCTTTGCCGTCTTTGACCAATAGTGGAAAATTCTGATCAGCAGCTTTGAGATCGTCTTTCTTTCTTTCTTTTTCTTTCTTTCTTTCTTTCCCTCTCCCTTTCTCTTCTTTCTCTCTCCCTTTCTCTTCCTTTCTTCTTTATTTTTCTTCCTTTCTTTCTTTCTCCCTCTCCCTTTCTCTTTCTTTCTTTCCCTTTCTTTCTTTTTTCTTTCTTTCTCCCTCTCCCTTTCTCTTCTCTCTCTCCTTCTCTTCCTTCCTTCTTTCTTTTCCTTTCTCCCTCTCCCTTTCCCTTTCTTTCTTTCTTTCTTTCTCCCTCTCCCTTTCTCTTCTTTTTCTTTCTTTCCTTCCTTCTCTGCTTTCTTTCTTTCTTCCTCTCCTTCTTTCTTTCTTTCTTTCTTTTCCTTCCTTTTTTCTTTCTGTTTGTCTCTGTCTGTCTGTCTTTCTCTTTCTTTCTTTCTTTCCTTCCCTTTCTCTGCTTTCTTTCTTTCTTCCTCTCCCTTTCTTTCTTTCTCCCTCTCCCTTTCTCTTTTCTTTCTTTCCCTTTCTTTCTTTTTTCTTTTTCTTTCTCCCTCTCCCTTTCTCTTCTTTCTTTCCCTTTCTTTCTTTCTTTTTCTTTCTTTCTTTCTTTCTTTCTTGTCTCACTTTTGGAAACCAATTGCTCAGCCCCTCCTTCCACAAGGACGAAGCGCTTCATAAAGGCGTGAGAGGAAAAGGGGCGACCGTCTCAAAAACAAAAAGAAAAGGCACGGCAAAGGTCACCGGCTCCTTTCAATGGCGCTTGCGGAATCAAACAGGAAGCAGACAAGAGAGAGAATGAAATGGAGCAAAAGAATAAAATAAAATAAGAGAGAAGCAGCCGCAAACACTGGGCAAGACATTTCACATGGGGAGGCGGCGGGGGGGGGGGGGGGAGAAGAGTCTGTGTTCAAACAGCTTGACATTTTGAACAAGGGTATTACGCCTGAGATGATGTGTGCAAGAGGGTTGATCAAGGCATGTAGAACAGGGAATTGGAGAGAAAAGGCGGGCCGGATCCACCCAGAAGGATCTATTTCAGGAACATACCTACTAGAACTCCATTGCAGACGTACGAGGAGAGGAAAAGGCAAAACAGCAGCCCCTTTTCATCCAAAGGGTTCTAATTGCTGAAAAGTTCTCAAAAACTCCATTCTTTATTCTTTAATGGGCCTGAAAGGTGCCCGAAGCCTCCGGGGCCCGTAAATGAGTTACAAACCTGACATTAACTTGGCAAACGGACTCCACGTATGCCAAGAGAACGGCAAGACTGATCCTCCCCTTTGGCGCTTCCGAGGTGGGGTGCATCATGAAAAGCTGGCAACCTTTTTGTCCTTTCATTCATTCTTTTTTGCCATTTTTTTAATTGCTAGGAAGAGGGAACGGCACTTGAAAGATTCTCTGGGTACACAGTGAAATGGGTGATCTCCCTTGACTCTGGAAGGAGAGGTGCCATGGGCTGCTTCACCTCAGGCAGAAGGACCACCGGACAAGGGGTTGTGGGCACTCGTGAGGAGAAGCGCTGGGAAATGGGATGGGGATCAGCTACTGCCCTGAGCTTGCCGATTCTCTTCAGGGTGATCTCCCTTCCTTGAAAACTTGGTCCTTTTTGACCGTCTAGGGTGGCCGATGGAAGACAAGCTGAACATTGTCTGGAGACGTATTTCCAGTGGACGATGGGTGGGCTCTTTGCTAGCCAACACACCTTGCTAACGAATGCCACCAAAGCACCTATATTAATGTGGCAAGAGAAAATTAGCCTAGGGACTCCATGTTTCCTTCATAAGGTGTAGCTTGGCTGTTTTAGTGTCAAGCTACTTCTGTTGTCGTTGTTAGGTGCCGTCACGTTCCCTACGACTCATGGGTGGCCCTATGAATGAGCGATCTCCAAAACGGCCTCTCCTCAGTAGCCCAGCTCAGCTCTTGCAAATACAAGCCCATGGTTTCCTTTAGGGAGTCAATCCATCGCACATTGGGTCTTCCTCTTTTCCTGTGCCTTCCACCTTTCCCAGCCTTATGGTCTTTTCCAGAGAATCCCGCCTTCTCATGAGGTGCCCAAAGGAGGAGAGCCTCAGTTTCAACATTATGTGTGTTAAGCCGGGATGAGGACTCGAGTCACGGGACTCACTGCCAAGTCAGACTTCAGTCACACCAGGGACTCGAACTCGGACTCGTCTCAGGTTTTTTCCCCCAATGACTCAGACTCGACTCGGAACCCACCCACCCCTCCCTTTTTTCTGGGTTTAAAAGCTTGCTTTTAATTGGGACTCGGGACTTGGTACCAAAGACGGACTTGGAACTCCGACCCAAAGACGTGCCAACTTCCCTGGCGTTAAGTGCCATCAAGGCGCACCCAATGTATAGCACCCTTAGTAGGGTTTTCTGTTGGCCAGGCGTCCTCCAAGCCTCGTCTCTTGGCTCCTCTCCCTACCAAATATCAGAAGGGATTGGGGAGTAGCGGTAAGTAAAGGCTACCCTGTCCTTTTTAAAACGAAGAAACGCTGATCTCTCTTTCCTTTCACTTCTACCAGACCTCTGAGATTCTCCGGGGCATTTATCACCTCCCTCTTCCCAGATGTCCTTTCTTTTCTTTTCTTTTTTACGGACTAGGTCTCCTGTCTCTCCTTCAACCGTGTGTCCCCTCCCTGGCACACACCTTCCTGTTAGTCAGAAAGAGGATTTGGATTTTTTTCTGTCTTAAAGGTAACTTTTTCCATTGTTGTTGCTGATGCTCTTCTTATCTGCCATCAAACTCCTTCCAACTTAGGGTGACCTTATGAATGAGCCCTCCTCCAGGCCAGCCTCCATTTCAACCTTTTTGCCTCCAGAGACAGTTCAGGCCTGATTTGATCCAGGACCCCCTTGTTTGTCTTTCTGGCAAATCCAGGGGATCCACCAAGCTCTCCTGCAGCAGCAGTTTTCAAATGGATCAGTTTTTTTCCCATCACCTTTCTGAGATCCTTTCACGGCTGCTTTTCTTCTCTCTGAAAATGTGCTGCTCTTCAGGAAGGAGACGATATCTCCAGCTGGACTACGGCCCTTGCTCTCCTTCCACCTCTAGGCTGGAACGTGGGAAGCAGGAAGGCAGTTTGAGCTCTGGATCTAACAACTGACCTTTCGAAGGAACAAGATAGAACCTGGTAGCCAGGATAAAAAACTGCTTCCCTTTCTCGGAAAGACAAAATCCCAAGGCATTGAGATTCCTAATTAATCACAGCAGGGAGAACAAGGATGGGAATCTTGTCGCCCACTAAATGGGGTTGAAAATTGGCTCTTACAATCCCTTACTAGATACAGGGGAAGTTATTTTTTTACTACTTTATTTTGTTTTATTTTTGTTTCAGACGACAGCTCTAAAAACACTGTAGCCTGTGTGGGTGTCTAAACCTCTATGAAATATTGGTTCAGCCGAAAGGGCTGGGACTAAGAAAGAGCAGGGCTGGGAGTAAGAGATTTGAATCAGAAAGAGCTGGAGAACTGAAGAGGCCGGAGCTGCTGTTGCCACTTAGACAGCCAAAGCCCTTGCCGACTTGGTCTACGATTCCTATATGTTTGTGCTGGAGGGGTGAATTCACATAGTGCGTTCATGTCTGTGCAACTGAACTGCTATTTTATTTTTGGGTGTTGAAGATTCTGCATGCAGAGCTAGAACTTAAGTGTTCCTGGAGTTGTTATCTAGAAGGACCATCAATTTCCCCAACTCTTGACACTCAGCTTGGCTCCTGCTGCCTAGAGACGATGGGAGTTGCAGTTCAGCATCACCCGGAAGGTCAAGGGTCGCCCAACCTGGAATGTATATCCTGCACGAGGTGCTGGGCAAGGCCGTTCGGTCAATGTGTCTTTTGGGAAGGCAGCTGAAAGGATTGTCACTGCAGACCACATGGGGGCCTCCTAGATCTAAAGCTGCAAAAATCCGTGGGGTTGGGACTAGAATCCCCAGAATCCCCTGAGAAAATTCTGGGAACGGCAGACCAAAGACACAAAACCCCCATGGCTCTGCTTAAGCCACCTTGCTATTCCCCTTCCCCCTTGTTTCCGTTTTAATTTCTCAGGGCCAGGCATAACCTGCAACAGGACAACATAAAAATAAAAGCTGGGCAAGAATTTTTTTTTTTTACAATCCCAAGAATTTCTGTTTTGGTTTGTATCCAGCACGTACAAGAAAAAAGCAATCAAACAGACAGACCGCTTAGCGGCCCCAGTCATGAAAATGCCTTGGCCGTTGCAACCCCATGCACAACTCGGGGTGGGGAAGAGAGAGAGAGAGAGATTAAGAGTTAGGAGCGCTTACCTGACACTGAGTTCACGCTGCAGCGTAACAAAGAACATGATGCAACCAGTATTAGAACAGGGGGCAACACCAGCAGGGCGTTAAGAGGCAACGGGGTAATCATTAAAACAAAACACAAACAGGATTATGTTTCCCACAGTCATGGCACTCGGGCACAGTTCACATTCCCACATACGTTTGGCACTCAAAACACCCACTTTTGCTCCGGGCAACTCTTGGGACAGAAGGCAGCTTCGCAAGGTGGCCACATATTTATTATTTGACTCTATTTTTCAAATTCTGTATTTTTCATTCCAAATCTGAACCCCACACCCCACCCCCAGTCCACATAGGCAGCCATGGGGTCACACGCGGGGTATCCTATGTCTGTCCATGGAGGCTCCATGGACGTGGGCTGCAGCCCACGAGCCCTGAGGTCAAATCAAACTCATGACTTGTTAAGGTTCTATAAGACGCCGGCTGAGGCGCAGTACTAAGTCACAACGAGACTGGGCACATTGAATCAGTGGGGGCATTTGGTGAGTCAACTCCCCCATTAAGGTTCACCGATTCAATGGGCCGGCTCTAGTTGTGACTTATTACTGGATTTCAGCCACAGCGTTGGTCACAACTGCAAAAGACTATAGACTAACATGGCTACTCTTATGAAAATGTCAACCACAGGTGGGCTCATCCAGATAGAGCAGTGGTTCCCAGCCTTGAGTCCCCAGATGTATCTTGGTAGGAACTTCAGCTTAGAAAAGTTCCTTTCTGGAAACCCTAATGCATTCTGCATTAATAAAATAAAATAAAACGAATTAAATTAAATTAAATTATTAAATAATCTGTGCTGTGCATGCTCATGTAAGCCCTATGAAATATTGGTTCAGCCTAAAGGGGTGGGTATAAAAAAGAGCAAGGCCGTGAGTAAGAAATTTGAATCAGAAAGAGCAGGAGAGCTGAAGAGGCCAGAGCTGCTGTCGCCACTTAGACTGCTAAGGCTCTTGCCAACTTGCTCTAGTGTTTTGAAGATTCTCCTGCGTTCTGGGGACCCAAACCAGCTGAGAAAGATATCTTAGAATCTTGTCTGACTTTGAAACCAAAGGGACACTTGGCCTTTGCAAATCCTACAAGCAACTCCTGTATCGGTGCTGTTGCTGAGGGCTTGGGTGCACAAACTGTAGCCTGTTGTCATTGCTATAACTGTTCATGTTGCCTGTTATAGGACTGCAAATAAGAGACTTATTTTGTGAAATTGTGTTTGCAAGATTCATCGACAGGAAGCAAATAGCCCCACAGAACTTAAAAAGTGTTACACATGGGGAGAGCAGCATACACGGTCACGATGGGAAAGAGACCAAACCAAGGGTTTCATTTTCGTTCGTTGTACATCTCTAAGGATGCTGATGTGCAGATAACGAGAGGAAGAGACACCTTAGCCACTGGAAGTGGTGGAGTTCAAGTCTCTTGGGCAATTTAATGCCTTTGTTACCGTCTGCATCGGTTTGCAGAAAGATTGTTCCTGAAGGAAAAAGCATGCTGCCTTGCAGTTTTCAAAAGGGGACACTTGTGCCACAACTGGGCCACACCAATCTTGGGACAGCTGAGAGGAAAAAAGGAAGGAAGGCATTTAAAATTAACGGCTAGCCTCCCGCTGCCTAAATGCGGAGCAGAAGTGAAATCATGCCAGCATCTCCTGCTTGCTTTGGCAGCCCCCCCCCCCCCAGGTTGTGTGGCCAAGTTCACAGCCAGCATGAGAAAAGGGTGTGCAAGAGCAGGGGGGAGGGCGGGGGCACTAATGGGATTCCCCTTCTGCTCTGTGTTTAGGTTGCAAGACTCTACCCAATACTTGTGGGAAATAAATCTACTTCCTCACTCGTTGGGGGGGATACCCAAGTGAACCCGTTCATTTCCTGACCGCTTGGTCTGCAACAGAAATTGTGTTGCCCAATGGTTCCCGGGTGGCCTGCTGGAGCCTGCGCATTGGGTGAAAGTTTGGGAAAGCAGACAGAGAGAAGTGCGACCCCAAACCAACAACCAGAAGTGAAACTATAAGGGGGGCCCCCATGCCGTCAGTTTGCAAGTGAATTCTGGAGACCAACATTATTCAAGTACCTACAGCCTCCTTCCATCCTTTTCAGGGGAGACGGTGGGCCTTCTCAAAATAGGTTCCTTCTAAAAAACACACAAAAAAAACCACCCCACCCTGGCCTTATAGAGGTCAAGGGCCAAAATATAGTGAAAGTGCCCCCTGCCTCCTAAGAGCGCAAGGAAACATCTTAAATTAAATAATCTGATGTGTGCATCCATATCCAGGATGTGAGTGGAATAAATATAGTGAGTAAAGGGGGCTAATATCCCGTGGAGATGGGGGAGATTTTTTTAATCCAGGTCGCATTTAGCAAATTCAGGCTTCCCAGACTCTATATACAAGGTAAAGGTAAAGGTTCCCCTTGACATTTAGTCCAGTCATGTCCGACTCTAGGGCGCGGTGCTCATCCCCGTTTCCAAGCCGTAGAGCCAGCGTTTTGTCCGAAGACAGTTTCCGTGGTCACGTGGCCAGCGCGACTAGACACGGAACGCCGTGACCTTCCCACCGAGGTGGTGCCTATTTATCTACTCGCATTTTTACATGCTTTCGAACTGCTAGGTTGGCAGGAGCTGGGACAAGCGACGGGAGCTCACTCCATCGCATGGATTCGATCTTACGACTGCTGGTCTTCTGACCCTGCAGCACAGAGGCTTCTGCGGTTTAACCCACAGCGCCACCACATCCCTTCTATATACAAACTGGAACATAATTAGATGTGAAAATCCATACTTTTTGGATGGTTGCAATATACTGTGCCAGAAATATGTTCAAATACATTTGAACACATGCTCATGAAAAAGCAGATACTGGGGGAAATGAAAGCAGAATTTGGAAAATTGCTCACCAGAATGGACTCACAAAACGTGTACGTTTGAGAAAGAAACAGATGACAATATTGGAATACTTTGAAAATATGTAGGAAAATGTGAATAACTTCTTAACTGTTAGAGCAGTACGACAATGGAACCTATGACCTCAGGAGAAGGTGAGCGTTCCAACGCTGGAGGCATCCAAGAGAAATTTAGACAACTATTTGTCAGATCTGCTTCGATTTGGATTCCAGGGGGTTGGACTCAATGGCCTTAAGAGGCCCCTTCCAACTCCATGATTCTAGGATTCTACGAATAGCTTTTTGCAGAAAAAAAATTAGCAACCAGATAGAGAACCAGTACAGAATAAACACAGCAGTGGAAAAATAAGAAACTGAATGAGATCAAGATGGGCAAAGTCAAGGAGAGTCCCAAAACAGACAGGGATATCATCATCCTAGAATTGCAGAGCTGGAAGGGGCCCCTAAAGATAATCCAGTCCAGCCCCTGTCAAGGAGGCCGAGTGGGGAATCGAACTCCCAACCTCTGGCTCTGGAACCAGAGACCTAAGCCACTGAGCTACTAACCTCAAAGAGCTTCCAGAAATGCAGGCAGATTGTCTAGATCTGCATCAACAAACAAGTTCCTCCCATTTCCCACCCTAACATCAGATCTTCCATATTCCTCGTGCGTGTTGGTCAGGAGAGAGTTTAGACCCATTACTTTTTAGACTACAGCTCACAGAACCCCCCGCCCCCCTAGTAGCTATGTTGCCCGGGGGAATATGGACGTTGCTTTCCAGCATGGAGCACCGGAGAGTTTTTGCCCCCTGACAAATTACCCCCAGGAGAACCTAGCCCTTGGAAATAAAACCCATCCCTGTTCAAACCATTGAAGCACGCGTCTGGGAGGTTAACGGGGCTAGCCCATGAGAACAGAGGACGAGGAAGGTCTAAGGGAGCCTTCCGAGACCTCAGGGACCGGATAGAGGAGCAAAGCATTTCCTGACATCACTCCATGGAAGGAACGACGGTGTGTCTCACAACTTGCCTCTTCCTGCCCAGGGATGATGCAAGGAGATTCCTTCGCAGGCCATCAGCCTGACAAACTGGGGAAGAGACATGAACCCCTCCGGAGTGGATCCAGAAACCCGCTCAGCCAGAGATGCGAACATCTCTCCACCTCAATTCGGTGGCAAGTCTCCAAATTCCAGCCATGTTTTCTTCCCACCAGTGTTTTGCATCCGGTTGCAAGATTGGCGCTTTTTTTTGGTCTTTTTGGTGTTTGTTTGTTTTTCGCTTTGCTTATTTTTTTGCACAAAAATGCACACACACTTTATTTACGCACGTTTCCCCCATTGACACATTTCCTCCTGTTGGTTTCGTCAGTATTTTTGGTGCCTACTCTCTCAGTGGCATGTTCTCTAGCCATTGGCATTTCAAAATGGGTGTTGCATGGTTTTGCACACTTTCCTTTCCCAAAGCACCCCCTGCCAGTTCACAGGACTACGAGCAAAAAGGGGGCCACGTCTGTGGAGACGGTGGAATGAAGTGAATTCCCCCTCTCTTTTCTGCAAAGAATACAGAATTTTGCAACAAGTTCCCCCAATCTGGAAGGAGGCTGGGTTCAATTCACAGTATGAGTTCGCTAACACAAGACACGGCAGACTGCAAAGCCCAGGAAAAGTTGCCTCGGCCCATGTCCAGCTGGACTGGCACATGCCCTGCGCAAGGTGCCCATGCCCGGTCACCAAGGCGGCCCTTACCTCTTCCAGCTGGCTGTGCACATGCTGGACAATCAGGTCAATGGCGACGGTGTTTCCACTGCCTGAAGTCAAAAAGAGAGAGAGAACCAGGTGTGACTTTTGGCTACTGGTAGTCACCCTAAATGGTCACTAGAGGGCACCAACACAGAGCCCATGTAAAAGCTAGCCCCCCATCACAATTATTTTCTACAATTCTCATTTTTTCCCCCATTGGGAAGGATCCTACCTCTTTCACTGTTACTTTTTTGGACTACAACCCCCAGAATCCCTCATGTCTCTGGGCATCCAAATCAGAGCTTGGCTATTTTACTTTTTAGAACCACATCTGGGGATTTTGGGGAGCAATGGTCCAAAATACAATTTATTTTCCAGCGTTCTAGTGAATATATTTATTAATATATTTATTAATACATTTATTAATATATTTATTAATATATTCAAGTTATGCTGTTTTAAAACACCTTTGCTTTTTTTTTTTTTTTTTTTTTTTGGCACTTAAAATGGATTTTTGCATGCTACACAGCTGTTAAACACCAAACACCTATACTGGGAATAAAAGAAGATATTCAAACCCTTTTGAGTGCCTGAAACAGGGACTTGCCAGCCCCTATGCACAGTTTTGCAGAGCTGCCAGGAGAAACGGTGCAGGGTTCTAGCTCCAGAAAACTGGAGAAGATGATATGTCTTCCAACCAGAACAGTTAAAAAAGAACATCCATGTGTAAGAGCCGTGCGGCTCTATTTAACAGACAAGGGGGAATCGTCAGCTTCATCGCTGGCTTCTGCACACTGGGAGGGATTCGTCTGGATGGATTTATGGGACACAGAACACTGGTGCACTTAGTGGAAATCTTTCGGCATCTCAGACCGCAGGACAGGCAAATTACTGGCGCAGGGAGGAATGCCACCTGTGCATGTGGAAATCTGCCAAGCCAGGTGGGAACATAAGAACATCAGAAGAGTCCTGCTGGATCAGGCCAAGGGGCCCATCTAGTCCAGCTTCCTGGATCTCACAGTGGTCCCACCAGAGGCCTCTGGGAGCCCATGAGACCACGAGAGACCTATCTCCTGATCCCCCTCCCCTGCATCTGGCCTTTGGAGGGACCTTCCTTTTTAAGCCTGGAGATTATACATCCCCATCATGGCTTGTCACCTGCGATAGACTTTTGCTCCAGAAATCTGTCCAATCCCCTTTTAAAGGCATCTAAGCCAGGTGCCATCACCACATCCTGTGGCAAGGAGTTCCACAGACTAACAACACGCTGGGTCAAGAAAGCTTTTCTTTGGTCTGTTCTCACTCTCCCAACACTCCAATTGGAGTGGAGGTCCCCTGGTTCTAGTATTGCGTGAGAGGGAAAAGAGCTTCCCTCTCTCCACTTTATTCATCCCCTTCATCATTTTATACATCTCAATCATGTCCTGCCTCAGGCGCCTTTTCTCTAGACTAAAGAGCCCCAAACGCTGTCGCCTTTCCTCATCAGGGAGGTGCCCCAGCGACATCATTTGAGTCGCTCTCTTCTGCACCTTTTCCAGTTCCACGATGTCTTTTTTGAGGTGCGGCGACCAGAACTGTATGCAATACTTCAGGTGCAACCTTACCGGCGTTTTGTACACTGGCATGATAATGCTGGCTGTTTTGTTTTCAATCCCCTTTTTAATGATCCCTAGCATGGAATTGGCCTTCTTCACTGCCGCCGCACCCTGGGTTGACACTTTCCTCGAGCTGTCCACCAGTAAGGGATGGTAGACTTACCACGCGGGACAACGATGTCAGCCAGCCGCATCGTGGGTTGGATGTACTGGTCAAAAGCTGGTTTTACAAACTTGTTATATTGCTTGATCACCCCCTCGACGTCCCGGCCGCGCTCGCCGATGTCCCTGCGCAGACGCCGAACTAGGCGGATGTCCGAGTCGGTATCGACAAAGATCTTCATGTCCAGAAGCTGGAAGAGGAAGGGAGATCAAGTGAAAGAGTCTCGTGGCACCCTGAAAGCTAACAAATTGGGTGGGTGGGAAATGATGCCTGGAGCGTACCTAAGCTGTTTGTGCAGCTTCCAGAGCGCCTCACCTTTCTGCAGTTGCCCCAAATCTGGGACAAGACCGCGGAGATGCCCCAAAACTCTCCCCAGGGCACAGTTCCTCCTCTATGAAACACTATTTAAAGCCCGCATGTGGCTTGCTTTGGTCCCAAACCGCACTTCTGGAAAACCAGAAGGAACCTTTATGTCAAAAGGGACGGATGTGGCCCCACTGAAGTGTGAATGAAAAATGGGGTGGGTGGGGGGCAGTCGTCTCAGACTCTCCATCATTCCCCTCCACCTATCCGGATGTAAAATCTAAACCCCACCCCTCATTCTTGACAGAGACAAAATATTTTCAATACCATCCGAGTATGATGTAGTGATGGCTACAAAGAGGCGCTGGAAAGGGTCGCTTTGACAAAGAGACCTTTCTCTCTGCCGAGGAATCACTCCAGTCAGGCCCCCTCCCAAAAAAGCAGAAGTCCTACGGATTGGGGTCGGGCTGGAGCGCACGTCCCTGCGCATCATGTAATTGCTGTGCAAGCAGTCTAAAATGCCAACGATTCCCCCTTGTGATCACACCCTGAATCTGCTTATTGGCGCAAAGAGGTCGTGATCTCCTTCTTCCCCAGGGCAGCTGGTTGGGTGAGGGCAGTGAAGAGAATAGTCAGCTCTAGAACCATCAGCTCTAGAACCATAGAACGATGGAGTTGGAAGGAGCCTATCAGGCCACCGAGTCCAACCCCCTGCTCAAGGCTGGAATCCAAATCAAAGCAGATTGGACAGGTGGTTGTCCCATTTTCTCTTGAATGTCTCCAGCGTTGGAGCGCTCACCATCTCCCAAGGTAATTGGTTCCATTGTTGTACTGCTCTAACAATTAGGATATTTTTCCTGATATTCGACCAAAATCTGTCTTCCTCTAACTTGAGTCCATTATTACTTGTACTGCACTCTGGGATGACTGAGGCCAGATCCTGCCCCTCCTCTGTAGGACAGCCTTCCAAGTATTTGAAAAGTGCTATCATATCACCCCTCCGCCTTCTTTTCTCAAGGCTAAACATGCCCAATTCTTTCAGCCTTTCCTCATAAGGCTTGGTTTCCATCCCTCTGATCATCCTTGTCGCCCTCCTCCAAACTTGCTCCAATTTGTCAGCATCCTTCTTGAAGTGTGGTGTCCAGAACTGGACACAATACTCAAGGTGAGGCCTAACCAGTGCTGAATAGAGGCACTTTATCTTTATCTGCTCAAGGCAGGAATCCAAATCAAAGCAGACCTGACAGAGGGTGGTCCCATTTTCTCTTGAACGCCTCCAGCGTTGGAGTGCTCACCACCTCCCAAGGGAACTGGTTCCCTTGTTGTACCACTCTAACAGTTAAGAAGTTTTTCTTGATATTCAGGCTAAATCTGGCTTCTTGTCACTCGAGCCCATTATTATGCACCCTGTACTCTGGGATGATGGAGAACACCCTGTGCCTCTTCTGTAGGACAGCCTTTCAAGTATTTAAAAAGTGCTCTCCTGTCTTCCCTCAGTCTTCTTTTCTCAAGGCTAAACATGCCCAGCTTTTTCAGCCTTTCCTCCTAGGGCTTGGTTTCCAGCCCCCTGATCAACCCTGTTGTTCTTCTCTGTACTTGCTCCAGTTTGCTGACCCCTTTTTTGCATTTCTGTTGCTTTTTACCCCTTGGCCACCCATTCATTTGTATAAACCTTTGCCCACTCAGGTTACACTCAGGGAAGGCGTGAGCTGAAGGCCTGGTGTGTGAAGAGCTGCAAAAAGCAAAGCAAACACCCAGAGGCTCCAGCTGATCATAGGAAGATACAGGTATTTTCCCACTGAAAAGAATTCGGAAAATCTTTTGCCAACTGGAACAGACACACTTACTTTTTTAATCAGTAAAAACACTTCTGCCTTCTGCAAAATCCAGCAGCAACCTCGGGCTGTGAGTTTATTAGGGTGGAGGGTTGTGGGGAGGAGGTTTGGGGGTCAAGACAAGACAGGGCAGAAGACCTCTGTAAACTGTTTTAAATGGACTGCACACGATTACAGTCGGGACATGAAACCTGAGATCCACCCTTTGCTTGTGTGCATGGTGCCAGCTTCTCTCCTGCAGAGAAGATTTCTCAGATGCACACCAGGGGGCACTGTTATCCCAGTTTAAAGAAAAAAATTGCAATACTGGAGACTCCAGCTTACAATGAACTCTAGACTCAATGCAACACACTTTTAACCAGCCTTTGGGCAATTTCAGCGTGACTGTGAGCATCAAGGACCTACATTCCCCACCAAAATGCAAGCTCTCATGGAAGGATAAATACGGTTGTCTTTCAGGAGGCACAAGATTCTTCGCTGATCATCATCTTCTTACGGCTCTTTGTCCACATCCCCCAAAGGGAGACAAATCGCAGGACCGTATTTTTATCTCTCCAAAATGACAAGGGAGGTCCAGAGGACCATTTCTCGTTCGGAAAATGCCCCTTTTGGATATTATAACATGTGGCCCCCTGCACCTTGCTTTTAAAGGAGAACTGACTTCCAGGGGTGCCCCCTCCGAATTATTTTAGGTCTGAGGGTGGGCATCCACTGAGCTAGGTCCCCCTCCCCGTATAAACCTTCTATTCCAGAATTTAATGCCCTCCTGCTTCTAAGCCCTGATCAGAACCTGGACCTTTATTTTCTCTGTTAAAAAAGGCAAAAGTGGAAGGTTAGTTTCAAAAACAAGTGTAGATCCTTTCTTACCTTCAGGAGCTCCTTATCCGAAAATGCCATGATGCCTTCAAATATGATCACGTTGGCTCCATAAAGGGTTTTCTGGAAGCGAGAGATAGGCCAGAGAAATTTTTAAAAACAGAGAAACCGCCTACTAGAGAAAAAGGAGGGATTTAGCAAGTGGGGTGTGTCAGGATTTGTTCCTTTAAGTGAACAAGGGGTTAAATTTAATATTGTAGTGAGAATGCAAAGTCATGCCTGTAACATCAAGTCAATGGATGACTGATAGCATACAGATGGGACAAGCTTAGGTAATGCTTGTCAACCATGTTCAGCTGCTATGTCTGCAGTGATAGGCTGCTCTCACTATTTAAGCAAGAGAGTGAGAACAGCACTTTGCCACTCAGTTGTGAGTCTGGTGGTCATTACTTTACTTGAATGTGAATGTTATGTTGCTCTGAGATATCTATGCCTATGTATATATTGCCATGTATATATGTCTGACCAAGTCTAATATATTATGCTATAAGTCTTATTAGAACTCTCTTCGTGTATTTTCTCATACGTCCGCGTCTTTGCTCTGCTTATTAAGGGGAGGATTTGAAGCTACCAGATAAGAGACTCTGTGTAACTTGTTATCTTGGGCACCAAGGTTTGTTTTCCCTAACAGAGTGCTCTTGGAAGCTTCATTATCCAAATCTGACTCCAAGCTTCTGGAGAGGCAATACACCATATCAAGCCTTTGGAGTTGGCCCCACGCCAACAGGATGGGGGTAGGCTGAAGAAAAGGCAGGAACTGGGGTTTATTCAAAGCCTTGGTTCTCCATTGGATCATTACATGGACTTCTAAACGAAGGAGGACTGAAAGAGAGAAGGAGCAAGGTAAACACCCACGAAACCCGTAAAGCAGCCTGCCCAGCCCACGGGACCTTCCAAATCATCATCATCATCATCATCTTATGTCCATACTGGCTGAGGATAATGGAGAATTCAATCTAACATATTTGGAAAGCACCAGGTGAGGGAAGGCTGGTCTTCTGTAGAGCAGAGATGAGGGAACCTCTGGCCCTCTGGATGCTTTGGACTCCAAATCCCATAAACCATATTAAGCATGACCTCTGATAAGGAATTATGGGAGCTGCAGTCCAAAACAAAGTAGGGACCCAAAGTTTACCATGCCTACCCCAGAGCGAGAAAGAGTTATAAAGGTGAAGTCGCTTATGACAGGAGCAACTCCTGCGCACAGGGCACAAACTACCAGTAATTCTCCTTTTTTCACACCTCAGTAAATGAATCAGAGTTGTCTAGAAGCACACTTTATACATATATATTCTGTGCTTTTAGCTATCTGCTTCAGAGCCAGAGGCTGGAATTCAATCCCGCACTGTTCCTCCTGCGAACAGAGCCAGCCTGGGTGGCCTTGGGCCAGCTGCACCGTCCCAGGACATTCACAGAAGAAGGGAATGATAGAGCACTTCTGAGTATTCTCTACCTGGAAAACCTTGAAAAGGATCGCCGTAAGTCAGAATTGACTTGACAGCACACAATTATTATATAATGTTTGTGTGTTGTTCTGGTATGTTTTATGTTCCCTGACATGTTATCTCCAGCTGTAGCAAACCCTGATGACCAAAAAGTGGGGAGAACCCCCAATACGCTATGGGAGAAGAAGGAGATTTTTCTTTATCCCTGTAGGATGTTGGCTTTCAGTTCTCCAAAGACCGTTGAGCAGATGTGAGAGGCCCATCGATCAAGGATGCTCTACCTGTGGATCTCCTGCATGAGCGGGGGGGCTGGGCTAGACAACCTTTAGGCTTCCCATCCAACTCTACAATCCAAGGTTCCTATCAACTAAAGCCCTAATTCAGAAGCCTATCCAAATCACGGCTCACCCATTCTTTCTTGCGGCTGTGGGTGGTGAAGTCATAAATGGGGATCTTGACGCTTTTGCCTTGCTTGAGTTTCTTCAGGGTGGAGATGATCAGGTCAAAATCGAAAGCATCGGGGTGGTCGAAGTTGTAATCATTGTTGGCTGCCTGCTGCTGTTGTTCCTTCGTCAGGACCTACAGAGAAAGAGTCGGGAAGCAAACTTTTACAGCACAGAAGATGCAGGAGGTGGGAGACCAAACCGTCTTCTCTGGGAGTTACATAGACCTGTATTCTGTGGCACATGGATGGAGGGGTAATGTCCTACCCACTTAGTTCTGTGCAACCTGCGTTCAGAAATGTTGACTGTGGGCACCACCTAGGAATGAGAAAAGGCCTCTGTTTCCAGAAGGGAGTGCTTGACACCACCTTACACAAATTTCCTAAGTCTCATGCAGCAGAAAGGAACGTTGGGATGAACGAAGCAGATGACGGGATTCTGACCAACAAAATGCATTCACAGCTACGCCACAGGCTTAAGGTACAGTATATTCAGTACATAATCCTAAAGAAGGACCAAACAGACTTCAGGGGCTCTGAAACCAACTCTGAATATAAATGGGATGGGGAGAGTGAACTGGGGGCAGCCACATCAGTCCATTCTCCACACTGGCTTCCTTGGGTCTCTGGCTGAGTTCAATCAGTGTTTTTGGTCAAATGTCTCTGGCCCAGGAAGGGCAGTTTTATGATCTCTCAAATCACGGCCAGTGTTCACTGATTGTCTGGTCTGAATACCAATTCTGATGCTTGATGGGTTCCCTGAAAGGCTGCTCGTGTTCACCAATTGTTTGGACCAAAGACCGATTCAAACATTGACTGACGGCATTGTGAAATCTCTTAGGTGGTTTTGTTTAGGTGTATGAAAAAATCACACTTCAGCTTGCTATTTAAAAAGGCCAGTTACAGCTGATTCAAAAGATTACTGAGGAGAATGCAAAGATTGGATCTATTAGGTCTAAAATCAAAAGTAATACAATAAATATCTTACTGCGGCAAGCTAGAATACACAACTGATAGAAAAAGAGATTTAAATTGGGGACAGGAGCAATTGTTTGCTGATAGCTAATGGTTCATAATTATTAGATTTGTTTAATTTTGCAAGCCGGGGAAAACGAAACCTGAAATTGTTGGTGCGCGTGACAGCTTTGCACAGAGTTTAAACACTTCTTATTAGTAACAATATCTTGAATGGATTCGGAGTTTAAACCTGACCAGGTAAGTCCCTTAGAGGCTGTCGTATAAATACTTGTTCCACAGCGGTTTGATGTTGCTTACAAAGAGTGATATGGCAGAAAGCTAATTCCCTGCCTGGTCAGTTTTCAGTTTGGGTACTTTTAGGCTCAAACTGTACCTAATTGTTAGAACATCATCTGAGGAGAGATTTCCTTAAGTGCTGTCAGGCATTTGATTGTCACAGCACAAGCTTTTCACATCTCCCAACTTTTCTCACCTTGTAGAAAGAATCCATGGACAGGAGCACTACCCAGGGGACGTCCAAAGCCTCAATGATCATCCTGGCGACGGTGGTTTTTCCCGAGGCACTGCCACCCCCAAGACCTGAGGAGCAGGAAGAGGGGATGAGACCAAGACACAGGAAGATTGGGGCAAACTCTCCCCAAAATTAGCTTCTTCTGTCTTCACTGCCTGTGCCAGGCAGCTGACATTTACCCTTTCCCAAATTTCTGTTGAACATCCCAGCGGGAAAGATGATGTGCCACTCCAAAGATTGCATAGACGGACACTCCTTGTTCTGTGTTCGCTTCCTGTCCTTTCTTTTGGCATCTTTTTTTAGAACTGAGAAACGGCAAACCGCCTTGAATACAAGGGCAGAAACTTAGGAATCACCAACACAGCAAATATGTAAATAAAATTTGAGCGGTGCCATCTTGTCTTGTGAATCTTTACTTCAAAACAACTCCCCTCGCATTCCATGAGACCCACTTCCCAGTATTTATTTATTTGATTAATTATTTGATTATCCCATCCCCCCCCCCCAAAAACTTACTGCGGAGTCACTACTCTGGGCAGCGGGCAAAGAAATTATAAAAATACTAGTATACAAAACCAATACACAACAGTCTGAAATTAGCAAATACGATTTTCAAAGAACCTAAGGGAAAATCGACAGGCGACATTCCAAGATCGGTTCTAGAATGATTCCCTCAGGGCTAGAATGCTGTTAAAGGTTTGCTTATATAACTCAGAAAAATTTCTACAAATGCCAAGGGAGGGGGGCCTGGCGCATCGCCTGTGGAAGAGCATTCTGTAGTGTGGGGGCCACCACTGAAAAAGCCCAGTCCCAAACTGATGTTCTTTTGGCCTCCCTTGGGGTGGCCGCTTTAAAAAGAGAGACCTGGGAGGAGCAAGTGTACCGGGTAGTTATTCTAAGAAGTACCGAGGTCCCCAACCATACAGGGTTTTATATGTCAAAACCAAAACCCTGAATTTGTTATGGAAGGAAATAGGAAGCCAATGCAAGCAAGCCAGGATCGGGGAAATGCGATTGAATTTGCTTGTCCCAGAGACAAAACCTGGCCACCACATTTTGCACCTGCTGGAGTTTTTGTACCGTCTTCAAGGGCAGCCCCATGAAGAGACATTAACATTAGGCATCCTTCAGTCTCGAGAGACGATGGTAACGTGCTCTGTATGGAGGACCTGGAACAGCGTCTAGTGTGGCTGAGAAGGCCAATTCGAGAGTGACCATCCCTTCCACACTGAGGACAAATACAATCTGTCCCCTGCCCAGCTCCCTGATTTTGCTGGTTTCGGGACTGCTTCTTAGCCTCGGCCTGCTGGACAAGTGTCTCTTCAAATTGGGAGAGGCCATGCTGCACCCCCTGCCTCCATGAAGAGATCATTACAGGAAATATGGTTAGGACCGTGATCCTTTTGTTTCACACTGGCTCTGTTTTTCCCTTTCGCTTGGGACAGGATAACTAATAGCTAGCACTACAGTCAGCACTGACTGAGAAATTTCTCGCTTATTCTTTATTTGGCCAGTTGCATTTGGCCGCCCACCCTGGTTCGAAGAAGCTGAGGAAAGCACTTAAGAGAAGATGGGGCAGAATTTCAGACAGCGGCTCACATGCTTGAATCATATTCAAAGGAGTTCCTTTGTAGAACTACAACCAAGGCTAGGAGGGAGTTCCAAGTCGTCAAGCCCCGAAGGAACATTTCTAAGCTCATATTGAAATACATGTGGAAGAAATTTGAACCCAGGACTCTTGATCTCTGAACACAACGTGAAACCATTCCACTGCCTCTCTCAGAACTGGAACAGATTCTTGTTCTGCATCACCCTGCCGGGATCCCCCAGCCACCAGGACAGGTGGATAGGGCCCTCCTAAAAAACAGCCCCAGGGTAGATATGTGGCTTTACCATCTTACTGATTAGGTATCAGGACTTCTGATGGCGTCTGCCTCCTAATGCTTATACAGCAGAAGAGAGGATCCCCTACACCAGCCTGCTGAGAACTAAAAAGCTATCACTTGATCTTCTGCTCAACCTGGATGGAACCCCCAAAAATGCAGCACCCCAGGCAGGAAGGTTTCTCACCAATGACAAACGCTTCTTTGGACTGGGTGCCATGCTCGTTGTACCAGGGCGGCCGTCCGGCTGTGTAGATGGTCCTCTTGCTTGTCCGCAGCAAGGGTGGCTCCGATTTGCACTGGCTGGTGGTCCGTTTCCGTGGCGATCTCGTGGTACCCACGGCAGGCAGCAACCGGTCTAAGGATTCTGTGCCGCTGTTGCTAAGAGGGGAAGGGCAGAGAGTGGTTTCCAGTTAAGGCAGTGAACCTGAACAAGGCAACCCTAACTGCAAGACTACTAGACATGAAGGGAAAGGACCCGGGTTCGAATCTCTGCTCAACCACAGAACTCTGGAGGTCTCTGCCGCCAATCGCAGTTGCTCAACGTAAAATGCTGCACAAGTTGGTGTTGGGACCGAATAAAGGAAGAGGAGCTGAGAAAAGAGAATCCTCAAGTGACCATGCTACGTATAGGATTCTGAAAGCTACAATCCAAAAAAAAAGAATATTCTCCAAGTTCTGCCCCCCTAAAAGCCATCTCAGACCCTATACGTTTCCCCAAGCATCAGTGCAGTTCTCCATCCAGAAAAAAATCTGTCCACCTCTGCTTTAAAACAGCAGAATGCAGCCTCTTTAAATAAACAATTAAGGCTCTGTTAATAACAATTTGAGAGCCAGTCTACTGTAGCAGATAGAGTGTTGGTCTGGGATTCTGGAGACATGAGTTCAAATCCCCACTCAGCCACAGAAACATACAAAGGGAGGTGGCAATGGTGAGCTATTCCTTAAACATGTCATATACCTCCAAAACCCTAATTTGGATGTAGCTCGACAGCACATAACAACAAACATAACAATTAAGCCTCTGAAATAACAAAAGGCTTAATCCTCTTGAAATAAACAATGGGAAGAGAAATGCCAGGGTAGAAGAGAGTGGAAATTGAAGGTCTGCGACTTAAATTAATGCTTGCTGAAAAGAAAAGAAAACCCAAAACACAATGTTATACCAAACCTTACTGAAGTAAACTGCAGATTTCTCAGGTAGGCAAAAAAATGTCACCACTGGAGTGAAAGTTATTTTAAAAAAATATTGGGTTGGGAGACTACCAAAACGTTTAGGGGATCCCACTTTGCCCACCCTTCTCTACGCCTTCAGTCACACTCCTCTCCTGATGGAACTGCTGACAGGGCTGCTTTCCCCAATCCTGTTCTCCAGCTTCTCCCCCCACCCCAAAAAAAACTTGCTATCAACTAATATTTACTACAAGCATACTGGAAAGAAGACACATCACAGCAGAGCAGAGGATCCAGGAGGGAAGCAACAGAGTGTTATCTCCTGCTGTTTCTGATAGTTTGAGAAAACAAATTTTCTTGGTTAGGACTAGAGATGGGCACAAACTGCTGGTTTGGCGGTTTGTGCTGGTTCGTTTTTCGTCCAAACAAGTGTTTGGCGCTTCGCAGTCCTGCCTCCTTTGGCACACGCCCACTCAAAGGCAGTGCCCTCAACTCCCTGCCATGCCTCCTCTGGGTGCTGTCTCCGAGCGGGCGCCTGCCAGAGGAGGCAGGACTGCGAAGCGCCGAACACCTCTTCGGACAAAAAACGAACCAGCACAAACCATCGGACTGGCGGTTTGTGCCCATCTCTAGTTCGGACCTGGCAATCCATTCCTCTGCCCCCGACCCTTGCAGGGCAAACTGGAATCCAGCTGATCACAGATAAGCTAGCGAGGAACGAGAATCTAGGTAGAAGTGGCAGTTCCTTAAGTATTAAAAGACATCTGATTATCATTGCATGAGATTTTCTGATCTCCCATAACGTGAAATTGCTTTCTTTTGCGATCAGTCATCAAGAATTAAATGCAAGCTTCCTTTGCATTTTGCTTCCTCAAACATGATATTTAGGAGGCAGTCCCATCGTTGAAAAACGAGTGTGCTTTCATCGTTGAATGACATTCCAACTGTAGCGTCTGACTAGATCCTGAGATTCACTCGGTTTGGCTTCAGTAGAAATGCTAGAGGCAATGCGAACCAGAAGCTCTACAGGGACGTTAAAGGTGACATGTATCATAGAACACCAGTGTTCGTGTTCATTAAACAATGCAGCATAAAGATGACATATTGTATGTGAGGAGTTGATGGAGGAAGAAGATGAATGGCCGGATCTGAGTGTGTGAGGGCTTTATCAGTTCAGTGCTGAGTCCCTGTTTTGCTGCTTCCTTCTACCTAGGCGGAACCAGCTGGAGTCCAGTTCCATGCCTTTTCAGAAGAAACCTACTATCAGTAGCTAACTTTTGCACCCTCCAGATCTGAGTGGTTTGCCTGGATCAAAGCCCCAGGTATCCTGACTCCTGCTTACAGCAATGACGTACTCTGGCATCTGGCCTTGTGGCACAGTGGTTAAACTGCAGTACTGCAGCCAAAACTCTACTCATGGCCACGGTTCAATCCCAGGTAGCTGTCTCGAGGTTCACTCAGCCTTCCATTCTTCTGATGTCAGCAAATTCAGTACCCAGCTTGCTTGGGGGGGGGGGGGGAGAGCAATGTGTAGCCTGTATAATTAAAAAAATTTAAACCACCCAGAAGGTGCTTTAAGTGCTATGGGGTGGTATATAAGCAGCACACTTTGCTTTTTTAAAATTTTTTACCAACTCAAGCAATTATTTTCTGGACAACTGTCATCACAATGAGCAAACACCCTCTCTCAGCCTTCATCACCATCAGCTATGCTGGCTGTGGCTGCTGGGATGTGCAGTCCAATACCACCCGGAGGAAAATGTTTCATCCACTTCTGGCTTACGTTCATATACATGCCTAGCCCAGTGCATCCCACATACCTTCCTCTTCTCCCCCTTTCCTCCTCCTTTTTTTTTTTTTTTTTTTTGGCATGTATAGAATTTAGACGCTATAATTTAACACCAGAGCCCCAATGTCTATCTTTGATTAAACTGGGCCACAGCTCTCTGATACTGATAAATCTCCAGTGCTCCAGGAGGGTCACGTGAGGTTGCCTCTCTTATCATTCTGAGTGCAGTTTGAGGAACAGAGGGGATAAACCACCCCAAAGAGCTTTGTTTTTCATGTCTGGCAACCCGTCAGTCAGTATGGCAGAAACTCGGCCCCACTCAATGGCCCGGGGCCAGAAGGATAAGCTGCCCAGAGCTGCAGCAGCTCAGCAACACAGAGCCGGGGACAGGACAGATTATTTATAGCTGAACTTTCACAGGCTGGACAGCTTTCCTGCCCTTCTTTCCTGTTTTCCATTTCTGCGGCGCTGATGCTTTTACGAGCAATAGCAACCGTGCAAAACAGGGCCCGGAGCAGGATTAAAAATTGTCCTGTGATGGAGGCGCTCCTCTCCCTCTCTGTTCACAGGTAAGAAAATCCAATTCCCGGCTCAAAGTTTGACCCCGTCAGAAAACCAGAGTCAAAATGGAATGAGTAACAGGGTGGTGGGTTGGTGAGTGAGGCGACCTTCATGGATATGGGGTAGTTTTAGGGTTGCCACCTTTTTTCACCGACTCGACCTCGTGTCTTGAACGGCAGCCCATCACACACACAAGCAGGCTGCTGTTCAAAACGTAAGAGGCAGGGGAAGCTTCTCCTAACTTTTTATATTGAGGGCAGGGGATTCATCTCTCCTTGTCAGGAGGATTCAGTGAAAAAAGCACAGAGCCAGTGACTGGGGAGGTGTGGGTGGGTGTCTTCTCTAGCATGGTTTCAGCTCAGCTGATGCTTGTCTGCAGAGTCAAAAACTGAAAGAGAGACGGAAAGGAGGACACATCAAAACCTTCACGGATTTAGGTCAAGCCACGTTATTTGGGTTCCAAGTTCCTCAAAGCATCGCAAAGAAAAACATAGAAGTTAAATATGAGCTGCCGAGGCGTTGCAGATCGGGCCAACCAAGTCTTATAATGCATTTTTCTTTTCAGCATGGAAATGCAGCCCTCAGAAACATTCCTGTTCCTAGCCAACGGTCTTTCGGACAGCTCCTCCAGGAAGTGATTCCTGTACTTTTAAGAGTTGCTTAGAAAAAGAGTTTTTGGCAGCGGCTGCTTTTTCTGCAACCCATGCCTGCAGAAATGTTTTTCCTTAATATAACTATTAGAGAACCCCTGCCCTCTTTTTCACCTGGCCACCTCGGGCATGACTACAATATATTGTTATTAATAAATCATCTGACTTACGATGACCCTTTTCAGAGTTTTCTAGGTGGAGAATACTCAGAAGTGGTTTACCGTTCCCTTCTTCTGGAGGCATCCTGAGACTGTGCAGCTGGCCCAAGGCCACCCAGGCTGGCTCTACTCCTAGGAGGCACCAGTGAGGAATCGAACTCCCAACCTCTGGCTCCGCAGCCAGATACGGAGATAGCTGGGCTAATATTTTTAGTGACATTTATACTCTGCCTTCCTAGTCAGCTTATGACAGTAAACACATGGTATATACAGCTCTCTTCCCACCCTCAGCCCCATTTTTATCCTCCTTACAGCACTGCAAAATAGGTCAGTCTCAGGGAGAGTCACTGGCCCGTAGTCACCCAGCACGTTCCATAGCTTAGTGGGGACCAGACAGATCTCCCAAATCCAGTCCAACCAACTCACACTGCACCGCAGTGGTGTAATGAGGAGGAAGGGGATAGTGATGATCACAGCGATGCTCTGGACCTCTTCCAGGTGCCCAGGGTGGCAACCTGGAATCAATCCAAGTTGACAGGGGGGGCAATGAGCCGTAAAATCTTATGCTCCTAGCGGGAAAGAGGATATGCCCCGGATATATTTCGAGCCTGTGTCACATGGCCATGTTTACGCTACAATTTGAAACCTACAGATCTTACACATAATGGAAGGAGAAGCCACTGCTTGGGCCGGTAACCTTTCCAAACCTGCTGAAGAGGCAGAACTGCAGCACCCAGCATGTTGCCCGGAGAACTTAAAGCAAAGGGGAGGAACATCTGGCCCTCCAGATGTTTCAGTCTACAGTTTGTATCCTCTTTTTCTTAGCCAGATCAGCTGGGACTTCTGGGAAGTGAAGTCCAACACATCCAAAGGACCAAAACCTCTCCATCCCTGGTTTATAGGCATAAAAGCCCACAAGGAGTCTCCTTCAAAGAGGAAGCTTCATTCATCTGGTTCAGTTCATGCAACAAAAATGACAAAAAGCAAAAATGTGCTGCTTATGTACCACCCCATTGCATTTAAACACTCTCTGGCGGTTTACAATGTAATTATGCAGGCTACACATTCCCCTCCCAGCCAGCTGGGTACTTAAGTTTATCAGCCTTGGAGTTAACCTTGAACCAACTACCTGAGCCCATCGGGATCAAACTCAGGTGAGTAGAGTCTTAACTGCAGTACTGCAGTTTAACTACTGTGCCATGAGGTGGTGACATCTTGGAGATGAACAGATTTCTTTCCCTGTGGACATTCATGGATTACCATTTACCGGGTGTGCTTGAGGAAGTGGATGGTAATCCTTGGAAACTCATACAGAAATAAACCTGCTACTCTATAAGGCGTCACATCTTTTTTTTTTTTTTTGTTAAAACTGCCATGCACACAGAAGTGGAAGCCAGCTAAAGAAACATCAGGACTTTCCTTTGTCCCGTTCCTCACTGTGGGCTTTGTCATCTGTTGCTGCAGATCTGCCCAAGAACTCTCTCAACGAACCTGAAGAAGGCTATTCTCGCAGCTGCACAACCCGTGGTGGTCAGAGCGCCTAGCAGAAGGTCACTAGGTAGAGTTACTTCTTTTCGCACATTAAAAAAAAAAGATTCACCTTTGCAGATTCAGACTGTACCTTGTAGCAGGAGAAGATATTCAAACCCTCCTAAAGAATGTCATAGCTGGTTGGGTAGCCCAGTGGTTTAGGTCTCTGGCTACAGAGCCAGAGGTCAGGAGTTCGATTCCTCATTGTGCTTCCCAGGAAAAAAGCCAGTCTGTATAGTCTTGGGCAAGCTAGAAATCCCCAGAGCCTCCCCATAAGAAGGGATTGGTAAACGACTTCTACCTTGAACACCCTGGAAAAGGGTTGCCATTCTGGACTCCTGCTGGACTCGTCCATATCAACAAATGAGGAGCAGGTCTTTTGTAAAGCTAATGACTCTCCACTGCTCATTCCAAACCACTCTCAAAATACTTTGCTTCATGACAAGGAAAGCCGGAAAAAATGCACCAATCCTGGGAAAATGCATTACACAAATGCTGTGAGGGCTACAGCTCAGCTCAAAGGGAACAAGGAAGATAAGGTAGGCTGGATGGCATCATCGTTCCTGCTATTCAGAAACCCCTGGGCTTTTGACTCTAGCTGCAACCCTTGGTTTGCTAGAACCACTCACTGCTTTGCTAGGACATCCCTCTTCCATATTTCAGATGCGCCTCAATTCTGTGGCACACAGCGCCCAGCTCTCTGCAAAATGATCACAACTGCCCCTCTCCCTCGAAGAGACAAAGATCGAGAGGGAAGCTCAGGTGGAAGAACAGAACAAACCCCACGTGGGTGAGATGCTTAGCAAGGCTCACTCATAGGTGAGGCTGCAGCAGCAATTAGCAGGGAGACATTATTCTCAGAGTGGCGCTGGCACGAGCAAGCGATGCCACTAATCTCTCTCTCTCTGTGTGTGTGTGTGTGTGTGTGATCACATCAAAGGGGTGTCACCTCGCACAGAGGTGTCTACCTGTAAATCTCCCTGCACAGGCTCCTGAGCTGGTGCTCAATCATGGACTCGCAAAATGATGCACCCATGGAAATATTGCAGCTGGGCCCAGGACTGGATATTCAGGAGGAGCTTAGAGTTGTGAGTTGTTTTCTTCTTCCTGAGTTTCTAGTCCTCAAGGCTGCAGTGGCATGTTTAAAAGTCCAGGGGCAATATTTCTTAAAAGCCAAAGGTGTGTGGCGTTGTCTGTCGTATGTCATACATCTGAAGACCTGGACGAGAACCCATGGCTAGGCAAGCCACTCTAATATATTTATTTTATTTATTTATTTATTTATTTCATTTATATCCCGCCTATCTGGTCGATTATGACCACTCTATATAGCCTCTCCTATCTCTTCCTTGGCTTTTTCCATTTGAAGAATTTTGATCCTGGGGTTCTCATGGCTCTTAACCAATATTTTGTGACCGGCGTGTTGGCTTTATTGTATTATAATTTTCATCTCAGTTTTAAAACACCTGCAAGCCACCCTGTTCCTCGTGCACTGAAGAGCATAACAAAAACCTGACCAAGCAATACCGAAATAGGACAAGAGGGTTTGAAGTTACTCTGGGCTGAGCTGAAGGTCTTAAGATTAGTCCCTCTGCTCTGGGTGGAAGCTGCAGGCAAGTTCCTCTAAGCAGTTAAAGGATTTGAGAGTCCTGAACAGGAAAAGCGAAATTAACACAGGCATGTGACATTCTTTATTTGGAAATGCAAAATAACGCATACAGGAATGCTTAACTGCATGCAAATATAGTTGGTTTAATTTAGAATGATTTATTTATTAGTCCATAAGATGTCTAGGCTTCCTCCAACTCACACAGGGCAGTATTTTATGCATATCTATCAAAATAAAGTCACACTGACTTCAGTGGGACCTAATGCCAGGTATGCAAACATGTAGAGGGGCTGCAGCTTTATCCCGCATGTCTTACTGTTTGCTTAACCAATGTGAACAACAACGCAGCAAGTTCCCTGTTCAAACTCTACCACAATTGCAAATTTAATGGTTTAGACAGCCATATAGATATATGTACCGGTATGTATGTATATCTATCTATCTATCCTATTCCCACACCTTCCCTGTAATCTGGGGCTAATAATAGCAACCTGCCTTTCAGGAATCATTATGAGATAACCTACGCGAGATGCTTTCAATATTTTCCACACACGACATAAAAATTCTGCATGTTGTTGGTAAGCCCCCACAGGACAATATTGTGTGTTCATAGGAAAAGCCCTGGTGGATCAGGCCAAGGATTTATGGAGCCCAGCACTGAGTTGGCCCAAGACATTTGGCTGCCTGAAGCGTAGCAGCAAGCTGCCTCCGACTGTTGTCAAGGTGTACATGAGTCAAAGCCAATGAATTTATTTTGACAGCAGGGAACAGAAAACATCCTAACTGCCTATCCTTGGAGATGATAGGAAAATATAATAGTATCAATATGCTGCCCTTTCATGACATGCAAAAGATGTTGCTTGACGCCTCGCCCTGCCTAATGGTTGGGCTCGGCCCCGTCCAGCATTCCATGGCTGACAGCCCCTCCTTGTTTGCTGTGACTAGTTATTTAGGGGTACAGTGCTTCTGAACATGGAACTTCAATTAACTGGGTGATGAACAATGGCCGGCGCAGCTCCTCAACCTCTAGGAGTGGGTATAATCTTTTCAAAAAGCTGTCCATCCCTGAAGTTCACAGCAGGATACTCTAGATACTCAGGACAAGAAAGATTTTGTTTTTTAAGCCTACTGTAAGCCACGAAGCAACCCCGAGACTTATTATTCTGAGAAAGAAAGAGAGGAAGAAAGACCGTCTGCTTCCTCCACAGCATGCATCATTTGGCGAGCCTCAAATCTGCAAATTCCCCAAATTTGCTTATTAATAATAATACAAAAAGCAAAGCAAGCCTGAACCATTTGCTCCCCCAATACTGCAATACAGCCTTCCATAAACTGACCCCCTCCAGGCATCCTAGACTACAACTCCCATTATCCCCAGCTTGGCTGGCCATGCTGGCTGGCAGGGGGTAATCGGAGTGGTAGTCCAAGCACGTCCAGGAAGTGCCAGGTTGGGAAAATTCTCTTGTACCGAGAATGCAGAAATGTAAACGTCCAGGAACAGCAAGACTGAGAGACATTATTGCAACGACACAGTGAGAAGCCGAAACCCAATATTACAGAGAAACGTCGTGTGCACCTGTCACACACACACACGCAGTGAAAAACGCAGGGTTTTGGCCGTTACAACGGCTGCTCACAGAGAAAACAGACGGAATGTCAACTTCATAGTACCATTTCCCCGAAAATAAGACCTAACCTGAAAATAAGCCCTAGTATGATTTTTCAGGATGCTCGTAATATAAGCCCTACCCCAAAAATAAGCCCTAGTTAAGTGAAACCCCGCCCTCCACACTTGTGCAGCAACCAGAAGAAGATGACAGGACTGTCTTTGAATAAATGTAGATGGTTGTACATGAAAAAAAATAAAACCTCCCCTGAAAATAAGCCCTAATGTGCTTTTTTGGAGCAAAAATTAATATAAGACCCTGTCTTATTTTCGGGGAAACACGGTATTTATTATTCGTCCGCCTGAAGAACAAGAATGGGTAAAGGGGGTGCAGAAAACATTAAAATGATTACAATCCGTTTCTCCCCGTCCCTGCCCCCCCCCCCCCGATTTAATCGAAACGAACATCTGTGATGGTAAATGTGTGAATGCAAACCATCCCAGAAGCAGATTAGAGGCGAGAGAAGGCCTAGAGCAGGCATGGGAGGGGTGGTATTAGTGGGGAGTCACCTTTTAAAAACATCACCCCTTCGCCACGCCAAATAGCTTAAAGCAGTGGTCCCCAACCTTGGGCCTCCAGATGTTCTTGGACTTCAACTCCCAGAATTCCTGGCCAGCAGAGGTGGTGGTGAAGGCTTCTGGAAGTTGTAGCCCAAGAACATCTGGAGGCCCAAGGTTGGGGACCACCGGCTTAAAGGGTAGTTAAGGGGGATGTGAATTATTCTTCTGATAGTCGAAGACTACAGGAAGAATACATCCTCTATGGACATGCACTCCCCATCCAACTTTATTCTGCTCCAGAGTTCCTGTTCAGTGGGTGGGGCCTTCAGAACAATGCACAAAAGGGCTAGCCCGCAGAAAACCTAGACAGCAGCTACCTGGCGCAAAAACTGGACTTACCGAGGTTTAGACCCCCATTCACTCTCTGGGTATCTGCAAAACAGCCCATTCTCAGATGGAAAGGTGCTGGCCGCCTTGCTTCCTGGTTTGCAGACTTCCAACCAGGTCAATAATTATTCTTCCTGCCCGCACACGAAGCATTTCTGTTTGCAGCCCAAAATGAAACCTATCCCCCCCCTCACACGCACACTATTCCCGTGTCCCCAATTTTCCCTTTCTTAAATCTTTCCAAAAAGCATGCTGTGTCCTGCAATAACTCAACATGATTTAACTTCCAGAGCAAGAAGGGGCAAAAGAAAGCAAATTACAGCACTCACCTGTCTTCAGCATCGAGGGCCCGACAGCCAGAAATCCTGACCCCCAAATATATAGGAGATCTGCTCATTTGTAGGAGAGACTGGGGCCCAGGAAAACTTCGCGTGTTTTGACTCTAGAACTAGAGTTGGCTGGTTGTTTGTGTGTGCTGAATATCAACGCTAAGCTTGGTATCTCATTGCAGCCTCAAAGCACACAAAACGCCTAGGAAACAGACCACGTGAATTCTACATATGACAGTGATCAGAAAGGGGGGTTTCTCCTCTGTGATTCCAAGGGGAGAAAACCGGGGTTCAAGGAAGCAAATCAGATATCTGAAGGACACCCATAAAGGTCCAGTGTACCAACCGCAAGAGGAGCAGGAGGGAAAAACAGAGCGAGGAGTGGACAGAGCTTGTGAGAGTAGCCAGCATGCATAAGAGGATAGCTTAACCTAGAGATTATGTTCATTACCTGATATTAATAGCACTGACTTTGTGAAGAGAAGAGCAGTCACACAGCACAGCTCCAGGGACACCAAAACACCAGCTGGCCAAAGGCCATCCACAGCGGCTTGTGACCTTCAGAGTGAATCCTCTGGGCCTGAAGGAAAAGCTCGGCAAGCAAGCTCAGGGCACCAGGAAGAAAGAGACAAGAAGGGCAGCTTTGCAATTAGAAGCAGAGTTGGCTTGAGCAGTAAAGGACATGCGATTAACCTCCAAAGTTGTTTGCTAGCTCAGCAAGTGGTCATCCAGCTTGGTTTTCTCTGGGGACTGATGTTAGGAGGAAACAAGGAGCTCAAGTTTCCTTCTGACTATGAAAACTTTGAAGAATGATGCTCTGGAAGGATAACAATTTATCAGTGAGTTGCAAGGCTCCTGTCTCGTCGGTTCTGCCTTCATTCCCACCTGCTCTGCCTCTATAAGTCCCATGCAGAGCATGCCTGGAGCAGCTTTCAACAGATGAGAACTAGATCTTTCTGCGTTCCGACTACACACCCCCACCGTGAAGTTGGGGACCTTTCCAGGGTCATCGTGAGAACAACAACAAGAAGGTAATATTCCCTCTGCTTGGCAGTCATCTTCCCAGCCTACACGGGACGGACAACTGGAGATGCACCATCCCGAACCAGAAACCTTCTGCCTGCACAAAGTATGTGACGCGCCACTGAACTCGGAATCCAGCCCACTCTTGTGGCACTTTCCTGGAGGAAGGAGGTACAGGATGAGAGATTCCTCTAAAGATGAGGAAGAGGTGAGAGCGCGAGGCCAGCTTCCCTTCGGGTGTCTAGATAATCAGACCGTGACTACAGAGGGTCTGCCACATCAGTAGGACTTGGGGCCCTGCGGATTGTCTGGGGCACATGGGCCAAGAGGGGTAGGAGACGTGGGAGAGAACTGGTGATTTGCACCCAGAGATACCGGATACGTGCAGGGTGGTGAGTATTGAGATGCAGAGCTCAGAAGAGGTACTTTTTCGGGACTACATCTTCCGGGCTTCCCTACCCATCAAGGCTGCTGTACTTCCTCTCCAACTCAATAAATATTATGTCTTCTACCCAGAGCTTGGGAAAATTTTAGGCAGTGTCTATGTTGGTTAGGGGAATCTGGTTAGTTAGTTAATTTGACTTTTATACCACCCATCTGGCTACAAGGCCACAAGGTTCCCTCCCACATGGAAATTAACCTTCCCCCCCACGCCATGTCTGTCTCGGATAGACTATTAAGAAATCAGTATAAAAAACGGTTTATGACATATTAAGGCATTCCATCATTTTAAACCATTTCTTCTAAGCGACACGGGCTTGCGAAGCTTTAAACGTCGGTGTACTTGGCCAGAACACAGGAAACAGGGGGCCAAGTCAACAGATCAAATGCTCCCTTAAACCTCTGTAAGCAAAACAGGCTAGAGGCACTTAAGGCTAGTCTGTTCCTCAGGACAGACAGCCCCACCCAGGCTTGCACTGTTGAAGGCAGGACTGGGGGAAATACGCTGGACTACAACTCCCACCAGCCACAGCTAGCACGATGAGTCATGATGGGAGTTACAGCCCAATGACATCTGCCGGGTCATGTTCCTTCAGGAAGCTGATGCACTTCAAATGAAGGATTCTCTTGCTGCTGAGTACAGTAGGATCCCCCTTCAACCGTGTGCTCAGTATCCACAGTTTCGTTTATCCACTGCCTGAAAAGATTAAATAAAAAAATCCCAGAAATAGGTATTTATATATGTTTCCAAGATAGATTACCAGAACAGGCCACAAGATAGAACCAGAGACTACATATAGATATCCAGTCGCTATTATCTGTGATTTCTGGCACCCGTGGGGGTGTGTGTGTGTGTGTGTGGTACTGATCCCTCGCAGATACCACGGCTGAACTGTAGAATTACAAGAGGATGCTGTTCAAAGGACTTGCATAAGTCAAACAGTGCGGGTCAGCGGTTAGAGACTGGGACTTGAGTAAGTCTCCACCGAGCCATGTAACTCACAGGTGATCCTACGTTGGTCACACCTTCTCAGCCTGGCAAGTTGGACAGTCCATTCCCACGAGAGGAGGAGGTGAGACATGGCACATTCTAAAACTACCCAAAGGAAAGTCAGCAAGGAAAATAAATATGTAGGCAAGCCGATTCTGCAAAAGCCAACACTGCAGGGTTCCAGGTGACGGTGCCAGATAAAAATAAATCTCCCCATTTGCCTCTCCTCCCTGCACAACCACAGGGAAGCCACACTCCACGTGCTTGTCAAGTTGACCTCAGCCTTGCCTTCCAGTACATACGACAACATCTTCAGATGACCCAGATTCCCCCAGCCGTTAACTTCAGAGACTGGACACTCGGTTGATCCGAACAAGAAAACACGGTGAAACAAGAGACAGGAGAGCACATGGATTTTTCCCTAAGGTTTCTACAAATGGAACCATGTTTGAAGTGAACTTTATTACGAGAAAATACTTGTTAGCAACTTTCCAACATTCCTAGCAGGTAGGTTTTGACTCTTGCCTGAGGTAGCCGTTTCCTTTTTTAAAAAATAAATAAATATGGATATTTATTTATTTTATTTATTTATTTATTTCATTTATATCCCGCCTATCTGGTCAATTATGACCACTCTAGGCGGCTTACAACATACACTAAAAACAATAAACAAAAACATACACATAACATAACATAATTTTCCCAAAGATGGCAAGAAACAGAGTGTATTATAGTGAAAAAAGAAAGAAAAAATAATAATAGGAGTTAACTGGAAAGGGGGAAGGCCTGCCTAAACATCCATGTTTTCAGTTGTTTCTTGAAAATACCCAGCGAGGGAGCTGCGCGAATCTCAGGAGGTAAGCTGTTCCAGAGGCGAGGAGCCACCGCCGAGAAGGCCCGGCTTCTTGTTTTTTCCTTCCGGGCCTCCCTCGGCGTCAGGCTCCTCAACCTCACCTCCTGACTCACACGAGTGACACGGGTAGAACTGGGTGGGAGTAAGCGTTCCGACAAGTATCGAGGCCCTAAACCGTTTAGGGCTTTAAACGTAAGCATCAAAACTTTGAAGTCAACGCGGAACCGAATGGGCAGCCAATGCAACGCGGCCAGAGTAGGGGAGATGTGATGGTGTCTTCTCACTCCACTTAGGAGTCTGGCCGCTGCATTCTGCACCACTTGGAGTTTCCGCGTCAGCCTCAAAGGTAGCCCCACGTAGAGCGCGTTACAGTGGTCTAATCTTGAGATTACGAGCGCATGGACCAAGGTGGTGAGCGCCCCCACATCGAGATAGGGTCGCAGCCGGGCTATCCGCCAGAGATGAAAAAAGGCGGTGCGGACCACCGACGCCACCTGAGTCTCCATGGAGAGCGCCGGGTCCAGATGGATCCCCAGACTGCGAACCCCACTCTTTGCAGCCAGGGCCACCCACCCAAACGAGAGGGAGTCGCCCAAGCCGCCAACAGTGGGGGCACCCACCCTCAAGACCTCCGTCTTGTCCGGGTTCAGCCTCAGCCCATTCTCCTGCATCCATTCCAGTACAGTCCCCAGGCAGCGCTGAAGGGACAGGACGGCATCACCTGCAGTTGGTGAAAAGGAGATGTAGAGCTGGGTGTCATCCGCATACTGATGACACGATGCCCCACATCCCCTGATGACCCCACCCAGCGGCCTCATGAAGATATTGAACAGCATTGGGGAGATAATCGACCCCTGTGGAACCCCACAATTGAGACTCCACGGGGCCGAGACACTCTCCCCAAGCTGTACTCTCTGGGGATGGTCCTCCAAGAAGGAATGGAGCCAGGCAAGCGCCAAGCCACCAATTCCCAGATCAGAGAGCCTCCCCAGGAGGATACCGTGGTCGACGGTATCAAAGGCCGCCGAGATGTCGAGAAGGGCTAACAGAGAGATTTTTCCCCTGTCAGCCTCCCTCAATAGGTCATCATACAGGGCGACCAATACCGTCTCTGTTCCGTGGCGCGGCCTGAAGCCTGACTGAAATGGATCCAGGGCATCCGCTTCTTCCAAGAGAGCTTGAAGCTGGTCGGCCACCACCCTCTCCACCACTTTGCTCATGAAAGAGACATTGGCGACGGGCCTATAATTGCCAATTTCGTCCGCAGCCAAACTAGGTTTCTTTCTTATGGGCCTAATGAGTGTTTCCTTGAGGGCAGAAGGAAACCTGCCCTCAAGGAAAGACCCATTTATTATTACAGTGGCCCATTCTGTTGTTATCGGCCTGGCTGCTTTGATTAGCCAGGCCGGGCAAGGGTCAAGGGAGGAGGTGGTGGCTCGACAGCGATCAAGGACCTTGGCCACAGAATCGGGCGTGACAGGCTGAAAGGTGTCAAGAGTTACCGGGCAAGACGGAGCGCTGGACATCTCTGCTCGACTCACTGTGTTCAAAAAAGGAGAGAGGTCCCGGCGGATGGCCTCCACTTTAGATTTTAAAAAGGCTGCAAACTGGTCAGGTGAGAAACTAGGGGGAGGCCTATCACCCGGACCAGTTCCGGATAGGTCGCGCACTATACGGAATAACTCCGCCTGCTGGTTGGCCGCTTCGCTTATCCGGTTAGCGAAGTAAGTTCGACAAGCAGCCTTTACCTTAGACAGGTAAAGGTTAGTTGCAACCCTGACAGCTATCCAATTATAATCCGTCGGGTTCTTCCTCCACCTACGCTCTAGCCTTCTCCTATGTTGCTTCAGCCCTCGGAGCTCCTGGTTATACCAGGGCGCCGGGCGGGTTCTGCGACGGAGAGGACGTTTAGGCGCGATCATGTCCACGGCCCTGGCGGCAGCCGTGGACCAGCTGTCAACCAGAGCGTCGACAGGAGCGCTAGCCAGGTCAGCCGTAACACCTCTCATGGCATCCTGGAATCCAACCGGATCCAGGTTTAAGGTTTACCGGATTAAGGTTTACTCAAGGTATTTAAAGCCACAAGATGCTGGGGAAGGGGGATGTAACGGGAAACGTGTTTAATATTTTCTTGCGCATTGCTAAATCTATGTGAGGAGGCCAAGACAGAGAGAGAGAGATAAAGAAACATCTCTCCTGTGAGGTCTTCCAGTTGAGTACAACTCTAGCCGTTGGCTGGATAGCACGGTGAGTTAGGTATCTGGTCCTAGAGGCTAAGAGTGCGATTCCCCTTGGTGCGTCTCAGGAGAAAGAGCCAGCCTGGGTAGCCTTAGGTAAACTGCATATTCCCTGGGTGTGCCCCAAAGGAGGGAATAGTAAACCAACAAACAAATGAACAAATGAATGAACAAAGGGTGGGTTTGTAGCTGGCTGGACAGCACGCAGGATTTGGGTAGGAAAGGAGGCTCACGGGTTCTGGGAATGACAGCCCCCCAAATTCTAGGATTCCCAAGCTCTGACGATGCAGATCTCCAAATTTTAGCCATGAACTTTGGAGGGACACCCAGTTCAGGGAGAAAGTTCTTCTGCTACTCCAACCAGACGTCCTCTGAAGCTCAGCACTTCACTGGAGAAGAATGCTTCTTCTCTCTTCCCAATCCTCAGCTCAGGAGAAAACATGCTGCTCATCCAGCTGTGCTGAGCGCACTCAAGACTGTTTCTGAGCACCTTCAGGGCCCGGAAGGTCAGTAGAAGTGAGGCCGCAAGAGTGCTTGCTTAGGCAAGTTACCCTTTGGGCCTTCCAACCAGAGCAGACCCATTGAATCAATGGGATTTACACAACGGCTGAGGCCCCATTGAGCAACTTATTGAACAAGTCTCTACTCTGTTCGGGACTCTCAGCTGGATTTAGATGTCGGACTTCAAGTCCTAGAAAACTCTCAGCCACACTCAGCAGCCCGCCTGCTGGGTTTTTTCCTGGCGTTGCAGTCCAAAGCGGTAACTTTTCCGAACACTTCCCGATCTCCCTTTTGGAGCTTCATATTTAAGAGGAAACTCAAGATCTATCCTTGCAATCATGCTGAGTGACACAAGAAGTTGGAGGTTGCCAGACGAAGAGAAACAGGTACTCTTGGTGGCATGAAGGCTGCCTTTATGGATTCCTGCTTCAGGGTCATCCTATACAGAAGGCCTCCTTTACCCTGCCTTTTGGGGAGAAAGGCGGGGTAAAAATATTTTAAATAAATAAATGAATATAATAAGACTTTTTGCATGAAGAACACATATATGGCATGTAGGCTGGGCTGTGTGCCAGTTAACACACACGTCTCTTCCTGTCTACTCATGTGGTGGGAAAGCTCAAATCTTCTTCATCATGAAATCAATTCAGATTCACATATGTAGGAAGGACTCCCTATAACCCAAAGACCCTGTCCAACCCAGTTTGCCCTAGACGATCCAAAGGTTCGAAGGATAGCTATAAAAATGCTGTATTTGATTCTCCCCATATTTTACAACCAGTACACAATTAATTATTTGCTGTACATTTTTTAAATTACATTTCGTATATTTTAACCATATAATATGTTTTATGAACTGGCTGTACACTTTTTTAATTGCATTTTGTATATTTAACCACATAATATGTTTTATGAACTGATTGTACATTTTTAAACTGCATTTTGTATATTTTAGCCATAAATATGTTTTATGAGATGGTCACCCGACCGTAATAAATAAATAAATTCAGATTCATGGTAATCCTTTCCAGGGTTTTCTAGGTATTCAGTACTCAGAAGTGGTCTACCATTCCCTTCTTCCGGGGAAGTGCCCTGGAACCGTGCAGCTTGCCCAAGGCCACCCAGGCTGACTCCTCTCCTGGGAAGCACAGAGAGGAAATCATATTTTCAAACCCTGAGACTTAAACTCACTGAACTATCCATCTGGCATTGGCCTCTTTTACTCAAAGATCGTCTGGTACTTCCGATCACCATGTATGGGTGTGAAAGTTAAGAACAGTTAAGAAAGCCGATAGGGAAAAAAATGATTTGTTTGAAATGTGGTGCTGCATGAGAGCTCTGCTGCCAGAAAGTTTGTACAACAACAACAACAACTTAACTGGTTGGATCAGGAGTCATACTTAAAAGTAAACACATGGGAATCAATGGGAACTTATGATAGTTTAGAGATCGATAATAACAAACTAATAATGAATTGGTTGTTCCCTTTCATGACACCAAGAATTTCCTGCTTGTGGCAGCCACCTCACTCTGGCCAATGTCAGAGCCGGCCCTGCTGGTCATACCTGGAGACTGGTCTGGGCAGCCAGGTGGACAGTAGAAAAATCAAATAAATAAATAGATAAACAAACCTGCATGCCAAGCAGATGGTCCATCCGCCTCCCTCTCTGTAGCAAGAAACAAAACAAGGCATTTTTTCTAGAAGAGTCTGCTTTGACAATTCACATCATTCCTTTCTCTTCCGGACTATCATTTGTGGTCAGCTGATGCTTAAAATGTTCAATTATTTGACAACATCTAAGCAGTCAACTTCCTGGACTTCTCTGACTGCTAAGCCCATCTGTCTACAAAGCGATCAGCAGCAAAGTACACTGCTGTGCAACCAGCATGCGAGTGATAAAGTAGCACAAGGTTGCCTGTTATTACCTATGCAAAAAATGCTACCCTTGCAATGGGAACAATCCAGGCATAAGACAGCCATGGGATCAAGGTATTGCTCCCCGAAAAGCCACGAATTATGCCCATCAAAAAACAATTCGACTCTAAACATGTTTACTCAAAACTAACTCCCCCTGACTCCATCGGAACATACACCTGGATAAATATGTGCAGGACTGCAGCCTAATTATTTAATCAAATTAACTCTTTGTATAATAATAATAGCAAAAGTAATGATATGGCATAGCGGGGGAGCACCATCAGTATGCAAAATATCCAGGGGAGATGACAGTTCTGTGCCTTTAGGGCCTTAGGATATAGATACGGACAAGGAAATGGGTCCACTGATACCTTCTCTGGGGCTCAGCATGCAAAGAGCCCCAGAGAAGAAGGCTGTGCTTTTGCTAGCTTGAATGTCACACAAAGCAGAGCAGGCAAAAATGGTCCATCTCTAGGTTTAGGCAGAAAACGGACAAGGTCCACCAAGCAGCTCCAGCAGATGGAAAGGAACTGTAACAATTCGGAGGACCATTAGGGGAAACTAACTTTGCATGGACTCCGCAAGGCAGCTCTGCATTTTCCAACTGATCGCATTTTCCCGCAGAGAAGGTCGGAGCTGCCTTCTCTTCCGTGGGTCAATGGGATGGTTACATCGCCCCCTTGTGATACAAAAGCATCCACACTGGAGCTGCTCATGCAGAGGGAAAGCCCCCACTCCCCCCCCCCCGCCCACCTTGTGCCTTTTCCGGCCCATGTATGATGAAACCCCTCGGATGCGCACTTGGCACACACGTAAAAGAATGCACAGTCATCCCTGCTTGGCAAGAAAACAGCTCTAAACACACAAGACAAGCCAGAGCTATTTATGTTGGCTGGTGGTTTAGACAGAAAACAGGGCCCTCCAGATAGAGCAGGAGAGACAGAGGCTGGACTCTTTGTCAAAACACCAGCTGACTCCCGGCACCAACTCTAACCGTTGACAACTGGTCCTTGGACTGTACCCATGTCGTTTGGGGTATCATGCAGGGTTCATTTAAATTTTTAAAATTTAAATTTTAAAAATAGGATTTTTTTTTTGGATGATTTAAACCAAAATTGATTTTTTAAAAAAAATTAAACTGTGATTTCACACCATTGACATAAAGGTAAAGGCTCTGGTCCTCGTTTCATAGGGACAGTCTATTCCCATGGGCTCAGATAAAGCTCAAATAGGACACGCAAAACACCCGAAAGTAATTGGGTGGTCATAATTGACCAGATAGGCGGGGTATAAATGAAATAAATAAATAAATAAAATAAATAAAAAATTGAATCATCATCATCATCATCTTAGAACAGCAGAGCTGGTCAAGCAGGCACACTGGGGAATTGAACTCCCAACCTCTGGTCAGCCGGAGACCCAAACCACTGAGCAGTTCTGATTTAATCTAACAATGACAGTGCAGTCCCCCCCTTGTTTTACTACCTGGGAGATATTTTCCCTCAATCAAGCCAACTCATTGGCAGACATTTCCATCCTATCCAAACTGAGCTGGCGGCAGAATTTGAACCCTAAGGGGTTCCATCTGGCATCTACAACCAGTAGCATTGCCATATATAGATACAGAGAGATAGTTATTATCATAGATACCTTTCCGGACAAAGTTAACTCTGGAGAATAGCAACTACATGGAGTTTTTTTTTTAAATTAAAAATTAAAATAATAACAAATAGAAATAACAACAAAAACCAGGAACTGCACTTCCAAAACAGATAGCCCACTAGGCAATGCCACGGACTGCCACCCCACTCCTACCAAGTAACAGAATCACTGAATAATTAATTTGAAACAACAACAACAACGAGGCCATCATGTCCAACCCCCTGCTCAAGGCAGGAATCCAAGTCAAAGCAGATCTGCCAGGTGGTTGTCTAATTTTTTCTTGAGTGCCTCCAGCATTGAAGCGCTCATCACCTCCTGAGGGCCGTGGTTCCATTGTCACACTGCTCTAACAGTTAAGAAGTTTTTCCCCGATATTCAGCTGAAATCTGGCTTCCTGTAACTTGAGCCTATTGTTGCTTGTGGGTGATCGAGAACAGATCCTGCCCCTCCTCTGTAGGACAGCCTTTCAAGTACAGTATTTGAAAATTGCTGCCCTATCTTCCCTCAATCTTCTTTTCTCAAGGCTAAACAGGCCCAGTTCTTTCAGTCTTTCCTCCTAGGGCTTGGTCTCCAATCCCCTGTTGATCAGTAAGATAGAAAATATGAAAGTCCCTGCCCCAAACAGCTTACATTTTCAAATGCCCATAGCAGAAGACAAAAGAGGGCAGTGAGAGGAAAAGGGGAAGAATTTTTTTTCTTTGGGAGCAAGGCTGGTAAGTGTTACAAAATAGTCTAAGGCACGCTGTGTCCCATACGCAAGAAAAATTCGCACGAGGGCCTGCGCTCAAGATGGTTCCTCTTTATTCAGTGTGCCATTGCTCACTTATCTGCATGGAATTCAGAAACCACCTTTCAAGGAAATGTTTCTGTTTCAGAGGATGCTGTCTTCCCCCTGCCACCGCCCCCCCCCCCCCAATCCAGACTCCAGGGTATTGTTCCTGAGAAAAATTTAGTTTTCCTCCTCAATGTGCGGGATCCTTAAGGGATTCGAGAATGGTGCCAATAATGGCAGGCTAGGAGCTTCAACATTGGCACACAGCATGGTTTCTACCTCAGAGGGGTGTTGTGAACATCTACACCATTCTGAGCTCCAGAAGAGCAAACATGCCATGCCTAACTAAATGCTCACTGCAGCAGGCACTATATATACATAGCATTTCCAAGCTCCATAAAATATAGGTGGCAGCTGCATTTCCTAATGCCTCCCTGGAGTTTGGGTGGCCGCACTCTTAATTCTGGGCCTGCACCTTAGCAACTGCCTTTTATGCCCTTTTCTGCCCTAAAGTCCTGTAATGGATTTACGAAGAGCCTGGCTGGATCAAATTAGGTGCCCCTTTTAAAAGCAGCAACCCACGGCAGCAAAAGAGAGATGCCCATGGGGGGGGGGGGGTGTCTCAAAGCAGGCAAAAGAGATCATACGGCTGAGGACCAAGCATCTAGGAAAACTGAGTGAATGCCACCACGGCAGTCAACAGCAGAGGGGAAAGTTGCTTTTTCGGTCTGCAGTTCTCAGAAGCTCCCAGCCAGCTTGGCTATGCTGACCACAGGCGTTCATTTTAGCTGCCTGTATCTAGATCTCAAGCTCAGTGAGTTGGAGTTGGAGAGCCAGAGGTTGGGAATTTGATTGGAGCCAGCCTGGGTGGCCTTGGGCAAGCTGGACAGTCCCAGGCCGCCCCCTAGAGGAAGGGAATGGTAAACCACGTCTGAACCCTCCATACTTACAGAAAGTGCCACCATAGTCTAAACTGACTTAACTGCAATTAATTATTATTATTATTAAAGAGATTGCTGGCTTAATAGCTCAGTAGGTTAGGTGTCTTACTGCAGAGCCAGAGGTTGGGAGTTCAATTCCCTAACTACTTCTGAGTACTCGCTACCTAGAAAACCCTGGAAAAGTGTTACCTAAATCAGAATCAAGTTGGCGGCACACCATTGTTATTTTATTTAGGCTCCACTTCAGAGTCTGGCGGAGGTTTGAGGGTTAAGATTAAAGATCCCTGGGCATCATTCCCCCCCCCCCCCCCCCCCGGCACCAACACCACACCTTGGCAACAGTCTCTGTTTCCACTTGGTTTCCCTAAAGCTATTTGGCCATGCCCTTTGAAAAGTTACACTGTGACTGGAGGATTTTCCCACAACCCCCCAGACCAGCATGGCCAGTAGAGTTGAGAGTTCTAGCCCCGGAAAAGTTAATTTTTTAAAAAAAACAAACTCTTAGTCTTCATCCAAACAAGAAGCAAGATTGACGCCTTTTTCCCACTTGCTAGAAGAATACATTTTAGCTGCTCTGCTCTCCCAATCCCCCGAGACAAAATACTCAACTCACAAGAAAGCAGCACCCAGTGAAGTGTTGAGCCGGAACAAATAAGTAAGAAAGCAACCGGTTAGAGCTGTTTTCCAGAAGGCTAATCCATGGCATGGATGAAATTCTGGACCCACAATTACAAAACAAGGGGCTTGTCTAGTGAAGCAACACCTTAATCACAGCTTTGTGATTCAGGGCCTAAATGAGCCACAGCCAAGGCTGGAACGTTCATTTCTGGACTACCAGTACCATGCTGGCAGGGAGGATTCTGGGTGTTGTAGTCCAAAGCTGTAACTTTTCCAACCTCTGATCAGCTACCATGCTGAGTTGGTGAGGACATTTCAGACAGCATCACTTCTCCTGGTCTGGAAAGCAGCTGCCAATTTTAGGAAATAAAAGTTCCTCGGTCAAAGTTTCTGATTGGTCCTTTTTTGGCAAAAGGAGGACAAAATACAGAATTTACACTTAACAGGAAACATCATGTTACTCATCAGCACTAATTAACCTTTGTAGGCTTAACTGTCTAGCCCATCAGACTAATTGGTACTGGGTAGGACACTTACATACAACCGGAGGACACTCAGCAGACAAAACTGTGCGATAGTGTTGAAAGTTTATGGGACTTCTGGCCTTCCAGCCTCTCTGACTCCTGTCCTGCCATCAACATACAGCCTTGACCCAAGGTTTTCCCCAGTGCCAGCATTCCCTGCAAGAGATCTGCTAATCTGCAATATTTCACTGCTAATTCTTCTTCCCATGAGTGTTTCTGAACATTCCATGGTATCACAGAACCTCAAGAGACAACTGTGGCTTTACAGGATTAAATTAGCTCAGTGGTTTAGGCCAGCGGCCCCCAACCTTTTTGGGACCGCAGACCGGCTGAGCCTCTGAGGAAGGCAAGGCACCCCCCCCCCCCCGCGTGCTTGCGGGCACATGTGCGAAGCGGTGGGGGAGCGCGCATGCGCCCGCCAGTACCAGCGTGAGCGCTCCCCCACCCCTTTGTGCAAGCGCAAGAGCGCCTGCACATGTACATGCGCCCCCTTCGCATAGGTGCTCAGGCGCATGCGTGAAGGGGTGGGGGAGCGCGCGCGTGCCCACCAGTGGCGGCGTGAGCGCTCCCCCACCCCTTCGCGCATGCGCAGGAGCACCTGCACGCGTGCGCCCACACCCACCCCTTCGTGCAGGCGCTCAGGCACCTGCGTGAAGGGATGGGGAAGCGCTCATGCCGGTGCTGGCACACACATGCGTGCACAAAGCAGCTGTGGGGAGGGGAGTGTGTGCGGGGGGGGGCGGGAGGTCTGACTCCGCGGCCCCGTCTGGCTCAGGCCCCGGACCAGGGGTTGACGACCTCTGGTTTAGGCCTTCGGCTGCTTGGGAGTTCGATTCCCCCGCTAGGCCTCCTTGATTGGAGTTGGACTCAGTCATCCATTGAGTCCCTTCCACCTCTGCAGGTCTAAGAAGAAGATGATGATTTATATACCACTTCCAAGGTCCATGAGGGATATGTGCCCAGCTGTAATAGCAACACAATTAACTGGATTCCATAGCTTTTGAAAAGAAAATAAGAGAATTAAGCACAGTCGTGAAGTCCTCAAAAGTTTTGAATCACAACTGCCTGGGCCATTGGGTAAAATCCAGTAATAAGTTGTGACTTGAGTTGTGGTCGTTATGTGTTGTCACGCTGAAACCAATTTATAGGGACCCTAACAGGGCTTTCAAGGGAAGGAGAAGCTTTACCAGTTCTACCTCTCCCCCAGTGAGCTTCCATGGCTGAGACAGGATTCGAACCCACACCTCCTGAGTCCTATTCCATCACTCTATCCACTACACCACACTGGGAATCTGCTACCAGAGAAGCCCCACTGAACCACAGATGAGCCAACCGTTCCATACATTCCATTCATTCAGTAGGCCTCCTCTAGTTGCAACTTACTCCTGGATTTTGGCCAGTGAATGAAGCAGTGAATTGTCATCTGCGAAAACCCATTGCCGAAATAAATCTGTCAGTTTTTAAAGCACCCCATTGCCTAAGCAGACCAACACCACTACCTCTGTGTAGCGAAACTGCTCCATGGCACCTCCATGTTCATTAGCAGTCTATCTCTAATGCTGAGCTCCGGGAAACGTTTCTCTTTTTTTGGAGGGAGGGATTCTGGAAGCTATCTCCCCCCCCCCAAAAAAAAAACCCAGGAAGCGTAAACCCCCCCTCTTCTCCAAAGACCTGTCAAGCGACACAGAAAGGCCATCATCCCCACGTCTTGTCCCGGAGGTTTTTCTCCCAGGCGTCCTGCCCGCCACGGGGCCAGACGGAGCGCCCGCCTGCCATCCTGAGCCAAGGGGCGCTTCTTGCGCGCATCTTAAGGAGGAGGAGGGGGGGAAGGAAAAAAAAAAGACAAACCGGGAAAGCACGATTTCCCGGTTTGGCGTTGCTAGCCATTACCTTAACAACCAAGCGAAGCCCTAAAAGTCCACTTTTCTCTCCCTTTTAGGGCCACCCTCCAGCCCTCTCCCCCCACCCGAAGGGATCGGGGACCCCCCCCCTTTACCTGTCATCCCCCGGATCGCCCCCTCCTCGTCCTTTCGCTGCCCCTTGGCTCCCGGCTCCCGGCCCCGCCGCCGCTGCAGCCATTCTGCCTCCCGATCAGCTGTTAAGACGGGGGGGGGGGGAGAGAGAGAGAGAGAGAATGTGAAGCTGGGGGAGGGAGGGGGGAGCCATGTGCCGCGAGGCTTGACGGGAGTTGTAGTTCGCCGGGGCCCCGGAGTTGCCTTACGCGGAGCGCCGCGGGAAGCGGGCGAGGACTACAAGCCCCCGGAAGCTTGGCAGCTCTGTGCATGATGGGAGTTGGAGTCCTCCAGGGAGGGCTGTCGGGGGGGGGTGGGAGGAACAGCCCGGCAAGGAAAAGAAACCGAAAAAAAATTGCAAGCAGAGGAATAGTCAGATATGTTGGCGGGATGCCTCGTAAGCGCATAGGATGTGCGTTGCGTTATCGCACATGCAATAACTTTAAATACATGCAAACAGCAGGCGGGGGAAAAAAACAACCCAGCGTAAGATCGGATGATTGCAGCTGGTGGCCAACAGAGAAGAGTCTTAGGAAAGGGGTGTGTGTGTCCTTGTGTATAGAATCAGGAGCAAGATCCGCAGGGTTTCCTTTGGCTTACTCCCAAGGAAGGCTGTACCTGGATGGTCCGAGCCTGCCGGGTTTGCTGCAGGTGTAAAACAGATGGATTCGCCTTTTTTAAGAAGTTGATCACACGATGCAAAGACCCGTTCCAATCAATCTGACCGGTTTTTGCTCCCTCTGCGGAGAATTTCTACTTTTTTCCAAACTGGAACCAGTCCAACAGGCATTTTGCCCTGTGATCAGTTGTTTCTACCTGGAAAAGGTGGAGGGGAAGGTTTTCTGAGGGTGGTATTCTGGCAACGTTTTAAGCTGAGCATGATCTTTTGGGCAAAAGGAACACACATGCCGGTGATCTTTATTACCTGATCATACCAACTTTTTTTAAAAAAAATTACCCAAATTAACATACTTTAATATACTAGTTTAGCGCTAGATCACCTCTGCATGGACAAAAAAATATATATAACTATTGGTATGAAATAGAAGCAACTCCTACAAATTATATTTACCGTACATCATTAGCATATTCTGCTGCATCCTAAGTATAGTTTTTCTCATGACAGCTTTCTGTTTGTGCTTAGACAGTGCTTTTGTAAATAAAATAAAATCTTGCTCTCCCAGCGAACTCGGAGCTTTCTCTCTGCTTCTCTGTTCTTTAAGAAGTGTTGCACTATATTAAAAGGTAAAAACAGCAAATAATTCAAGTATCTAAAAGGAATTACACAAACATGTTTAAAGGACAGGTTAAAAAAAATACTAACATTTAAAAGCAACAAAAATACAAACCAACTGATTTTAAAACCTCTCATAGACAGCCAGTCACGACGGAAACGGCTGCCTGACGTTTTTTAGGGCTACAACTCCCAGAATCCTGGTAGTGGATTCTAGCAGCTGTGGGACATAAAGTAATTTTTCCAAAGGCTGTACACAGAGTCACAGGTATGTCTTACATTTAGCTAAGTTTACGAAGCCTTAGAAGCAGGTCCTATAAAAAGAGAGAAATACTTACCATGGTGTCAAAGAGTAAGAAACTCTTGTCTCACTTCCCCCTCCAACCAGTAGTAACAGGCACTGAAATAGCAAATGGTGACCTAAGATTGGGCCTTGCAGGCAACCGAAATCCTCCGAACAAGACCAAAATGACAGCAGACTTGATGCAGCTGTTTGGGGAGCCATTAATAGTCTCCGGGTCAGAAGGGGTTAAAAAGATCTGCAGGCAAATTAAGGGTGCCCAAGATAGATCCCTTTGAATTATGGAAATTGACACCCTGGGTAGCATGTGTGGCATCTTTTTAAAAACTAGTGTTCCCATGCTCTTCCTAGCCTTAAGGCTACTCTTACATTTATTCAGGATGGTAATTGCTCAACCTCTTCTTTGCATGGAAGGGGGGTCAAGTGATGGGGCCAGAACTTTCTCCTTTTGGATACTTTCCTTTCCACACTGGAACACTTGAATAGGGCTTATGAGGGTTGGTGATAGACCCCAAAGTGGCACCGATAGCCCTAACTACAACGCTAGACTGCACATCAAGAATAGCCAATGGTAAAAGGAGTTACTGGGCTTGGCAGTCCAGAAATATCTAGAAAAACAGAGTTCTTGTAAATTGAGCATCCAGTCGACACGCAAAAGGCCTCGGGTTCAGTCCTACCATCGCTAGCCTCTCGGATAAAACTTTGGAGGGACAGAATAGACAGCGCCGGTAGAAGGACTGGCAAACAGGTACTGTATAATATATAGGGCAACATCCTGATTCCATTTGCTCCTGGTCGGTTTCCAAGATGAATGCTCACACTTGCCTTTACATTCCTACATGCCTTGGACCTGGATACCTTCGGAAACATGGTTCTGTAAGAACACACGTGGATAGCATGTGGGTGATGAGCTGCACAGAGATGCAAGAGGCCTAAGTATGGCTCCTAGCAACCCACCGCCCAAATTAAAAAACAATTTTTTGGGGGGAAATATTTTTATAAACGTCTCTTGTCGGGAACTGCTTGTTCCCAGCAGGGGCCTAACAAGGGCAGAATGGCTGGGCCTTGCCCCCACAGCATCAAAATTTAGATGTGCGGAAATCTAGAGATGAATGCATGAGTGTGTTAGAAAAATACATAACAATACTTCCTGACCCTGTTCATCTTCCTTCCTTCCTTCCTTCCTTCCTTCCTTCCTTCCTTCCTTCCTTCCTTCCTTCCTTCCTTCCTTCGGAAAGCATAAGTATCTCTTTTGTTTGGGGAACCTTACATTCTCTTCCTTTCCTCTTTGGGAGAACTCATAAGATTCGCAGTGGGTTGGACTCCACCGTTATTGCAGAATCAGAGGATGTGTCCAGTGTGCCGTGCTTAGGTCAAGTATTAATGGATAAGTTTCAATTGTTGAGACCTGAGGATGTGGACAGGGTGCTTGGAGCTGTCCGTTCTACCACCACTCCGCTCGACCCTTGCCCATCTTGGCTAATTGGAAGATCTGCCAGAGGGGTTCGCACCTGGGTCCAGGAGGCCGTGAACGCCTCTTTGAGAGAGGGAGTGGTCCCTACCACCTTGAAAGAGGCGGTAATTCGGCCACTCCTAAAAAAGCCTAACCTGGACCCAAGGCTGGTGGTTAACTACTGACCAGTGGCGAACCTCCCTTATTTGGGCAACGTGTTGGAGCGGGTTGTGGCCGGGCAACTCCAGGCGCTGCTGGATGAAACGGATTTTCTGGATCCATTTCAATCGGGTTTCAGGCCGGGTTTTGGTACGAAGACAGCCTTGGTCGCCCTGTATGATGACCTTTGCCGGGAGAGAGACAGGGGGAGTGTGACCCTGTTGATACTCCTGGACCTCTCAGCGGCTTTTGACACCATCAACCATGGTGTCCTTCTGGATAGGCTGGCTGGGTTGGGAGTTGGGGGCACCGCTTTACGATGGTTCCGCTCCTTCCTGGCTGACCGTGTCCAGAGGGTGGTGCTGGGGGACTGTTGCTCTGTCCCATGGCGTTTATGTCATGGCGTTCCTCAGGGCTCGATACTGTCCCCCATGCTGTTTAACATCTACATGGAACCGCTGGGAGAGGTCATCAGGAGGTTTGGGCTGAGGAGTCAGCAATATGCTGACGACACTCAGCTCTACCTCTCGTTTTCCACCAATCCAGGTGAGGCGGTTTCTCTGCTGGACTCATGTCTGGACCTGATAATGGACTGGATGAGGGTTAATCAATTGAAACTCAATCCAGACAAGACGGAAGTGCTGTTAGTGGGTGCTTCGCCGGACAGGCTGGAGGGCCATTTCCCTGCCCTGAATGGGGTTACACTCCCCCTAAGGGACAGGGTCCACAGCCTGGGGGTGCTCCTGGACCCCAGTCTAACTCTGGAAGCCCAGGTGGACTCGGTGGCCAGGGGCGCCTTCCTTCAGCTGCAGAAATTATACCAGCTACGGCCCTACCTGGACAAGCGGAGTCTCATGACAGTTACACATGCACTGGTAACATCTCGTATAGATTACTGTAATGCGCTCTACATGGGGCTGCCTTTGAAAACGGTCCAGCAATTGCAACTGGTCCAGAATCAAGCTGCGCAGCTGGTGAGTGGTGGGGACACATCAAGCCGATTTTGTTTAAATTACATTGGCTACCAGTTGCTGCCCGGGCCCAATTCAAAGTGCTTGTTTTGACATATAAAGCCCTAAACGGCTTGGGCCCTGGATACCTGAAGGACCGCCTCCTTCCATATGAACCTACCCGGCAGTTAATATCTAGCCAGGGGGCCCTTTTGAAAGAGCCGTCCCTCAAGGAGGTAAGAGGGATGGCTGGTAGACAAAGGACCTTTTCGGCAGGTGCCCCCAGACTATGGAACGCCATCCCAATTGAGATTCGTCTGATGCCGACGCTGATGACATTTCGGCGCCAGGTCAAAACCTTCCTGTTCCAGAAGGCTTTTAATTGAAATAATATCAACGGTGGGTCCTGATGGCAATGTTTAGAGTATCTATTTTAATTGTATTTTAATTGTTTTATCTTTTTTACTGTATTTTAATTGTTGTAAGCCGCCCAGAGACCTTTGGGTTGTGTGGGCGGCATATAAGTTAAATAAATAAATAATAAATAAGTCTGCCTCAAGGCAGGGTGGGTGGGAGATTGTGGGGTTTGCTCCAGGTGCCACAATTGCTAGTTACAACGCTGCTTCCGAGGGGAACATGGGTAGAGCCTCCCTGGAGAAGGTGGGGACTCTGAACACATTCAAGTGTCCCTCGAGCAACGACAGCATCTTCTCAACTGGTCCTTCCAATCTGGAAGTACAGTCGGACTGCTTCTGAGATGAAATGAGAACAAGAAGGCGACAAGTATACGTGGGCATCATCTTAAAACAAAGGAAATATGGTATTTACACTTTTTCCTTCAGAACAGTTGTGTTATTCATGCACCAAGATGTATGCAGATTTAACTAATTACTTGAAAAATCATACAACTGATCAACCAACTAAAATTTCTGTAAGCAGGTCCCAACCACCACCACCACCACCCGTACAAAAAACAACGATGTGGGTCCTTTGTACATTGGAATGCTACTCAGCTAGAAGGGTGAGATTTTCCTGGGAAGGACCAACTGCTTTTGCTCGGCACACATGGTTCCTTCATTCATTTATATTAGCAGAGCAGCTGCTGCTTCTGCTCAAAGCTGGAAAAAAAAAACTTGCATGTTTGGGTTGCAGCTTGGATGGCCACTGTCTGGAAGAGTTCTGGCAGTTACAGTAACACACACACCCCCCCCAAATGTTTCAGACTTCTGCATCTGCTGCGTATGAATTGCTTCACAAACCAGCTTTCCTCCTTTTATTCTGCAGCCCTGTCATGTATGGAAAACCAGGTTTACACTCTTCCTATGCAAATCCTCCATGTTCCTTGAACTACTCAAAGAGCATTTGTTGAAAGGCAGTTGTATAAATTCAGCAGATATTCAATATGGGCATGCATAATTGCATGAATGCATGCATACGTACAAAAGTAGCATCGGGGCCTTAGTTTTTGATCCACCAATTGAAATAATTGCTACATTAGAGGAAGGTCCACCCTGATTTGAGATTTCTGATGGTCCACCATGTGGCCTTGAGTAAACATTTGCATTAAACCTTATAGGAGTTGCCTGTAACTGCAGTGCCACCTGGTGGCATGACAGAAACTGCATAAACATGTCAGGAACACCTGTGGACACATTCAGGTGTCCCTGAATTGGCATCTCTATCATGCAACAAACTGGTAGGGTGTCACTGGAGGAGATGCTGAATCCTTTTCAGAAGGAGTACACCCTTAAGAGGAAAAGGTATATATTCTAACTTGATAAGAATAATGGACACTTGGTGGGATGACTCCCATGACTGGAATACAGCAATTGAGGACCTGGGAACTACAGGCCAGTCAGCCTGACATCGATTCCAGGAAAAATTCTGGAACAGATTGTAAAGTGGTCATTGTGCAAGCAGCTAGAAAACAAGGCAGCAATAACTAGAAGCCAACACGGATTTGTCAAGAACAAATCCTGCCAAACTAATTTGATCTTGTTTTTTGATCAGGTCACCTCCCTGATAGACAGAGGGGATGCTGTAGATGTAGTATATCTTGACTTCAGCAAAGCTTTTGACAAAGTGCCCCATGAGATCCTGATTAGCAAGCTAACAAGGTGTGGGCTGGATAGATCAAGTGTCAGGTGGATACACAATTGGCTACAGAATCGTACTCAGAGGGTGATGCTTAATGGGTCCTTCTCTAACTGGGAGGAAGCCAGATTTCGGTTGAATATCAGGAAAAACTTCCTGTTAGAGCAGTACGACAGTGGAACCAGTTACCTCGAGAGGTGGCGAGTGCTCCAACACTGGAGGCATTCAAGAAAAACTTGGATAATCACCTGGCAGATCTGCTTTGATTGTATTCGTGCGTTGGGCAGGGGGTTGGACTTGATGGCCTTGTAGGCCCCTTCCAACTTCACTTTTCTATGATTCTAACACACACTTGGCAAATTAGCTTGATTTTATTTTGTAACTTGTCAATTGGAAAATAGCATCGCTTCTTTTTTCTTTTTCTGTTTTTGTTTCTTTTCCTCTTCTTTTCCTTTTTTTCCCCATACCTGATGTCTGGGGCACAGAGCACTGAAAAATTGTATTTTTGGAGGGAAAACATTGTAAGAGAACAGAACAAGACAACATTTGCCTTAATGTATGCTCTGACCCCGAGTCATTTTTGACACTGCATGCCACAATTACCATGAGATTTCATAATGTGCAATAATATTTGGAATCAGACTGCATTGGGGATGGGTTCATGGGCAGAAACAATGCTAGAGAACACCAGAAAGTTGAAACCATCTCAAAATCAGTTACATGAGATATACTGCATCCGATTCACACTTGACCTTCCTGTTACACCGTTTTATACAATATTTTTTGGATAAAATTTTCTATGAGATAGCATAGTTGACAGAATCTAGCTTGGCCTTTAGGCACCTTTGTTCAGCTCAAGGTAAGGATGAGTGATGGCACAAAATTTCAGTTCCATCAAATAGCTGCCCATTTGTTCCAGCTTGCATTTTCTTTAGTATGTGAATGCAGTGAGACTTATCACTAATAAGTGATAATTTGTGTGGGCTGCCCTCTCTCTCATTCCAGCGTCCACACTTTTGCCAAGCTTTTTCACTGGACCGTGAAATCCTTTCCCATAACATTTGCATTTTTGTCTACATGGTTGCAAAAGTCTAAAACGCATGGATCCTGCGCATTGCATTTTGGTTGTCTTATATGTTCGACAGCCCTGATTTTGTTTCCTTAATGTCCGTAGTTGATGATATTGCGGCCACATTTATAGCTTCATGTTGTTTCTAATTGTCACTGATACTCAGGCAGGAAGGCAGGTTAGTGGTAATTTGCGAGTTATGTTGGAGCCTGCTGGATGTATGGAGGCATGATAAAAATAACAGGCTACGATGCAACTCTTCCAAATTCAGAGGAATCCTTCTGCTGTGTTTATCTTGCCCCTATGTCTAAAAAAGAAGGACACTGGTAATGAACACAACATCCTCCACTATCGGGAGCAAGTGGAATCCATTCATCGTTCTCTAGCTATGCTGAAAAAGAAGAAATAACAGAAGTAGAGACTTTGAGCAGGAAGCTTTTAATTAGTGTTGCAGGGGACCTTTGGTAAATGGGCCTTAGAGACAGACAAATCTTTGCCATGGGGAGCATCACTGGATAATATAGCACTATATTATGTATTTTATGAAGATCATTTATTTCCACTTCCAGATTATAGTGGGAAAGCAGTGTTTCCAAAGCACTGAAGGGCTCTAGTGTGGAAGCAACACAGAGCTCACCTCAGCTGTTCACTCACCGGAAGGTCTTAGACAAGCTGCTGTTTTAATAGGGTTGGTTTAATAGAGAAACTCTCATGGTTTCTGTGAAACTGGAAAAGAGACAAGGACAGCCAAGGGATTTCATGTTGAACGTGAGCACCCCCAAGACCCATCACAGAAACTGACGAACTGCAGGAGAAGCAAAGAACTACAAAGCTCCTTATTTATACCAGCATTTTAAAAATGGTTTTAGTGTCTCTTCAAATGCCCGAAACAAAAAATGTTGTTTATGAGGTTCTGTTTAAAGAAGGTCATTGTGGAATTTCCTTTTGGTTTTCTTCGAATCTTTTTTTCCCTTCATTTCAAGCCTTTGCTATTCTGTGAACGCCCCTGCTCCCACCAAAGGTGAGACAGCAGGGAGTCAGTCCCTTCTCATTCATGGTCTCCGTAAATTCCAAATTCTCGGAACTGCTCACACTTGACTTTATTACGGCAGGGGAATAGGGTACAGCAACAGAATGGGTTCTAACCTCACCCCGTTCCATGAGTCTGCCAAAGTTAGCCCCACTGGGCTTCCGTCAAATCCTGTTGGTTCTCAACCCCTAGTTTCTCTCATGGAGGTCAGGCTGCCCAGAGTCTGATGGTGCCATCTGGTCTTCAGCACAGCCTGGAGCCACCCCACAACCTTCAACCAGGGCTTGTATGGCCAGCTGCCCACCAGTGGGTGGAGGTCCCTGGGCCCTGCAGCTGCCGCCCCTGGTGTTCCTCTTGGCACTGATGCCTCCAGTGCCTGTGTTGAGTACAGTGGGGGGTTGGGTGCCCTGCTGGTCACTAAGGCCTGCATTGGGTGAAGATGGGGTTGACGATGCGAGTGGGCTAAAAATGGTTGCTCTGTCACATCCTCTCTCCTTGATGATGGGGACTTCTGCCCTGAGTGTAGTCCACATCCTCCATAGCAAAGAAGACGGGGTCCAGTTCGTTCCCCACTCTTCACCCATGGATCCTTTCAAGTCATCCATGCCAGTCTCCCCTTCTTTTCCATCCACCTCCTTGATGCTCGACTCCTGCCCCAGGGACCCAGATCCCGCCTCCTTGCCGAGGTGGAGCATTTAATCCCCCTCCTTGTCTGCTCCACCTGGGACCTTCCTTCCTGTGCCTGCATCTTCCTGGGGCCTGGGAGCTGTGGTCTCCTTGGGCTCTCCAAGCTCAGATGGCCTGCTAGGGGTGCTAGGACTGACGCCCCTCACATATTCTTTCATGTCAAAAAAGCACATAGGCTTGGGGGGAGTGGATGGAAGAAACCGCCTTGACTTGACACCATCCAGGTATGTGTGGGACTACATCCGTCATCTCAAACATCTCAATGGCCATGCTGGCTGGGGGATTATGGGAGTTGTCATCCAAAACTAGGAGGTGCCAATTTGGGGCGGGCTAACATATGTAAATGGCAATAGTGAGGAATCTAACACGTTTTCAGCTCCATCTGCAAGAAACCCTACTTTTCTATCACTTTGCTAACACAGCAAAGATGTTATAGTAGTTAAAGAGTAGGAAACTAGGGCTACAGCAGTCTGGGCTGCACCCAGCGATGAAATGGACTGGGAAACCCCGGGGCCAATCCCATTTACTCTCAGCCTCACATTGGTTTTGGTGAAGATGTGCTCCTTTAAAGAAAGGCTGGAATGACTGTAATAAATACGTAAATGCAGGTTAAAGCCCAATAATTGGAAATCCTCACTGCTGTCCTTGTGCCCTGCTTTTCTCATCAGCGGTGCCTGGAAGAATCTCAATAACTTTGGCCAGTTTGGCGACAGGCCTAGTGCTGTGATCCATCAAGCAAACACAGACTTAGAAAGCAGGCGCATGTTCACCCTCGGCATCCACGCCCCTTTACAGCAAAGGACAGGAACGCTAACTCCCGAGAGCCCCTGTCCTCCATGTTTCCTTTTCATTCCTCCTTTGAGCTGCATGCTCAAGTCAGCTTCTGCCCGATGCTTCTGCCATTCATCTCTGGCCAGCCATTCCCTGGTGCTCCATGTTCACTGAATGGAACAGCTTTAAGTTTACAAGTACCAGCTTTTAGGACAGCTGTCAGACTTTGACAGCAGGAAGCAGATGGAAAAGCCTTGTCAATGCTGCTTGTTCTCCTATCAGCAGTGTACACACAGAGGGATTAAAAGGCAAGAGAGACAGAGAAAGCGTTGCAAATGGAATTTGCAGCCAGAAATCCCTGCCAGCAATATTATTGGTGCACTACTTCCAGTTTAAAAATTCTGGGGAAAACCATTCAGTCAGTGAAAAGGAACTCGGTTCGAATTCAGCTGTCTCTCCAGTATCAAGACTCCTGGCCTTCTTTTCTTCTTGTTCAAATTTCAAAAAGAACGACTTTAAACGACAAGATACATGTAGTTTTGAATGGTGCACACATGGCAAAATGATAGCTTTCCTTGGAAGAAAAGAGGAATATGGAGGTTTTGTCTTTTCCAGTAAGTTCTGTTCAGGTCTTGCAAACTAACAGCTGTGGTTTCCTTCATTGAGATAGTCTGTCTCATGTTCAGTCTTCATCTCTTCCTATTGCCGCCACCCACCCACCCCTTTTCCCAGCAATATTGTCTTTTCTGGTCAGTTCTATATTCCCACCATACGTGCATGGTAGGATAGGCGCAATAAACTCATTTTTGCTCTAGTGAGAGTTCAGGATTGACCACCCACTTTTCTGCCTGCCTGTGGTATCTGTAAGGCTCTCATCCAACACCACATTTCAAACTAGCTGATTTTTGGTTGTTGTAGGTTTTTCGGGCTGTTTGGCCGTGTTCTGAAGGTTTTTCTTCCTAACGTTTCGCCAGTCTCTGTGGCCGGCATCTTCAGAGGACAGGAGTCAGAACTCTGTGTTCTGGTATCGTGTGTGGGATAGTTGAGTATTTTGTAGCTGTGGGATCAGTTTTTTGTCCTTTTCAGGAGATTGGGTGATTATGGTGATCAGGGTGTTTTTTGTTCTGGGTGTATTGTTGTGATAAGGTGGGAGATTGTCACTGTGATTGATGGGTGTTGTTAGCTGGTCTTTTGTGTGCAAAACTCCTGTCTAACTCCTTCAGAAAAACCTTTAGAACACGGCCAAACAGCCCAAAAAACCTACAACAACCATCGGATTCCGGCCGTGAAAGCCTTCGAGAATACATTAGCTGATTTTTGTCCCTCTCTTTCTTCACTGTCTTTCTTCCACATGTATGGATGAGTTTGACCTTGGTTTCCAGTGACATTCTTTACTAACTCCAATCTCTTCCTTTTTTTTTTTAATTTCAAAAGGTCAAAGGACATCTTTTGAAAACCATGCTGAAATGTCTGCAGAGCTTTGGGTCCGATAAAGCTTTTCTTCCTCAGGTTGCCTATCCCAAGAAAAAGGTTTTAAAACTCCAACATAGCTTTCTAGTCTGCATTCTGTGGAGTGGGCATGGCAACAGGAGTTTAGCTGAGAAGTTCAAGGGTGTGTATATTTCTCTATTGTGCATGTTCTACCTACTCACACCTTTGCTTCGGCTTTTCATTAGGTCCGAAAAACAGCCTTTTAACATATTTTGGCACAGGGGGACTACAGCCACATTCCAGCTGTTCTTGCTTCTGTCTCCTCCCAGGAATCATAATACAGATGTGCTCATCTTCTGGGGTCCTCTAGCACTGGGTAATTCTACATGAGGGAAGTTTCTGTTGGAATTTTTGTGTAGTGTATGTATACTTAAAACTTCAGTTTTAAAAAGCTGGGACGGGGGGAAGCATCATTTTGACTGCTGAAAATGTCGGCATGATATTGTGCAGCAATATTGGGCCATTTCCTGGTGTTCTGAATCATGGATATAGAAGCACAATATCCCACATTCATAAAGCGAAGGCATGTCCTTACATATAATCCGAAATTTATTTTAATTAAGTGCCTGTGATTCTTTGAAGTCATGTGTTGCATTGTGTTCCAAAGGATCTAACAAACTTTGTTGGTTGAAGTCGTAAGTGTGTATTGCTGTTTCCCAGGTTCACACCACAGCATATCAGAACATGAAAGAACATATGGATCAGAATGGAAGAGGATCCTGCCAGATGTTAATTTCTTGGTCCCCTCTGTTGTTTTAGGAATAAAGACACCTAGTCTGAATTACGAAAAAAGGCAATAAACATTTATTTGATACAGCTGTGGGTTTCTTTTAATACATACAGTACATAGATTTGTCCCTTCAAGGGCTTCAGTGGCGCTGATATTAATATTTATTACAGTACTCAAGCTGAGGAATTATTTTATCAATGATTACCAAAAAGACAGATCATCACAAATCAGGAGTTTATAAGATAGTTTACAATTAAAACATTTTAAATTTTTTCTTTTTGTCTATTTTTTTTGCAAATAAACACTTTTTAATATATATATTTTATATATATTTATATATGGTTACAAGTGATAGACTGAAAATCTTTTTTTTTAATTTTTTTTTCAAAATACACTTATGCATTAATGTCTGGCATTAAAACAAAACCAAACCAAAAAACAAACAACAACATTCAGAGATGCCCTGGAAAGGGTACTAAAACAAAGGAGAAAACTGATTTTGTACGCATGTGTGTGAGTCCACAGTAGAGTTTGGAGGGGAGAAAAAAAAATTCCTCCCGTCAACGTGGCCAACTCCAGGAGTTGTAGCTGAAAAAAAGAAACTTTTCCAAGCTCTTATCTACAGACAGAGTTGCTGTCATCGCTTGGACATAATGAAATATGTACTGAAGCACCGTTCCTGGTAGACCCCAGCCTTCCCATATCTTGATGGCTCCATCTTTTGCAGGCGGACAGGCCACCAATTCATTCCATGGGAGCAGTTTGTTCCATACATGGCACTTGTGTGTATTGATGGGGGGTGTCTGTGTTTAAATAAGGGTGATTGTCTCTAGATCTCAATGCACTGTTCCATGTGGGACAGTGGGAGACATTCTGGTGGGTCTCCACAGAGTAGCAGCTTGCAATTATGAATTTTCCCCTGTAATGAATTGTAATAATATGCCAGGATTGTAAACCGTTGTTTGCAGGAGCCTCGTGGTGCAGTGGTTAAACTGCAGTACTGCAGCCAAAACTCTGCTTAAGGCCCCAGTTTCAATCCCTAGTAACCGGCTCGAGGTTCACTCAACCTTCCTTGATTCCAAGGTCGGTAAACTGACTACTCAGCTTGCTGGGACAAGGGGCAATGTGTATAACTAAATTGTAAACTGCCCAGAAAATGCTTTAAGCACTCTGGGGTAGTATACTCGTATAAGCAGGACGCTTTGCTTTACTGCCACATTGTTTTCAATTTAAGAGAATCCTGAGTCTACTGGAATTTAGCTGTGCTGTTTTTTCATTTTCAAACCTGCATGCCTGCAAAATCGGGCCTGCACAAGCACTTTCTTGATCCTCCTCCCCAATGCAACTCCCCACAGCCCCGTATTCAATTTTTCACTGCATTAAGCATATATACATTGCACTGCCAGATTTTTATTCTAACCGGTGATCCAAACCTTGTGCAGAGTTAGTTCCACTAAAGCAGATGGATTTCAACCAGTCTAGATTTAGCTCGGCTCTGCATAGGACCAGGATGTGAAGCACACCATTAGCCACATGATGTTCAGGACCTCTTGCGGATAGGCAAATTAAAATTCGAGTACACTTTCTCCGTTAGCGTGGAGATGCTGATTGTCAAAATACCTGAACACTGCTGCATAGATTCAAACAACTGTTTTCACCATTTTTTAACACAGAATTTCTGCAGAAGGAGGCATCTGACTGGAAATGTCTCATAGGAAGAACAACCACTTAAGTTTTTGCTGCCTTTTGTATGCACATACGTGCAAACCCATATTGCTCGCCATTTTGCAAAATAATCTTGTGGCAGTAATCCACATGCAATTTAAGACATGGGAAGGCTTCAGTCACAATCCACTCCATGCCACACTGGATGACATTTTAGAAGATTCACAGGAAACGGAACCTTTGGACAGGTTCAAGCAGGAATTCGGTAACTCTTTTTTCTTTCTTTTTTTTAAAAAAAAATTAAATTTAAGAATATTTATTTAACAAAACTTAAGAAATTCACCTTAGGCAATGACTGCAATGCAAAAGTGCCGCTCTAAGTTGAGAGGGGAAAGTCACCCCTTGGTGAGAAAACACTCGTATAAATGTATTGCCTTGAACAGGTAAACAAGTCATAAGCAAAGGTGTGTGCTTAAATCTTCCTTTTCAAGAGCAGGAATTTATTCCCACCCCAACAACACTGTAAATCTCAACTCTGCTTTCGATGCCTCCTAATTCTGCTAGGAATAAAGTTTGGGAAGGTTGTTTGTTTGTTTATTTATTTATTTATTTGTGGACTACATGCCGCCTGGAGAATTCTTGGACGTGTAGTGAAAAAAAAAGGGGGGACATTTCCAAGCTCCAGCTAGGGCAAATTCGTGCTGCAGTATTTGCTTGTCCCACCCCAAAATTGAAATGAAAATATGGTGGCTATCTATAGCATTACTTTCCACTGGACAATGTTGAGTGCCACCTTGAAGACAGATGGACTTTTTGTTCCAGCAGAGTTCCATCCAGCAATCAACAAGGTCCACAAACGAGTATTAAATCTACGAATGCATTCTTATGCAAAACTGATTAGAAAAAAACCCACACACCTTTCAGATCAGCATCACTTAACCCAGTGCCCTCCAGCTGCGTTGGTTTTTACAACTCCCACTGTCCCAGCCAGCCTGACCATTACTAGATGACGGTAATCCAATTAGAGATGGGCACGAACTGCCAGTTTGGCAGTTCGTGCCGGTTTGTTTATTGGTGTTCGCTGTGTCGAAGCCCCGCCCTGTCCGGTGGGGACCCACTCAGAGGCAGCGCCCGGAAGAGGTGGGACAGGGAAGCCAGGCCACTGCCTCTGAGTGGGCACCCCCCCAGAGGGGGCAGGACTTTGAAGCACCAAACACCTGTTCGTCCAATAAACCAGCACGAACCAACAAATCGAATTGGCATCTGGAGGGCACTGGGTCCATGCCCATCTCTAATTCTGGTGACTGCTGGTTTGGGAAAGGCTGCTTTAGATGATGTGTTTATATACCTTCTTAAATGATATCCTATCTTTCTTTCCTCTGACTCTAAGATGCTCCTCTCTTCCTTTATCCTCACAACGACCTTATGAGGTAGGTTACAGTAATGGGTTCAAGGTTATGGCTGAACAGGGTTCTTGAACCTGGAGTGATTACAGTAGGCAGCCCATTCCTGATTCACTCCAGCCTCCTTCGACAAGCTACATCCATGTTTGAGAAAGCATGGCTCATGCGAAATCATGGCTCATGGATTCCCCTAGGGTTGAGGAACTCTTTTGGCTGAGGTTGGGTTTCTCTCGAAGAACCCTTGATGCTATATATTACAAGCAATCTGTGGTTAGAAGCTGAAATCTGTTAGCATTCCAGAGACAGGGCTCATGCAGACTTTCATGACTGAGAAACAATTTGCAACGGAAGCCTGCGCTTACCTCCCAATGGCCAATCACAAAACAATGCATGCTAATTCACAAACTGCTGGAGGTACAGAAAGCTGCTGCTTGGACAGTCAACTATTTTCAGCACTTAATCTTCTAATCACAGGCTATCTGTAAGGTTTAATTTGGACTTCAGTGATAGAAAATGGAGATTAATGACATTCAAAACCTATCACGATGATTCCAGAAGGAAACCAGTGGCAAAGGACTCAAAGTGTGCCCACTGTTAGTAAGGAATGGGAAATCTACAGTAGGACCCCCGTATCCACGGGATCGGTATCTGCAGCTTCACTTATCTGAGGTTTGTTGCAGCCCTATATACAACATATAAGAGCGAGGCCCTGAAGGTACAAGGCTTAGAAACCAAATCAAGCCTGAGTTAAAGCGGCCATGAGAGAGGACTTAATTCTGTACAGCCCTCAGTTCCCTCCTCCCCAAAATGGTCCCCAATCGGTGCCATTCCACAACAAACCCTTCTCAATAGTCCACGACCCCCAGCAATCCTTCTTAAAACCCGTAATAGAAAAACACATTAACTAATAGTCAAGTTGTCTCTACATCCGAAGAGTGGTTAGCTCTGGCTCTCTAGAGGATGCTTTTGGACTGCAAATCCAGTCACCTCTTAGGACTGACTATGCTGGTTTGAGCTGATGGGCAGCTGTACACCAGGTGCAGACAAGCGGCAGTCCTACAGGTGTTGCCGAGTTTCAGCTGCCCTCGGTGCCATTCAGCAGAGCTAAAGATGAGGAAAACTGGGAGCTGCAACCCAACATCTGGAGGCCTGAGTGTTGCCCACCCTTACCATGGGCCCAAAACATCAGGAGTCACGGCTGCATATCTCTGCTATTATCTATCATTGCAGTTGAACAATCTCGACTTTTTCAGCATAGGATTTATTATTTTTTTGAGAAGTCTAAGTATAGATGTGTAAACCCTTCATAACAAGTCTGTAACATGAAGCTGCTTAAATAAGCAGCACATCTGTTTCCAGACCAGGCCTCTGAGTCCCAAAATGTTGGTGACTGAGTTTCAGGTGGCACAGAGCCAGATCTGATAATAGTCTGGAGTCTCAACAAGAGAGTCAATCTGGTTTAGGACGTTATTAATCAAGTTATTGTAGTCTAGTAGAAAAGCAGCCAGACAGGAATGGGAGATTCAAGCACCATTATTATCCACTTGGGGACAGGAGTCAGGAAGGAAGGACAGAGAAATATATTTCGGCTTCTCTCTGTTTCTCATTTTTCCCATCTTAAGTTTGGTTCATCCTGTACTGCGAGAACTACTGCAGTCTTGAACCAGTTTCTTATCTTCCAGAAGAGAACTTTGGACTGTGGTATAAAAACATAAGCCAGAACATGCTTTACATTATGAGAAAAAAAAAAAAGAACACATCTCTCTGGAATTTATTAACCAAAGATATTTTTCTTCCTTTTCAGTGAATTTCAGCTCAGTACAGCTCAGACCACCCACCCAATCCAAACTTTGGTCAAACAAACAATCAAACACAGAGAAACAAACAGAGTTGTGTTCGCTGAATAGGACAAAGTTCGATCGATATGAATCGTGGATGGATTTGTTTCCTAACCTTTAGTCTTGCGATGTTCTGCCCTTTCAAAATCCGAATTGAATCAGAGGTTGTAAAAAAAGAAAAGAAAAAAAGACTTCTGATTCCAACTTAAAGAATCCCTCAACCTAACACTGTTGGGGAAAAATGCAAAACTAGCTTCTGCCAAAATGTTCTGGGCATGGAAATGCAGGGGCGCAGCTAAAAAACTTCCTTTTGAGCCTTCTCCTGGGAGCTCACGGATGGATGCTCTGCTAGTGGCTAACGATTCCCTCTCACTTCCTTTCCATTCAGAAGTTCTCTTGCTCCATAACAACATATAAGCCGTGTTCTGCAGAAGTGAAATCTCCATTTAATGTCTTAGGCTAATCAAAGAAAGATGAATCCTAAAAAGATCAATAAAAGACATGCTCCCTGAATGTAACCAGCAAGAAAACATGCAAATTGTCCCAAGTGGCTAAATGTATTTTGCACATCAAGCAACTGCTTGCTCCTCTAGAGACAAGCGGTTGCCATGGTGTCTCTGCACATTAGTACATGAGATATTCTTGAGAGAAACTATGGTGTGCTTTGGGATCCACGAATGAAGTCTAGCTTCAAATGAAGAGTCTTGAGCCCAGTTCAGTTCTAAGCACAACTACGATCTCACCAGCTGGCCCAAAGCTTGGGGAACCTTTTGTGTTTGGATTGTAGTGGCCATGCTGTCTGCAGGTTCCATGGATCTGTAGTCCAAACATGTAACTTCTCCAAACCCTGGGATGGCGTTATTACATAACCCACTGCATCTAAAATCTTAACCGTCCACCGCACAAACGTGATAGAACAGTGGTTCCCAACCTTGGCTCCCTAGATGTTCTTGGACTGCAACTTCCAGAAATCCTGGCCAGCAAAGCTGGTGGTGAAGGCTTCTGGGAATTTGTCCAACAACATCTGGGGACCCACAGTTGGGAACCACTGCTATAGATGGATTGTTAGACTGGTGGATAGATAGATGGATCAGAAATGGATGGATAATAACATTGCAGAACTGAAACACGCTATATTAAATTCCCTAATTCATTCAAGTATAAAAGAACAAAATTTTAGCCAAATCAGCAAAAACTGGAATTTTATCTCCATGGAGTATTAAGGTATTTCCTAAAAGGGCTTGGATAATCATAGAATAATCATGGAGTTGGAAGGGGTCAAGAAGACCATTGAGTCCAACCCTCTGTCCAATGCAGGAATCCAAATCAAAGCAGATCTGACAGATGGTGATTAAATTTCTCCGGAACTATAAAGACTGCTTGCTTTTTGTCTTTATCCATCATTATTAGACTAAAGCATTTGAAAGATAATGCTGCATATGCCATCCTTTGTGACCCTGATATCTCAATTCTGATTCATACCGTATATTTCATTCTGTATTTGTTTTGGGACGGCTGAAGGGCTACATATCAATAAAAATTCTTGTGTGCAAAATTCTTAGCACAGATCCAATCTTACCGGCTGGACAAGAGCCCAGAAATTTTTTTCAGGCCATGTTGGTGGGTGTGAAGAGGAATCTCTGAGGTACAGTTTTTTTTAAAAAAAGAGTAACTTTTCAAAGCCTCTTTCTACCAGCCACTGTTCTTTAACCGTGATTGATTTGTAATAGATTCTAATTACACTGACCAGCTTTGCAAGTTGTCAGTTTCTCAAGATAATCAAAGCCCTTGTGTGAAGATGCCATTAAAAAAATCAAGTGCTGGCATTTCAAGGTTGCGCAGCCCTGGAACCTCTGAAGGCAGACGAGGTAAACAAGTGCCTTGACCTTCCCTATCATTGCTTTTGACATGTGGAAAGACGCACATCTGCACTGTCTTGCTCATGTGCAGATCCTCTAGTTTTTCTAGAGCTCTTGCTCACTTCTAGAACTTACACCTGAGCAGTAACATGTCTTCTGGAGAGGCATGGCTTTCTATACGTGGAAAGCGACAATGGAGAAGTGAGGGGTAAGGCACTTCTCTTCGAAAACGGTAAATGCAAGATGAACAAGTGGGTCCTAGATCAACTCAAGCCTGAATTCTCTCTGGGGGCAAAAATGCTGAAACTGAGGCTGTCCTACTTTGGGCACATCATGAGAAGACAGGGTTCTCTGGGAAAGACAATAATGTTGAGAAAAGTGGAAGATAGAAGGAAAAGAGGAAGACCAAACACCAGATGGCCTGACTCCTTAAAGGAAACTGCAAGTTTGAGTTTGCTAGAGCTGAGCCGGGCAGTTGAGGACAGGTTAGATTAGATTAGGCATCCTTCAGTCTCGAGAGACTATGGTAACGTGCTCTGAATAGAGGACTTGGAACAGCGTCTAGTGTGGCTGAGAAGGCCAATTTGAGAGCGACAATGGAGAGGACAGAACACTCTGGAGATTGCTCCTTCAGAGGAATGCCGTAAGTCGGGGGCAACTTGATGGCACATAACAACAACAGCATCAGAAGTAGCTTGACACTAAAACAGCCAAGCTACACCTTATGAAGGAAACATGGAGTCCCTAGGCTAATTTTCTCTTGCCACATTAATATAGGTGCTTTGGTGGCAAGGTGTGTTGGCTAGCAAAGAGCCCACCAATCATCCACTACCGTACAATTGCACTCATTTCACACGATAGCAAGGTTATGCTCAAAATCCTACAAGGTAGGCTTCAGCAGTATGTGGACCGAGAACTCCCAGAAGTACAAGCTGGATTTCAAAGGGGCAGAGGAACTAGAGGCCAAATTGCCAACATGCGCTGGATTATGGAGAAAGCCAGAGAGTTCCAGAAAAACATCTACTTCTGCTTCATTGACTACGCAAAAGCCTTTGACTGTGTGGACCACAGCAAACTATGGCAAGTTCTTAAAGGAATGGGAGTGCCTGACCACCTTATCTGTTTCCTGAGAAATCTATAGGTGGGACAGGAAGCAACAGTTAGAACTGGATATGGAACAACTGATTGGTTCAAAATTGGGAAAGGAGTACGACAAGGCTGTATATTGTCCCCCTGCTTATTTAACTTATATGCAGAACACATCATGCGAAAGTCTGGACTGGAGGAATCCCAAGACGGAATTAAGATTGCCAGAAGAAATATTAACAACCTCAGATGTGCAGATGATACCACTCTGATGGCAGAAAGTGAGGAGGAATTAAAGAACCTCTTAATGAGGGTGAAAGAGCACAAAAAATGGTCTGAAGCTCAACATCAAAAAAACTAAGATCATGGCCACTGGTCCCATCACCTCCTGGCAAACAGAAGGAGAAGATATGGAGGCAGTGACAGATTTTACTTTCTTGGGCTCCATGATCACTGCAGATGGTGACAGCAGCCATGAAATTAAAAGACGCCTGCTTCTTGGGAGGAAAGCAATGACAAACCTAGACAGCATCTTAAAAAGCAGAGACATCACCTTGCCGACAAAGGTCCGCATAGTCAAAGCTATGGTTTTTCCAGTAGCGATGTATGGAAGTGAGAGCTGGACCATAAAGAAGGCTGACCGCCCGAGAATTGATGCTTTTGAATGGTGGTGCTGGAGGAGACTCTTGAGAGTCCCCTGGACTGCAAGGAGAACAAACCTATCCATTCTGAAGGAAATCAACCCTGAGTGCTCACTGGAAGGACAGATCCTGAAGCGGAGGCTCCAATACTTTGGCCATCTCATGAGAAGAGAAGACTCCCTGGAAAAGACCCTGATGTTGGGAAGTGTGAAGGCAAGAGGAGAAGGGGACGTCAGAGGATGAGATGGTTGGACAGTGTCATCGAAGCAACCAACATGAATTTGACTAAACTTCGGGAGGCAGTGGAAGACAGGAGGGCCTGGCGTGCTCTGGTTCATGGGGTCACGAAGAGTCGGACACGACTTAACGACTAAACAACAACATATATGTATGTATGTATGTGCATTGTCTTTTTTTTCTGAAAGCTTCCAATGTAGACAAGAACAGTCTTATTTCTTTTCTGACAATTAAAGCCGCAGGTAGCAACATAAAAAACGAGACAGGGTTTTGGTGATGCTTTTGAGCCACAAAGCAAGAGCTAAAAATACATGCCTTTGTGTTTGGTGCTGCTTTGTAGTTTTGCCGAGGGTTAAGATGAAAGACTTGTGATCCTTGCCTATATTTAGATGTACTCTTTATATGTTTTGGTAAATATGCAATGGGGAAGGGGTGAGTGAGGCACACGGAATGGTAAGACCTGAGTCTGAAGTGAAATGATCAGGGAGAGGGCGGGTTTGGTGTCTGGGGTCTGAGAGAAAAGTCAGAAACTGAGGAGGGGAAAAATGTAATACAAAAGGGGTAGTGTATGACTGTGATGAAGGTGGCTAGATAGCTCAGTGGTTTAGGTCTCTGGCTGTGGAGCTAAAGGTTGAGAGTTCGATTCCCCCACTGTGCCTCCTGGGAGTGGAGCCAGCCTGGGTGGCCTTGCACAAGCCTCCAGAAGAAGAAAATTGTAAACCACTTCTGAGTACTCTATACCAGGAAAACCCTGAAAAGAGAGTCAGAACTGACTTGACGGCACATGATTATTATTATCAGGATTGTGCTGAAAGAATATAAAACGATACTGTTTTAAAACTGTTATTTTAATAAATCCTTCTTTGCCCCATTTAAGCTGATTGATTTGATTTATCTACTGCCCCATTAGTGCAACCACTACTCTGGGTGGTTTATTAGAACAGTATGACAGTGGAACCCATGACCTCGAGAGGTGGCGAGTGCTCCAACCCTGGAGGCATTCAAGAAAAACTTAGATCATCACCTGGCAGATGTGCTTTTGATGGTCTTCCTGCCTTGAGCAGGGGGTTGGACTTGATGGCCTTCTAGGCCCCTTCCAACTTCACTTTTCTATGATTCTAGGTTAAAAACGTAAAGCCCTCAAGACCCCGCATAACAAACGTTATCTATCATTTTGCTGCTTTTCAAAGATGGCTTTCAAATCCAACACACAGTCTTTTATGAAAACAGGGATTGCCAAGGATGAAACAGGCCAGCTTGATAAAGGAAACACAGTTCAATGCCCCAGATTTTATATTCCTTCACTCCTACTCACTATGAAATGCAAAAAGCACAACCAGATTTGTAGCTGATACAGCCTTTTCCCTCCCAGATGCAATGACACGTAATTGCCTTCAGGCATTTATTTGCAAGAGAGCAAGTCCAGCTGACTTTGCTTCCTCAGCTTTGCGACTCGGGGAGGAGATGTCGGTTTCTTGATTCATCTGCCAAAAGAGAAGTGCCGGAGCTTAAGGATAAGTCTCCCCAGAGGGCGAAGCTGATGAGAGAGGTACGTTGACACTTCTTGGCATACCATAAACGATGGGTCTCCGGAGAAGGGTCCTTTTTCTTGAAAACACTGCATGGGCTCTTCAGACTATGCAGTGACTATGAAACCACAACATTGGAGAGGCACCCAGGAGCAAAATTAAGCTAGGAGCTTAATTAACTAAAAGGTAAGTGGATTTTCCTGCTGCAATACAAAATCCTTCAAAACAGAAGGGTGTGGGAGGAATAATGATTCAAGCCTGTGGTTCATCTAGGGGCTCCTGCTGTTTGGAATTTCTCCTACTAAAAGGTCTATTAAAAATGGTGTAAGGAGATGGGGAGGGAAGCAGGCATCCCAGTCAGAGTGCTGTTCCCTCCCTCTTCTAATACGGAAGGATAGGAGACAATGTGGTTCATGGTGTCAGCAACCAAAGCCTTGAACTTAGGAAACAGCCCCGCAAACCATCACCTCAGAAACTACAGAGGGCTCGAGGGAGGAAAATCCAAATAGGGAGACGAAGTCAGGTCAGAAAGAAAACCCGGGAATCGAGAGGCCAACAAGACAGGCTAATTTAGGTGGGGAGGGAAAACCGGGAAAAGGTCCCATCGATAGTGAAGTGGTATCTCAAGGTGGGAGATGAAGAGGAAGAAGGTGGAGGAAGGGTAAAGGAGGAAGAGATAGAAGAAGAAAGGATAAAAGGAAAGAGGATAAAAGGAAAGATTTAAATAGAGGAGGACAAGGAGAGAGGAGAAGGTTGTAAAGCAGCTGCCAGAAAGATGGGGCTGGATCCAATCGGAAGATCCATGGCCCAAGGAGATAATTAGAATGAAACTCCCCAAGGAGGAGACAGAGAGAAGACAGAACAGTAAGCCCCCCTCAGAAACAAAGGAGAGGGGAATAGAATGGACGGTCTTGGTGTATCCCAAGATAGGGGGTCCCTTGAAGAGGGAGGAACCCAGAGAGTGGACATCTCTTCTGGAAAGAGTTACCGAAGGAGCCTATGCGCGAGCCGACGTTTACCCCTTGGCAAACCTGCTGAGCAGTAGACTTTGGTGGAATACCCTGCTATTAGAAATGACCGAATATAAAGAGATAAGGAATGGTTGGTTAGAGTCCCGACGGTTATTGGGTGAGGAAGAACTCTTTGAAGTTGTAGTTGAAGGACTTCAGGTTTTGTTAAATAAAGCTTTGTTAGTGAATCAAAAAGTCTACTCATCTTAAGGAAAAAGGGCCCGACGTGAAACTGGAATCCGGTCACAAATGGACAGTATTTCCAGAAATGCTTCAAAGGCTGGAGACAAACGAATGCTTTTGGGGGACGTGGCGACACTGAAGAAGAGGTACCGCATCCCTTGGTACAAACAAGGAGAGCCGTTGGTTTGCCACCAGAAGGGATCAGAAGGGTTCGTCAGGTTTCCCAAGCACTGCAAAAACTTGCAAAACCCATACCAAAGATTATAGTGCTACACTGCTTCCTGCACCCTGGAAAACCAACAGCTGTTGGCTTTGTCATTTGGAGTGAAGAGTCTCTCTCCCCCCCCCCCCCGCCAACCCTTTGGAGGTGTGACATTCCAAAACCACAATGACCACACAAAGAATAATCTAAAGAATAATCTAAACTATTGAGGGCACAGTCTACCGGGAAAATTTCCCATGCAATGCCTACTGATATGAGCCACCATGGACATTGCAGTAGATCCAAAGATCCCACCCTGAGAGCTGACAATGAATGTCACTGATTTACAGAACATCACAATCCCACACACAGAGAGAGACACCTTTACAGCCTATGTCACAGGGGGGTCTTTACATGGAAGAGCAGAGGAACCAGCCACGCTCCTCCTTCATAAAGGCTCTGCCTCTAAGCCACTCACTTGTTCAAGATCCATTCATTTTCATGGAGCATTTGCCAGAGAAAAAGCCACATCCCAGTACATTGTGCTCTTAGTAACTGCAGTTTTCGGAGTTAAGACTCATTTTTTTATTTTTATTTTTTGAAATTCCAGGAAGAAGAGAAACTATTGCTACCACACACTGCTCGTTCTCCTCCTGACCAGCAGCAAGCTTTCTAGAATATAGAATCATGGAGTTGGAAGGGGCCTCTAAGGCCATCAAGTCCAACCCCCTGCTCAAGGCAGGAATCCAAATCAAAGCAAATCTGACAGAGGGTTACCCAATTTTCTCTTGAATGCCTCCAGCGTTGGAGCGCTCACCATCTCCTCAGGTAATTTGCCATACTGCTCGAACAGTTAAGAAGTTTTTCCTGGCTTCCTGTAGCTTGAGCCCATTATTACATGCCCTGTACTCTGGGATGATGGAGAACAGAGCCTGCCCCTCCTCTGTAGGGGTACAGATCAGAGGCTCAATTAAACTGGGAATGACTCATGTCCTCTTGTAGGCAAAATTATCCCTAGATTACCATGCCTCCATATCAATTTTTAGAGCTAAAGTGGCAGTAAAAAAAATTGCACACTGCACCCGAACTTTTTAGTTCTTCTGACCTTTAAGTACTATTTGCGGGGGGGGGGGGGGTGTTTTAGAGCAATGCATGCTTTTAATAAAAAACCAAAAATCGGGAGGGGGGGAGATAAACCTGAACTTGGTTTACTTCCCAGTCATCTTCTCATGAAGCTCTAAGACAAACATTTAGGAACTACAGTCTACAAGCCACTGCTGATCTTTTGTGCACTTCCATAGGGGACCAAAAAGGAAGTATTTTTATGTTTTGGAAAAATACAACCTGTCCTGATTCTCCATTAACAGTGGGGGAGCATGCTGTTTATCCACCACTAAAGGAAGGGTTTTTCCCTACACGTCAGAAACTCTGAGACTGACCTTTCCTTCCTGTGGCTTCCTTTGTTAGCCGCCTTTCCTCCCTCTTCTATTTTCGGCTCTCCGAAGATCAATGTGTGAAGATGTCGCTCCACATCATACATATAAAACAGCAAAGCCATGAACTGGAAGCAAAAGCCTTTTTTTGATTGTTTCCTTTAACCAAGAAGGATCCAAGCTGATCATTTTTCCTTTTCTAAGAGAAGAGGTTAAGACTTTGCCGATCTTTTGATGCAGGGATTCCACATCCCTCCAAGAGTAAACTTTGGAAACTGGTAACGATTCCTTAGTGCTTCTACCCTATGCCAAAGAGGCAACCCTCTTTTCAGCATGGATTGCAAAGTTTAAAACATGAAAAGGAGCTTGCCTCTTCAGCAGTGCAGACGTCTGCAAGCAAACAAGTCCAAAACAAAACAAAACAAAACCAACTCCGAAAAAAACAATACATATGTCCCATATGCTTTTTTATCCTGCTGGGTTGCAGCTCTAGAAGGCAAGTGAGCATTTAACTGAGAGGCCATGATGCACAAGGGCTAATAAAGCAGAAAAAAACGGGACAGCCCAATCAAGAACTATCAAGCCACAATAATGGCCTTCAGTAGAACAAAGTTTAAGGAGGCCTATTCCCAGAAATACATATAACATCATCATCTCTTTCACTCATAATGCTCCCCCCCCCGACAATTCTAATGTGCTTCATATTTACAGACCCTGTACAGCGGACAGCTGTGCAAAAACCCAACCAACCGACAGAATATTACTCCCATATTTCTGTCTCACACAGATTGTAGGCGATTTCCTTTTCTGCACATAAGAAAAAAAAATGAAATGAAGTAGAATGAGAGAATTCTGACTCCCAATTCCGCCTTCCTCTTGTGCTTCGGCACAGCCAAAGGGAGATCTCATTCCAATATTGTTCCAGTATCGTAAACACATCTGCAAATGTTATTAACCAACACAGATTCTGACAGTCGATGCAGACAGTGGCCACCACGGCCTTTTCTACTGGCCACAGGCAACCAGGAGTGTCTGTGTATATGCAAGCCTTGCGTTGCACTGGTCTACTCTAAAAACATAATAAAATGGGTAAGTACCATAAAAACGACAGTCAATGGAATAGAAAATCATGTAGACTGGGATACTCAGAGTACTTTTTTCTAACCGGAGCCTTAAGTATTCTCCTCCTGCTGCCTTTTTTTAAAATAACTCCCAGGATTCTGAAGTCAATGTGTTCAGTGGACATGCCTACTGGGGGATTCTGGGAGTTGTAGTCCAAAATAGCCATGTTTCCAAGCTGTGGCTCTACCACAATCCCTCTGTATCACATAAGTTTCAGAAGATTTTGTTCCAACCCCTTGACGCTTCACAGATCTTCCAGTTTACCAAGGTCCGCATTTTGGCCCATGTATGTGGACATTCACTACGAGCTCAAATGGGTTCTTCGATCTATCCCGTTTGCTGTGGAACTGTCGCCTTTGCAGGAAAGTCGGGGAGGGAGTAGCTATGTTAGCTGCTGCAGCAGAAATAACTAAGACCTTCTTGCATCTTAAAGGCTAGCAAGATTGATCGGCTGTTGGCTTTCACAAGCTGTTACCCACTTCTTCAGATGCGTCTAATGCAGCATACAAATGCTGACACCCAATAAAGTATGTCCACCTTGAAAGTGCCCAAAGTCTCTTGACTGTGTGTTTGCTGGAAGATCTTAGCTTCCTTACAGTATTTCATTTCTCAGGGTCCTTTATAAGGAAACCATGACTTACTTGAAACAGATAGTTAGGGTTTCCCTGTCTTTTGATACTCCGATCCTCTGTTTCAGGGGGTGGCACCTAGGGCTAAGGGGCAGAGTCCGAAAGATTATAGGTCAGTGGGATGGATGATGGCACCTGGCCAGCTAGGGGAAAAAAGTGTGGATCAGGACGGAGTCCTATAGCTATTGGGGGGTAAGGGTTTGCAAATGCCAAAAGTTTAGTAGCTTTCTAGATAGTGGTCCGTCAGCGGCTCCCCACCTTGGATCCCCAGGTATTCTTGGACTAAAACTCCCAGAAGCCATCACTACTGGTTGTGCTGGCCAGAACATCTGGGAGTTGTAGTCCAAGAATATCTGGGGACCCATGATAGGGAACCTCTGGGCTAGAGGTTCCCTAACTTGGTGGAACCTCTAGCCCAGAAGGAGGCTAAAACCCTGATAACTCAGTTCAGTCCCTAAGACCTAGGATCCTAAAACCGAGAGCTTCTCCCACCCCCAAGCTGACTTCTTATCCCAGATGACTAAGGCTTGCCATCACTATAGTTACATTCACAGCCTTAATAAATCTCTTTTCTCTTTCTCTCTTTTTGGACTGTAACTTGTAGAATCCTTGCAACCAATAAAGTCACCTGTCAAGTGAAATTTCCCAGGTTTTCTTTACATCACAAATAATAAGGCTGATATCTGGTGCACGGTTGAACCTCCCCACACGGTTCCATCTCAAAGTGGGCTTGTTCCTAAGAAGCCTGGGGTCTTTCCCATCTTTCTCCCCATCACACTGCAACTTGCCACTGTGAAGAGATCGTCTTTCGTCCAGATATGTCCCGGAAGGCTGGAGATACAAAACCTCACTCAACATTAACCCACACGTTGTTTTTGTGACTCCATGGATGAAGCCCAACCGGAAACATCTTCCATCCTTTGGGTTGGACAGTCACCTTGAAAAACCAAAAGTCTAGGGCTCTGTACCTTTACCAGCTGCATAACAGTGGAAGAGGCGAAGTCTTTTTTATTACTTTGGAGATGCTCAGACTCTTTATTCAGTCTGCTGAAGCCTCCCAGCATCTCCACCCCTTGAGCAAACTGGCAGCCATCTATGATTGTGGGAGTTTTCCTTAACACTGGCCTCTACAGAGAGACAAGAAGGCTCACACCAATAATGTCTTCGGGTTTATCCCAAACAATACAGGCCCTATGCAGACTTGAAATTTTATTTTCTTGAAGAATTTTATCTATCCTGAGCCAACTCTTACCAGCCCCTTTGTTTGCAGGGGTGGCAAGCAGGTTTCCACGCATATGAGGTCCAGCAGCTGGGACCGGGCAGGCAAATTAAACCCAGGCTTCTTTGGAAGTTTGAGGTCACAACCAGGGTTATCACAACAAACCAAGGCTAGCATTTACCACATTGAAGCATTACATCTGCATTGATCAAGGATGGCATAATGTCAATACTGAAGTAAGGACATACTTCTGATCCTTGACCTGTCTCCATAGCAACTGTCATCACCACATCTCTCTCTGTCTCAAGACAAAGACAGGACAAGGGTAGGAAGACTCTTTAGCCCCTCTTTGATACCCCCTCTGTCAGGCTGGGGGCACTGAACGACATTTTGCTGAGGGCAGCTGAAAAACGTATCATTGATCTGCCACCATTAAAAATTGCAGAGCTTGGAAAAAGTAACTTTGTGTGGACTACAGATCTCAGAATCCTCCAGTCAGTATGGTCAGTATACTAGCTGCAGAATACTGGAATCTGTAGTCCACAGAATTTACATTTGACAAAGAATGGTCCTATAAGGATGCGTTCCCATCCTGTTCTTACTGAGACAGGAAGCCTGTGTGAGGGCTGTACCACTTGAGGCTGCAGGTGGAAGCTCACTAGATAGAAAGTTCCTCCTCAAAAAGTCAAATGTTTTCTCTGTATGCAGGAACGCACCATGTAAGAAAGAAGAAGAAGCTATAGTCCTTTTCTTTTAAGTCTAGTGGAGGAGCATTGGATTCCGGACACCTTCATCTCCATGCCATGAAGCGGTACAGCCCTGGCCTAAGTTTACCACATTTATGAGACCTAGACACATCTCCCAGTGGTCTACATTTCATGCTTTAGGATGCAACCAAGAAAAAAAAAAGGGGGGAAGGTGTCAACCACACTTGGGAAATGTCAGCCATTTTCATTCCTAAGAATTTCTGTGCCAACCACTGACACAAGCCGTGTACAATGTGCTGTGCTTAGTGGTCCCAAAATGGATGCATGTGTCATGTGACCTGTACAAGACCAGCTGAGACTCAATGACTTGCAACAAGTAGATGGTGGGACTTCCATATGATGAGCCAACATAACAGATATACCAGAATGTTTCCTACTTAGATACTGCAGTATCCCACAGAAACAGACTTTGGATACTTTACAGAAATCACCTGACTGAGGAATTAATCAATCAATTAAGCCTACTTCGTTTTTTCTTTCTCTCTGCATTTTCTTGAAAATATTATTTTAAACAAATGGCTTCCTTCAAAAACATTTTTTTTGAGAAAAAGATATTGTGGCTTTATTTATGTATTCTTTTTAAAAAACCCTATGCAGGCAATTAACTCTGCAAGAAAAAGTTTCAGGGGAGGCTCTCTGCAAAAAGCACCTCCCCAATTCAGTTAAATCTTTTTCCTCATTTTTCCTGCAACCTTGACATCGAAATTATAGACTCCAAAGTGGCTGCCAGCTGCTTGCCAAACTGAAAACAAAACTATACTCTGAAATCAATATAATTAATCATGGCCGTCATCATAAACCCGTCCCCTAACTCCAACAAAAATCTGGAAATCTTAATTGTCAAACAATCTCACCATATATATATATTTTTTAAAAAAAGCATTTGCTTTGAAAACTATAAAGAAAGCTGGTTGTGCAACCACAATCACGAACAATAATTTCATTCATAGAATTCCCACCAGCTCTATTTTCCTAACACATGACTGCTACCTGAAAAAGCAATCCACAAATAATAATTCAAAGAAAGAGAATGACAAGCTTACACCTGGGTTCCTATTGCACTTGGCTCTCCCCTTCTGCTTGAGCAGCCCTCGTCCACTCTCCCCTGGTTGACCAGCATCCCTTCTGAACACAGAAGGAGGAGGAGGAAGAGGATGTGATGGACGCAGCATCCCACCATTAACCAGCTTATCATTTAACCTGACAACGGATGCAGCCCCATGACCCATGGAGGCGAGCAGCTGCAGGCATCTGCACGATCCCGATGGGAGGTTCTCGATGGGAGAATAATCTCGTCTCGTTTTCTTCTTCCGGCAGGAAATCAAAGGTCCATCGTTACGTTTTAAAGTGGTTTCTTGCTTTAAATGGGGATGAGCAGATGGTAGAGGGGCTCAGCTAAGGGGGAGTTATTCCCCTTTGCCCCATTACCCTGGGCTGTAAACTAATCATCGGAGAGTTATATATATATTTTTTCCTCAATTCCTTATTTCTCTGGCATTTTACTGACACCCCCTTTTTTGCTCTGGGGAGTCTTGTTACCTTTCTCTCTCCCATCTGGTGTGGAGTCCAGCGTTTGCCACAACCCTGTAGTTTTCTTGTGGTTAGTCTTTCCTGCCATGCTTTCTTTGCTGTTCATGAAAGCCTCCGGGGGCCTCTCTTTTGGCTTTCGCCCCCGTTTTTTCCCATCTGTGCTTTTCTGTTTCTCCTCATGGCTGGGAAGGCCGTGTTCCCCACTTTTCTTCTTCCGGATGGCCTCCGCTGAGGTTCGAAACCAGTTCTGCGTTTGAAGAATAAATTGGGGGGCAGATAGAAGAATCCTGATGAGCCCATGGTATAAATGCTACTTAGAATGTAAAATAAGGGTGCAAAAATCCCACATGTTATCTGACCATCCTGCTGTGGTATGTATGAGAGAGGAAATAAATGACCACCAGAGAATATTACCTTATAACCTGTGAATTTCTTTTCAAATGACTATTCAGTTTGAAAGAATATAAGTTTTAAACTGATCCATTAAAACTGAGAACTCTGGTCTAAATGTGTTTTAATATTGATCTTAGCTACCATTTTAATATAATACTTGCTTAATTCTTTTTTAATATTTGTATACTCACTGTTTTTAGCTTTTAAATACTGTTTTAATGATCTAAACCAGAGGTCCCCAACCCCCGGTTCGCAGCCCGGTGCCGGTCCATGGCCTGGGCTGGACCGGGCCGCTGAGACAGACCTCCCGCCCCCCCCCCGCATGCACTCACCCCCCCGCTGCCTGTTTGCGCCTGCGCGCGTGCTCCAGCACACCAGTGCGAGTGCCGCGCCGCCATTTGCGCATGCGCATGGGCGCGTGTGCTCCCACACGAGCACTGCCGTTTGCGCATGTGCGCTCGCGTGCATGCGCAAATGGCGGCGCAGCACTCGCTTGCTTGCGCATGCACGCGAGCGCGGGGGGGTGCCTCACCTTCCCCAGCCGGTCCGCGGACCGAAAAAGGTTGGAGAACGCTGATCTAAACCACCTTGGGTCCTTTCGGGGAGAAAGGCAGGATAGAAATGTTTTAAATAAATAAATAAGTAAATAAATAATCAACTAAAGTGATCTAAATAAACTGCACAGCTGGATCAGACACCCATCTGTTTCAGGAGAGTCCCAAAGCACAGCTGGATGAAGACACTGGTCTTTTGTTAGTCCTAAAAAATATTTCCTGTGGTGCTGTGTGTACGAACCGGCACGAAACCTCTGAACCAAGGTTCGTGCCCATCTCTAGGCTAGAGAAACACATCGACCGAGCCAGTTCTGTGGGGTTTTTCTAGGGATGGTCAATTAACACCTGCCATTCCCCCCAGGGTCCTCTGGTCAACAAAACCTGATGCTTACCTCTGAGTGAGTCTTAATGATGTGGTATTTGACTCCGCTTTCTGAGCTAAACTCCTTCTGACACAGAAGACAACGATACTTCCCCACGGAGTGGTCTCCCTGTAAAGCAAACGCCAGCGGTGTGTGAGTTTCCCCTCCGACGGCAACCTCCATCTGCGACAGCCAGAACTCTTTTCACATAATAACTCTTTCGTTCTTGAATAAGAGTGGCTCAGGGGGGCTCTAATAATTATATGCTTCTTGACAGATTTGGGAACAAATCATGTCCGCCTAAGAGGCCAAAATGGTAGCCTCGCCTTCCCTCGGTCCAACTAGTCTTCTAACTACAAGCATTCTCTTGAACACAGGTCTGAAATGGTGCAGATGAGATATAACTGTATCACACAATCTGTTCCTCATTAGACTGGTGCGTATTCTTTTTGTTATATGCTATCAAGTCGCCTCTGACTCATGGTGAACCATGAATGAACCATCTCCAAAATGCCCTTCTCCTCAACAGCCTTGCTCAGCTCTTGTAAACTCAAGCTTGTGGCTTCCTTTAGGGAGTCAATCCATCCCATGTTTGATCTTCCTCTTTTCCTGCTGCCTTCCACCTTTCCAAGCATTATTGTCTTTTCCAGGGACTCCTGCCTTTTTCACGATGTGCCCAAAGTAGGACAGCCTCAGTTTCAATATTTTTGGCCTCCAAAGATAGTTCAGGCTTGATTTGATCCAGGACCCCCTTGTTTGTCTTTCTGGCCGTTCAGGGGATCCGCAAAGTTCTTCTCCAGCACCACCTTTCAGTTCACTGGTGCTTACTATAACACCATGTTTCTCAGTCTTTGGGCTTTCGAGATGTTTTGGGCTTGGGCTCCCAGAATCCCTGAACTTTGGCTATGTGGGCTGAGATTTTGGGGAGTTAAAATCCAACAACACCAGGAAGACCAAAGGGTGAGATTCAGTCCTACAATTCAAGTCAGGCGTGGGAAAAAGAATTACAAGGTGGCTGTGCCCAAAACCTAGGTGGCTGCAAGTAAATTTTTATGTTTATGGCTAAATATCTGACTGTATCACTACTGTTTTTGCAAAGCAATCCACAGCTATTCTGGTAGAACATCTGGAGGGGATGGTGGTTAAGCTAGTATAGAGAAGTGGATGAAGTCAGAGCCATAACTAGGGCAGGGCAGCTGGGGCTTTGCCCCACGGTTCTGAAATCAAGAGGACGCAAAAAAAAAATTGCCACCAGAAGGCCATGAACCCATCAGTTGGCATTTGCTGAGCGAAGTGCACAAACCTGCCCCGCCCTTGTTTTTATACTGCCTCCAATCTCTCCTTCCTAGGGCAGAAACGAGCATAAAACAGGCAAGAATCAATAGGACTCCTGTTCCTCAGATGCAGGTGTTCCTCCCATTCCTTCATCCTTTCCCTGTGCTTGCCAATATCATGTGATCTGCGCTTGACCAATAGCGCAGGGAAGCCCAAGGCACCAAACCACCCGTTACGGCTCTGGCTGGAATATTCCATTACAACTTGGGAAGCACAAGTTCAAATCCCCACTTGGGTCTGAAACGTATCAGGTGCCCTTGAGCTACACACACTCTCACATTTATCTATTATCTCGAAGGGTTGCTGTGAGGATAAAGTGAAGAGAAATAGAAACGGCTACACTGCATTGCGCTTCTTGGAGGACATATAGGATATAATATGTAAGAAACAGAATACCTGTCAATATTCACACTTCCCTAAATATTGCAATGGAGAAAGATGGGGTATAGATACTTGAAAGAAAGAAAGAAAGAAAGAAAGAAAGAAAGAAAGAAAGAAAGAAAGAAAGAAAGAAAGAACAAGAATTGTCGTTAATACTATTAAATGCCGTGACTGCTGTTTTATACTGCACATTGCTGGACATGCCATATTCACAGACGTCAGCAGTTTCATTCCACTTTACAGAATTCCACTTCAAGCACTGGCATCTTTCTCTAATTTATGACTTGACTGGATCAATAAGCCTTCGAAATTTCTCTCTCAGGCTGTTGAGCACCTAATTAAAAAGCTGAATTCTCGTTATCACTGACCTTGTGAAAAATTAGCTTCCCATTTTGCCTAGAGAGGGTGTAATATGTTCTTTATTGACAAGAATGTAATGCCTGAGTTCCCAGAGGATCTGGAGGTGAGGGAAATGGGCCAAGAAATGTCTTTGAAATGGGACTGGGTTCTCAGTTTACAGCAGGAAGGTGTGGGGTGGACAAAATAAATCTACCGAGAATTTGAAAGACCTGAATAAATCCTTTGCCGTGTTCTGATCCAACAAAAAATGAGCAAAGGCTGGGGTGTCCAAATTATTCAAAAAATCACGAAGCTACAATCCACTGACCTGTGGCATGAGATAAGACCTAAATAGTGAGTCCATGGCACTCAACCCCACTAATTACAACTAATTTCACTCTTTCTAACCACTAGGTAACACTCTCAATTTGGCCTCATTTGGACACGTTAACATTTTCAGTTCACCACGGAAAATGAGGGTGTGTTTTAGTATACTGCCTAAAATGTAAGCTTTGATTAAGGACTGTGTTATTTCATGTGTTGTCTCAAGAATCTATGTTTCACCAAAGGTAAGCGAAAGAGACCTGAGCTGTTACCAGCTTTGTGTTTTCTGAATCAGCTCACCCACGGCCAAGCAGGGATTAGAACTCACATCTCCTGCGTCCTAGTCCATCACTCTAGCCACTACACCACACCGGGTACCCCATATCTTAGCTCTGCCTTGGTTATGGCAGGAAAGGAATTTACTGTGAGTGATGGGTTGTTTGTAAGAAGCTTCTTCCATGTTCTTACCTTGTTGCAATTCGCAAGGTGGGCTTTCAGGCCCGACACACTGGAATAGATGGCTGCACAGCACTGAAAGGAGAAAGAGATGGGGATGATGAAACAGACAGGGAATGGGGCAGGCGGATTCCCCTCCCCTCCCCATCATTCTCTCTCAACCTCCAACCTCCCTTTCCTGCGTTCCAGCCCCCACCATCTCTTTCTTTGCAAGCTCCTACTAATCAACCCATTGTTAATCTTACACGTTATCCCTGGGTATTTCGCCACATGCTTTTTATTGACACGAATGGGCTTCCTAAGGCTCGATTCTCCAGCAGACGAAGATTATCCTTAAACGGATCTTTGAACCCCTGGGTCTTTCCAAGCAGTAATGGACGGCCCTGCTGAGTGATGAGAGATCTTACAGTAGCAAACAGTGGCGAGGCCGTTGCATGAGGGAAAGTGGGTTAATCCTCCTCCAGGCAGTGCCACAACCCATTTCAGAGCTGTGAATCATGTCGCTGGGTGCACATTTAAGGGCCGAACGCCTCTTGTCTACTGCGACAGCAAATTTCCCCAGGGCAGAGCATGCAAAAGTTGCTTTTTAAGATTACAACTCCAACAGGTGTGCTGGCAGAGGATGCTGGGTGTTCTAATCCAAAGGAGGAACTCCGCCAGCCTTTTGCTCCAGTGTTAAGATTTTCCACACACATCCTAGAAAGAAGACTTCCTGCAGATCACAGATGGCTCTCTTTTTCAAACCCCAAATTCCAAGATAGCTTGTTTGGAGGGCTACATCTCCAATCACTACTCATCTCTACCTCTTCTCCCTTTTGGGCAAAGCGTGTCCCTTCCAGCTCCACACCCCTACTTGAGGAATCTTTACACCAAAAGTTGTTGTTATGTGCTGTCGGGTCGTCCCTGACTTATGGCCACCCCATGAATGAGCCATCTCCAAAATGTCCTGTCCTCAACGGCCCTGCTCAGTTCTCGTAAACTCAAGCTCATGGCTTCTTTTGGGAGTCAGTCCATCTCATATTCAGTCTTCCTCTTTTCCTGCTGCCTTCCACCTTTCCCAGCATGATTGACTTTTCCAGAGAATCCCGTCTTCTCGTGATGTGCCCAAAGTAAGACAGCCTCAAGTTTCAAAATTTTTGAAAATTTCAAAAGAGGAACAACAACAATCATCACCATCATCATCCCAGAAATAACACCATCAGAGCTACAAAAACCCGGCAATTTTAGGAACAGAATACATACTGCGCCGATATTTAACAGGTACTTAGGTTTTTTTGTTAAAACTTGTATCTGTTGTATAATACCAGTCAATGCTTTTATAGTTTTGATTGACTGTGCGTGGTGTTTTTGAAGAAGAAGAAGATCTTAGAACTACAGAGCTGGAAGGGACCCTCTGGATCATCTAGTCTAGCCTCTGTTAAGGAGACACAGTGGGGAATTGAACTCTCAACCTCTGGCTCTGCAGCCGGATGCCTGAACCACTGAGTTATTTTCAGCCTGCCTTTCTGCCCTGTTAGTCAGGGTACTGACAAGTTACCTAGAACACAGTAGGACACACAAACACCACAAAAAGTACCACTACAAAATCACAGGTACATAATGACACAGAACTGAATCAAGGCCACCACAGCGAAGGCCTGCCTTCTGCAGTTGCCCGACAGAAGCACCTTTCCCCACGAGCAGGGCCTTACTAGCTTGTTCCTCGCTGGGCATGCAGTTTGCAGATAACGCCAGATATAATATAAATGCTTTTGTGGCATCTTATCTGGTAGCCCAAACAGACTCACTGGCGCTCTCTCAGCAACAGAATGACACTCCTGGACCAAATCTCTGTCCAAGCACTGGGGAAAATTAAGCAGCCCAGAAACAATGAAACGTAATGGCAGAGCTCAGAGTTCCCTCTAATTTTCATCCTTGCTATTGCATGGAAGCCTCTCCTGTCTGTGTGTGGAGGACGGGGTTTCATCTGAAACCTGGAAGTAAACAGCCATCCACACCGGCTACCACCACACGGCGCCAGTGGCGCTGTGTGTGTCCACACGCGCGTGCGCCTTGGAGGGAACAGTGGCAGAGCCCCATCAGATTATAGTTCTCCTACTTGGATGCAGGAGGTGTAGGTGTCCACCACACTACCCCAAACACCATGACCTCATTTGATTGCAAAAGCACAAGAGAGTCAGTACTGGTTAGCCCTTGGATAACAGGCCACCAGACAAATACCAAGACACTCCACCAAGGAGAAAGAAAGAAAGTTGCGTGAAAGCCTGTAAAGTCACGGTCAATCAGAGTTGACTGTTCAAGGATCAAGGGCCTGACTCCATATAAGACTGTGTCGTATGTTCCTGCTTCCAGGAACAGTTAGCAATGTCAAAACAGGCAACACAGAGGCTTAACAAGAACTGGAGCCTGATAAATTTTGCATCAGAACTGGGATTCCAAAATCCAGGAGAGATTACAATTCTTGCAGAATCCAGGGGCAGAAGAATCTAATTCTGACAAATGTGCCCTTGTGAAATGACAGTACAAACTCCTCTTTACCAAGTGATGTATTACAAACCAACTGAGCATCAAGTCCAATGAGCTACAAAGGAACAATGACCAACTTCCATTCTTCCTCCCCTCTTTAGGTCCTGTATCGTTAATGACTGATTCATACATCTCCTCAAGTCTCCAGGTAGGAAAAAACCTAAGTGGAGGACCGTCCCTCTAATTTCACAAGCGTTTCTACAGGAACCAGACACTTACATTATTTGGACAGTTGATGTGACCTTTTTCCTTCACTTCATTTTTCCATTCCTCCAGGAGCTCTGGATTCAACTTCGGAAGACCAGGACGGGTGTAATTTAGCTGCCAAATTTAAAATGGTGGTTAGTGGAAGTTGATGACAAGAAAGACTGTTTCGTGAGAGAAGGTAGCTGTGAATCTTCCAGACCTCTTGCCTTTTCTGATCTCCCTCTAACTGGTTAACAGTTTGGAACAAAACTTGGCAAAGTCGTGTGTTTTTGGACTGCATGTCCCAGAATCCCCAACCAGCATGCTGGGGGATGCTGGGAGTTGTTCAAAAATGTAATTTTTGCAGGCACTGAAAAGGAGCTGGTTCTCCCCGGTTTGACAAAGTGGATGACTCAAGAGCTTGAACCTCAGCTAGCTGCTCTGATTTCCCATATGCCTCCCAGACCACAAAGCAAAATCCTCCACTTCTCTCCACCCGACCTCCAAACTACCTGGGCAGACTCAGGCTCTTACCCGTTTTGTTTCAGGGACCAGATCGTCCTTCATCCTCCGTTTGGTCCAGTCTTTGGCCAGCTCATCCTCAGCAATTTCTTGCAAATGGAAGACAGCAACTTGGGCCGATGTGCGCCGAATCCTACCACTCGGAGTCCTCTCTAAATCGTCAACTGGGCTGGCTTCAGGCTTTATCTCAGGCTGTTCTGGAGGCTTAAGAAGGCAAGGACGGGTTTTCAAATGGAGGCAGTTACCAGATGAGCGGCGGAATGGATAGCAAGGAAGGATGTTTAAACTCTGCCTTAACAGTTTGACGGATTAGCACCACGGGTCCTAATTCCAGTTGTTAGCCCCAAACAGAGTAGACCCACTGAATTAGTAGAACTTAGTGAGTCAATACTCACAAAAGTTCCGCTCAGTCAATGATCTAAAATCTGAATTTAGGCTCTGGGCAGCATCAGGTGTTATCAGTTATAAGATAGTATTTAGCCCGCAAAGGATTTACTATTTCATTTTCATTTCACTTTTAATTTGTACTGTACTTTTGCATAAGGATCGGAAATTAAGCCCAGACTGGCTGACAGCATCTGGTGCATCCTGAAATAACATTTTTCTTTAAAAGAGCAGTAAAGAAAAGATGAGGTTCCTGTTTGTATCACTGTCACACATGTCATATTCACTTATACACCCCTTCTGTCCTGTTTCCATATTAAAGCTGCATATTTTAAAAATCCACACCAAACTTTGCATGTAAAATATGCAGATTTTTTTTTTAAAAAGTGCACTTTGGTTCTGATATGTACCTTTTAAAACACGTCTTCAATTTTCTGCTTGTTTGTTTGTTTGTTTCTGAGCTGAGAACTGTGTTAGAAAAGGTGGTACATGCAAAATATGAATTTGCACATTATTCTAGAAAGCATAGATCAGGTCATTTTCTACCGGCATTTGCAACAAATATATTCCTTTAGCAAACTCTAGTCCTAGCTCTCATGGATAGAGAAAAACAGAAAGACACATGGGCCTAGTGGGCGCAGGCATATTGAAGAAGCATACAGGGGAGGGCCTAGGTGTTTATAATACTGTTTGCAGACCGAGAGTTTAAACCTTCTTAACACACAATGAAGCTGGAGGAAGGTTTGCCATGTGTCCCCTTGGGCAAAGCACTTTTTTCCAGCTCTCATTTCTGTGTCAAATCATCCAAATGCACAGTTGTTATAACTGCCAACCTGCTAAACCTTGCAAAGCACTGCAGAAGATACAGTGATATTAAACAGCAGCAATAAACAGAACCTGGACAGGTTACCTATTTAGATTACAGTGTCTAGAAGATTCTGGGGCTGGTGAGCCGAAACAAAAACCACTTTTCCAACATGTAATCGCTGAGAGGGTACAGGGGCTCAACAGCAAAGTGAGCAGACCCACCGTCGAGGGATGCTCCGACCGCACGTGGTAGTCATGCCCTGCTTTTGACTTGTACGTCTTTCCACAGTGTGGGCAAGCGAAGACTGGCTTCTCCACCTCGGAAGGCTGCTTCCCACACCTCTTCTGGTGGTACTGGTAGCCCATAAGGCTGGAGAAAGTAGCCACGCAGCCCTGCAGAAATGAAAACGAGAGGCAGTTGAGGAGCAATGCAGCAGGAACGCCAGCCAGTTGAAATAGCTACGGTGAAGTCCATTCCACCGACCTCATTCCTCTCTCCTCTTTCCCACCCTCTCACTCGTGAGGAGGACTACCGGATGACCCTTGCAGTCAAGTCCTCCGTTTACTTTTTGAAGCCTCTCTACAGATCAGATTTTACTTTACTTAAAAGAGACAGCTTGCTATAGCCACTTCCTGTACACAGTCTTGCTTTGCTAAAGTAGACTCTCAAACTCTCCCCCCCCCCCGACACACAATCAGAGCGATGAACAGCAAAAACAAAGGGGGAGCTAGGAGATTTGTTGCTGCAAACACACATACACACACACACAAAACCTGGCACTGAGGGATGGCTGTCTCTTACACTACTCTTAAACACACAAGAACATAGCCAGGAAAAAAAAGTTGGCAACTATACTGAAACGATCATTGTGTTTCCCCAAGTCTCCTCTCATCCTTTTGTACTTGGTTGTGAGACTTCGCTATTTCTTCCCGCACGTGTATGGATGTGCCATACACATTTTTCATGACAGAGACGTCGTGATTGACTTAAGTGTGGCGGCAAGGGCCTTTCAACTGCATATGTTTTTATCCATTCACATTTTTTAAAAAAATTTTATATGTTTTTTTCAGGAAGCACCACGAGACTTGAAATGGCATGTATTTTGAGGCAAGGTGCAAATTAGTTATTTAAAATATTTTTACCCCGCCTTTCTCCTTAAAAGGACCCAAGGTGGCTTACAGCATTATAAAGATATTTAAAAGCTAAATGGAAATGGTTCACAACAAAACCAACATTTGCATTACTGAGATGCCTATAAAACGGACAATGCATCGCATAAATTTTCAACACCAAACGAATTTTTGTTGCCCTTGAAGACAGGTTAGGTAGTTTCAGAGCTTAACAACAACAAAATAGGTTATTTCTCCCCTAGAATACCTTTCCCAGAATTTATCGGCCCATATGATTCTCAGCGTTCTACTTGCCTGAGAAAATGTAGAAAAACAAGATGCTACCGCTCTGACAACCTGTAAGACTGTCAGTATTCACATGTGAATATCAAGTATCCCCACATTTGGATTCACATTCACTGTTAATATATCCATTAATAAAAACAGGCTTTCCTGCTCCCTCTGAGCTTAAGTGCAATCCTCGCAGTAGCTGGGAAAGAAATGGATTTCCCCACAAACAGTATGTTGTTGCAAGCTATCTCTGTTGCGATGCATAGTATTTAGGGGTGGTTCAGCTTAGAATGAACGATTAAGAGCCATTAACTTTACAAAAGACCTGCTCCTCAAGCACTGAGATCAACCAGTCCAGCTGCTTCCATTTTGGGACTCTCCTTGGGGGGCTGTCCATGGGTTCTGTCACAATGAACACCAGCACCTCCAAATTGAGTACAACAACACTGGGCACAGATTTCTAAAACATAAACCAGGAAAAAGGGGAAAGCCGGAGACTTCTCCCACCGCCTCAGCAGTCTGAATCTACGGGACAGCACAGACTTATTTTAGGGCAAATAGGTTAGGGATCTTAAACGCCATATTACGTTTTAAATGCGTTGGATAATTAAGTTCCCAAGGGCCAGAAAACCAGGATTGTTTTTGAAGAAAGCAAATGGGTAATTTTTTGAGAGAGAAAAAAATTGTACCGGCGGGGGGGGGGGGGGGGGAGGGGGGGAGCCTATGATTGAGAAGGCTCATTTAAAGTATATTATTAGCAATAATGACAGCTGAGGCCAGTTTCCCAGAGTCCCAGCAGGATGGCTGTACGTGCTGTGGAGTTTGGCAGCCATCCCAGAGGTGGCCTACGATGCGCTTTTGTGCATGAAACAGAGATGACACACAACAACAACAACAACATGCAGGCTATACAACCCTAGGCGTATCTGTTCATGGCCCACCCTTTTGTTCAAGGTGTTTGGGGCAGCACTTGTGATCCCCTTTCCTCCTTTACGTTTGGCTCACAACAGTCTTAGGAGGCAGGCCACATGACAGAGCACGCCCAGCCCAAGATGGCTCAGTGACCTCCCTGGTTGAGAGGGGAGAGAGGAATTCTCATCTCCCCAGCCCTACTCTTTTTCTCCAGATAGGATGCCGCACCTGTTCTCAGGTGCGACATGCAGGATGTGACATGCCGCTTTTCCTCGGGGAAGTGGGCACAGGACTGCAACCTACACCACTGGCAGGCAGCTGCCCTGTAATTATATCAAGAAGCCTTCCAGGTGGTTGCAAGCCACCGTATGTCCCCCTGCCCTGGCTCCAGGGAACAAAAAGGACCGAGGATGCTGTCGGAGAGACCAATATCCCCAGCGTCTCTCACCTGACGTGCCCCCTCCGATCCACCTTGGAGCCTTTCACAGCTACTGGCTGGGCAGAAGGATGGAGTCAGTGACCCCAGTGGGGTGTGTGTGTATGTACATTGTTCATCCACCTGGGCCACCCCACCCTCTGCCTTGGAGCAAGGTGACCGAAATCCCATTGATTTACGCCCGTGTAAGTGAAACGGCACAGCCTGCAGCAACAAATTGCTGGTAATTAACAAGGCGCCGGTAGCATTCCTGTTATGAATCGGGGCCATTATTTCTTCCACTTCAGGGCAGGCGGCCATCAGGATAGCCCCCGTTCCTAATTAGCAGCAATTGTTGAACAAATATCGGCTCATGTTTTAGCCGCACAGAAGCAAACATTTTTGTTTGTTTGTTTATTTAAAATATTTTTACCCTCTCCTTAAAAAAGGACCCAAGGCGGCTTACACCATGGAAAGACAGTCTTTAAAGGTAAAAACAGTGAGTATACAAGAGTGGTTGGACATCATTAAAAACCAATATTTAAAGCTAAGAACAATTAGTATAAAGAGGCAGGTGAGATCATTAAAAGGCAATATTAAGGCTACAATTTTTATGATTAAAAAGCTTTACTGCACAACTTATGTTCAGTGTTACTGTGACTCAGAAGGCATAGACACAAAATTAGAAATGCCCCCCCGTCCCCCCTCTAATATGAAAATCCTACTGGTTTGGAATTGTCTGAAAAAGGGAGAACAAAAATGGAATATATATATAGCAATGGGAGTCAGACGTCTATTAGATAAACAGCCCCACCCAAAAGTAATGACTTAAGATGATGCGAACAACTAATCAGTTCAAAATAATTAACCTAAATAATTAAAAACAATTAATTAAATGGAATAATTACTCTTAAATAATAATAATAATAATAATAATAATAATAATAATAATAATAATAATAAATAAATAAATAAATAAATAAATAAATAAATAACCATTGCTCATTCTAAATACAGACAGACGGAAAGATATAACATTGTTGGCATCTAACAATAAAAACCCTGAACTTTAAAGCCGCTTAACATTTTAACAAAATGAGGTAACAAATTCATTTTAAACAGCCAGAATCCTACTGGTTATTTGTGTTCGCATTAAATACAAGGGGATAAACCACAGTGGCAAACCGCTCCTAGTTGATGAGTGGCTGCTTGTATTCTTCATTGTAGGCCAAGTCACATGACTGGTATGTGGCGAGGCATGCAAGCAATGAGGGGCAATTAGCTATTGCAGTTTATCCCATTGTACTCATGCTGAGCTAAACAACCCACAAGATTCTGGCCAAATAATTGCTTTTAAGCTCTGGAACTGAATTAGGTCTGCAAGCCAGTGGTTCACTTCCCTATTTCACACACAGGGACAACGCAGAAATCCTGCCCTCTGTGTGCACGAACGACCGTTGTATGAACAACCTCGAAGTTATTTGGCATCTTAGCACTTTTCAGAAAACGCCTTGGACAAAGGAGATCAGGTCGGACTTCTTCAATGCGTTGCCTCCCCAAATGTGCCTTACTACAACTCCCAGCATCCTGAGAGAGCACAGGGGCCAATGGCAGCATGCATGGTGGGGATAATGGGACGTGTAGCCCCACCCAACTGGGGAGGCAACCGGTTGAGGAAGTCTGGCCGATGGACTTGGCCACCACGCTTGAATAAAAAAAGCTCAAGAACCAGGTTTATCCGGCTCAGACTTCCTCTCTCCGAATACGTTTCTTGAAAATGTCTTGTTCTCCCCCGGCAACCCTACCGGCAAACTCAGCAGAAATAGGAGCAAAGAAGTGAAAACAAAATACCTCATTGGGGCATTTTAGTTTCCCCATCTGCTTTAGCACTTTCCTCAGCCTCTCCCGCTCTTCGAGTTCGCTCAGAGGAACAGTGGCTTCCACTGGAGCAGGCTGGAAAAAAAGGAACCAAGACAGGCGGCCGTGTTGTCTACCAGCTCGGACCTTCCCCTCGCCAGTTTCTGACTCCGAAGGGCTTTACTCTCAAGGAATCCGGAGTCCTGGCTAAAATACCCCGTGGCACAACCCAAAGGTGTCCAGATATCTGAATTATCTGAGAATAATTCAAATATCATTGGAGGATAATATTTCTGAGGTCCAGGTCTAGAGTTTTGTTGTTTATATATCCAAACGCTCATAAGCTATGAACAATCAATGCATCGGCATGTTTGGGAAATCATTAGGTTTTCAGAAGTAGGAATAATGCCAGCATTCTTATCCAAATTTGCATAAAGACTCCTGCTTTGCAGGGGGTTGGACTGAAGGCCCTTTGGGATCCCCCTTCCAGGTCTATAATTCTATGGCCAGTATCCTATTCATCCCGGTGTAATGGAAAGTTACCCCAGTGTTGTGCCTGGCAACAAGGAATTACACTGCAGAGTTGTGCTATCAGCCATGTGGATGTGGCACGACCAGTGGCGCAATGCGCTGGAGTAAATCCTTTGCAGAGACAGCACTGCCACCTGGGTGCTACCTCACCTTCCACCCATGCAATCTTGAGTTGCACATGTACAGTTGTGCAATAGGATTTTGGCCTGTTAAATACCGAAGCTTGATATAAATAACGAAGAAGTACAGATGGTGGTGTTCAGTGCTGATTCCTTCCCCCCCCCCCACTGAGTTTTCTAATTTTTCTTTTAAATGAATGCTAATTTCTAGCCCTTGTGGTTTGCTCCAAAACATGCAGGCAATGTGTAGTAAGAGCTGAGATTCCAGAGAGGTTGGTGGCTAAAATTTCTGCTCTTGGCTGGGTGTGGTGTGTATGTGTGTGCGTGTGTGCGTGCGCATCTGTGCATTGGCATCAACGCCTTCCACAGCTCCTTGTCTCTCCCCATGACCACGGGAAGTGGAATAAATATAACCCATTGCAACACACTGCAAAACAGGATCAATTATTCATGTTTGCAAAATGCATACACAGATGCAGAATTCACCTTCTGGACATCATCACGGCATGGAATGCACATACATTTGTGTAAAAAAAACCAAAAAAAAAAAAACCCCACCTCCCTAACCATGTGGTCTATCCATTGAAACAAAGTTCTGGTAATTCCTTTTTTGGATCGCTGAAAAGCCACAAATAAGACAAACATATGTCTCCCAGAAAATGTCACCAGGCAAAAATGGTCTAAAATTTGATGTAAGGCAAATACCTAAATAGTGGCTCAAATTCCACATTTTAATTTAGACCATCTTTGCCTGTTGCAAAGACCTGGAAAGTTCACCCTATGCGTATCTTTTTGGGGCTCTCATGAAAGAATTACCCAACTCAGAATGTTTTCTCTCTCTCCTAAAAACAGCAGAGTGACACAGAGGAATTTGCCTCTTACCTTGTTGACATGTTCAGCCATGGTGTGATAATTCAATCCCGCTTTGGACTTGAATTGCTTCTTGCAATGCTGGCATTTCAAGGCATCCTGCAACTGAACACAGCCAAGGGAAAATCAAGTTAAGCACTTCAAATGCTGAAGTGGAGGTGGCACATTATCAACCTTGGGGGGAGAGGGGAGGGAATCATAAATCTAGAAAGTGCATGCAAAGAAGGAGACGCTCCCATATTCATGATCCCAAAGGGCCCAAAACATTTTTCCAAAGAGCCCCAGAAGAGTCACTTTATTCAAATACTTTCTATTCTTGCTCTCACTGGTAGAGATGTACATTTTCTGCCTTCCCCAATTTCATTTTCTAGTGCTCTCAACATTATATTTGTACAAATTACATAATTTTTGGCAATTTACAGACATTGTGCAAAACTACAATCGCTTCAGCCTGGCCTTTTAAAAATTAGAAGCATTGGGCCAATGGTTTGTGTCTTTTAGAACAATCAGCCGGGCCTTCTGCGTTTGTTCAGTGTGTATGCTTTGCTTCTCAAAGAGAAACGATGCCAGATTGGCACAATGGGCCACAGAGACGTTTGCATATATCACAGGAATCTTGCAAGAGAGAGAGGGTGGAAAAAGTTCTCCTCGTCTTGGTCTCGGTCTGAAGGCGAGGAATCCTGCATACTTTGGAAATTTGATTGAGATGTCTCATGATGTGGTGACAGTGTAAATCAATGAGAATGAAGGATTTTGTGAGTGATCCTCACATTCTTGGTGTAGGTGTGCAATTTGGAGCAGAAACTGAAATTTTAGTCTAGAATTTTGTAAGAATCTGGGAAAGAGAGACTGGACTGGGACAGGTGAGCAAAGATTTGACAGATTCCTCAATTTTCAGATGGCTTGGCAGATAAATAAATAAAGTTAAATCGATCAATCGATCGATCGATCGATCGATCGATCGATCGATCGATAGATAGACAGACAGATATCTCTTTCCATAATTAGGAATACAAACATTGTACACGCCAGATTTAATCAGCAGCCCCCCAACTGCTTCTGGTGCCCCATGAGAAGTGCTTGTTTTTAGCTATGCAGACTGGTTTGGTTGGAGTGCAGAGGACCCCTCCATCATATGGAACGGTCTCTCTATTAGGGTTAGGTAGGCTTCTAACCAGACAACACTGGATGTTTCCACTCTCAACTAAAGAGCTATTTGTTTACCTAGACATCATCCTGATTATTCTCCAGGTTGTTAATATTCTCTCTTACTGTTGTACTTAATGGACTTCATTATTTTTATTGCTTACCTAATCGTTTTCATGATCATTTTCCTGATCACTAACATTATCAAGTTGCCCCTGGTTTTGAATGAATGGTTTTACCAGGATTTCATTACTTTTATTATTTGTTATTTTTTAGCTCCTGCATTTGCCTTTTTTTTTAAATCACAAACTGGCCAGAATCTTCTTATCTACCAATTGCCAGTATAATTCCTGCGGGGTACATTTTAGCAGTGAATCGCCACTAGTTCAGAATGACATTTTCTTCTTGTCATGGGCCAAGTCACATGATTCCTGTCTGTCACAAAAAAACAAGCAATAACTTCTTAATTGGTGTTAATTTGCCACAGAAACTTACATCCCTGGATTACACCAGTGGCCGCAAGGAAGCGAGGCCAGTAGTGTGACATTTTTAAAATGAAAAGCAATATAGAAATAAATGCTCCAAAAGAATTACCTGGAATTATTATAAAGATTTTTATGAACACAATATAAAAAAATAATCATGTACCGCCAAGTCAATTTGGTCTCATGGCAACCCTTTCCAGGGCTTTGCAGGTAGAGTATCCAGAAGTGCTTTACCCCTTCCCTTCCTCTAGGGGCACTGTGGGACTGTACAGCTGGCCCAAGGCCACCCAGGCTGGCTCTTCCCCCAGGAGGGAATTGAACTCCCAGCCTCTGGCTCCACAGCCAGATACCTGAATCACTGAGCTATCCAGCCAGCTAATAATAATCACGTGCCATCAAGCCAATTCTGACTTATTGTGACCCAGCCAGCCCTTTTCTTTCCACCAAGCAGGAATGAAACAGCCAGGCTGCACTGCGGGAGTCACACAATTCCCCGAGACTCACAAAGGTGCACTCACAAACCACTGAGCTATCCAGCCAGCATAAAAGCAATATAGAAAACTGATGCATTTTTTAAAAAAATATAGAAACACTCTTTTTTTTAAAAAAAAAAAGCATAAATAAGTTGCCTTTGTGCAGTGAGGTCTGGCAGAAGTTCCTTGGTTTGCCACTGCTTCCTCCCTTCTCTAAGTGGCATGCCTAGAAAACAAGCTGCTGACTTTGGCTTGCAGCAAAATCACAGTGGCAGGAGCTGCCGCCGTGAATCAACAGGCGACACGGCACCTTGTTTCTGTTTTGACATTTCTAATTCTGGACAAGAGCATATGCCATGTCCTACTTTTTGGCAGACTTCCATGTGCTTCTTGAGACCGAGGACTGTCTTCCGGGTGATCATGCTGCAGGTCGGACAAGCAACCTCTCCCTTCTCATTGATCGTCTGCTGCCACTGCTCCTCTGGGCTCACTAAAAGAGACAAGAGAGGTGGACATGGATTCGTACAGAAAATCAAGCTGACGGTGGGAGAAATTCCATGTCTTTGGAGCCCACGGTCACATTTTTAGACACTCAGCAGTGGACCTTGGAAGCTTGAGTTTTCTGGACTTGACTCTCAGAATCTGCTAGCTAATGATCATGGTGACTGGGGAGGATGGGGTTTTGAGTCCCCCAAATTAACAATTCCACGACCTTTTCCAAACCAAGCTACATAGGGTGAAGACAGATGTGCCTCTTTATATGGGATGCTTTCAGTGACGGTGGCAGGTGAAATTAAAAAATCCCCTAAACGAGCCACATTCACCCCTCGACGGTGGCAGACTACAAATCCCATCGCCCACCACTGTGGAACAATAACCCAAATAACCCAACATTTCTGATGGATGTAAGGTTGGGGAAGAATGCTCTAGCTACTATTTACTTTAACTTATTAAAATATTTAATCCTCTCATTTACTGTAAGATGGTTTCTGCTCAAAATTGGCTTGTAGGGCAGACATTCCCAAACTTTTCAGCATCACTAGGAATTTTGGGGAAAATCTTGTACCTTCTCACCTTTTTCTTTCATCATCACATTATGAAATGTTATGGTAGGTGACGTTCAATCCTTATCTTCCTACCGTGTTTTCCCGAAAATAAGACAGGGTCTTATATTAATTTTTGCTCCAAAAAACGCAGTAGGGCTCATTTTCAGGGGATGTTTTATTTTTTTCCATGTATTATTATTATTATTATTATTATTATTATTATTATTATTATTATTATTATTATTATTATTTATTTATTTATTTATTTATTTATTTATTTATTTATTTATTTATTTGATTTATATCCCGCCCATCTGGTATATTCTACCACTCTGGGCGGCTATGTAGATGTATGACAATCTACATTGATTCAAATACAGTCCTGTCATCTTCTGGTTGCTGCACAATGGTGGAGGGCAGGGTTTCACTTAACTAGGGCTTATTCTTGGGTTAGGGCTTATATTACGAGCATCCTGAAAAATCATACTAGGGCTTATTTTCAGGTTAGGTCTTATTCTTGGGGAAACAGGGTAGCTATGTCTCTTCCTGCACTGTTCACCCGACAGGTGTGCACCTGTGCATAGGTGTATTTGTTCATGAATGTCTGCATGTAAATCAGAATTGGGAACCACAGCTCCTGTGGGCATTTTTGTGGCCAGATCTGTTTTTTCCTGACTTGGGACCTCTCCAGACACATGCCTTCCTGCTAATTTGGTGCGTGTATGTGTGTGAAAAGGAGAATCTCCCTTTAACATTTTCTCAAAGGCAAAACGGCAGCCCTTGCTTTAGCATGTGGTGACAGTGGCCACCATTTTCTGTGTTTCTGCAACCAGAGCTGAACCATGTTTTTAGTATGGGTTTATTCTAGGGTTGCTCCCTAAGAGGGCAAAATTGAGCCCTGAAATCTGTTGAACGTGGATTATTACACTTTTGGGAGATTTAGATGGGAGAGACTTTGGGCTGCATGTCAATCACACAGTAGCAGCTAATTATTCCTTCTCTAAATGAGTGATGTTCTCAGCAGTTAGAGTCTGAGTGTTTATGAAACCAGTCAGTTACTTAAGTCAGTTACTTATTTGAAATAATGAAGTTTACCTGTTAAACTCTCATGCTGTGTAACAAAGTGACTATGTTTTGTTTGTTTTTCTGACACATACGAAGATTTTTATTTTTTAAAAGCACTTTACCAGAGCTCACAGTTCCATGCTCAAGTCTAGCACAGTACTAACTGAACAAATATGGGCAGTCCGTGGTCACTACCAGTTACGGGAATCACATTTTGTAATATGGTGCAAGGGGACGTTGGTAGCCAAAAGAGGCCGGGCCACTTCAGGATCGTCCAAGCAAGACGTGGACCTGGTCTTGTTCCCACTGCAACGTAACAGACTACGCCAGAGTGAGGCCTGCAATGTTGTTTATTTGACGGGCCTCACATTGATCAGAAAAGCTGGGAACGTGGATTGGTGGGAACAGAGCCTGCAGCTGTGTTTATCTGGAACATCCTGCTTTCCTGAAATCTGGAAGGGACCCAAAGAAACATGTTTTTGTTCCCTGGCTTCCCTATTGCCTTATTCTCCATTGGACAGTATTTGAAAATTCAGAGTGATCTCTATGGGACAATTCACGCAGCCCCTGAATGAACAAGCAAGTGGCTCTTTCACTTTTTTTTCAAGCTGCAGGCAGAAAGCTTAAGACATTTCAATGGCAAAACACACACGCCATGCTAGAAATGTGTGCTAAAACACAGTTTTCTTGGGACATCTATGACGGTGCTGGCCTGGTCTTATTTAATGACCGACTCCGTGCAAAATGCAAGGGAAACAGTTGTTTGAAAGTGTACATCCTTTATAATTCATGTGATTTATTACTCTGCTATTGAAATTTCAAGGCTTCTTAAAATAACTGAAGGTCAAACTATACTTTACAGATAGAAGCTGAAATTATATTAGTATTCGAAAGACGTGATTCCAGCAGATATTCATGTCTAAGCAAGCAGACTTGCAAAGGTACTCACAAATGACCTATCCCAAGCTAAATTGCTCCTGCAGTGATAATCGTATCTCTCTCAGCACTTGGGGAATTTTAAATCTTAGAACTGCAGAGCTGGAAGAGACCCTATGGATCACTGAGTGATCCAGCCTCTGTCAAGGGGGCACCGTGAGGAATCGAACTCCCAACCTCTGGCTCCACAGCCAGATACACCTCTGAGCTATCCAGCAGTTCATACGAGAGGGGTTGGCCATCATGTAGTCCGTGGGCCATAAGCATCCCTCAGGGACACAAATGCAGCCCCCACCACTCCTGGAGATCCCCAGACAATAGTACAGTCGTAAATTTGGAAGCGCAGGTATTCAATGTCACACTCCCCCAGCCATCCCCAACCATCAGAAGAGTCCAAAAATCCAGACAGCTGAATTGGTTCGCCTCAAGAAATGATAAACAGGCCAGTTGTAAAGTTAACAGCTCTTAATTGCCCATCCTGGACCAAAACCAGTTTGCATTACAACAAGATTTCCATAGTTTGTATTACAGCAAAGACAACTTGCAGCAATATACAGTCTCTGGGAAACATGTGGTCATTAAATGATGTAGGGGGCTTTTAAAGCAAATGTTCTGGTTTTCGTAAGAATATTTTTTTAGGTGGGGGAGGATCTGTGAGCAGGTGAACCCTGTAAGGTACAAGAATGGGTGAGAGCAGGCCATGGACTTAAGGGATGCCCACATCTGCTGAAATGCAGTTTGGGTCCCTAGCTGAAAACGTGGACCAGCTTAACATGTAACATCTGCTGAAAGAGGTATCATTTGACCTGCAGCCAAGTACTGCACACCCGCCACGGCGGTAGGCTCGGCGATTCAGACTCAGTGGGCCATCTGTCGGGTGATGTCGGTGAATTCCAACCGTGTTTCTTGTGGGCGTGCTGCATCTCCTCCCCAGGTCACCTGCACATGCAGCCACAACCCCACACGTTCAGTGGCAGGCATTCAAATGTGAAGACGTGAGCACAGTGGAAGAAAACAGCCAGCCATGTCTGAAAAGGCCCATTAACAGAGGACAACCATATAGAGTTGCAGAGAGGGGGGTTCCTCGGGAAGGCATCAGGAACCGTTTTTGGCCCAGATGCTCACCTGTAGTGGAAGGAGCCGGTGTGACTGCTGTCGGCGCAACCTCTTTTTTCATACTGGATCCGGACGATTTCTTTTTCTGCTCGTCGCTGTTGCTGTGGTTGTGGCTGCCGCTCAGGCCGGCCTCCAGCTTCTTCGCTCGGTGTGCTTTCGCTTTGTCCTCCGCTTTGGCCAGTCCTGAAGAGGGGCAGGAGTGAAGACCGTTACCTTTTCAGAGGACAGCAGTTCCTCGGTTCAAAGTGGCACTGCACTTTTCTCCAAGATCACACCCTCCAGACATGTCGTATTAAGAGACCCATCACTCCCAGACAGCCTGCGCAGGCTTGCTGGGGGTGATGGGAACTGGAGTCTGAAACCTCTGGCAAGCATGAGGTCCTGGCTCAGAGACGGAGTACAAAATGTCTTTGAATTTCACCTCTGCCGTGGACAGAGGATTCGGGTAACTCAAGCAAGCCACCTGATTGGCTTCACTTCCTCGTAGCTTCCAGAAAGGGACAGTGATACTGATTCACCTAGAGAGACTGGTATGATGGTCACCACAAGATAACACCTTCAGGGATCACATCACCCTTCTGTGACAACAGCTCCACTGGCTGCCAATCCATTTCTGGGCATGATTCAAAGTGCTGGTTTTAACCTATAAAGCTCGAAATTGCTTGGGTCCAAGCGATCTCAAGGACTTTGTCTCCCTTCATGAGCCTGCTCAGGTGTTAAGATCATCAGGAGAGGCTTTTCTCTCAGTCCCACCACCTTCACAGGTACATTTATTGGGGACACAGGAGAGAGCCTTCTCTGTGGCTGCTCCCAGACTCTGGAACTCCCTCCCACTGGAGGCCAGACAGGCCCCATCTTCGCTGTCCTTCTCTGCAAGCAGGCAAAGACCTTTCTCTTCAGGCAGGCTTTCCCTTAGTGCCTGGCTGTCTGAGAGGTTTTCCCCCCAAAATGTACTGTTGTGTCTTGTTGCTTTTAAATGTATTTTTAATATTGATTTCATTTACTACTTTTTAATGTAATATTTGTTTAATTCTTGTTAAATATTTGTATACTTACTGTTTGTATACTTTTAAATATATTTGTATACTTTTAAATATTGTCTTTTTAATGGTGAAAGCCATCCTGGGTCCTTTTTAAGGAGAAATGTGGGGTAAAATATTTTACATAAATAAATAAAAAGGCTTCTGAACTGTTTAATGCTATGTACTTTTAATTAGCACAAACCACAAGTTTTCAAGATGTGATCAGAAAACCATACCTTGTCCCTGAGTTCCATTTTAGTGTTTGCAAAAACAAAAGGAAGAACGGTTGAGCCCAACTATATTTCACCCTGCAAACTAAATTTCTCTATTTATTTCTCTTTTTTTTTCTAACTGCGGAGATCAGGATGAAAGTAACCAAGGCTGGATTACTGACCCAGCTAGTGAAGCCCTTGTGATTTTTCCAGAACAGCAGCGATGCCTTTTATGAATTTCTGACCCACCCAAGTTCAGTGTAAACTGACAAACATCACAGCCAACTACATTGAACTTTTCCCACAAGAAAGGAGCCAAACTATTAGAAAAGGAAAAGTCCTTCCATTCCACTTCACTTGATTTTAATTTTTTCACTTTTTGAAACCTCTAATTCTTTCTGACCTGAACAGATGATTTGCAAATTTTGGTAAATGCTTTAGAAATGAACTGAAGGGATATTTCCACTCATCTGCACAGGCGAAATTCAATAGGTGCGCTAATCCCCGACATGCAGAGAACCATGCTGTATTTGCCTGACATGTGTTTATTACAGAGAAGAAGCCTCATTAAAAAAAAGAGGTGGCAATCTTAATTTAGCACCAGAGACACGGTTGAATACACAGGTATCTGAAGCCAGACCTTTTAAGGGTTAAACACTCAAAGCCCATCCTACCTGTGTTTAACCCGTACAGGGGCTGCCCATTCTACCTAGACATCCCAGGTTGGATGGCTGAGGGCGTTAACCCTGAGGGAAGCCCGGAAGGAGAAAACAAGGAACCGGGCCTTCTCAGTGGTCACTCAACTCCAGAATGAGCTGCCGTAGGAAATTCGCTTGGCCCCCTTCTTTGGCAACTTTTAAGAAATCCCTTAGAACTTTCCTATTCCGGCAGTCTTTACAAAATACTCCATCTGAATAGCCCGCAGAGAGTATCATTTTTAAAGTTGCCTTTTTAAAGCTGTTTTTAAATTTAATGTTCATTTTAATGTTAATCTCGCTTTTTACGCTATTTTATGTTATTATCACTGCTGTGCACCGCCCAGAGTGACCACTGGTCCGATAGGCGACACAGAAATCGAACGAATGAACGAACGAAAAATAAGTAAGTAAGTAAGTAAGTAAGCAAGCAAGCAAGCAAGCAAGCAAGCAATCCCTAGACCTGGACAGAAAAAAATCTGTCGGTTTCACTCTTTTTGTTCTGTTTTGTTCTTATTTCTGATCTGCAGAGAATTTTGAAAAAATCTAAAAAAATGAACTGAAATGACATACTCCTCTCCAGGGACAATTAAAACACAAAATATGTTTACTTTAATTTCTAAATCAAACAAAGAAAAGTTTTTAAGGAGTCCACCAAGACCTCCAGAAATTGGATTCATCAGAAAAATCACTGGATCCCCAAGGGGCTTAGATGGTCCTTATGGGGCGTGGAAAGACCAGAGATGGGTTCCTAGAAGTGTTTTTGAAAAGCCGTTTGTAAGAATTTCTGAAAAGGAATTTATGAGGGCCGTAAGTGTGTTCCAGTGGGGAATGTAAACAAGAGAGCCTGCAGGGGCTCACGCACATGGCCCTGATCCATGAAGGCCTGCAAACTACAGCTGTCAAGTCAAATCAGAATAGCTGTCATGATCAGAAATATACACCGTGGTTGTGAAAGGCCAACAGAAAGCCCTGGAGGGCTACAGAACAGGGGATAAGCGTGCAGCAAGGCAAAGAGGCTAATGGATCAGCTATTATTTTTGGCTGTATTCATGCTCGCTTATGCCCATAAGCGCTGGTTCCCTTTCTCTCACTCACCCTACCCCTTTCTTGATGGTTTTAGCCTCTTTTTTTCTTCTCCCACCTCTGCTACCCCAACTCCCCCATGTCAACATGTCAACTGCAAACTCCCTGGGGAATGGGGGGTTGTCATTTCTGCTTAGCCTGTCAGGTGCCATGAAGGTTGACAGCACTAGGGCAACTGCTGCATGCAAACCTAAGGAAACGGTTCAAGATTGACACTGGCATTTGATCTCAGTAATCCCCTGCAGAAAGGCAAACACTGTGAAGCTTAGTCCAGACACGAAACAGATGTTTCTGGTCAGCCGCAAGGCAGATCAAGGAACAGTGATACAACCTGTGCCAGAACAGGTTGCACTTCCAAATCTGCAGTTTGGTGGAGAGTTTGGACATATAATCTGGACTACCATTCCCAGAAACCGCCAGCCAGCGTGGTTGGTGGGAGTGGTAGAGTGATAAATTTGGAAGAGCAGATGTTCATCATGACAGTCCTTGCAGTAAGCATCCCCCCACCCAAAAGAAGAGTTCAAAAAGGAAGGCAGCTGATTCCGTCCCGATCAACAAATGAGGAGGTCTTTTGTAAAGCTAATGAGTTAATAGACAATACAATACCAAAAAACCAGAAAACCTTTGAATCACAAGAGAGATCGCTTTGAACAATCTGCTGTTCCTGGAAAAATCAATTTGTCTGTCTGGGATCATAATGCCTGCAGCAAGGTTCAAAGGGAACAGGAAAGCCTGATAGGGATGACAAATTATGCCACCTTGGGTTCTTTTTGAAAAAGAAAGGCAGAATAAAAGTATTTTAAATAAAATAAAAATAAATACTTCCTGCTAATTATAAAGTCATGGGTCTGTGACCTTACAGGAGCATCGAATCCACAATGCTTCTGGTATTATTCAAAAATTCAATACTGACAGGGTTTCTTGCTGAATCCTGGGCTGGAATGCCCAGATTTTAGCAGAGAGAGAATGTCTGCCTGGCTACGTTTGCCCTCCCCCTCACCTTTCAATCCAAATGTTCCTGAGATGGACGGCTGCTCCCCGGTAAACTTCTTAGGAGTTTTCTGTTTCCTTCCTAACTCAAAAAGGAGAAAACGGAAATAAAAAATTGGTCAAACATCCGTCTGGAATTTCCAAAGGAAGGGCACAAAGGCATGGTTATGAAGAGGCGCAAAAAACCAGAAATTTGTTTCGAGGCCCTGTAGGCAATACCTGAGCTAGCACACATCCAACATACTTTACGTTTAAAGAAAGCAAGAGTTTACACAGCATCAATGGGAACCACAAACAGGGATGCAACAGGTGTTAACTAACCTCAGAATCTCCTTAGACATTCTGAGAACAACGGGCAATGGCCAGATGTAAGCCAGTGGTCCCCAACCTTTTTGACACTGCGGACCGGTTGAGGGGGGAAGGGGTCTGTGCGTGAAGGGGCGGCGCTCACTCGCACGGGCGGGAGATCTGTCTCCATGGCCCAGTCTGGTCAAGGCCATGGACCGGCACAGGGCCACGGACCGGGGGTTGGGGACCCCTGATGTAAGCCATGAAATCCTACCCTGTATGGCATGAGGAATAAATAAACCCAGGCTTCAATGAACCCATTTGCTCATTAGGCTGTCTGCTGGGCCTCTGCACGCTTGGAGTCTCCTCTCCACATAGGCAGTTCTGCCAGACCTCTTCCAGAAGAGACATCATTGCATGAGGCTGGTGGTTGCACCTCTGCATGCTCAGGGCTTCCTTCCATTGGCTGAAATGCAGTAGTAAGTCACAACTAGAAGATTCCCATTGAATCAATGGAATTTAGATAGGTCTTGGTTCACAAAACCCCCAATGATTCAACAGGGCTACTCTAATTGTGACTAAGGACTCATGTAGAAGTCCAGAAGGTTGCTGCCTTAAAGAGTGGTTAAGAACTGCTGGATAGCTCAGTGGTTTAGGCATCTGGATGCAGAGCCAGAGGTTGGGAGTTCAATTCCCCCATGGTGCCTCCTTAACAGGGGCTGGACTTGATGATCCGTAGGGTCCTTTCCAGCCAGGGCGGATGAAAATCAACGATGGCTTAAAATAAAATTGATGTAAATCACGATTTAAATCTAAAACATGTTTTTTTTTAAATTTAACCCGTAAAAAAAATATCCAGTTTTTAAAATTTAAATTACAATTTAAATCAATTTAAAACAAATCCACCCGGCTTCCGCCTCTCCAGTTCTACAATTATTATATCATTATAATATTATTATGATATATCATCACAATGGCATTCTATCATCCTTAAATCCACAGTTTGGGGGAAGTTAGGTTTTGGACTACAATCCCATGAATTCCGGAGCCAGCGTGGCCATTCGCTTCTCCAAGTCACTTTTCCCAGCTCTGAAATGTGCATTTCCAAATCTGAAATCCAGGAAAGGGTGGCGTGTCTGAGCCATTCCTTTGGGAAACACTGCTCTAATCTTACTGTGTTTCATCCTTTCTGGGTCTTCTTCCTGCACGACGGCCGGCCTGCTCGTCTGGTGCTTGGATCCCCTGCTGCCCAAGGGCTGAGCCGCCGGAGTCGCTGTCCCCCCTGCCGCCGTCTTGAACTCTTTGCTGCCTTGGTTCACAGCTGCACACTCCCCATTCTCAGGCCGCTGTCGGGTCGTGGCCTTCTCTACCTTTGCCTGTTTGGGATGGATGGTGGGGGAACCTGAACCCTCGGCAGCTCTAGGGCAAAGCACAGAGGGCTGGTTGAAAGGGGAGTTAAAACATCAAGCCTTTTACAGCTGATCGCCTCTTCCATCCCAAAGCCCCCCCCCCCCCGGGACACCTCCCCTCTCCCTCTGGCTCAAAAGCCATGCCTCGATACCTTTTCTTGCCTCCGCTCTTGCTGACGGCTTTCGACACTTTCTTTTCCGCGGGCGGGGCGATGGCCGGCAACGGCCGATCCAGATGGTTCCAGAGACGATGCTTTTCCAGCTGGGTTTTTGAAGCGAACGCGGCTTCACAATACGGACAAGGGAAGGTTTGTTTTTCCACGATGGCACCCTGCCAGAGAGCAGAAAGAGGGAGAAGGAAGTAGTATTAGAGCAGAAAGGAAGTCTTCTAGCCCAGTGGCTACCTGTTTTACATCCCCAGATGTTACTGGGCTACAATACCCTGAATACCACCTGGCTTGGCTGAGTGGAGTTCCTGAGACTTCCTGTCCATCCAAATCTACAGACTCAAGTTTGGGAACCATAATTCGAACAGGCCAGAACTAGGGTTTCTGGGATCTATCAGGATCCATTGGGAGAGCTGTACTCCAAAAGAAGTAACTGCTCCAAGATCTCCAGCTGACAATCAGGTCTTCAGCTTTAAAATGTCACCTTCTGGGTTACAAAAAGGACTGTCCCAAATTTCTACGGACAACATGCCGCGCTAAAATCTGAGGCAATCTTTCGAAAATCTTCAGGAATTCGTCGTATGACTTCTAAATCGGTATGTAGTTGCATGTGTATAAAACAACACTTCTGAATCCTGGTGGGGTTTTTTTCCTAGTTGAGGAATGCTAGCCACAGAAAAGACCATGTCAAGATAGGTCTTCCTATCTAAGAGGAGGAACGATGCCCTTTCTGGGGTGGTATGGGCGACACGTACTTTTCCAAACACCTGTACTGAAAAGATTAGCAATTTAAAAGTATCTGCTGACTTGTGAATCAGAGACACCCTTTTAAACCCAACAGGAAAGTGTGGGTTGGGAAAGTGTGAAGGCAAGAGGAGAAGGGGACGACAGAGGACGAGATGGTTGGACAGTGTCATCGAAGCGACCAACATGAATTTGACCAAACTCCGGGAGGTAGTGGAAGACAGGAGGGCCTGGCATGCTCTGGTCCATGGGGTCACGAAGAGTCTCCTCTTGCCCTCACCCTTTCCCAACATCAGGGTCTTTTCCAGGGAGTCTTCTCTTCTCATGAGATGGCCAAAGTATTGGAGCCTCAGCTTCAGGATCTGTCCTTCCAGTGAGCACTCAGGGTTGATTTAGAGCCTACCAAGTCTTATCTGGCATAGCTTTCCTGGTTGAAAGTAAATTCTCACTGCATCTAAAGAAAGCTGCAGTTCACAAATACATACGCCAAATAAATCTTATTAGCTTTCAGGGTGCCGCAGGGGCTTGCTCTTTTTGCTACATGAGACTTTTTGGACATTCAAACAGTGATAGAAGGACAGATCTCACATTGAACACAACACTGTTATAGATATGGGTCATGAAAAAGGAACACAGACCTCTGTCTTCCTTACCCCTAGACAGCGCTGGTAATGGTACTTCAGCCCATAGATGCTGGGAAATTCCAGCCAACAGCCAGTGTTGGGACATTTCACCCTGGAATGGGCCTTGAATTCTTCTTTCCATTGGTTCATGAGAGGCAGCTGAGAAGAGAGAGATGCCCACATGGCAGAGAGAGGAATGGACCAAAAGAAATGACAAAGATGAGAACCAAAAAAATCAAAAGACAGTAGACTGTTCTAACAACTGTTCATTCTTTCTTATTGTTGCTGGTTTGGGGCTTAAAAAGACTCATGGGTACAGTATCCTATTGAGCTTTTGCTGAGCAGCCATTGTGGAACCATGCTGCTTGCACAAGCATGGCTGTTGCACAAGCCAAGGGCGGGTTTTTTTCATGGGGAACTTGTACAATGACCATGTAAGGATGGGATTTCCTGATTTCTTGGACTACAAATCCGATAATTCCCCATTCTGGGACTTCTACCTGAACGGCACACAACTTACAGACATCTAACTGTGGTTCACCTGGGAGAAAAGGCCTCAACTGGAAGTCTTTGGAGGCTTAGCTAGGCTGAGATCCACCCAAGCTTCTTGCTCCTACCCCAGTGCTAGCTCTGAACAGCCTTTAACTAGTGTGGTCCCCTCCAGATGTGATGATCTACAGCTCCAATGGTGGCTGCGGAGGACGGGAGCTGTACTCCCGCACATCTGGAGGGCAACTTAGAGAAGAACATTGATGGTACTGTTGCCACCACCCATCTTGACCAAGGCTCCTCCACATTTGAGGGATTTGGTGTGGCTCCTACCCAACTGTGGACCTCCTCTGTGGTGTGCAGCTGAGCATCTCCATCTATAAGAACCCAGTGGTTTTCGGGTGGACACGCTTGGACCTCAGAACCCCCTTCCCCTATCCCAGGGGGCTTACTGCTGTTGACAAACTGCGATGCTGTGACCTGTAAGCCATCCCTTCTTGTATTCAGCTACTGGTAATGGGAATAGTTAGTTGCCTTGCATTGGCCGCCCATTCGCTTCCGCATTGATTTCAAAGTATTAATGATGACATATAAAGCCCTAAATGGTTTAGGACCTCAATATCTGGCGGAACGCCTTCTCCCACCTAGATATACCCGTATCACTTGCTCTAGCCAGGATGGGCGGCTGAGAAGCCTAACGCTGAGGGAAGCCCGGAGAGAAAGAATAAGAAAGCGGGCCTTCTCGGCAGTGGTCCCTCGCCTCTGGAACAATTTCCCCCCAGAAATTTGTCTGGTTCCCTCGCTGGGTGTTTTTAAGAGCCAACTCAAGACCTGGCTCTTTAGGCAGGCCTTCCCCCGTGTCATTACTTAATCTATTTCTTGCCGTCTTGAATTGTATTAATGCTGTTGTTTTATTTTATTCTGTTATTATTTGGATTGCTGTTAGCCGCCCAGAGTAGAGTTTGGTCTAGATGGGTGGGGTACAAATTAAATAAATTAAATTAATTAAATTAAATAGTGAGGAGCAGAGCAGGGAGCATGGCATTTATGGGATGACAGCTCCCAGCAGCCAGGCTGGCTGGTGGATTTTTGGAGTTAACATTCAAAAAGGTCCAATTTTCCAAACTCTGGATTAAATCCATCAAACCTGACTCTGTTCTGCTCCCTCTCTCTTCCCTTCTCTCCAGTTGTTTGAAAAGATGATGGATAATTAAAATCTTACAGGAATATCTTTCAGGGCCTGGCTGTCTGCTTTTGGCCGTCCTTTCCTCTTGCCTTCTGTTTTGTCACTGGTTGCATTTCCTGCAAAGACAGAACAGGATGGGGGGAGGGCAGAAGGAGAAGATGGGTAACATCAATGGATCTGTCAATCTGACATCTTACTGGAGGTCCATGGATTTCCTTCCACTGTACAATCTAGAAGAGTCAATATCTCTATCTAGAGATGGGATTTCAGATTTCTTGGACTACAGATACCACAATTTACAATTTTGGGAGTTCCGCTGACTCACACCTTTCGGGCACTTAGATGTGGCTCACCTGGGAGAAAGGCCTTAACTGGCCAGTTTTGAGGCTGAGCTAGGCCTAGCTATGTCCAAGCTTCCTGTTCAGAAAGGAAAATCCCAGCTAGGACTGGGGCAGGAACAGGAAGTTTGGGTGCAGTTCAGGCTCAAAGTCAACCAGCTAAGACGGTTCAGTGCAGATACATTAAAATCCCAGATTCTTGTGTCCAGTGGAGAATCTGTTTCTTAAGAATCTTGATTTTTTTCCATTTGAAAAGGAAAACACATGAACTCAAACATCTAGTCCTCAAGGTTTGCGCCCAAGTGTGTCTGTTTCTCTTGTCTCATCCTTACGCTATCAGCTCATACGAATGAGTGCTTGGAAAAGTTATATATATATTTTTGGACTACAAGTCCCAGAATCCCTCAACCAGTAAGCCTTCTGGCCAACCAACGACCCGTGTGATAGTCCTCCGTCTTTTAGAGCGGTCGCATCTCATAATTATAAAAGCAATTAAAAAGTTCTAATGGCACTTAAAAAAGGGGTGGTTCTCTCTCACTAAGTTGCAGCCCTAATGTAATCTGCTGTGTCTTAATTACTGTAAAAAGGGAGTCCTTCTAAATAACAAGCGGTTCATAACTAGTTATTCAATAAAGGAAGACCCAACCTTGAGTCTGCATGGCTGTTGACGACAGAACGTTTTCGAGGTCACTCCTTCACAGGCCTGCCCTAGGTCAGAAGGGACTTGACAGCACATTAGAACAACAGTTGCTGGTAACTAGTTACTTTCAACCTCTGTGAAGGGTAACTTGATGACTAGAGAAACCAGAGGATTGGCTGCTGGGACCCTTCTTTGGGAATGACAGCCCAACATGCTTGAAAGTTGGCAGATCCGGGGGGTGAGGGAGAACACTGGCCGAGGTTCCCTCCTTTCCTTTAAAATGTAGCCCCCTCCCCATTTACTCCACCTGGAAAAGTGACACGCTCTCTTACCAAGCCTCGATTGGTCGTACGCTGGGTTGATCTTCACCTCTGCCTTGTTGCTTTCTTTGTCTGAGCTGCTCCTGCTGGACCCGGCAACCTTTTTTCCAACTCTGTAAGAATAGGGATCTGCCATGGCTAGCAACAAAGGAGAGAGAGCATGATCAGGCACGACATGCATTCACAAGGAGCACGAAGCTTGGAGAAATTATTTTTGTGGACTACAGTGATGCCTCGCAAGACGAATGCCTCGCGCAACGAAAAACTCGCAAGACGAAAGCGTTTTGCGATTGTTTTGGTGACTCGCAAGACGAATTTTTCTATGGCCGTGCTTCGCAAGACGAATTTTTTTGCTTTTTTTTATAAAAAAATTAAATTTCAATGCATTCCTATGGGAAACCGCGCTTCGCAAGACGAAATTTTTCGCAATACGAAAGGACTCGCGGAACGAATTATTTTCGTCTTGCGAGGCATCACTGTATATAGAATCCCTTGGGTAGGTGGCGTATCCGGGGAGTTGCCACTCAGATAACGAACTTCTCCATGCTATGATGAGCTTTGATGATGAGCTGTGATAGGATTTGGGGGAGTGGGCAATCAATCTATAGAGGTCCAGAGACCACACATGCCCACCTGTGGACCATCAAGGGGACACACCTTCTCCTGTAACCAACCAACACCCCCCCTCACTGCAACACCCTCCTTTTCTCTAAAGAAATGGCGGGGGCAGATTAAACCCCACTGGTCCTCTAATGGCCATATATATATATCTATGTACATATATGTGTGTGTGTGTATATGAACAAAAGTGGCCATGGGGTTGGCCCCAGAGATGCTGGGGGGGGGGGGACTGTCAAAACAAAGCAACAGGCCTCAGAAAGCCTGAGCAAAATAATCATAATAATATACTTTTTTTTTTGGCAATACATTTTTGTTTGTGTGGAAGCACTGTCTGCTCCGGGTTTTAGTGTGAACATTACAGGAGCTATCCAAGATACTCAAATATGCATAGCTCTTATAAAGTTCATACCAAAATGTGGACCACATTAATCAACCCTGCGAAAATGGAATCATCAGCCACAAGAAAATATTTTTCAGGAACATTTTATAGGACGGGGGTTAAGCATTCACTCACCCTGCAGAAGCTCCCAGATTCAGCCCGCTCAACTAACACATAAAACAGGGATGTACATTGGCTTGAGGGGGGGGGGGGAACCAACCCTGTAGGGTTATTTGAAGGATATTTAAGAATGTCTGGCTCGGCTGCTGGCTGGTCAAAGAAGGCACCTGTCGCCTTCAGATTGGTTTTCACACACCTACAAATCATTACATTTTTGCTTTGGGATTTTTGGGGTTAGCAACGCTGATTTTTTTTTTGGTGGGGCGGGGGTGGGAGGACTATCTGGCTAGCTCAGCAAGTTGGAAAACTCGGCTAAAGAATCAGAGGCTGGGAGTTCAATTCCCTACCATGCCTTGTAAACGGTGAGGACACCTGTGTAGCCTTGGGTGAGTTTCGCAGTCACAGAGCACCACCAGCAAAAGAGAAGCCACTTATGAGCTATCTGTACCTAGAAAACACTGGACGGTGCCACCATCAGTCAGAATCCACTTGATGGCATGTAATTATTATTATTTAGCAGAAGGAGTTTGACCACTGAAACCCCAGTGAAAGCCAAAACCGCTCCTGGGAACTTGAATTGCTGAGCCTCTGGGGAGGTTTCAGAGCAACCTAAGGTAACCCTAAGCCTGTTCACACAACTGACCATCCATTTCACATTTAGATACGCCAAAGAGAAGCTGGTGCATCCCTTAAAAGGCTAGAATTGCCTTCCTTTTTTGCTTTTCAGCCACCTAGCTACATCGAGTCTTCACTACACATAGAACTGAGTGTATGTGTAAATCCTCGGATGGATTACTGACTCTCTTGTATGGGCTTTAACTGGACAGGTCAAAGTAGTGTGAGAGGCTGTCTTCCTCCTGTTGTTTTTCTGTTTCTTTTTATATCTTAATACTTGCTACTGGCTGATGCAGGGCAGGGTCATAGAAGGGGAGGAGACATGCAAGAAAGACAGGGCAGGGCTCCGGAAGGAAGGAAGGAAGGAAGGAAGGAAGGAAGGAAGGAAGGAAGGAAGGAAGGAAGGAAGGAAGGAAGGAAGGAAGGAAGGAAACCAGCTAGCTGGTAGGAGCTCTGCCTATACACGGAATGTCTCCTACATTCCCAACATTGATGGCACTGCACAGCGTCGTCCATCCCGAGTCATAGTCCCTCCAGCTTGGGTATTCCCATTCAGCTTGCTCATGACAGTTGATGGGTATTGTAGTACCAGTGCACGTGGCCAATGCCACGTTAGGAATGGCTGGAACAGATGGTCTCAGGTGGATCATCCTAATCGCCAGACCTACTACTGGCAATAGCTTTCCCGTTTCAGTTGTTTCCAAACACATCTGGAACCGCTTAGCTATTGAACAAGAGAGGCAGATGAAGCTTCCCCATCAATTACAGACACTTTATATTAAAACCAAGCTCAGACCATGTGCAAAAATTTAAAAAAAGTTATTACACAGAATTGCCTGGTTTTCTCTGAAAGCACCAAAAGAGAAAAGCTGGCTCCTCTGTGTGTCTTCTTTCATTTTCACTATAAGACAGCAGGAAGGGAGAGGCAGGAAATTTTAATGAGGAGATCTGCGTGATAAATTTCCAATTTTCTTCATTAATGGGAAGCGGTTCTAAACAGAGAAATGTGAATCTTATCTACATTCTCAGTATTAATTATTGAAGTGGTCTTTTGTATGAAATCATGAGCATCTAGGTGGTGGTTGGGGGTTTTCTTCAGAAGGCTTTTAAAGCCTTTTCCCTTTTCCCTTCTTCTTCCATATTTTAAGCCAAAGCTCACAGCAGCTTTGACTGAAGGATGCCCTCCAGCTGGAATTTCCAACATAGTGAAGTGGCTTAATAAGCAAGCCACTTCATGATGTCAACAAACTCAACACTTCCTCAGCTCCTTCACCGTTAGCTGTGCTGGTCGGGGTTTCTGGGAATTGTAGCCCAAGAACAGTGGGGGACCCGAGGTTTTGAACCAGTGATCGAAATCATCAGCTCCTTTTAAACAAAATGTCTTACACTGATCTAAGACAACCAAAGAGGGAAGGATCCCGATGATTCCCGCCCCCCAAAACCTTCCCAGAAATAACCACTTCCAAACTGGTGCCTGTCCATTGTATTGCTGTTCAGTTCCTCCAGATAAGGGTGGTCTAGGGGGTGAGAATCCTGCACCACATGGCCATTCCCCTCCCTGAAAGACAGATATGTCTGTCCGGTGTTAAGAAAGACTGGAAAAGTTATTTCTTCTGACTACAGCTCCCTGCATCTTCATCGGTGGAAGCAGATTATAAGCCACAAACACACGTGCTGAATGAAATCTGTTCACTCCTAAAAGTGTCACAAAGTTTTTCTTTTTGTTTCTGTCATATATGCTAAAACAGACTAACACAGCCTATTTCTTTGAAACGGATTTTAATCTACAAACCCCGGCAGCGATAGAAATCCGTTAGCCTTAAAAGGTGCCACAAGCCGTTCCTTTTCGTTTCGCGTGCAGTGTGCAACCCGGAGCAACAAACCAGAGCGCTCACTTTTACACACCAAGGGCAAGTAAAACGGAGAGAAAAGTGTGTTTGTGAACCTGAATCTCTGCAGATTTCAGAGAGGTAGACGTCCTAACCTAAAAACTAACTGCTGGCGTTAATAATTACAGAGAAAGCCAAGGGAAAAAGTCTTCCATAGCCTTTCTTGAATTCTCTCCTTTCTTTTCTTTCTTTCATCTTTTTTCTTCCTTCCTTCCTTCTTTCTATTTTTCCTTCCTTCTTTTCTCTCTCTCTCTTCCTTCCTTCCCTCCCTCCTTTCTTTTCATTCTCCCTTCCTTCCTTCCTTCCTTCCTTCCTTCCTTCCTTCCTTCCTTCCTTCCTTCCTTCCTTCCTTCCTTCCTTCCTTTACAGTGCCTCAGGTATTATACCTAATGTGGTCTCAGGCAACAAGCCAGTCAGCATATTTGACATTATTAATTAATAGCCAAGTTAACACAAATTGGTCACACAGCAACTAGAGGGAGGGAGAGAAGGCAATGATTTAGGAAGGTCATTTCCAACAGAAATCTACCAAGGGTTCTGTCCGGAAGGACCTGCTCCGTCAGAGGTTTGACTGCTAAACTAAACAGAACCACATGCTTCAGGGGGCAGAAAAACCCCAAACCTGCTGCAAGAAGGGCCTGTGTATTCATTTATTTAAACCGTGCTTGTTTGGGCAAAAAGTCTGGTAAAGTACTTTCCACCTCCGTAAACATGTAAAAGCTTTGCTTAACTCAGTCTCATAAGTGAAAGCAATTTTTTAAAAAAGAGTTTCTTTTATCACCCAAGGCAAAACTTTTTTATTTTTAGGTCCTTTTTTACATTTAGGGTCTCTTTGTGTGTGTGTGTGTGTGTGTGTGTGTGTGTTTGCACTGTCTTTTTCCTGAAACTATTTTGTACTGAAACCCTTGCGTTTTATGGCAAATACAGGGTTTTCTATAGAAAACACAAGGGTTTGGTGTTTTGTTTTTAAGAAAAAGCACGTTTTTTTGCGTTTTTGTGTGTGTATTAATCACAACCCTTCTACCCATGTTAAACAAGGACAAAATCAGCCTGATGGGATACCAGGATGGGCATGGAGTGGGCGACACCCAGGCAGTGGCATTTACTGAAAATCTGGACATTCAGACCTGAAAGCAAGGAAGGAGAAGGGCTGAAACCATGGGCCTGCCAGACTCCATTTTATTTCAATATTGGTTGCCAGTAGAGTTGTGGACGTTAGCCTTGTAGAAAGGGAGTGCAGACCTTTTTTTTAATCGGAGGGGGCAGAACATCTTCTGTCAATACCCCCCGCCGCTTCCCTGTTCCGGCTTCTCTAGAAACAGTACACCTACCAGCCACCCTTGTTATGAAAGTACTTTGGGACTTCAATAGGCAGTTAAGACTCATTGGCTTTACAAAAGACCTGCTGCTAGTGGAAACAAAACATGATTATTTGAAAGCTAGGAATAAGATTTTTTGGAATTAAGAGGACCTCATCTCCCATAACACGGCTTCCGTTGTAACTCAACCTCCTGGGCACCTTTGTGAGGGAATTTAGGACTCCCACAGTGCAGTTTTACAGCTTTATTCCTGCTTGATGGAGAAGGGCTGGCTGGGTCCTTATGAATCAGAATGGACTTGACCGCACATGGCTACTATTAACTGGCTGAGCAGCTCAGTGGTTTAGGTCTCTGGCTGTAGAGCCAGAGGTTGGGAGTTCAGTTTCCCACTGTGCATTCCAGAAGAGCCAGCCTGGGTAGCCCCGGGCAAGCTGCACAGTCCCAGGGCACCCCTGGATGACGGGAATGATGCACCACTTCTGAGTATTCGCTATCTGGAAAACCCTGAAAAGGGTAATTATAAGTCAGAATTGGTTTGAGAGCACATTATTATGATCATTGACGGAGAAGGGGCATAAAAATGTCAGGGAGATTAGAGGGCTGCTCTTCCTTTTGCTGGTTTGAGGGCTTCCATTCCCATAATTCAGCCTGGGGGTTCTTGCCAGGTAATATTTATAATAACCTTTGAACGGCAGAGCTGGAAGGGACCCTATCGGTCATCGAGTCCAGCCCCTCTCAAGGAGGCCCAGCGGGGAATCGAACTCCCAACCTCTGGCTCCGCAGCCAGAGATCTGAGCCATTGAGCTATCCAGCATGGACAGGAACTTCTTTAATCCTTGCTACCTGCCTTAACTTTAAATAGATGCCTGGGCATGATGCTAATTTTGTTGTTTAGTCGTTAAGTCGTGTCTGACTCTTCGTGACCCCATGGACCAGAGCACGCCAGGCCCTCCTGTCTTCCACTGCCTCCCGGAGTTGGGTCAAATTCATGTTGGTCGCTTCGATGACACGGTCCAACCATCTCATCCTCTGTCGTCCCCTTCTCCTCTTGCCCTCACACTTTCCCAACATCAGGGTCTTTTCCAGGGAGTCTTCTCTTCTCATGAGATGGCCAAAGTATTGGAGCCTCAGCTTCAGGATCCGTCCTTCCAGTGAGCACTCAGGGTTGATGCTAATACTTTTTACCTAAATCCAGCTGGCAGAACTTAGGGTTCTAGCAAAAAAAATGAACATCTATCCCATAATATGAAGTCTGCCCAGTCCTGTCTGAACTACTACCTATTTCCCTAAAACCTGCCAGGTTCTACCAGCCATGACCCACAAATTCCAAGCTGGTTGAAGTATTCTGGGAGTTCTAGTCCAAGACAGACAGACAGCAATCCCTTGATTCCAGTCCTCACTGCAAGATTTCCTACCAGCTCAGCCACAAACCTAATATATTCTGTTTTGGTGCTAGTTGTCCTGCATGAGAACTACAGTTCCCAAGATGCTGTTCCAGGGTCATAATCATAAGGACTGCAATAGTTATGACAGTAGGAACAGGGGAGCTCCCCAATTCTGCCCTCGGATGGCAGCCTCGGAGCCGAACCGTTCAGCCTTTGAGGAGGGTTGAGAAGCGTGACTTAAAACGCCTCCATATTAAAAGTAAATAAATCCTCATCTCTAAAAACAAAATAAAACAACAACTGGCACGGCATGGAAAAGAGTAGCTAGGATTTTTCTTCCTGGCACATTAGATTTCTACAAAGAGGTATTTTAAAAAAAGTTTAGGAGACTTTTTCTTTTTTAAAGTTTAAACTTCTAGAGTCCAGATACAGGGCTGGAAATAAACCACCAACACGTGCCAAAACTTCTGTTAATTTTTAAAAACATGCCGAGTGTTAAATGCAGACAACTGGTTTTCTGTTTTGTTTGTTTTAAATGATGTATGGTTGCTGTTTGCTCTTCCTCTAACTAACTTTTCCTGGGGCTGAGTTGTTAAGATGTTTGTTCTTTCCACCCATCTATCCACTGATTTAATATTCTCCTACCATTTCCTGGTTCTTTATTAACAGAAACAAATGGTTCCACGCGGTTACCCTAATGTCAAAAAGCTATGTGGGTCATAAATCATCCGGTTTGTGAAATTAAATATGCAATACATACCTTCCTAGGTTGCAACCCTATATGCTTATTCCTTTGGGAATAAGCTTCCTATAACACCCCAGAAATTGTCAAGGTGGTGATGATGCAGCCAGGTTGGCCTTTGGCAGTCAATACAATAGACGTCCTGGTGGCACCTTCACAAATACCCTGTTTTATTTGGCCAAAACAGGTCACTTCACCAAATGCATGGATGGTGCATGGAGTTGTATGTGCGCACAGAAGCAGGGGTGTGTGTGAGGTGGTAGACTGCCCACCATTTCCAAAACCCTGTTGGCTCACACTGCTGGAGTGGAGAGGGTAGCTCTCACTCACGCTGGTACTTTTTTTGAGCTACAACCTGGATAACAACCTATTCATTCATTCATTCATTCATTCATTCATTTCTATTCCGCCTCTCTCCCCAAAAGGACCCAAGGTGGCTTACATCATTATAAACAGTATTTAAACGCTAAAAACAGTGACTATACAAATATTTTTTAAAAAACCAACGAGTATTATATTACAATGCTAAATAAAATCAATATTAAAACACATTTAAAACCCAGCTAGTCATTTTTCCAAACTCCGAGCAAAATCAATTTTACCTTCCTTTTTTTTTCTTCCCATGTAAAACCTTTATTTCTTTTTTTTTTCTCCCACTGGTTTTCCAACAGGGGTAGAAGGACGGCCTGTCTTTTGCCTTATGGGGCCCAATCCTGGGACTTCCCAGGGGGAACGATGGACTCTTAGATCCAATGGAGACATTTCTGCTTCCTCCCATCTCTCTCCGGCCAGCAGATATGGATGCTGACATTTACTCTGTTTAGCAGCAATCCTTATACTTCCTAACTTGGAAATAAGCCCACCAAATTCAGTGGAACATATTTCTGGGTAGATATGCACCGGATCCTAATGTCAGTGTAACTACACATTTGGCTAATAATGGGGGGGGGGGGGGGGCACACACTAGATTTTGCTTTCTAAAATCTGTGCTTTAAAGTCATACTGTTCCAATTTTTCTTCTCTCATACACGCATTTAATGTTATCAGTGAAACACACTGCGCATGTAGGCTTACTTATCTCCTTTTTTAAAGGAGATACTTGAAATTTTGCTGACCCCCTGTTTTTAACCCATGCACCCCAATCTAGCAAATGGGAAAGCTGGTTCTCACAAGTTTCCTGTTTCTCTGGTTTGGCACTGTGAAAGTGACGTGGACGAAACTGGAACATACTTCAAAACGCACGTGCTCAACCCACACTTTGTTGCTTCCAGAGATCCAGCAGTGTTTTTTTACATTTAAAAGCTCTCCCGCACCCTAGTCGAAGGCCCCTAAAGGCTTTACCAGGGCAAAAAGGAGCTCCATGCATCCCTGGAAACCAAAACAGGGAGCAGGGAGCTTTTAATTAATTTTAACGAACTGTACCCCATACCCAATCCGGGTTATGTTGGCACATTTATGTCAACGAGATTTTGCCATCTGTCTAGATCCAGATGCAGCTACGTACTCTTAAAAAAGAAATGCACTAGTGCCTGCTTGAAGTGCAGCATCTTTTCTTTCCAAAACAATGAAACAGTTGATTAGCTGTGAGAAATGAGTGCACAAGCATTATGTCCGTGTGTTTCAAAACCGGAAAACAAAGCCCAAATTGTGCGCTCAAGACTAGACGTGGCGGCAAAGAAATACGCCTTCCCCTTTGAATTGCATGGATTTGAGCAGCACAGTTTTGGTTCTACACAGATTTTTTCCAACCAACCAACCAATCTTCCAATAAATAAATATTCAATAAATAAATATTCAATAAATACTGTGCCCATGGCCACTCAGCACCCCATGAGTTCAACACCGAAGACGTCAAAGTGGTCTCCTTGCCCCCAAACACAACATGTCTAATTCAGCCTCTAGATCAGGGGGTCATAAGGACCTTTAAGGATCATGACATACAGTGCTGCATGGAAAGGACTGTCATCATCTCTATAGAAGAGAACCCTGATAGAGAGAACTGTTCTCTCTCTCTCTCTCTCTCTCTCTCTCTGTATTAATCAACTGTTTATGCTTTGTAGTTACGTTTTGGGGGTCACAAGATTTATATACAGATTTTGAGTTACATGAGGGTTTTGCGACCCTAACCCCAGTGCTGTTGAAACAATAAGTGTCCTGCAATTTCCCCTGACACTCTTAGCGCAGTTTCTATTGCCCAACAATGCAGCCAGATTGACTGGGTCATGCAGGCACAAAGGTGAACTGATTCCACAGTTTAGCGAAAGTACATCTGCGAATACCCTATAATGAGAAATACCAAAACAACAGCAACAACAGACACGGACTGGCAACTTCTAACGTCCTAAATCCACTGTCTCTTACTCAAGGACAACTCTGGGTGTAACTGAATCCTCCGTTTCTCCGAAGTTTCTTAAAAGACTTTCAAACACAGGCATTCACATACTAAAAAGAGGGGGAAAGCCCGTCTTGAACCAACTGCTTACTAAACCTGTGGATTTTGACCAAAAACAAACAAACAAACAAAATCACAGAATCATACAATTGACAAGGTGAAAGAGAACCTGAGGGTCATCTAGTCCACCCCACGGTCCGCGTAGGAATTCAAAGCTAAAGCATCCCCGACAGATGGCGAGCCAACCTCTGCTTAAAAACCTCCGACAAGGGGCAGCTGGCCACTTTCCAAGGTGTTTTGAGGTGGAAAGGCTCTTTTATCTCTTCAAATATTTTTTAAAAATGGCAAAATTAATCAAGCACTAAGAAGGCAAGAAAGGGTGCCCAAACTTGAGAACCTAAACACCATGATGCCCACCCACCCCCAAAGCTACAGCCTATGATCACAAAAAACTGTAACGGGGGAAAGGAGGAATGCTCCCAGAAGCTTCTAGGGGTCCTGAATCTCCCATGAAGCACCCCCACATACACCTTGTTTTAGCCCCAAATTTGGTTTTAATTTATTTATAAACCCAAAGTGACATCCTGCAGACTTCCTGTTTTGCTGGGTGGGGCTGGTGCCCCTGATCAGAGCAGGGGTGGCCCATTCCCTCCCCCAAAATTCTGGGTTGATGCACCCTGGCTCCTCAACCTATGAGCCTTCCCTTCACTGGGCTAAAAAAGGCTCCCCAGATACTTTGAGGTAGCACACTGTTAGTCTACGTAAACATATCTCTGGGGGGGGGGGGGGGATCCTGTTACCACTCAACACCGCTTGCTTTATTCACATAATCCTACAGCTGCATGGCTAAGCGCATGAAAGCCTTGTCATTTCATAGGCTCAGCACTCAAGAGGATGCGTGACATTAAAGACATTACATTGACTGCATGTTAACAGAGATGGCCATTAAAAAGAAAAAAAAACCCTTCATTTTGTGGCAAGCTCAGAGTTTGACCAGTTACTTTTAAAAGTAATTAGTTACCGTAATAATTCAAAGGAAGTTAGTTGCCATTATATGTATCTTTTTTTCCAGAGGTGGGAAGAGCTATGGTCCCGAAAGGGAATTTTTTCCATCCCTCTCTCTCTTTTTTAAAAGAACTCTTTATATTGTCAAAGAAGCAGCTATGTAACCTATACAAGGATATCCAGACAAAATAAAATAAAATAGACATTGTGGAATCTTAAGTAACTGCTATGACAGCTATAATATGTTGGTTTTTAAGGTGCTACAACATTTTGTTTTTAATTTTTTGTTTTGGATATCTTTACGTTACCATTTCTCAGACATAACCAGAGTAATTACTTTCAGTTCCTTAAAACAAACTGAAAGCAGCACATGACCCTGCCCTCCAGTCTCATGTTCTTCCTCCACTACACATAACGACAACAAAAATACCTTAAAAAGTTACAATTACATTACAAAAAGAATGATTATCCCTCACTGGAATGCACCCAATCATTAATGTAACTTAGTTACATCTTTGTTAGTGGGAAAAGGAATGAATTACAAGCAACTACTGACTTGTAGCTTATTGTTTAATAGCACTGCGATCACCGATTCTCATAGAAGGAAAAACATGCGGAGGGCTGTTTCAGCTTGCTGAAAACCCAGCTTACAGCAGCCCAAACGGGAGGCAGCCCTGTAGCCAGACATTTGGTGGTGGTGGTGGTCTCCAAGGGGAGAGGGAGCCTCTGCACTGCACGGTTATTTTCTCATGACTCTGTTGTACAGAATCCTGACAATTCTGAAATCTATGCAGGGCCAGGCCTGGTTAATACTTCAATGCGAGGCTACTAAGCAGCGCCAGGGGTTGCATTGATGTACTAAACGGCTCGGGTCCAAGCTATCTAAAAGACCGCATCTCCCTCTATCAGCCTGTCCGGGAATTAAGATCATCAGGGGAGGCCTTTCTTGTGGTCTCACCACCTTTACAGGCGCATTTGGTGGGGACACCGGAGAGGGCCTTTTCTGTTGCTTCTCCCAGACTCTGGAACTCCCTCCCACCGGGGGTCCGCCTGGCCCCATCTTTGCTATCCTTCTGCAAGCAGGCCAAGACCTTTCTCTTCAGGCAAGCTTTCCCTCTATGACTGGTTATCTGGGAAGGGTTTTTAATGAATTGTTGTGCCTTGTTGCTTTTAAATGTGTTATTAGTATTGATTTTATTTACCATTGTTAATATATTTAATTCTTTTTAAAGTATTTATACACTTACTGTTTCCAAGCTTTTAAATATTGTCTTTTTCATGATGTATGCCACCTTGGGGAGAAAGGCAGGGCAGATGTAGATAGATAGATAGATAGATAGATAGATAGATAGATAGATAGATAGATAGATAGATAGATAGATAGATAGATAGATAGATAGATAGATAGATAGATAGATAGATGGATGGATGGATGGATGGATGGATGGATGGATGGATGGATGGATGGATGGACGGACGGATGGATGGATGGATACTCCAGCCCCATGGCAGAAGAGGTTCAATCCCCTCACATCTTCAGGTAAGCATTACAATTGAAGACCCATTTGCCCACTGACTCCTTGGCGGTGGTGCCTCATTCACTCCTTAATTTGGTTCTGTCTTCTTTGTATTGGATTGTGGGGTTTCATTGCAGTTCTGTAATTTTACATTACAATGTTTTATTGATCATCCTAAGATCTCATCCTAAGATCCACGCATATGAGACAGATAGAAATATTATAATACAGTATATGCTTTTAAATAGGTAAAGGTCCAGGAAAGCATGCAAACAGGACCCATTAACATTTGTGATCTCCTGCTTGCTTGCTTGCTTGCTTGCTTGTTTATTTATTTATTTATTTTATTACCCCATTAGTGCTACACACAATTCTGGGCAGTGTACAGCACAATCAACTATACCCTCGCAATAATAGGGTTATAAATACAACCAAGAGACTATGGTTCCATAGTTTGTTAATCCAGCGATCTATGGCGTCTTAATGTGGAAGGTTCCTTTTCTGGCTATCGGTAGCCAATGAAAACTCAGGCTTTTCTGGATTTAATTTTCAAAGCCACACAGAGACGTTGTACTCGTATCCTCCTGCAGCAATGCGTATCACAGGTTCATTACGTACTGCAAACTAGGATTGTTTGAAGGGCCCGTCATTCCCGTGCTTTGAAAGGAAATGAACCATCCGTGCACTTTTCTCTGTGGCATTCACAGTCTTCTATAATTCTAGCCAGTCTGATGCCAGCCATCTGTCAACTAAGCTGATTGCTCCTCCTGAAACTAGTACTGGAGCACGTAGGTTTACTGTAGGAAAGTGGCAGATGTGTCACAAGAAATAAATGCCTTAAATTATATATATATATACAAGAGTTCTGGTGGTACCAAAGAAGCCACTGGGAGAGAAGACAGTCCACCGCGTCTTTTACAATTCCCTCGTCTAATCAGCCTCTACCAGGGGTAGGTAGTTGTACAATATATCCCTACCAATATCCGTGAATGAAATACACAGCTCCAGCAGCGGATGTGTGGTCAAAGGAGGCTGCCTGTCGCAACTCTGAATAGATCAGGGGACAAGGCTCCTCTCTTTCCAACCAGAAAAGCAAACTCAGGTTGAGCATGAGCAAAAGTTCATGATCAAAACTGAAGCAGCAGGTTCCTACACACTTCCTGTTTTAAAAGTAACTTGTGGGGAGCCTTTATCGCATTAAAATGGGCAGGTGCGTCTCAGAAATCTGGGAAATACAGAGCTAACCCAAGAAACAGGAAGAGTTGCAGTCTTTCCACATACAGAAAATGCCTCATTTTGTATAATAATAATTATCATGCGCTGTCAAGCTGATTCCAACTTATGACCACCTTCTCCAGAGTTTTCTACATACAGAGTACACAGTGGTGGATTACCATTCCTGTCTTCTGGAGGTGCCCTGGGAATACGCAGCTTGCCCAAAGCCACACAGGCTGGCTCTTTTCCTGAGAGGCAGAGCAGGGAACTGAATTCCAGCCCCCATCTCTGCAGCCAGGTACTCCAACTCACCAACTTATCTCTACGAACTACTTTTCAAACAGCTTCTGAACAAGAAAGACATGAGAAATGACCTACTAGAGTATGGAAAAGTTATTCTTTTTCCATGACAGGGCTCCAAACGCCGAGGCAAGTAATCATGCTGGCTGAGGATTCTGATCCTTAGGGTCCAAATAAGTAAGCTTTTGCCCAAGTCCTACCACATCGAATCATCTCGTCTAGATTTCCACAATAAGATAACAGCCCCCAAAGCCATTGTTTCTATCAGCACCCATTATGCAGAGACAGACCCGCCTTGGAACACGAAAGTTCCATCCCTTAAAGTCATTGTTAATAAGGATATAAGACGAGCACTAACAGGTCAGACAGAGTGGCGACCCAAGCCAAAATGATGTCTGCACATATAGCCCTGCAGAGAAGCCGACTGGACTAGCGATTCTATCTTATTTCAACGCAGGCAATGGGAGAGGTTCTGCCACCCACCTGAAGGCAGCAGGCTAATTTAGGAGGCGCAGGGACAGGCAGTGTGGTCAACACCGTTTGGTCATCCCAGGAAGAAGGGGGAACCAGCAGGTGCAGAGGAAGAACTGGGTGCATGGAAGGGCGGCCTCCCTCTGCTTAATGGCAGGGCTGGCCCAGAGTCCGTTGAGTCAACACCTTGCTTCCCACAGGAGGCAACCCAGGTGAGCTGCCAGTTGGATAGGTAAGACGGTCAAGGCAGCTGTTTTCTGCACAGAATCCATGGGGAAATGCCTTTTGCAGTTAATAATAATCATGTGCTGTCAAGTCAATTCTGACTTACGGCGACCCTTTTTTTGGGGTTTTCCAGGTAGACAGTACTTAGCAGTGATTTCCCCTTCCCTTCTTCTTCCGGGGGTGCCCTGGGACTGTGCAGCTTGCCCAAGGCCACCCAGGCTGGCTCTTCTCCCAGGAGGCACTATGAGGAATCGAACTCCCAACCTCTCTCTCCACATCCAGATGCCTAAACCACCTAGCTATCCAGCTCCCGAAATCCTCCAGCCAAACTGCTCAGGAAGATTCTGACAGCTGCAATCCAAAAGAACAACTTTTTCTTGCTCAGATGAGAGCCTGCACTGGGTGGGATGATTTACTGCTCTAGGGGTACATGAAGATGGGTTTAGATACTACGTGGATATTCGGACGCCTTGCAATGTACAATTCATTTAACTTTGCAAAAAGCAAGCCAAGGAAGCCACATCTGGCCTGCTAAGGTTTGTCCACACAAGTTCCACATGCATACTTAAAATTTGGGGTGCACCTGCAGGATGCGGTGGCACAGGTCTGAAGAGGCAGGAAAATCTGCAGCACATCCCATGAGGACTAGGCTAGTGCTGCAGAAGGCATTCAAAAGACCCTGCTAGCAGAAAACTAGTACATCAGGAAACAAGAGGGCCTACGAGGCCATATTAATGAAGATACTCACTCCCCTGAGTTGCATACACATCAGGTTAGGACCTACATCACCAAGATGGCAATAACAACAAAGCCTATCATGAAAAGCTGACTTTCCATAGCTTCACTGTTGAAAGCACAAGCCCATTTAGTAGCAGGGTGGCTCGAACACTAGACCGGGGCTGCAATCTTAACTTCTAAGATGCAAGCTCTTTGCTAGGAAGCGGAGACAAGAGGGGGATCATTAACCCTTCCCATTCCTGTTGCCTTCCCCATGCCACCTGTCTTCCAAGCCAGTGGTTCCCAAACGTTTCGTGACTCCCTTGATTTACAGGCCATGGCTCCCCCACTTGCAGGGGGAGAAAGGAAGGGGGACACCCGGCCTGAGTAATACTTCCACAGCATCCCTGGCTGGGTTTGGCGGCACCCCGGGGTGTCGTGGCGCACAGTTTGGGAACCCTTGTTCAAAGCTATTTCACCCTAGATAGGTATCTTTTCCAGGCTTGGTGACTTGACTGTTGGGAAAGTTTGGGAAGAGGCCAGTTGCACGGGAGAAAGCAGGCAAGGGAATCCAGCTAGTTTGGCTGCAAAAGCATCTGGAATTAGAAGCATCACACACTCCTGCCATAACCAGTGACACTAAAGAAACTGGGTTTGGATCAGTCTCCCCCTCCCATTTGCCTCTTTAAATTAATTGCAGGCATTGATCCATGGAATCTTTTTCCCAGTATGCTAATGATTCCCACCATCTTGATTCTGTGCATGCTTTGTTTTCTAAGTTACTTCCAACTTACAGCAAAAGTTTTTGGATCCAGATATTCCTATACCCACTATGACAATGAGAATGTAGTGGCTATGTATTGGCTCTTTTCCTTTTCCGCAGGCATTGCATTTTTACATTTTTTTTCCAAAAAGAAGAAGTACTGTTTATTCTGTATGGCACAGATTTCCTGCAAGGCACTTTTAAAAGGATAAAAAAGCATTAAACTCTGTATAATTCTGCTCCATCCATGCAACAGCAAATCTGTTTGTGCATTTGCTGATTTGAAGGTTGCTTTCCCCCCCTTTTTTCTTTTTACTCCAGAGGATTAACGACCACCATTGACTCTAGGCTTGCCGGCATGCATAAAAGCAAATGTGAATGTACAATAATGATCATTTCAAAAGACACAAAATGTGACCGATCAAATGCAACTTGAAAAGAAATGGAAAGTCCCTCACGTCAGCTATTGAAACAAATGTTAGACCACGCCAACTCTCTACTCAACTTATTCCCTCCATCCCAGGAAGAACACCCGTAAACTCCACCAATACACTGAGCCGAGAGCGGAAGTCCCACTTTCTCCCTCTGCCATCCTGGGGGAGTCCCTTGTATTTTAAACCTCAAGGGTCTGCCTACGAAATAGAAAATGATAGCAGCCGACCTTCCATGCCTCCTGAGAAGGACAAATACATTCAAGTTCTTTACAAGTCAAACCACGCTATGCAATGAAAGTACAAAATCTCGATTCAGCTTCTGCTCTTGTACCCTAAACTTACATGGTCTGGTTCAAATTACAGATGGATATATCCTTAAAGGCTTGCCCTCCCCAGGAACACAGCCTTGCCTAATGAAAATGCTTACCATTTTTAAATTATTTTTATTTTTTGGCCTACAACTTGCAGAATTCCAAAGTATGGTCACTGCGGGCTGCACGGGCATTCTGGGAGTTGTAGTTCCAACAGAAAACAGCCCTAACGTCTATAGACCATTACAGGTTCCCAGTTGTTGTCATCATGCCTCAGGTTTTATATGTACAGTGCTGTCCACATCCATGGTACTGTACTTTAAAATTAAAATTAAACAAACAGAGGAGAGAGAGAGCAAGGCAGAGGAGACACACCATGAGAGGGAGAACCCACCACAAGGAGTTGACAAGGAGAGGCAAAACTAACAAGAGATAAAGGCAAGCCAAAGCAGTCCCATATGTTAATTCAAGAAGATCCCAGCTGGGTGACACCAGAGCTTGGAGAAGTGAATCTTCTGGACCATGGCTTGCAGACTGCTAGCCATGCTGCGGGGAGGGGGCGATGATTCTGGAAGTCCAAAAAGAAACTTCACCAAGCTCTGGAGCTGATCAGAGATCTATTTCATCCACACGCCCAGTATTTCCCCATAGTGGCTCCCAGGAAATTCACAAGCCGAGTGTGAAGGAAAAAGGATTCTCAACACTTTTTTCTTTTCCAACAGCTGGAACTCAAAAGATTGACTGCCTCTGAAGATGAAGGCTCCCAAGGACTAACATGACCCATGGCTTGTGGCTATGTACCATTTTTGTCTAATAATAATAATCATCTTAGAACTGCTGAGCTGGAAAGGACCCTCGGGATCATCAAGTCCAGCCCCTGACAAGGAGACACCGTGGGGGAATCGAACTCCGAACCTCTGGCTCCACAGCCAGATGCTCAAACCACAGCTATCCAGCCATCTCAGATGCTTAAGCCTAGATAGGAACAGATTGGTTTTAGGGAAGAGTTTTAAGAGAGGGGTGGAGGACAGCTGTAGGAGGTACTTCATGGCAGAGTACATAATCAAACTGTGGAATACATCTCCAAAAAGTAGCAATGGGGTGCCAATTTGGGTGAGCTGAACAAATTCATAGAGATTCAGCCCATTAATGGCTACTAGTCAGGATGGCGATGTATATAATATCTCCAGAACTAGAAACAGAGTGCATTCTATATACCCATTGTTGGAGAGCATGAACAGCCATATGCTATTACACTCACATCATACTCATGGACCTCCCATAAGCCGCCCAGATAGCATGCAGGACCAGATAGGCTTTTAGTGTGATCCACCCAGAAATAGGAAAAGTTTAGGGTTATTTTGGACTGTGATGCCCTTCGCTCCCAAGTCTCACAGCAGTGAGGATTGCCTCATTTGCTCCCCACAACGTGGAAGCCAGCAGCCGGAAGCCACAGTGTGAGCCAAGAAAAGCACATGTTCCCATACTCCTGGTTGAAGGCCATGCGGTGGGAAACCCAGAGCTGTAATTAGCAATTTTTGGCATGCAGGGCAAAGAGGCGCCATCTCAGGCCGGGGAACCCACCCCCACCCAAGAAAAAGGAGAAGGGAAGGTTGTGTCTTTTGAAAGGAGAACATTGATGCTTAAAAAGAAAAAAAGGATTGCCGTTCCTTTTCCTAACACTCATTCATGGACATCTCAGATTTTGATGCTCTGGGGCAAAGCTTCAGTTGCCCTGCCCTAGTTATGGACTCAGGAGGACCAGACTTTCAGAAAGTGAGTTTGGAATATGACGTCTACCTGACTGAGGCCAAAGATCCTGTACTATTTAGGGAAATCCCAAACCATGTGCAAAGTGTAAAGCTTGGGAGAGTGTCCATTTCTGGATGACCACCACCTCCGAATTCCCATGGCCAACAGAGTTCCCCTCTACGAAACAAACTTTCTGAAGCTCTCACAAGACCAAACGGAGCGGATTTTTCTGGGCAGTGAAAGCTTGGCACGAGGGGAGCGCTGAGCTGCTGAATCGCCAGGGGCCGTGAGAACTGAACGAGGTTCCAGCAGCAAGGCCACCTCAGCTTGGTCCCTGGGACAACCTGTTCACCCCAAATCCTGCAGCTGGAAGCTACCCGTCCCAGATGCAAACGTCTCCACACCTGGTTCAAATCTCCACTTCCTCCCCACTTCAATTCTAGGTCTAGATCTGATTGACCTTGGCCTTACTCACCCCTGACCTTGACCCCCATGTCCTTTCCAGTCAAGCCATCAAACCTTCGGGGAAAGCCCACCTGGCTACCCCGTGACCTCCAAGTGACCTGCTCAGGTCGGTCAAGACCCCAGACGACCTCTACCCTTTGCCCCCTCCCTCTTCATTACATCCCCACAGGTTACAGAGCCTAAATGCAGGGAAATGAGGGGGGGGGGGGTCCCACAGCACCTGTCACTTCTAGAGCAGGTTGTTCACTTTGCAGGCATGGGCATGGGAGGGGGTTCCAGGAGGTGCCCCCCCCACCTCCTCTCCCCAGCCCTCCTTTTAAAGCAGCAAAAGACCCGAAAAATCCCTCCAAGCCCTTTGCATTCCTATTGGGCCCGGTTTTCCTAACTCGCTGCTGCTTTCAGGATTTTTTTATTTTATTTTAACAGCCCACGCCCCACCCCTCCACTCCTGCTTTTAAAAATAAATGAATAAATAAATAAATAAGCCACCCAAGCCAAGGGAGGAGAATGCAAAGAGATTTGGGTAGGTTTTTTCCCCTTCCCCCCTCTTTTCCTTCTTCCCTCCCCCGTTTTCTCCCTCCTCCTCTTGTTGGAAGGCGAGGGGGGGGCACGAGGGGCGAGGGCAGGAAGGGAAGGGCAAAAAAAAAAAAAAAAAAAAAAGGCACCCAGCGAATGTACCCACCCAGCCCTGCCAGCAGCCCCCCGCCCCGGCGCGCAAAAAAGGGGGGCGCGAAAGGACGGGGAAAGGACGGGGTCGGGGCCCGGGTGGAAGAAGAGAGGGAGCCTCGAGCCCTCCCTGCGGTGTCTTCTTCTTCTTTTTTTTAAGGAAAAGGACAAGAAACAAACAAAAACACACACACACACACAAAAAAGCATACAAAATAAATAATTAAAAAGCCAGGGAAAGCAATGAAGCAAAATGGCGACTTTTTATGCAGAAGGAGGGGAAAGAGAAAGAAGAGACCGAGAGAGGAGGAAGGAGGCAGAAAGAGGGATGAGAGGAAGGAAAGGAGGAAGAAGGGAAGGGGGGAAAAAGAGAAAAGGGAAGGGGGAAAAAAAAACACAACCACCACCCGGGCTCGCTCGCTCTCTCTTTTTTCGCTCGCGCTCTCTCTTTGCTCCCGATGGCTTTGGCGAGCGCAAGGAAGCGGGCGAGCGAGCGAGCAAGCAGGGGGGCAGCCCCTGGGGAGGCGGCGATCGCGGGCGGGCGGGCGGGCGGGCGGGCGAGGGGCGACCGGGCGGAGTAAGAAGCCGGCGGCGCGGGGGTGGGCGAGGGCCGGGCGGCGGGGCGAGGCGAGGCGAGGCGAAGCGGGGCTGGCTTACCTCGGCGCGGGCGGGCGGGCGGCGCGCTCTCCGCTCCCTCGCCCTCCTCGCTCGCTCGCTCTCCCCCGTGCGCGCCCAGCCCGGAGCCGCCGCGATGCGCCCGGCCCAAGCGCCGCCGCTGCCAGCGCCGGCTCATGCGCGGAGATCGGGGGGCCCCCCCTTGCGCGCACACACACACCGCTTCTTCTCCTCCGCTCCCGATTTCCTTCCTTCCCTCCCTCCTTCCTTTGCTCCCCCTTCTCCTCCTCCTCTTCTCTCCCCCCCTTCCCGCTACCTTTGACAGTTTTACAGCGGGGGGGGGGGGGAATGGACGGACGCGTTTCGGAGGGAGGGAAGGGAGGGGAAGAAAGCGAAGCCGTTTGCAACTCTCGCGTTATCCTTGGACGCGTGCAAAACGGCGAGGAAGGATCCGGACCTCCCCCCTCCTCCTCCCGGGGCGCGGAGCCGGGCGTGGCGTGGGGTGGGGTGCGGGGGGGGCACACGGCCCCGGGGTGAGGAAGGGAAGCCCGGCGATCCCGAGGTCGATCGAGGCTCGAGCCCTTGGCAGGTGTGCCTTCCAGATCGCTAAGAAGCGGGAGAGGAATGAGGAAGGAAAAGATGGGTCCGGGGGGGGGGGGTCCAGAGGGATGGGGTGGGGGCGAGGAACAAGTTTTTTTTCTCCTTTTTGATGTTTTTACGGAGATTCCCATTCCAGGTGACGCTCTTATACTTCAGTTAGCCTCTCTCTCTCTGTGTGTGTACTTCTTTGTATCCCGCCTTGCGCCTCTCCATTTCAGCCTCCCTGCAACCGGGCCAGGCAGAAGACGAGAAACTGGCAGAGGATTGAATGGCCAGTGAGGTTCATGGCTGAGGGAGGATTTGAACCCAGGTCTTCCGGATCCGAATGTGGCGCTTTAACCATTACACTGTCCTGCCTCTCATCTCCATATCCACCACTGACGCTTGGTAGGAAAGGGGCGCCTGGCATTAGACGAGGGCTTGGAAGAGGGAATCAAACTCTGCCTAGTTTAAGAAAGTGGCCTCTCATCGTGAGACTCATTGACCTCATGGTATCCCCTTCTCAGACTAACAGTATCTCTCTCTCTCTGTCTCTCTCTCTGTCTCTCTCTCTCTCTCTCTCTCTCTCTCTCACACACACACACACACACACACACACACACACACACACACACACCCTCTGGAGCAGAGAAGGAACTTCCTCCTCATCTGCTCCCCAGGTCATTTTATATAAAGGTGCTGCACAGCAGTAATCACAGGTATGGCAGAGTCAAAGACTTCTGTGGAACCTTGAAGATCAACAAATTTGTTAGAGCACGCGGGTCCATAGAGGCACACGCCAGCTGCTGACTTTGGAAGTTTTTACCTTTTTTGGCCCCAAAGCTCTAAGAATCGTCAGCCAACCTCGCTGGGATCTGTAGTCAAACGATTACGTTTCCAAGTTTTGCCAAAGCGTGGCTGTCACCCCTTTGTCTGCAAAAGCTTTCAGATCCCAGCTCTAAGGTGTTCCTGACCAGAAGGTATTATGCAGCCATTTTGCTTTCCAGATTTCCAGTGGTCAGAAAAAGAAAGAAAGAAGATGCCATGAGAAAACAGATTGTCATCCCGGAGCTGAGCTGAATTCCACCAATGAAACAGGAGGATTGCAAGAGAAAAGTTTCCTCCAAAAGCTCCCCCACGTAAAATGGTGGTTTGCACACCTATGAACCGAGCTTGCTAAAGTTAACTTTTGGGACTAGTGGTTACAGCGTGAGATTCTGATTTTGGGGAGGGGAGGTTCTGTTTCCCCGCCGAGACGTGAAACCCATTTGATGGGTTTCACGTCTTTGGACTCTTGGTTGGCCTGTCCTAACTTGTAGGACTGTTGTGAGAATATAGTGAGGGATGAGACTCATGTAGGCCATCTTAAGCTCACTAGAGGAGACGCACGATGGAAAGCAATTAAATAATGAAAAAGTAAAAGTTCCAAGCGATGTCTGAGAATAAACACAACCTATCTGACATGGTCAAAAGCAGCAGCTTCCTGTATTGTTAACAGAAGCCCAAAGGCCTAAAACACTTTGGGGGATTTTGAAAAGCAGCTTATTAGTAAACCAGCCTGGTGGTACCCATTAGGCACAGTCCAGCGCTCTTGGCATGACGCACATCCCCTTCGGTTGTTTTTGGTGAAGCAGCTCAGTCCTGGGCATGTTTCCCTTGAAGGAAGGGGTGGTCAAGTTTTTAGCCTCGGGCAGACACACATGGTTTTCTGCCAAGAGTCACCATAACGTCTTCTTTAGGCACAGCAAAGAATGCTGGATTAGACAGAGGTTAGTCTAGCCAGTGGTTCCCCATCTTACGTCCCCAGATGTTCTTGGACTACAACTCCCAGAAATCCTAGCCAGCGCAGCCAGGGGTGAAGGCTTCTGGGAGTTTAGTCCAAGAAATCTGGAGACCCACCGTTGGAAACCACCGGTCTAGGCTAGAAATTTTTCACAGCTCTGGACCTGCTGCCGGGGGGGGGGGGGGGGACGTCACTTCCTGGTGGGCATAAAGAAGGTGTGATGGGTTATGCCTTGTTATAGATGAGACTCGTGCTCCTAGAAAGCTGTTGTTGGTGACAAGGAGAGACTTGGGGAATATTGCAGAAACCACCCCTGGGGCAGAATGCACACAATATGCCACGGGATTCTCACATGGTGAGAATCCAACTGGGTGGAAACCCTTTGGTTTCCACCCAGTTGGCTCTTATCCTGCAAGGCAGTTTAGCAAATGCACATATTCCGGATGATTTAGGAAAAGAGTAGCTGTTCCGTAACTGTTCGTACTCCTAGAGCCAGCTCTGATATTAGGAAGACTGAGGTAGCCACCAACAGTGGGAGATGATAGTGCTTGAATGGCAAGTAGTGAAACCTCTGCATGTTGCACAGCTGTGTGCACCATGCTGCCTGCCTTTTGCCCCCAGAACATCTCTGTGTGTTGATGTAATATTCAGCGGCTAGTCTAGTCCGCTTCCGTAGGTGGCCTTTGCAAGGAGCCAGGAAGAAAGACCTTCTTCTTCCGGATGTCTTCAGCACTTCTAAGCGATGAACTTCATCTCTGGAGGCCTTATAACTCCTTCTAGCAGAGGCTGGACTCCATTCTTAAGCCGTCTTTCTACAGCAGCTCCTCCATCTTGTCCAGGTCATGGAATCCGTTAGCTTCAACAACATACCACCCTGAACACACATGATCTTGTCTGATTTCTATGGCTCTTCTTATTGGTCTAGAAATTAAAGAAATCATTTTAGTCCAGGGTGCTATTATTACAACTCATTTTTTTCATCCAGCCCCTGTCAAGGAGGCACAGTTGGGGAATCGAACTCCCAACCTCTAGCTCTGCAGCCAGATACCATAAACCCCTGAGCTATCCAACTGTAGAGCACTGAATTATTGAGATTGATTGATTGATTGACATTTCTATTCTGCCCAACTAGTAGCTAGGTTACTCCTCTGGCCGGCTAACAGAAGGACACACAGTCACAAACAATAATGATAAAATCAGTAAAACAAAAGTGAAAAAAGGGGTCCCAGACCAAGCGGCAGGAACGTTTACGTAAGTGTTGGTTTAGTTATTCAGCAGTTTGATCTTCGTTGGGACTAACGACAGGATATTGGACTTAAGGTGGGAACAAGGTTCTGGAACTGCAAAAAAAAAAAAAAGGTGGGAGTGCTCTGGAACCACAATAAAAATAAATCTGGACTTAGGTTATCGATTATGGTCTTATCTTTTTAAGTCTTCCTCTGGGAAGGACATAGGAGAGCCTCTTTGGGGAGACTGATTCCTGGTTGTGGTACTTCCTTCCGAGGCATGGTGGTTGAGTAGACATCATCTGGCATCTACGCTTTTACTTATACATAGGTAAAGGTAAAGGTTCCCCTTGACATTTAGTCCAGTCGTGTCCGACTCTAGGGCACGGTGCTCATCCCCGTTTCCAAGCCGTAGAGCCGGCGTTTGTCCGAAGACAGTTTCCGTGGTCATGTGGCCAGCGTGACTAGACACAGAACGCCGTGACCTTCCCACCGAGGTGGTACCTATTTATCGACTCACATTTTTACATGCTTTTGAACGGCTAGGTTGGCAGGAGCTGGGACAAGCGACGGGAGCTCACTCCGTCACGTGGATTCGATCTTACGACGGCTGGTCTTCTGACCTTGCAGCACAGAGGCTTCTGCGGTTTAACCCGCAGCGCCACCACGTCCCTATTACTTATACATAGGCTTCACAATATCTGTTTGGGTTGAAGAGACCCTTGTCCAGCAGACCGAGGCAAAGAGGCAGTCACGGAAGCAGCAAAATCAGGGAGCTGGACAGGGGACAGATTGTATTTGTCTTCAGTGTGGAAGGGATTGTCACTCTCGAATTGGCCTTCTCAGCCACACTAGACGCTGTTCCAAGTCCTCCATACAGAGCACGTTACCATAGTCTTTCGAGACTGAAGGATGCCTAATACTAATGAAGGTTTTGACACAGCACTTGAACCTCATCTTTCTCACACATTGGCCTGTATCCTATTGTTGACTTATGCTTGTGCGAAAGAAACAGTGTAAGCCTTTGTAACAAATTACAGTGTTTTAACAAGGAGCTGGTTGTGTTCCTGGCCATGCACCCGATTGTGCAGTTAGGTGCATGCTTGGAAAACACAACCAACACCTTGTAAATGAGCACCAATTTGCTGCTAAGGCTTAGGCAGTTTCCCTTACGACATTGTAAATCAACAAGCCCTGCTCAGCTCTTGTAAACTCAAGCCTGTGGTTTCCTTTAGGGAGTCAGTCCATCTCATATTTGGTCTTTCTCTTTTCCTGCTGCCTTCCGCTTTTCCTAGCATTATTGTTTTTCCCCCAGAGAATCCTGCCTTCTCACGATGTGCCCAAAGGAGGACAGTCTCCTCATTTTTGCTGTTAAAAAGAGTTCAAGTTTGATCAAGGACCCACTCATTTGTTCTTTCCAGTGGTCCATAGCATCTGTAAAAGATAAAGGTAAAGGTTCCCCTTGACATTTAGTCCAGTCGTGTCCGACTCTAGGGTGCGGTGCTCATCCCCGTCTCCAAGTCGTAGAGCCAGCGTTTGTCCGTAGACAGTTTCCGTGGTCACGTGGCCCGCGCGACTAGACACGGAACGCTGTTACCTTCCCACCGAGGTGGTACCTATTTATCTACTCGCATTTTTACACGCTTTCGAACGGCTAGGTTGGCAGGAGCTGGGACAAGCGACAGGAGCTCACTCCCTTGCGTGGATTCGATCTTACGGCGGCTGGTCTTCCGACCTTGCAGCACAGAGGCTTCTGCGGTTTAACCCACAGTGCCACCACGTCCCACTAGCATCTGTAAAGCTCTCCTCCAAATGAATTTATTTTTTTCCCCCACCTACAACTCCCCGGGTCCTTCAGCCAGCACCTCTGTGCCTTCCAGTTAGCTAAAATTCCCATCACCTATAGCCATGGTGGCAGCTGCCCCCATCAAATCTGCCCCCTTGCCCTCTCCATTATATAAGCCGCTCAGGGCATCATTTTTACTAATGGGGATGAAGAAGATGGTGCACAGGGTGATTTCTCTGCATGCATTGAGCTGCCGCTTAGCAGCCTGCTGGGAATGCCATGTAAATGGGGAGTGACACAAAAGGGAAGATTTATTAGTGTTCATATATCTTCTCTACTTAAATAGCTCACCCCACCCAGCTGATTGGCACCAGGGGAGGATGGGGAAGGTGTGAAGTAATCGCTGCATGCAAAATGTAATATGTGCAGAAGCCCCGAGTACTCCATTAGGATCAAATGGGTATATTCAGTGGTTTAGGTCTCTGGCTGCGGAGCCAGAGGTTGGGAGTTTGATTCCCCAGTGTGCCTCCTTGACAAGGGCTGGACTCTGTGATCCAGAGGTTTCCTTCTGCCTCTGCAGTTCTTACAAAAAATTAGTTGTAATAATAGCATCCTGTTCAGATATGTTTTAAGACGATGGTGGTGAGAAATGCATACCAGACCAATAATAATGATTGCAAACTGGTTGATAACGTGGGATGAAACAAAATTAAAATGAGAAAATGGAGAAAGTGAAATGGTCAGATCCATTCCTTATGTTTTTAGTGTCATCAAGATATAGGATGCATAATATGTTAAATGATCAGCCAAAAGCAGAAGGGCAGACACTATATGAACAATGATACATTATTTCAGTATGTTAAGAATGGTGAGTTCTAGGCAGTGTAAGACAGATATCCTTTCTATCTTCATAACATCCCTTTCAGGTAGGTTTGGCTCAGAAGTAAGCACCCTCAGAGGACCGGGCAGGCATTTTTTTTCCTGTGGGCTACACCATCATAAAAACAACGTGGACAAGACACATGAAATTATTTTTCATTTGGCGGGGGGGGGGCATCCTTGGGGGACCTCCCAGACCCTGATGCAAAAACTGTGGCTTCTGGAGGCCAGCAGAAACAGAAATCAGGATTATTTTCAATATATGATGATGATGATTTCCCCTTTCTCATGGGGAAGCTTTGGATTAGTGTTAAGGGACGCATGCTGTCCATCCTAAGTAAGTCTAAGGCTAATAATAGACGTGGAGTTTGAGTGGAGTTTGCTTTGTTACTCAGATGCACAAAAGTCCCCTTTTCATTCCTTCTAGAATTTTTTGCCATCTTATTGGTTTTATCAAGAGTTTGTGCAGCACCCCCAGTGTAAAGTCAAAATACTGGTCGAACACCCATGAGTGAGCAAAATGAAATCTGTGACTAAGGATGATGACACCCACATACATCCCTGACTTGTAGCTGCCAGTGGCTTTCAGCTTCTATGTGTGTAATCAGATCTTGAGTGTCCATTAAATCATATGCTTTTAGCCCCTGTGCAGAGTACAGAGTCCCAGAGTGCCCCCAGAAGGAGAGGTTGGTAAATCGCTATTGTATTCCCAGAAAACTCTCTAAAGGGTCGCTATAAATCAGAACTGGCACATTATTATTATTATTATTTGAAAACACAAGACACAGTTTTTGACTGGTATTTTATGTATAACAGATACAACTTTTAACCAAAAGCCTCAGGATCATTTAAATACCAGCGTAATATGTATCTGTTCCTAATATTGCCAGGTTTCTGCAGCTCTGGTGGTGTTATTTCAGCTGATCTGTAGCTGATTATAAAATTTTATCAAATTCCGTGGCATTGTTTCCAGTGCTCTGATGACTATGGAGACTAGTGAAGTGTGTTTTATTCACAGGTGAGTTATTTCAATTGCCAGGTCTCTGTATTTTGTTAATTTTCCCCCCAATTCTTTATCTTCAACTCTGGCATCCCTTGGAATTGCAATGTCAATTATCCAGACATTTCTTCATTGTATTACTATTATGTCTGGTGTGTTATGCTCAAGGTGTCTGTCTCTTTGAATCTGAAAGTCTCACAAGAATATTATTCTTTTATTCTTATTCTTAGTAGTAGTAGTAGTATTTGGTCTAATAAGTACGTTGTGGGAATTAGAAACTTATTGGCATTTGAAAAACGGGGAAAAAGGTAAACAAATTATGGAAGGATAGTCATGTTAGCCTGCTGAAGTCTTCCTTCCTTCCTTCCTTCCTTCCTTCCTTCCTTCCTTCCTTCCTTCCTTCCTTCCTTCCTTCCTTCCTTCCTTCCTTCCTTCCTTCCTTCCTTCCTTCCTTCCTTCCTTCCTTCCTTCCTTCCTTCCTTGTTTTCTCCCTGTCCTTCCTTCCTTCCTTCCTTCCTTCCTTCCTTCCTTCCTTCCTTCCTTCCTTCCTTCCTTCCTTCCTTCCTTGTTTTCTCCCTGTCCTTCCTTCCTTCCTTCCTTCCTTCCTTCCTTCCTTCCTTCCTTCCTTCCTTCCTTCCTTCCTTCCTTCCTTCCTTCCTTGTTTTCTCCCTGTCCTTCCTTCCTTCCTTCCTTCCTTCCTTCCTTCCTTCCTTCCTTCCTTCCTTCCTTCCTTCCTTCCTTCCTTCCTTCCTTCCTTCCTTCCTTCCTTCCTTCCATCCTTGTTTTCTCCCTGTCCTTCCTTCCTTCCTTCCTTCCTTCCTTCCTTCCTTCCTTCCTTCCTTCCTTCCTTCCTTGTTTTCTCCCTGTCCTTCCTTCCTTCCTTCCTTCCTTCCTTCCTTCCTTCCTTCCTTCCTTCCTTCCTTCCTTCCTTCCTTCCTTCCTTCCTTGTTTTCTCCCTGTCCTTCCTTGTTTTCTCCCTGTCCTTCCTTCCTTCCTTCCTTCCTTCCTTCCTTCCTTCCTTCCTTCCTTGTTTTCTCCCTTCCTTCCTTCCTTCCTTCCTTCCTTCCTTCCTTCCTTCCTTCCTTCCTTCCTTCCTTCCTTGTTTTCTCCCTGTCCTTCCTTCCTTCCTTCCTTCCTTCCTTCCTTCCTTCCTTCCTTCCTTCCTTGTTTTCTCCCTTCCTTCCTTCCTTCCTTCCTTCCTTCCTTCCTTCCTTCCTTCCTTCCTTCCTTCCTTCCTTCCTTCCTTCCTTCCTTCCTTCCTTCCTTGTTTTCTCCCTGTCCTTCCTTCCTTCCTTCCTTCCTTCCTTCCTTCCTTCCTTCCTTCCTTCCTTCCTTCCTTCCTTCCTTCCACGGGCAGTCATAGTTTTTTACTACAACTCTCAGAATCCCCAATTGGCTGGAAGGGGTCTGGGAACTGTACTCTCAAAAAGTAGCTTTTGCAAGGTCTATAAAAGACACAGCCCTGTTGTTCTAGAAGTAATTCAGGCTGCACTCTTTCCATGTTGCCTTCACTGTAAATAGATGTATACCTTGTATAATTTGTATAATAAGTTGTATAATTTTCTGGAAACATTTCTTTCAAATAATCTACAAGAAAACATTCAGTGAGACTGGGCAGAAATCAGCCTAGGAGAGAGAAAGAACGTATTGTGACTGTTGAAGATCACAACTTTTCAACATGTTGTCTCCTTTTTATTTTTGAGAAATCTTGGTTCAATCGTCGGTCTAAATGGAGACTGCAACCAGGAAGTCAGAAGAAGACCAGGACTTGGAAGGGCAGTGATGAAGGAAGTAGAAAAGATCATCAAGTGTCAGGATGTGTCACTGGAGACCAAGACCAAGATCATCCACCCTCTTCTATTTCTGATCACCGTGTATGGGTGTGAAACCTGGACCCTAAACTATCTCTGGAGGCAAAAATGTTGAAACTGTAGCTGTCCTGCTTTGGGCACATCATAAGAAGGCAAGATTCTCTGGAAAAGACCATAACACTGGGAAAGGTGGAAGGCATTCATAGGGTCACTATGAGTCAGAAATGACTTGATGGCACATAACAACAACAACATGTCTCTCCACTTCTCCTTTACCATTATCCAACTTCTTTTGAGGAAAAAAAAAAAGCCATTTGTAATTTAATATGAGAAATAAACACAAACACTTGGTTAAAGTTATTTTAAACTTTAAACGGATAAATACTTTTTATCGTAAAAAAAATAATAATTTACCTTAAGAAACAACAGAAGCAAGACAGTGCAGCATGGATGAAGGTGGTTTTTGCAGCCTGTGTCCCCTTGGAAGTTCTCGATGCCTCCCCATTTGGATGTTTTACAATAATGGATTTTTATTTTTATTTCATGAGTAAGGGGTTTTATCGCTCTGTAACGCTGATTTATACTGTACTTGGGATTGAAGAAAGTTCACCATGACGTTTTCACCCTGGCCCAAAGTCAAGGGTTGCTGTGAAACTCTGCTGACTCTTAGCATTGTTGTGTTCCTGCTCTGACCACATGATCCTGGTGTCTTGGTCTCTTAAGGACTGGGTGCAGATTTTGGGGGAAGGAGAAGAGGAAGGAAGCCATAGAGAGCCAAGAGGACATTTAACACTTTCAGAGCCAGCTTTCCCATAGAAGTCCATGGGCCAATTTGCAAGGTGGTTGAACACCACTGCAGCCACCTTCTTATCAGGTAATCTCTAGTGTTCACTCTATCCCAGTGCTTCCCGACCTTGGGTCTCCAGATGTTCTTGGGCTACAACTCCCAGAAATCCTGGCCAGCCCAGGAAGTGGTGAAGGCTTCTCAGAGTTTTAGTCCAAGAACATCTGGGGACCCAAGGTTGGGAACCATTACTCTAGACCAGTGGTTCCCAACCTTTTTTGAGTCGCAACCCCCCTTTTATGATAGTCAAGTCACCGGTGACTCCCACCGTATTTGCAGAAAAAGGCATTTTTAATGGGGCAAAGTCATCCCTTCTCGGAAAGTAAATACTTCTTTCTCCTCCCCCCAAAAAATAACATTTCCAGGGCTTGGAAACGTTACTTTTGGGGACTACATGTCCATAATCCACACTGCCCAAGCTATTGGGGCATTCAAAGGAAAGGAGGCTTTCACACACACACACACAAAATCCCCCTCCAAGTCCTGGTGTGGTGTCAACACATATTATACATAGTTTTTCTCCAAGAGCTTGGAAAAGTTACTTTTTTTCGAATGAGACGTGCCAAAATCCCCCGGCCAGCATGAGGATGGTGACGATGGGGGGGGGGGGGGGGAGAGACAGTCTCGAAGCTTCAGTTGATATATCATAAATACAGGCTACTTATATTTTTTTCCCCAGGGCTTGGAAAAATTACATTCTTGATTCCAGAACCTCAAGGAGAGCATAGGCACTGACTGGAGTAACTTTTCCAAGCTATGTTTTCTCTTGGCTTTAGGACAGGCCAATGCGATCGATGGGTCCTGTTCACGTTCATGCGTACATGCGCATGTGCGCACACAGCGGCAAACATGCTTGGGTTGCCCCTTTACAAGTTTATTGGCCCTCTGCGAAAGGGGAAGGAGGGGCCCGCCGCTGTTGTAGTCCAGAGTGCGACAAATTGGCTTGGAGGGAGGCCAGATGCAGGCCTCCGGCTCGGGAGAGGGACGTCAGCTGAAACAATATCCTATAAATCCTCCCACAATTGCTGTTTTCTCAGGCCACATCGGGGAGGGGAGGGGGAAGGGGAGAAGAAGGGCTCCCACTTGGAAGAGGCCAAGTTGAATGCCAAAACCGTCAAGTTGGAAACAGCTGGTCCCAGTCGCTCATAACCCCCGAGGAACACTCTGGGAACATAGCAGAGGAGAAAGGAGACGTCAGAAAGGATACAGACGGGTCATGTTGGAGCAGTTTGAACTGCAGCTCCCGGGACTGGAGTTGTAGTTCAAAACACCCCAACAAACCGTTCCCATTTCTGGCTCACCGGAGATTTCTTGAATATACAAAGGAATATACAAAGGATTATTGCGTACCGTTCTGGTCACTGCACCTCAGAAAAGACACCGTGGAACTGGAAAAGGTGCAGAAGAGAGCGACTTAAGTGAGGACTGGGCTGGGGCACCTCCCTGATGAGGAAAGGCGACAGCGTTGGGGGCTCTTTTGTCTAGAGAAAAGGTGCCTGACCCCGGGGGGGGGGGGGGACATGATGGAGACGTATACAATTCTGCTGGGGATGGATAAAGTGCAGAGAAGGAAGCTCTTCTCCCTCTCACGCAAGACCAGAACCAGGGGACATCCACTCCAACGGAGTGTTGGGAGAGTAAGAACAGACCAAAGAAAATATTTCTTGACCCAGCGTGTGGTTAGTCTGTGGAACTCCTTGCCACAGGATGTGGTGATGGCATCTGGCCTAGATGCCTTTAAAAGGGGATGGAACAGATTCCTGGAGGAAAAGTCCTTCGCAGGTGACAAGCCATGATGGGGATGTACAATCTCCAGGCTTTTAAAAGGAAGGCACCTCCAAAGGCCAGATGCAGGGGAGGGGGATCAGGAGACACGTCTCTCGTGGTCTCGTGGGCTCCCAGAGGCCTCTGGTGGGGCCACTTGTGAGATCCAGGGAGCTGGACGAGAGGGGCCCTTGGCCTGATCCAGCAGAGGGCTCTTCTGATGTTCTTAACAAGAGGACCTAAAAGGTGAATCTTGTGTGCTCTTCCGAAAGTTGGAAGCCATGGTCATTCATGACAACAACATATCGCCGGTGCTTGTCTCCTACCTCTTCTACCGTGTGGTTATGCTGTTTCTGTGCCATGCCAACAGACAAGTGGTGTTCATCACCACAAACGGTTGGGGTTTCTGCAACCTCGCATGCTGCCTTGAGTAGGTTTGGCTGGGCGGGATCTTTCTGGGCTGGGGTGACTTTCAGTACTCGTCCATTGTTCCTTCTCTGCCTCTGTATTCAAAGACAGCCATGCCTCTCTACTCTGTGCGTTTTCCCTCTCTTTTGAGTCTGCTGAGGTCTGTTGCTGAAAGCAGTCATGTTTGTCAGTTTGTTGTTAGGTCTGTTAAATTGTAAGTTATTAAAACCTTTTATTCTTTCTCCTACTAATATCTTCAAGTGAGTGACTGAGACTGTTGATGAGGGAAGGGATGGCCTACTCTTAGGAACTTGGAGCTATTCTGGTCTGTGAATCCCTGCACTTCCGCTGCACAGCTGGAGGAATTTAACCATAAATTCAGAACACTGCAACACAATCTGCATTGTAAGCTTTCCTTTCCATTGGGCTCAAGGTGGCATATATGTTTTCCCATGGCTTTATTTTCATCTGAGCTTAGGAAGGTTACCTTTAAAAAACAAAAACAAACTAGAACCTCTGGAAATCCTTCACAAATGGTCATGTTGGCTGGGCGTTTCTGGGAGAACTAATCCAAGATTGTACCTTTCTAAAGCTCTGGTCTTCACTGGAACCTTGTGAGATAGCCGCCCCGAGTGGTCAATTGATCAGATGGGCGGGATATAAATACAATAAATAAATAAATAAATAAATAAAATAGTTTAGGCTGAGAAAGGTAACAGATCAATTTTGTTGAGCTGTTGAGCTCCATAGTCCTAAGAGGATCTGAAGCCAGATATTCAAGATCTTTGCAAAAGATGAGTTCTGATGGGAACTGAAGTTCAACAGCATTGGGAGGGCCACCGGTTTAACCTTCAGGCTGCAATGCCATAGAGACTCAGCTGAGAGTAACTCCCAGGGAACATCATGAGATTTACAAGGAAGCTTGTTATAGCAAGATGGTGAGAGAAGGACTTGCCATCTTTTCTGTTACTCTCCGAACTGTTGTTCACACCGCCGTGGCTTATTTTACATCCTTCCTGCTATTTTCTTTTCTTTATGGACTGTGCCCTTAGGTTGTAAATCTGAGAGTAGGGGCTCTTCTTGTCATTTTATTGATATTTTATCTAATAGATGTATATGTGTTTGGCTTATTTAGTGCATTAGCACACATACTCCAGGGTGTGCTATGTAGTACTAAGAAAAGTTGGATACAGCAGGAAAAGAGGAAGACCAATTATGAGATGGATTCACTTGAGAAAAGAAGCCATGGTCTTGAGCCAGCAAGAGCTGAGCAGGGCTGTTAATAACAAGACGTTCTGGAGATCAGTCATTCCTAGGGTTGCTGCAAATCGGAGGCAACCCTACGGCACACAATAAGAGCTGAACATTCTGAGGAAGTGAACTTTGAGCCACAAAAACTCTCACTAAAATAAAATAGTTCGCCTTTAAAGTGCTACAGTATTTGGGTTTCCCCCCCTCTTCTGGAAACATACTGAGACAGACTATAACACAGTTACCTTTGTGATTATTTTTATATTTAAAGACATGCTGGCTGGGATAATGAGTTTTCATTCATTCATTCATTCATTCATTCATTCATTCATTCATATGCCACCTTTTTCCCAATAAGGTAACGCAAGGTGGGGAAGGGAAGGCCTAACAAACTTATTGTGAATTTTATGGACCAGATCCCACCATAAATAGGATTTATTACTACACACCATCAGTTATTTTCCAATTTATTGCAACCACATGATGTAATGATTTCCAGAAGGTACTGCCATTATTCACCCTGCTCACATCTTAGAAACTCATGGCTTCTTTTTTTGAGTCAATCCATCTCATATTTAGTCTTCCTCTTTTCTTACTGCCTTCTGTGTTTGCCAGCACCGCTGTATTTGGATCTTCTCATGATATGTCCAAAGTATGCTCACCTCAGTTTAATCCTTTTAATGTCTAGTGAGAATTCAGGCCTAATTTGATCTAGCACGATTTCGTTGTCATAACATTTAAGTTGCCAAATTATTCTGCAGTCATTAAAGTTGTCTGGTTCTTCTACACTCATAGCAGGATTACTTGTTAATATTAGTATTTCTCTCCCCACTCTGCAAAAGCTATAATCCTATAATAATACTTTTTTGCAAATAAATGTACAGTAGTTGAACTCGGTGGAACTTGCTTCAAAGCAAATTGATGCCAGAGAGGGGCTGCAAATCTCTCTAGTCAAATAGTGGACCAAATCCAAAGTCATGACTGCAGGTGTAACATTACTGGTGTAAATCTCAGAGGCAAATTGCCACAATTTAAGAAATCAGCATAGGTGTTCTAAGAGAACCGAGTTGTTATTGTTATGTGTCATTAAGTTGCCACTGACTTATGGCAATCCTATGAATAAGCGCTCTCCAAAATGTCCTGTCCCCAACAGCCCTGTTCAGCTTTTATAAACTCAAGCTTGTGGTTTCTTTTAGGGAGTCAGTCCATCTCGTATTTGGTCTTCCTCCTTTCCTGCTGCCTTCCCCCTTTCCTGGCTTTATGGTCTTTTCCAGAGAATCCTGTCTTCTTATGATGTGCCCAAAGTAGGACAGCCTCAGTTTCATCATTTTTGCCTCCAGAGATAGTTCAGGCTCACTTTGCTCTGGGACCCACTTTTTTGACTTTCCGGCAGGCCAGGGTATTCACAAAGCTCTCCTCCAGCACAGCATTTCAAATAAATCCATTTTTTGTTTCTTTGCAACTGAGTTGTAGGGGCAACACATACCCTGACTTCTTAACGTGCACTGCTCAGATTTATGCATATTGCGATATACTGATGTAAATTCAGAATAAGACCTTAGCCTGTATCTGTGATTAGCAACACTGGAAAAATGAGCAAAAGAGCATATAACAGATGTTTAAAATATTTTCGCACAGGATGTTTGTACAGGAGGAAATTCTGGTGAATTGTGCACTTCAGTCTTTACGTATATGTTCTTCCTGTAAATTAGTTCCACTCCAAATTCTCCCTGTCAAGAATGGATGGTATACCTCTAGATGTCATCACATCTGAAACAGCCTTAGTTGAACAAGGGCCTCAGAACACTCGTGAGATTTTGAAACTGACACCTGCACGCAGGTAAGTAGGTTAATGCTCCTAACCAGCCTGTCTAGATTAGCATTTTTAATGCACAGGTACCTGTTCCTACTTAGCAGAGCTCTGAGATTCTGCCATTCCATCTGGGGGGGAAAAACAGCTCGTAGGAGTCACATCCCTGCCTCTGGTGCAGGATGGAGGAAATCTGCTGAGGATCTGTGCCTTTTTAAAAAAATTAATAGCATATTTTCTTACTTGCCTCTGAGGAAATCTGAATTTCAATTCAAGCACGAAATGTGCCTATGTGCTCTGCAAAGGGTATGCAATGTTATCGTATTTTGAAAATGTTCAACTCAGCCTCCAACCATCCAGATCCAGTAGACCTCTGAGTGGGGATGTCAGATTCAGATGAAGTGAAGCAACAAAGTCCGGTGGTGCCTTGAATGAGTTTTATTTATGTGGGCAGCCAGCCCAGTCCATCAAATGAGCTGAAGAAGCTTCTGTCTAAGGTACACCCAGTGGCTACACCCAAGAAAATTCTCCCAAGGGTTTGTGTTGATGGGTGGAGTCGGTGGAGTTCTTGAGTTACAGGAGGTCATCTGTGCTAAAATGGGGCATCCTGATTTCCATGGAAGGCTTAAAAGACGTCTACTGGAGGCAAAAATTTTGGAAGCTGAGGCTCTTCTACTTTGGGCACATCATGAGAAGGCAGGATTCTCTGGAAAAGACAATAATGCCAGGAACGGTGGAAGGCAGCAGGAAAAGAGGAAGACCAGGTATGAGATCGAAGCCACAGAGTTGAGCAGGGTTGTTGAGGACAGGACATTTCGGAGATCACTCATTCATAGAGTCGCCGTAAGTCGGAGGTTACTTGACAGCACATAATAACAACAGTTACAGTAGTGCCACAAAAGGAATGGAACGCTCTCTGCTAAGGGTTCAGTTCCAGTGTAACCTTTGCTGTCGGGAAAAGGAATGAATGACAAAAAGCTAGTTATTTGTAAGCAGCTACTTCAGCATTCCCTGCAGAGAGAGTGAGAGAGCTGATCAGTTCAACCTCCAGCATACGGTGCCTTTAGGTCACCCGATCCCAGGCTTCCTCACAAGGGAGAGATGTGTACTGCATTTCTATTTGAATGCAAGTATTTTAAAAAAGTAAACCCATACATTTCACCTACACATATGAACCAGGATGTGCAAATATTATGCAAATAGTGCTTTCTTCTGTCCTCTGTCTTGGTAAGTTATTTCCCCCCTCTTTTCTGGCGCTGTGTGAGTAGCTATTATAATTGTAGGCCATCTAACAGTGCATTTTAGCCCAGAATGCAAAAGATTTATTACCTAGCAGGACGTAGCATATCTTTTGAAGTGCCGGATCTGCTTATAAAGGCAGTAGGCATGAAACTGGATTTGGAACTGCACACTTTGGGGGGGGGGGGGGAATGCCGTCTCTCTTCTGTTCCCCCACCTCCCACTTTTCAAGAAAACCGTTACTCCGTGCATGATCCTCACACGCATGTTAATACCCAGCAGGCTCTGTCTGAGCTATTACATCTGCTAGAATAGCACATGATTTGGATTTATAGTGTCTTTCACCAGCTTCTCTCTCCCTCTCTCCACCGCCCCCCTGCTCTTTGCAAAAGCCAGTTGAATAAATGCAGGCAAAATCATGATCTGCAATATGGAAATCAAGGAAGTGAGCGAAGGCCAGCTTTACCACATTAGAGCTGCTGTATCTTTCAGATTGATAACAACTGTGTTAACAATGATAACAACCTATGGCCTTCTCTGACCGTGAAGGCTGGATGCCAACTGGGCCTTAGTTAAAACAGAGTTTGAAAGTAACTAAAAAAATATTGTGTGATGTAAATTCAATTCTGACTTCGGGCAACGGGAAGTTGAGTCGTGGCAACTGGACTTCTCATTAGGTTGAAACGTTTCGCTACTCATGCAAGTTGCTTCTCCAGGTAACCACACCTGGATGACTGAGAATCTTCACAGACTTATGGCAACCTTTTTCATGTTTTTCCAGGTAGAGAGTACTCAGAAATGTTTTTCCCATTCCCTTCTTCTCGGGGCAGCTTTGGGACTGTGCAGCCGGCCCAAGACCACACAGGCTGACTCTTCTGGGAGGTGCAGTGGGGAACAGAACTCCCAACCTCTTGGCTCTTCGGCCAGATACCTAACTTACTGAACTATCCAACAAGTTACTTTTTAAATAATGTGTGATGTGAGGAGTTACAAAGTTACAATAGGACATAATAATAAGAACAACAATAGCAACAACAACACGCCGTCGTGTCAGTTCTGACTTAGGGTGACCCTTTGCAGGATGCTCATAAACCGTGTACCGTTCCCTTCACCTGAATGACAAAATGGCCCAACTGGGTTTAAGCCGACGAAAGAAAGAAAAAGAAGTAAATATAAGAAAAAAAAGTGTATTATTCCAATGATTCTGTAAAATTTGGAACATTGTAAGATTTTTGCCCATAGAGACATCTCATAAATCCAAGCCCTGCACCGTAGCTTCCTTCACTGCTGTATAAATCTAGCACTGCCTGAATTTTCTACCTTTTAGAGGTGTGAAAGGAGGGCGAACCCAAATGTTGCCCCCCTGGCAGGTCCCTGAAGGCTGATACAAGTGGAAGGTGGGAGAGTCGTGTAGCTCCTTTAAGAATAACCCCGACATTTCCATGTGAGCTTCTGTGGCACAGAAGCCAGATCTTCAGACCTGGGAGAGAGTTGAGGAGAGGTCCTTCAAAGATGCTGAGAGCAAACCTTGTTCCTTTCCTGCCTCGGGAAGGGGGCACCGTAATTCACGGACCACCCTGAGTGATGGCACGTGTGCGGGTCTTGGAGAGGGGAGGAGGCCCTGATGACTGATGGAAGGCGGGTGGGAAGGGTGAGCCGATCCTGCCCTTTCCATGGATAATTGTTGGGGAATGAACGGCCTGCCTTTCTCCCATAAATGAATCAACCCCAGGCTGTTAGGATAAATTGTGTTCGTGGCTGGTGCTGCTCCCGGGTCCTCCTGGCCCATCAGCTCAGCTGCTGCTGTAAATCAAGTGCCGGGCTCTTCTGAAGCGGGGGAAAGCCATGCCGTTGTCTAATCGAGATTTATGGGGCAGTAAACTTGGCCTAGGGCTTGTTTTAAAGACCCAGCGGGCTCTCCCTGAACATGGGTGGCAGCATTTGGTGACTCCGTGTCACCACTTGGTTTCCCATGCTGTCTGAAAAACCGGAGGCCGAATCCTTCTTGTCGTTGCTGTTGTTGTGGTGTGCTATCAAGTTGCTTCCAACGTATCGCAGCCCTATGAATGGGTGAAGTCCAAAACAACCCCACTCAGCTCTTGCAGACTCAAGCTTGTGGCTTCTTTTAGGGAGTCACTCCATCTCGTATTGGGTCTTCCTCTTTTCCTGCTGCCTTCCAGCTTTCCCAGCATGATTGTGTTTTCCAGAGACTCCTACCTTCTCATGATGTGCCCAAAGCAGGACAGCCTCAGTTTCAACATTTTTTGCCTCCAGAGAGAGTTCAGGCTTGATTTGATCTAGGACCCACTTCTTTGTCTTTCTGTAAGTCCAGAGTATTTGCATAGCTCTCCTCCAGCACCACATTTGAAATACATCATTCTTTCCCCTGGAAATACAATAGTGTGGATGATCTTGGTCTTGGTTCCCAGTGATACAGCCTTACACTTGATGTTGTTGTTGTTGTTTAGTCGTTAAGTTGTGTCTGACTCTTCGTGATCCCATGGACCAGAGCACGCCAGGCCCTCCTGTCTTCCACTGCCTCCCGGAGTTGGGTCAAATTCATGTTGGTAGCTTCGATGACACTGTCCAACCATCTCGTCCTCTGTCGTCCCCTTCTCCTCTTGCCCTCACACTTTCCCAGCATCAGGGTCTTTTCCAGGGAGTCATCTCTTCTCATGAGATGGCCAAAGTATTGGAGCCTCAGCTTCAGGATCTGTCCTTCCAGTGATGAATTTGTATAATACACTTGATGAATTTGTATAATTCCTTCACTGATGCCCTTCCTAGTCTGAGTCTTGAGAAGGATGTGTATGCTTCTGACCACAATCCTACTGGAAATGTATACATTTGCCCCCTTCCAACTGACGTTATGATCTAAATCTTTGCCTGGTCCTCTCTCACCCTGCTACTCCCAGTAGTCACTGGAAAATTCTGTGCTGGTGGAGAGAAGCTTCCCATGAGCAAAAGGTGACACTCTTGATCCTTAGAGCTTATTCAGCATTCATAAAGGTTATCCAGGCAGATCAAAAGAGGAGGGTGTCCATAAATGGTGTGGATGCACAGACCCCCTTTTTAAAAAAATAAAAAACAAAACAAAATAGGGTCCAAGATGGAATGCAGCCTTTTTAATGAAAGAATTAGACTTGCTTCAGTACATTTCAATTAAGGAAGCTTAGCTATATTAATTTGCCAATTAACTAACCCCTCCACATCTAATGAATCTGGCATTAGAGACCTGCCATGTTAACATAAAGCTCATTCCCCATGTCTTGTCTTTGTTCCCGAGACAGGACAAACTTCTGAGGATTGAATTTTCCAGCCACTCTCTCCTTTTTAAAGAAGGGAAATACACAAGCACCCAGCCAATGGCTATCCTGACATTACTAGATAGGGCTACCTCTGTCTCAGATCTCGAAAAACTGTGGTTGAACCCAGAAAGATTGAATCTTTTGTCTTTTATGAGTTAAATGCTTAATGCTTTGGACCTAAAGGGATAAAGCGGACCGTTTGGGATTCCTTTCGTTCAAAACAGAACAAAACACCCATCTCAGGTTCCTTATGAAAGTATTAGGCATCCTACAGTCTCGAAAGACTATGGTAACGTGCTCTGTATGGAGGACTTGGAACAGCGTCTAGTGTGGCTGAGAAGGCCAATTCGAGAGTGACAATCCCTTCCACACTGAAGACAAATACAATCTGTCCCCTGTCCAGCTCCCTGATTTTGCTGCTTCCGTGACTGCTTCTTTGCCTCGGTCTGCTGGACAAGGGTCTCTTCAAATTGGGAGAGGCCGTGATGCAACGCCTGCCTCCAGGCTGAACGCTCCGATGTCAGGGTTTCCCATCTGTTGAGGTCCATTCCTAAGGCCTTCAGATCCATCCCGCTTGCAGATGTCCTTGTATCGCAGCTGTGGTCTCCCTCTGGGGCGATTTCCCTCCACTAATTCTCCATACAGGAGATCTTTTGGAATCCGACCATCAGCCATTCTCATGACATGCCCAAGCCAACGTAGACGTCGCTGTTTCAGTAATGTATACATGCTAAAAATTCCAGCTCGTTCTAGGACTACTCTGTTTGGAACTTTGTCCTGCCAGGTGATACCAAAAATGCGTCGGAGGCAACGCATATGGAAGGTGTTCAGCTTCCTCTCCTGCCGTGCACAAAGGGTCCAGGACTCACTGCAGTACAGGAGTGTGCTCAGGACACAGGCTCTATAGACCTGGATCTTGGTATATGTCGTCAGCTTCTTATTGAGCCATACTCTCTTTGTGAGTCTAGAGAACATGATAGCTGCTTTGCCAATGCGTTTATCCAGCTCGACATCTAGAGAGAGAGTGTCAGAGATCGTTGAGCCAAGGTACACAAAGTCATGAACAACCTCCAATTCTTGTGTGGAAATGGTAATAGAGGGAGGCGAGTCCACGCCCTGGCCCATGACTTGTGTTTTCTTCAGGCTGATTGTTAGTCCAAAGTCTTGGCAGGCCTTGCTAAAACGATTCATGAGTTGTTGGAGGTCTTGAGCAGAGTGGGCAACAATGGCTGCATCATTGGCGAAGAGGAAGTCCCGCATGCATTTCATCTGGACTTTGGTCTTCGCTCTCAATCTAGAGAGATTAAAGAGCTTTCCGTCTGATCTAGTCCGGAGATAGACACCTTCTGTTGCAGTTCCAAAGGTGTGCTTCAGCATGACAGCAAAAAAAAGATCCCAAAAAGGGTTGGTGCGAGGACACAGCCCTGTTTCACTCCGCTTCGGATGTCAAAGGGATCTGATGTTGAACCATCAAAAACTACAGTGCCCTTCATTCCCTCATGGAAGGACCTGATGATGTTAAGGAGTCGAGGTGGACATCCAATCTTGGGAAGTATTTTAAAAAGGCCATCCCTGCTAACCAAATCAAAGGCCTTTGTGAGATCTATGAAGGCGACAAGGAGTGGCTGTTGTTGTTCCCTGCATTTCTCCTGCAACTGTCTGAGGGAGAATACCATGTCAGTGGTGGATCTATTAGCTCGAAATCCACACTGTGATTCTGGATAGACTCTGTCTGCGAGCACCTGGAGCCTCTTCAGCACAACACGGGCAAGCAGCTTCCCTACAACACTGAAAAGAGAGATGCCACGGTAGTTATTGCAGTCGCCCCTGTCTCCTTTGTTCTTGTACAATGTGACGATGTTTGCATCCTTCATGTCCTGTGGTACTCCACCTTCCCTCCAGCAAAGACAAAAGATTTCATACAGCTCGGTAGTGATGGTCTCTTTACAGCACTTCAGCACTTCAACAGGGATGTTATCCTTTCCAGGTGTCTTGCCGGAGGCGAGGGAATCCAAGGCCGTTTTTATTTCTGCTAAGGTTGGTTCTCTGTCCAACTCTTCCAAGACAGGCAGGCACTCAATGTTATTTAATGCTTCTTCGGTTACTACATTCTCTCTGGAATATAGCTCAGAGTAGTGCTGCACCCAGCGGTCCATCTGCTGTGCTCGGTCCTGGATGATCACGCCTGTAGCAGACTTCAAGGGAGCAGATTTCTTCTGTATTGGACCTAAAGCCTGCCTGATACCGTCATACATTCCTTTGATGTTACCTGTGTCGGCTGCTATCTGTATCTGAGAGCAGAGCTGAAGCCAATAATCGTTGGAACATCTCCTGGCAGCCTGTTGGACTTGGCTACGAGCAGCTCGAAGAGCTTGCAAGTTGTACTCGCTAGGACAGGCTTTGTATGCTGCTAGAGCTCTCCTCTTATCCTCGATGGCTGGCATCAGCTCCTCCGAATGGGCTTCAAACCAGTCGGCCGTCTTTTTGGTCTTCTTGCCAAATGTGGACAAGGCGGTGTTATACACAGCGTTCTTGAAATGTTCCCATCGTTCAGGTGCATTTGCATCAGCCGGGCCTGGAAGGGTTTCCTCAAGCACTTGGGCAAATTCCTCCACTTTTCTTTGATCGCGAGTCTTGCTGATGTCAATACGTGGTCTTCCTTCCTTTTTCGTGTGATATAATCTCTTTGTTCGCAGTTTTACTCTACTACACACCAGGGAGTGATCAGTATCGCAATCAGCACTCTGGTAGCTGCGTGTGATCGTAATACTAGGAAGGCTAGAACGTCTAGTGAGGATCAAATCGAGCTGATGCCAATGCTTCGATCTTGGATGTCTCCAGGAAACTCTGTGTTGAGGCTTTGTATTAAAGAATGTGTTGCTGACGCAAAGACCATAATAACAGCAAAACTCCAGCAAGCGTTGGCCATTTTCGTTCATCTTTCCAATGCCAAAACGGCCTAGACAAGTGGGCCAAGAATTGTGATCAGCGCCAACTCTAGCGTTAAAGTCTCCGAGAATGAACAGTGCCTCTCTTTCAGGGACTTTTTTGATAGTAGCTGCCAGATCGTCGTAGAATTTGTCTTTCACTTCTGTAGTGGATGACAGTGTTGGTGCATATGCACTAATGAGGGTGACCGGTCCCGCTGATGAGTGGAGCTGCAGAGACAGGATTCTTTCACTCCCCACAGTAGGTGGAACAATGGATCTCAGCAGAGTATTTCTGACTGCAAAGCCAACACCATATTCCCTGGTCTCATTCAATGGTTTTCCCTGCCAGAAGAATGAGAAGTTTTTTTCTTTGACAGATCCCGAGTCTGGCAATCTCGTCTCTTGCAAGGCAACAATGTCCATCTGCAGTCTACTCAGTTCCATGTCGATGACAGCTGTCTTGCGCACATCGTCTATTTCCTGCAGGTCGTCAGAAAAGCCGTGGTCAGAAAAGCCAGGGGTCATTGTCCGTACATTCCAGGTGCCCAGCTTTAGGGCAGAAGTTTTCTTATGATTGTTGCATGGTGCAGGGTTATCGATCTGCTTGTCGGCTTTCACCCTAAACCCCACGCACCCCGTGAGGTTAACAGACCGTGGCGAGGTAGCACCTTACTGGCTGGGGGCTGCCCAGCTTAAGGCGGGCGGTATCTACCTAGTGAGGTGCAATGGCCTCTCCCACCGTCAGAAGTAGCCCCTGGCATCATGCTCTACGCCAATTGAGCAAAGACTTATAACCGGTAACTGCTACTTCCCGTGTTGTTTCGACGCTGTATGCGAAGCTGGAGTGTCCTCTCCAGAGCACGAAGCCTGGGTAAAATAATATGGAGGATAGGCTGTTACCCAAGCAGCAAATCCCCCCTCTCCACGTCACTGAGATAGTCCAGTGGAAAGGCAAGAGCCAATACAACTGGTTCCAGCGACGTCGCAGGAGTTGCCAGAACGACACGAACTGCCTCCGGGACTCCGGCTCCGGATTTTGCCTCGAGGTTAACTCCTGAAGCCTTTTCCATCAGTGGATATAGCCACAAGGCAGTGGAGGTTTGAAATTGGAGTTTTCCTTCTCCTAGATGGGCTGCCTTCCAGGGCTGATGAGCCCCACCTACCCGGCCTGCTCTCTAATTCCTTATGAAAGGAATGTCAAAATTTGGAAGAAACAAAATGAAATGAAATTCTCTCTCCTCCTTCAAAGTTGGTGCAGGGCACCAGGTGGAAACTTGGATATGAAAGTCTGCAGTTAAACCTCACTTGTAACCCAGTCACAAAGGCCACTAATATCCCAACCATGAGGCTCACTAATGTCTGTTAACCTGCCAGAATAACCTGGCCACAAAAGTTCACACACTGGTAGCTTCCTGTTTAGACTACTGCAATAGGTTGTATGTGGGTCTGCCCTTGAAGACAATGTGGAGGCCACAGTTGGTGCAATATGCAGCAGTCAGAATTCTTATAGGAAAACCTTATACAGCCCACTTGAAACTGTTTCTAAAAGGTTGTTGTAGGTTTTTCGGGCTGTTTGGCCATGTTCTGGAGGTTTTTCTTCCCAACGTTTCGCCAGTCTCTGTGGCCGGCATCTTCAGAGGACAGGAGCTAGAACTCTGTCTGTGTTCTGGTGCAGTGTGTGGGATAGTTGAGTATTTGTAGCTGTGGGATCAGCTTCTTGTCCTTTTCAGGAGATTGGGTGATTATGGTGATCAGGGTGTTTTTTGTTATGGGTGTATTGTTGTGATAAGGGGGGAGATGATCTGTCACTGTGATTGATGGGTGTCGTTAGCTAGTCTTTTGTGTGCAGTGATCACTGGTCCTTGTGGCTGGGTAGAGTTTGTTGACCTTTTTGCAGGCTGTATTTTTCAGTGCTGGGAGCCAGGCTTTGTTGAGTTTTAGACTTCCTTCTTTTTTGTTGAAGCTCTGCTGGTGTTTGTGGATTCGATGGCTTCCCTGTGTAGTCTAACATAATGATTGCTGGTGTTGTCCAGTACTTCTGTATTTTGAAACACAGAAGAATGTTTCGAGAATACATTGTTTCTAAAAGAATTGCACTGGTTGCTGATACTCTTCTAACTGTTCCTAATGCAAGGTGCAGGTGGTGCCATGTAAAATCCTAAATTGGCTTGGACTTTGATACGTAAAGAAGTGCCCCTCTCAACACAAACCTACCCAATTATTTGAGAGCTCCTAGGGTTACCCTCCTCTATCTTGTGCCAATGAGAGTAATAGAGGACAAGGAGCCATGGAAAAAGGGGTCCTTTCCTATGTCCTTTGGCGTGTAGAAGACTGTCCCTATTTTGGCTTGAGTGGTGACAACCTGAGCACTGAGGTTGGACTCATTTGGGGGCTAATTGGGTCATCATCAAAGTTTTAGCGGATTAGGGATCAAGGCTTAACGTGGCTCTGGAGTTCTGACTGAAAGAAGTTTCAAAGTATTCGAATTGTTTTAATTTGCTAGAAATACTTCCAAATCGCTTTAAACTTTTCATTGTTTTAAGGAGTGTTATTATGTTTAACTTGCCCCCCAAAATATTGTGATGTGGGGCAGAATAGATATGTATTTGAATTTGAAAAAAATTAAAAAGCCCACTCAAAGCAGCTCTGAGCAAACAATATTTGTTCGTAAATGGCAAGGGTTACCTTCCACAGAGGCCCTGCCATGTAACCTTCCTCCAGAACATAACCCAGTGTGCTACAACAGATGAAGTAATGAACTAGGACACAGAGAACCTGAGTTCAAATCCCTAATTGGCCACGGAAACTTATGGAAGGGGGAGAATGGAACTGGTGAAAACTCTCTTTAAATATCGCACTTACTTTGAAACATAAGAACATAAGAAGGGCCCTGCTGGATCAGGCCAAGGGCCCCTCTAGTCCAGCTTCCTGTATCTCACAGTGGCCCCACCAGATGCCTCTGGGAACCCATGAGACCACGAGAGACCTGTCTCCTGATCCCCCTCCCCTGCATCTGGCCTTTGGAGGGACCTTCCTTTTAAGCCTGGAGATTATACATCCCCATCATGGCTTGTCACCTGCGATGGACTTTTCCTCCAGGAATCTGTCCCATCCCCTTTCCAAGGCCTCTAGATGCCAGATGCCATCACCACATCCTGCGGCAAGGATTTCCACAGACTAACAACACGCTGGGTCAAGAAATATTTTCTTTTGTCTCTTCTCACTCTCCCAACACTCAATTTGAGTGGATGTCCCCTGGTTCTAGTATTGTGTGAGAGGGAGAAGAGCTTCCCTCTGTCCACTAGCAGAGTCACTATAAGTCAAGTCTGACCTAATGAGAGATCACATGGACACACACAGGAGAGATTGCTCCATTTTGATGTGAGAACAGCCTTCTTTCTTGTGGCACTTGGGTTGTAGATTCCCCTCTGAGGGGTATGAGGGAGGTGCTTTCCCCCTCCCAAGACTCCTAAATGTATTTGTCATGATGGACAGCGTACAGAAATAGGAGTCGTGTTGTAAAGGCATGTCTTCATTATACAAATAAATATGGTAATGCCGCTCTGGAGCTTCGACTACCTTTCCAAAAATTAAAATATAAAATAAAGAAATAATTTTTAAAAACTCTTGCACAGAATCTCAACCCTTTCCCTTTTAAATGTCAAATGAGCTCTTAAGGATTTTTGGGTTTTTTTTTAATGTTCGGCTTTTAAATTTGGCTTGAAGTTCTACCTGCTCCGAAGAGCCGTAGCCAGTTGATTTTGCACCCGAAGCAAAACTATAAAATTGCACCTCATACTCTCATAGAATTTGGGGGGGGGGGGGGGGAATAAAAAGGCAACTCTGTAAATAACAAAAAGGGAGAATAAGAATGACATTGTGTTTATTTTAGTCGTGAGAGCTGTCCTCATTACTTACTAGCAGACATCCGGGAATGTTAATACAAGCCGGTGACTTGAACGATCATAAGCAATTTGATCTGAAACGTTCTCTGATGCCACCAAGCAACCATTGTTATCGAAAAAAGCAGAGAGCAGGAAGGAACAGGTAGCGCAGAACGATGAATATGCATGACACCGCGTGAAGGCTGGCATTTGCAAAGCCTGGATCCATCTGAATGTATAAGCCCGCCCAAGATGCTCCCCACACTTAGAGGGAAGCAGCTGGCCCCTACTCTCCTTGTGGTCACTTCCAACAAGAAGGGGGAAACAGTGGGAGACATTTCTACTCATGCGTAGGTAGGAATGGCTCCCTTGCAGTCTTGCAGGCTTGCCATTTTGCTACGCATCCAAGTTATCTATGGGTCCAAGCTATCTCAAGGACCGTGTTTCCCTCTATGAACCTTAAAATAATCAGTGGAGGCCTTTCTCTCGGTTCCACCACCTTCACGGGTGAGTTTATTGGGGTCACGAGAGACGGCCTTCTCTGTCGCTACTCCCAAGACTGTGGAACTCCCTCCCACTGGAGGCCAGGCTGGCCCCATCTTTGCTGTCCTTTGACAAGCAAGCAAAGACCGTTCTCTTCAGGCAAGCTTTCCCTCGGTGACTGGCCACCTGAGTGGGATATTGAGATGGGCTGTTTTTATGCATTACTGCTTTGACTGTGTTTTTAGTATTGCTTTTGGTTACCGTTTTTAGGGTAGTCTTTGTTTCATCCTTCTTACTGTTTGCATATTTACTCTTTGATGTTGGCTTTAAATATTGTCTTTTAATGATGTAAGTTGTCTTGGGTCCTTGTAAAGGAGAAAAGCGAGATAAAAATATTTTAAATAAGTAAATAAGCACAAAAAGCCATGCCAGAAAGGGGATGGAGAACTTATCCACAGGAAGTGACTGACTAGGATTCAAGAAATGCACCTTTCCTCCTAGAGGCACGGATAATAGATGCATATTTTATGTATTTTTTCCTGCACTGTTCAGCTTTGGATGCCTGAGGCAAATGTCTTTCTTGCCTCACCTTTCCTATGGCTGTCCCAGTCTGCTGAACCAGCAGAGTCCTGTGGCACTCTTAAGACTGGCAGGTTTATTCTAGAGGGGAATTTTCATGGTTTCTGTCTATTCGTCTTAAAACTAGCCACACGACTTCCTTGTTTTAGCTGTATCATTTTTTTAGTGTAAGCTTTCTGTCTGATGAAGTGGACTTGTCCACAAAAGCTCGGATTAAGAAATATAAAAGTTAGTCTTTCAGGTGCCACTACAGTGTTGTATGGAAGTGAGAGCTGGACCATAAAGAAGGCTGACGGCCGAAGAATTGATGGTTTTGAATTGTGGTGCTGGAGGAGACTCTTGAGAGTCCCCTGGACTGCAAGGAGAACAAACCTATCCATTCTGAAGGAAATCAACCCTGAGTGCTCACTGGAAGGACAGATCCTGAAGCTGAGGCTCCAATACTTTGGCCATCTCATGAGAAGAGAAGACTCCCTGGAAAAGACCCTGATGTTGGGAAAGTGTGAAGGCAAGAGGAGAAGGGGACGACAGAGGACGAGATGGTTGGACAGCGTCACCGAAGCAACCAAGATGAATTTGACCCAACTCCGGGAGGCAGTGGAAGACAGGAGGGCCTGGCGTGCTCTGGTCCATGGGGTCACAAAGAGTCGGACACGACTTAACGACTAAACAACAACAACAGTTTTGTCTTCTTTTTTTTTACCTTTTATTTTTATTCCGTTTTCACCTATAATGCTTGAACAGACTAACATGGCCACTCCTTCTACAACTACAACTTTATTTATTGAAAATCCGTGTATAATCAAAACCACGCTGTTCAGACTTCTGCAATTCAAGGGAGAAGTGTCTATGCCAGCCATGGGTCCCTAGATGTTCTTGGACTACAACTCCCAGAAATCTTGGCCAGCACAGCTAGAGGCGAAGGCTTCTGGGAGTTTTAGTCCAAGAACATCTGGGGACCCAAGGTCAGGAACCATGGCTCTAAGATGTTCAAGGTGCTTCTAAGATGTTTCTAGTGATGACAATGTGGGAGAACAACAACCCTCTAGGGTAGGCTGAGAGACGGTGACTCCTCAAGTGAGTGTCAAGGTGTAGCGCAAATTTAACCTGAGTCTCCTGCTAGACCGTGTCCAACACGCTACCCTCTACAGCCGATGAAGCGCAAAACAGTTACTATTTTATTTTATTTTTGTATTTCAAATGGTTTTAACATTTTAAGAGTTCTTAGAATTTCAATATTGTTAAGCATTTTTATTTTTTTTTGCTCCATGGAGAAAAATTGCTGAAAGTTGACCTACAAATACCTCCAAGAGATAAGAGATAACTATGATTCCCCGCAGGCTGTCTTCTTTATGTCCTGACGCTGGGCGACGGTGGGTGCAAACCCTTGTTGTTCTTTCTGTTTTCCCTTTGCCTAGAAAGGGTGTGTGTGTGGGTGGATGAAGTCCTCCAAGTAATAAGTGAGCTGGAAAGCAAATGAAGCTTGTCTCAATCTGTCAGGAGAACTGGTATGGACTGTAATTTGCATTCTGTTGGGGTCTTTCTCTGCATCTCCTTGGCATCAGCTTAATTAACACAGTAAAAAACAAAACAAAGAGCCTTTGAGAGAATCTTGATTATATTATCAATTTAGCTCCAAATGGCAACCGATCCATGCCCTGCCCCGTTCTTTGTTCATTAGCAGCGAATGGAGATTGATCAGGGCAGAAGCGTTAAGGGGAGATGACTCAAACTATGGGCGAGTTTAACTGTTGTGCCTCAGTATGAGGCTAGGGGGTCATCCAACATTTCCAGAACGGTGAGTTTGGAAGGCTTGACGGCTGCAATGCCGCCACCTGACAAGGAGTCAAGGACTGGGACAAAATTAATGCTCCTTCATGAGGGAGACCGAGACCGAGATCATCCACACTCTTGTCTTTCCCATCACTGTGTATGGGTGTGAAGGCTGGACAGTGCATAGAAGCACAGAATCCTGAAGTCAGAAGGGACCCGTGAGGCCATTGAATCCAACTCTCTGCTCAATGCAGGAATCCGAATCAAAGGATATCTTTGTTAAGATCAGTTAAGAAAGCTGACAGGGGGAAAAAAAATCAATTGATTTGAAATATGGTGCTGGAGGAGAGCTTTGTAGATAACCCTGGACTCCCAGAAAGACAAACAAGGGGGGTCCCCGATCAAATCAAGCCTGAACTTTCTCTGGAGGCATAAATGATGGAAACTAAGGCTGTTCTACTTTGGCACATCCTGAGAAGGCAGGATGCTCTGCAAAAGACAATAATGCTGAGAAAGATGGAAGGCAGCAGGAAAAGAGGAGGGTCAAATACGAGATGGACTGACTCCCTGAAGGAAGCCACAGACTTGAGTCTGCAAGAGCTGAGAAGGGTGGCTGAGGAGAGGACGTTTTGGAGATGGCTCCTTCATAGGGTTGGCATGATTTGGAGGTGACTTGATGGCACAATAACAACACCCATCGGGGAGGGGGGTATTTCCCTGGTAGCCTCCCGGTCTTTTCCCCCCTTACTCTGCCTTTGGACTGAGCCAGTCCTCAGCGGTAAAACAATGTGTAAAGAAACACTTTGAACTGAAAGGTCAGATAGATGTAAATGTGTATTCTTGTCTTTCCTCTCAAGGTAGTGTGTATAGTGAAAACAGAATGTGGGAGAGCAGCAGCCCTGTAAGGCAGCCTGAGAGACTGTGAGTGGCTGATGACAGAGATGGAAAAAGCTCGAGGTCCCATCTCTGAAGGACATGCAATGCAGAAGGACCTCCGTCCGATCAATCCGCGCACCTTTCTGGCCCAGCAGGAGGGCATGCATTCTTTTTGGCATGCTTGTTGTTTAGCCTGCTTAGCTGGAAAAGGGAAGCCTCAGCTTCCAAACACCATCATGAGAGAGAAAGGGGGCTGGGGGAGAAGGAGGAGGCAATGGAAACAGGGAGGTGGAGGGGAGGAAATGAATGGCATGGACAGGAAGAGAGAGGAGCGATGTAAACCAATAATAATCACAATTTCACTTCCCCTGACCCTCCGCAGATGTGTTTCATAGACAGCTGATCAGGCTACATGGGATTGGAAGTGATTTCTTAGGTCTTTCAGAATTTTTTAAAATCGGGCTGAGCCTTGCCCATCATGGGGAGGGTGGAGGGAGAGAAGTAGAAAAGTTTGAAAGGTATTCCCAGAGATATGGAAAGCCAAGGGAGGTCTTGATACTTCAGCTCCAAAAGGGAAGCTGCTCACACAGAAAGCCAGCTAGCGGTGTGGTCTTTTGGGATTAAGAATTAGTTGCCCGAAGACTTATCAAAGGAGTGAATTTCCCCAGATCTGACCCTGTTTGGCCTGGGGTCTTCCCTGTCTTAGGGAGATCTGCTGATTGTTATCATCTGATAACCCCCTTCCAAAGAAGATGGGACTGGAAACCATCAGGCGCCCGGAGGAGATTCCTCAGGACAGGTGTGGTTGCATCTGCTAAATTAGGTGACACAAAATTAGATGAAAGGAGAATCTTTGGTCCATATATACTTAGTCCTTGCCTGTGGAAGGTCCCCATCCAGCATGCAGAATCTGTGAGGAAGCCCTACCTCCTTGGCAGGTCCTGCTCCTTCCTTTGAACTCCACCTCTGGGACCATCCCAGACAGAAAGCCCACAATCTCCAGGATTCCTGCCCTGTCCTGGTTTTTCACCTCATTCTACATGGCACGAGGAAGGTCAACGTGCTGGACACCTGGTCCTTGGCTGAAGCCCCAGGTGGAAATGATAGGGTGTCAGCGTCCCCCCCTCACTCAAGAGAAGGACAATAGGGGCCTCCAATTTGCATATGTCAACACATGCTGGAAATGCAACAATAGAAATGATATATTTTTAAAAAACATTTAAACACAATTTCAGTACATCTCACCTGAGTGGGAAAGGCTGTGACTAAAAGGTCATAGAACAATGAAGTTGGAAGGGGCCTGTGAGGGCATTGAGTCCACCCCCCTGCCAGAACCTGAGGAAGGGGACATGTCCTTCTCGTGTCCCATGCAGCGGGACGCCCTTGTGATGTCCTGCCCTTTTTAACTACAGCCATCCAAGGTGTGTTCACACGTGAGAGAGCGAGATAAACCATGGCTGAAAGTCTCTCACGTAAAACTACGGGAAGCAAAGTGCTTCAGTTTAAAAAACTCACACCAAAAGACATTATGTGTTGGACACTCACTTGTGTCATTTGGCACACAATAGAGGAGATCTGCAGGGATGTGTAAACCAGAGGCCACTGAACCTCCAAAACGTATGACCTGGGCATTCTGCCGGTTGAACCATGCAAGCACGAGATGTTGGCCGATGTGAGTTTCCTGTACCACCTATGGGGGAACCCTCTGCTCGGGTGAGCCCGGACAGATTTGGGAACTCTGGCATCAGAGTCTCTCCCCTGAACCATCACCATCATCATGAGTAGGGTTGTTCCAGTTTTACAGGCAATACAACCTATTATAGGGTTCCCAGTATATCATCCGATACAAGGGTAGCACATGGACCAAGACAAGGGGGCAGCTCACCTCACAATTTTGGGAAGAGGTGACCCCCGCACCACCACCCCTGTCCTCAGTCCTAGAGATGATCCAGCCTCAGTGTTAAAGTGTTTCATCCTGCTACTGCCTTTTAGCCTTTCACAGTGTGGTCATCTAATTTCTACTCAAGAGTAAGTCTCATTGTTTCTGTGCTCTTCTGACTTCTGGCAACCCTGTGAACTAAGTGACTTTCAAAAGATCTTCCCATGAACAGCCCTGCTCAGCTCTTGCAAATTCAAGGCTGTGTCTTCCTTTATGGAGTCAATCCATCTCACATGTGACCTTCCTCTTGTTCTGCTTTCTTCGATTCTTCCTAGCATTATTATCTGTTCCAGTGAGTCCTGCCTTCTCGTGATGTAGTACTTACTTTGAGCTACTTGTGTTCTAGGGCTGCAGGTTCAGGATTAAATGCAATGACTAGTCCTGAGTAGACCTCTTAAATTGACAGGCTTTACACAAATGCTGACTTGCCCTTCAATTGGTCTACTCTACTTGGGGGTTAGCAACCGGAACTCATAGATTAAGCTGGTGCTGGGTTTTTCTAAGACTGTTTGTTGTTGATTTTATTTATATTAGGGACATTGTGTTTTTTTAATTAACATGTTTTGTTCTACATTTGTTGCAAGCCACCTTGATTATTTTATAGCAAATGGCGATCTATAGGTTTACAATAAAATGAATCCCAGTCTGTTTGATTTGGCTGGACCATGTCTTGTCTCCTGAAACCTGTTCCATATTTTTTTGAATCTCTAGGGATATAATGTTATGAATCCTTTCTCGTCATAGACTCCGTCTTCTTCCCCCTCCCCATTTTTTTAATTATTTTTTTTGGTGTGATGTGATGTGACTGATGTGGGTTGCGTTACCATGCTGCTTTAATTAGTACCTCAGCCTCAGTAACAACGCAAAGGAGTGGCTTTAAAAAAATACGCTGTCAGTCGATGCCGAAAACGATGGGCCTGCCTGACATTTGCGCTGTTACCCATTCAGACGTTGACATGGGCGGATCCTGTGATTTGCCTTTTGCCACCGTTACAGTTACCTATGGAAATGGCAGGTGCCCTGGAGCATTTCCATTGCATTTTTATTCATCTACCCCAAGGAGCCCTGTTTTTTTTCCAGACGTGGAAGGCCCTCACTGCAAAAGAGTGTTACGGCTTCCAGATCCTTCATGCTATGTATTCAGCAGTTCATTACAAGGGTTTTAACGGCCACATCCTAAAGAAAGATCAGGGGTCCTCCAGAAATGATGACTATTGTGCTTTGCTTTGTTTCTTAGTTCCATCCACATAAACACAATTCCTGGTATTTTGTTCTCCTGTCCTTCCTTTTCCCTCTCACGCAATACTAGAACCAGGGGACCTCCACTCCAATGGAGTGTTGGGAGAGTGAGAACAGATGGAAGAAAATCTTTCTTGACCCAGCATGTGGTTAGTCTGTGGAACTCCTTGCCGCAGGATGTGGTGACGGCATCTGGCATCTAGAGGCCTTGAAAAGGGGATTGGACAGATTTCTGGAGGAAAAGTCCATCGCAGGTGACAAGCCATGATGGGGATGCATAATCTCCAGGCTTCACAGGAAGGTGCCTCCAAAGGCCAGATGCAGGGGAGGGGGGGGGTCAGGAGACAGGTCTCTCGTTGTCTCTCGTGGGCTCCCAGAGGCCTCCGGTGGGACCACTTGTGAGATCCAGGGAGCTGGACTAGATGGGCTCTTGGCCTGATCCAGCAGGGCTCTCCTTCTGAGGTTCTTCTGTCCCTGTCTCCCCCTTCCCCATTCCTCTGACACTCAGCATTTCCCCTCCTTTGGTCTTTTCACTCCACGATGCTCCATTTGTACACCACAAAGGGTGGCATAGCGTTCATCTGATAACAGCTTTCGACAAGGATGCTCCCACCTCACTGCGTATGAGGTGGGAGCATCCTCACTGCTAAACCTACTAAACTCCATCTCATTCCCAACCTTGGGGCCCAGATGTTCGTGGACTACAACTCCCGGAAATCCTGGCCAGCACAGCGAGTGGAGAAGGCTTCTGGGAGTTTTAGTCCAAGAACATCTGGGTTACCCAAGGTTGGCAGCCATTCTCAACAGCGATCCTATGGCCCTCTCGGGGGGCCCTGGAACATTTGAAGGGGGGGCACAGATTTGGAAGCCGTTCTTCACACACTACCTTATAAGGCTTTGTTGTTGTTGTTGTTTAGTCGTTAAGTCGTGTCCGACTCTTCGTGACCCTGTGGACCAGAGCACACCAGGCCCTCCTGTCTTTCACTGCCTCCCTGAGTCTGGTCAAATTCATGTTGGTCGCTTCGGTGACACCGTCCAACCATCTCGTCCTCTGTCCTCCCCTTCTCCTCTTGCCTTCACACTTTCCCCAACATCAGGGTCTTTTCCAGGGAGTCTTCTCTTCTCATGAGATGGCCAAAGGATTGGAGCCTCAGCTTCAGGATCTGTCCTTCCAGTGAGCACTCAGGGTTCATTTCTTTCAAAATGGATAGGTTTGATCTCTTTGCAGTCCAGGGGACTCTCAAGAGCCTCCTCCAGCACCACAATTCAAAAGCATCAATTCTTTGGCGGTCAGCCTTCTTTATGGTCCAGCTCTCACTTCCATAGAACACTACAGGAAAAACCATAGCTTTGACTATGCGGACCTTTGTCGGCAAGGTGATGTCTCTGCTTTTTAAGATGCTGTTGAGGTTTCTCATTGCTTTCCTCCCAAGAAGCAGGCGTCTTTTAATTTCGTGGCTGCTGTCACCATCTGCAGTGATCATGGCGCCCAAGAAAGTAAAATCTTTCACTGCCTCCATTTCTTCCCCTTCTATTTGCCAGGAGGTGATGGGACCAGTGGCCATGATCTTCGTTTTTTTGAGGTTGAGCTTCAGACCATTTTTTGCACTCTCCTCTTTCACCCTCATTAAGAGGTTCTTTAATTCCTCCTCACTTTCTGCCATCAGAGTGGTATCATCTGTATATCTGAGGTTGTTGATATTTCTTCCAGCAATCTTGATTCCGGCTTGGGATTCATCCAGTCCAGCCTTTCGCATGATGTATTCTGCATATAAGTTAAATAAGCAGGGACACAATATACAGCCTTGTCGTACTCCTTTCCCAATTTTGAACCAATCAGTTGTTCCATATCCAGTTCTAACTGTTGCTTCCTGTCCCACATATAGATTTCTCAGGAGATAGATAAGGTGGTCAGGCACTCCCATTTCTTTAAGGACTTGCCAGAGTTTGTTGTGGTCGACACAGTCAAAGGCTTTTGCGTAGTCAGTGAAGCAGAAGTAGATGTTTTTCTGGAACTCTCCGGCTTTCTCCATAATCCAACGCATGTTAGCAATTTGGTCTCGAGTTCCTCTGCCCCTTCGAAATCCAGCTTGTACTTCTAGGAGTTCTCGGTCCACATACTGCTGAAGCCTACCTTGTAGGATTTTGAGCATAACAGTATATTTGCCAAGAAAACCCCATGAACAGAAACAAAAGGATAGTTACGCTAAATCAATATAAGGCTTGTTATGCTAAATCAATCTTAACTCTAAGCTGTGGTAGCCCTTTTGCTGTGCAAATAAGGGATCTGAATATATTGATCTCTGCTGGAATTAAAAGCCCATCATCTTTTAATATATATTTATGTCATATTGTGTTTATGGCCGTGGCCAAAAAAAATGTTGAGAATGGCTGGCTTAGAGGTACAGAACAGTACTAACTGGTGAAAAAAAAAAAAGGGTGCAAAGTGAGGTAAGAAGCGTGATGTCTGGATGTCAGAGAAATTCCTCATAAGCTCAGTATACAACCCAGCCCTTAAAACGGAAGAAGTGCGGTTTTCGGAAGAATCCCAGGTCACAAAGCAAAGTCCCCCTCCTGTACTCTCCTGCTACCTATGGCGTGTCCTTCAAGTGAAACTTCCCCCCCCCCATTGTTATGGGTTTTCAAAGCACGCACTCCCTCTGTGCCAGACTTGTGCTGTATTCGTTCAATTTTCTTTTATGTCAGTTTTTGAAAAGCTGTTTTCATTGTTCCTTCTTTTTAATCTCCCTTGCATCTAAAAGTCAATGGATCTGGGCTTTATTGTGTGGTGTGTTTGTTTGGGGAAGGGCCTGGAACACCACGGGCCGAGAGGCCCTCAAGAAACCCCAGGCAAGCCGTCTCCCCGGCGCATGCCGGAAGCAGTCAGAGAATCATAAACCGGCAAGGACTTTGCACAAAAATGATTAATTAGTCAGGAGGGGAGGGCAACACTGGGAGAGGCAGAGAGAAAAAGAGAGAGAGAGAATGCTCTTTTTTTTTTTAAAAAAAAGGGTCATTGAAGGAAGTGTCTCTCACACAATGCAATTTGTACAATGAAACAGAATTGGTGTAATTCTGAATTGTGCCCTTGATGGTATGGCTCTAAACAGAGAGGAGATCCTGTTTCCAGTTGCTCATTTGTTCCCTCTGGTGGTGACACAGAGATGTTTGACTGAAGCCGATTTTGAGTCGCCTGTGCTGTCACTGGCCTGCTAGGGAGGAACAAAGTGGGATTTATCAGGGGTGTTGGCAAGTCTTTGAGTCTGGGTCCTGAGTCCAAATCTTTGACCCCAAGTCCGAGTCCCTGTTAAAAACAAGCTCCCCCCCCCCCAGAACAAAGGGAGGGGTGGGTGGCTTCTGAGTCATGAGCTGAGTCCGAGTCATTGAAAAACAAACAACAACAACAACTCAGAAGTGGTGTGACTTAAGTCTGACTTGACAGGGAGTCCCGTAACTCGACTCCCCATCCCTGGGATTTATTTTTGGAGACCAAGCTGTGAATAGGTCGAACTTGATAAACTTTTCACCTGGATCCTGCAGCTGTCCTCCTGAGCAGCAGCCGTCCGTCTGGCAGGGAGGAACAGCATCGCCAGCTCTCTTCAAAACCTCTGCTAAAGCAGGGAGAAGCAGCAAGCTGGTTCAGATCTCCTGGGTAAAGTCCAGTCAAAGGATTAGGACTGTTGAAAGGGCAGGAACCCTGCCGTTAGGAAGAGGAAATGGCCTCAGGCGGCAGAAATGGGGAGGCGGCACTAGAAATACTCTGGCTGTTCCCCTTTGGTATCCCTGCCAGTTGAGAGCAAAGCCCATGTGGATCCTCTAAACTAGCCTGCTGTTCTCAGGCATAGCGAAAGCAATCTCTTTACCTGTTCAGAAATAACATTCGTCCGGGCGTCCAACCGGCTGAATATGGGATGATGGTGAGTGTGCCATGTGGTCCTTTTCTTCAGGCAGCAAAATTCTTTGAGTCAGCCTCTGGCTTCTGAACTCTCTTGCTCTCTGTCTGTCTGTCTGTCTGTCTGGAAACCTCAGAGGAAGCAGGTGAAGAGTTTTCCTCTGTGGAGATGACATGACAGGGAGAGGAACTCCACCTGTTGAATTTCAGCCTGGATCCTGTTGCGTTCCGTGCAAAGAGCCATGCCAGGAAAAAAAGGGTTTAACTTTTTAAAGGAGGAAAAAAGGTGGGGTAAAAATATTTTAAATAAATAAATAAAATGTTAAAGTGGGAAGTATTGACTGTACTGGAATGTAGTTCGGATCTTATGGTCATTGAAATTTGGGCCTTTGGGAAAACAGGCGTTTTTACAATTGGAGTTCTGTTTGCAACTTCATGGGCTGTCTGTGGTTTGTGTGTTTGGCAGACACTTTTCTGGGATGGGTTGATTGTCTATCCAGCACTAACCAATCGCTCCTTCCAGCCTTTGGATTCAAAGGGAGCCCTGCCTCTCTGCTGAGTGTTTTTATTTCCCTCTTTTCTCTGTTGGTAGCAGTTGTTTGTTTGCTGTTGATCTGTTCAGTTGGTTGTTAAGTATGAGGACAGTAAAGAAAGCAGCATACACAAGTTGGTAATTTCAAGCAATTGCAAGTAAAGAAACATTTTGATTCTTTCTCCTATAAATGTCTCAGAGTGAGTGTCGAGACTTAAGTGCCAGTTAATAAGAAAGGGGTGGACTCTGGAGAACTTGAAGCTACACAGAGAGATCCTCCGTGGATCTCTGCGTTCTACTGGGTAGCAAAAAGAGAATTCCCCCAGAAATTCCGCAACATTTACTGCCTTCCAGATCCCCGACGTCTTTGATGCCCTGGCCTGTGCTTCCACACTTCCCTCCCTGCTATCCAAGTGCTTGAAGCTTGAAACCATGTGGGTAGCCTTCAAGGGCTGGTTTCCAAAACATGCCAAGGCCAGAGTAGGTATTTGCTGCAGCCCCGAAGTAGGGTTAATGGGGCTCAGTTCCTCAACAGCTCTTAACTTGGTGCAGAGTAACGTGGAGAGGCAGAGGGACCAGAAGGCAGCCTTCTATTAACACGCTTCACCTCTTATAGATTTTTAGCAAGGTTTATGGCCGGCTCTGTGGTAGTTTGGCCCTGACATGGTTGCCATCACTTATTTAAACGCGAGTGTCAATGGGAGAGTTGCCTGCTGATTTAAAACCACAAAAGGTATCAGTGCTCTTAGTTAATGATGTACTGTGGACTGGGAAAATACCAGTAAGATGATAATGATAAAGATTGTTGTTGTTGTCATCATTCATTCATTCATTCATTCATTCATTCATTCATTTCCTTGCTGACTTACTTGCATTTTTATCTCCCTTTGCCAACAAGGAGTTCAAGGCAGGGTACGTGGCTCTCCTCATCTCCACTGTGTCATCATCACAACCAACCTACAAGGTGGCCCACTGAGGGTTTGCTCCTATATTCTCCGCTGAGTCTCAGGGTTCAAAGATGAAGTCTTGAATCTCCCAAGTCCCCATGTGACACTCTTAATGACAACACCACACCAAGTACAGGTTATATGTGCATTTAGTGGTCTTGCTGAAAAGTAATCCTTTCCTGGACAGGGCTTGGTATTTTATTTTACTTTATTTTATTTATTGATTTATTTGATTTGATTTGATTTATATACCATCCATCTGGCAGCCAAGGCCACCCTGGGCGGTTTACAACAAGTAACATAAAACCACAAAGTAACAAAATAGCAAACAACCACATCCATACATAGGGGTGAAAATCAAAAGTCATAAAGTGCAGTGAGGATAAAATTATAATACAATTAAAAGCATAGAAGAAAATAAAAACATGGAGCCTGGCAGTATGATAGAAGTTATATTATTGGACACTATTGTATCAGAGTGTAGTTTATTCAGGGAAGGCCTGTCTAAATAGCCAGGCTTCTTGAATGTGCCCAGTGAAGGGGCCAGGCGGACTTCGGGTGGGAGAGAGTTCCACAGTTGTGGGGCTACCGCCGAGAAGGCCCAATTTCTAGTGGTTGTTTTCCGGGCATCTCTCGGGGTCAGAACTCTCAGCCACCCTGCCTGCGACGATCTTATAGGGCGGGGCAGACCGAACTGGAAGGAGGCGCTCGGCCAGATATCGAGGTCCCAAACCGTTTAGGGCCTTATAGGTTAGTACCATCACCTTGAAACTGGCATGGAAGCGAAAAGGTAGCCAGTGTAAGGCGGCCAGGGTGGGGGAGATAGGTTGGTATTTTCTAACCCCACTCAGAATTCTGGCCGTTGCGTTCTGGACCCATTGTAGTCTCCGTAGCAGTCCCAAGGGCAGCCCCACGTAGAGAGCATTACGGTAGTCTAATCTCGAGACAACCAACGCATGGACCAGCGTGGTGAGGGACCCGGTGTCAAGGTAGGGACGCAGCTGGGTGATCCGCTTTAGGCGGAAATAAGCGGATCGGACCACAGACGCTACCTGTGATGCCATTGATAGCGCTGGGTCCAGAAGTACACCCAAGCTACACACCTCATCCTTCATGAAAAGAGTGCCCCCCCCAAAAGATAGGGAGGCACCCAGACCACAGACACTAGGGGCCCCCACCCGCAGGATTTCCATCTTGTCCGGGTTCAGCCTCAGTCTGTTGTCCTTCATCCATCCTAGCACCACATCCTGGCAGCGCTCAAGGGACGGGACGGCATCCACGGCAGAAGGATGGAAGGAGAGATAGAGCTGAGTGTCATCCGTGTATTGGTGACACGAAGCTCCAAAACTCCTGATGACCTCCCCCAGCGGCCTCATACAGATATTAAATAGCATGTAGTTGATATTCTGTCCTTCTCCCCAAAACCAGAACCCAAAGTAGCATACAGTACAATTGAGCCACAATGGTAGCTTCATAAAGTCCATCATGTGGTAAAATCCATAATGTGTTTCACCCCCAGGGTCCCTGCCTTCCTGAACCCCCACAAACCCCAATTTCATTTTTTTTGCATCCTCCAGGGGGCATGGGGAAAATTTGATATGTTTACCAAATTTGTCCCTCTCAACCCCTCGAAATTTTAACATTTGTCAGTAGGAAAGGGAACTTTTAAAAGTTAACCCTTCGCCATTTGTAAACAAATAAAAATAAAATAACAATAGTGATAATTGCGTGGATGGGGTTTCAGGGAGCAGGTGTAGCCTTCTGGGTTCCAGGGACGGGCATTTCTGGCCCCTCAACCTCACCCCAGTATACTTATAGGGTGAAGTCCCCTTAAATCGAACCTGCCCTTGATTCAGTTTCCTTAGCGGAGATAATTATGCTGAGTATGCAACATTTACTTATTCCTTGTACATTTACTTATTCCTTGTACAAGCTCTCAAAATCATCCATCAGGCAGGGGACACAATGACTAAGGGTGTGTGTGTGTGTGTGTGTGTGTGTGTGTGAGAGAGAGAGAGAGAGAGAGAGGGAGATTATAATAGGAAACATAACTTTTCTAAGATCTGACCTTTTGTGAATATGAATGAAATTTCAAGTGGCTTCATCATAAGCGCTCCAGGGGGTTCCAGATAGTATGGAAATCACTTACAATGGACAAAATACTTCTGTCAGTTAACAGCCCCTTTGCAGCCTAATTCCAAGGGTGGTTCTTGGGAGAAATGGCTGCCATTTCTGGTATATTCTGACTTTGAAAATAACCCATGTACAAAGCCTGCAGCGGTAGCCAATCCATGCAGCACCTATGCACATACAAGTTATGCCCCACCGTGTGTACAAAAGAAGATATAGCAAAGGGCCACGATAACACTATTGAAGTAGCCCTCTTCTGATCAAAAATAATTATTTTAACATTTTAATTTGTTTTTCACGTTACCTACATTTCATACACATCCATAATTTTAAATGGCGCAACCCTCTGATAGGAATAAATAAACATTAGAAAAGTAATTTATTGCTGTTGCAAAAAAATAAAATAAAAATAACTTGTTAAGTTACTGGTTGTGTTGCTTATTTCTTTTCTGCTAGTTATACGTCAGGGCTTACATGCTGTTATCAGGAATCCTAAGTGTTTTAGATCAGAGAGGTGGCATTTCCGGGCTCTAAGATTTAGAGGAGAATAGCGTAGTGCTTTACCAATTTTGCAAAAGAATCTCTGCCTCCTCCTTAGGGAGGGTGAGAAAATGACTTGGAAGGGCAGAGGAAACACCAAGACCTCTAGGTGGCATCCGAGCTGTTTCTATCCATCGTCTCGCCCTCAGATAACATGGAGCTCCTTCCACATATAATATCTACCAAACCAGCCCATCCTATGATCAACCCATCCAGTCTGCTCTGTTTAAGACCACTGCTTTTTCAGAGCTTGGAGAGTTACTTTTAAGAAGTTACTAGCTGCAACTGTAGTTCTAAACCTCAAGAATTGCAGGTGGCTTTTGTGTACACCCGAGTATTTCAACAGTTTCACTGGTGTGGCAACTCGATAGAATTCTGGCCCATAAGGGTGTTGTGTGCCATCACGTCGCAACCAACTTATAGCCACTTTCAAATAGGGCTTTCAAGGTACATGGAATATTTAAGGAGTGGTTTTACCAGTTTCACTCCCTTAGTGAGTTTCCCTGGTGGGAATTTGAACCCATGTCTCCTGTGTCCTAGTCCGTCATTCTATCCACCACACCACACTGGGCATCATGTAGTTACACCACTGTTGTTAAGAAAAGGAATAAGTTGCAAGAAACCCATTCACTAGGCTGCAGCTATCTAAGGTCTGGGGTTGCATGAGGTGATACCTTATCTTATCCTTACAGTGATCCCTGTGAGGTAGGCTCAGGGTGCTAGAAATCAACTAGACTGCTCAAGGGACACAAGTGAACTTCATGGGCTGTTACGAGAGCAGGCTTACTGGGTTCAAAACTGAAGCCTCTCTAATCTAGTCTGTGTACCATCCGGGCTTTCGTGCACCTAAATATGCAACGTGACCAGCAGAGTCCAAGACGGGCAAGCCTCCATTATTTTCAGAAGTGACGCCAAAGAAGGAAACTTATATACCTGGAGCACCCCTGTTCTCCTCTAATCTTAGCAGCTCTGCTGGGCCGGGCCTAGTGAGCAACGAGAGAGGAAGTGGGGCTTCCTGTATCCCCAAAACACCAAAATTTAGAAGATTTTAAAATCTAGAGATGAAGTTCCTGAAGAATAGTAGGAAAATGTACCCTATCCTATCCTTTCTTGCTGGGCCCAGGAATTATTTTGCTGTGGCAGGAATGGAAAAGTATTCTTGCAGGTGAGAAGGATGTTTCTTCTAACTGCCCTGGATGAAATCCAGAGTGGAGTTGGGATGTGCAACAGGGATGGGCTTTTTCTTCTTGATTTATTAGACTACAAAACCTATAAGTCTCCTTGCTGGGAGTTCTGCCTGAAAAGACAAAACCAAAAGTGGTTCACCTTGGTGAAAGGCCTCAAGGGGAAGGCGTTGTGGCTTAGCTAGGCCTGGCTCAACACAAGCTTCCTGTTCCTGCCCCAGTGCTGGCTGGGAGCAATCTTTCTGAACAGGAAGCTAGGCAGAGCTAGGCCTAGCTGAGGCTCAAAGGCTTCCCTTTGAGTTCTTTCTCCCAGATGAGCCAAATTTAGGTGTATGTATGGCATCTGTCTGGCAGGTCTAACTTCCAGAATGGAGAATTATGGGATTTGTAGTCCAAGAAAGCAAAAACAACAACAACAAAAAAATCCCTTCCTGAACATGCAATTGCTCCTGTAACTTTATAATTCCTTTTTCGTAGGATGGTAGGAGAGAAATTTTGTTTCTCTTTGAGAAATTTCCTAATGATCCTGGACCCCTGCCCTTGGAATTCTGCTAACTAAGGGAATGATCTGCATATTGGTGGCTTTCTAGCATGGTTATGTCTCAGAGGTCCTCACACGGTTGTTGTGAAAATAAATAAAAGACAAATGAAAAAAAAAATAGATATATGAAGGAAAAGACAAGGCTTAGAAAAATGTGGGTTTATTTTCTAGGCAGGGTGGGATTCTGGACAAACAGAAACATGGCAAATGTAGGGAAACTGAGGCACAAAGAAAGCATGCTATTGGGGAACAACATATAAGAGGGACCGGCGTGAGTATCTGTTCCTTCACTCTGGATCTGGGGATCCATTGCAGGGGGAAGCTGTCCATCTCCTCCTTTGGTGGTGGGCCTAAGTTTCCTCTTTATAAGGCGCTGATACTTTTTATTCCCTCCCCCCCATTAACCTCCCCCACTCCATGCAGCATTTTGGGATCTCTAGAGAGTGCTGTGTTGCACTGTGAGTATCCCTAGGCTGATGTATACATTATTCATACCCTGGAGGATATAAGTATATTGGTGAGGTTGTTGAAAGATGATTTGAGAAATCCAGGGCGATGTCTGTTGCAGAGCTTTGAATTTCTGGTTAAAATTCTCCTTTTGTTACATAGCAGAAGAGGAGCAGATAGAGGCTCACAGAGGAGAATAGCTTCAAGTTCCTCAGATAGTCCACCCCTTTCTCATTAACTGGCACTTACAGTCTCAATAACTTACTTTGAGACATTAGAAGTAGAAATAATAAAAACATTTAATTACTTACCGTTGTGAACAGCAAACTATCAACCAAGCTAACTTGCAACAGACAAAGGAGAGGCAAAGAGAACACTCAGCAGAGAGGTGGGTCCAATTAGAATTCTGAGGTGGGAAGGAATGATTGGTTAGTGCTGGACAGACTGACAGTCACCCCAGCCCAGAAAGTTCCCCTGCCAGCCACAACTACCAAAGACAGTATGCGAGATTGCAAAAATCTCAACAATGTCCACACTCAGCCACTTTCATTTTGCCTGATCTACCTCACAGGACTGTTGTGTGTGTGTGTGTGTGTGTGTGTGTGTGGGGGGGGGGGGAAATAGGGAAGATGGAAGCCCTGCATACTACATTTTGGGGGAAAGATGGACTATAAAAGCAAATCATAAGTGATGGGAGATATTGTGTCTGAGGCTGTTGCCTGGAGCTGTCAGGTTTCTCCCTGGTTTTCGCTATGTTTCCATTCCAGGTGTAGTGAATGAAAGCATGTGTGCTGTACTCACAAAGTACAGCTCAGCCTCCAGCTTTCCCCCTTTCCTCCCTGCACAGCCAAGATGCAGGAAATTCCTGCAGCTGACCTGCGTGAGGAGCCTTGCCGGGAAGCCCTTTATAACCCTTGCCAATGATTCTGTTCCTTACCTGCACCTTCAGCCAAGGTTCAACAGTCAACAAATCCACACCGCACGTCACTTGTGAAGTGTGAAGAGTTGGCGGCGGGAGTCGTTCACGCTTCCCAGGGCTGGCTGTTCGGGCCCCCGGATCCACCCTCGTTTTGCCGTCGGGTTATCAGGATAACACTTGAGCATTAGTGCGTGAACATGGAAGTTATGTGTTTGTATTGACCTCTGTAGGCACGCGCCCACCATCCATGCCACAGCCCAGCAAACCTGCCATCTGTCATTCTATTTGCTCAGCTTGATTTCTGCCGATGGGTCCATTTTCTCAACCAGCAGGTACCCGATGGAAGGGTCTGCCAGCGGTCTCTGAAGCTCTCTTTCTCTTTTAAGCAGGCGTTTCCCCAAATGGGCCAAAATGACAAAAGTTATTTCCCCACATGCTAAAGCTCTCCAGGGCTTCATGGTTGTCATCCGAAGTCGGCTGCCCAGGACAAGAGCTTATGCCAAATAAAACTTGTTTGTTTTTAAGGTGCCAGAAGCCTCTTGCTTTTTTTTTGGGCTGCAACACAAATTTTGCCCCCTTGGAAATTTCTACCAAAGATCTGCATTTCAGTATTGTTGAGAACTATTTGGACTCTCAACAGCAGCAGAATGGGACTGCAACCATGATGTAATATTACATTGACTTTAATTTGACCCCAGTGGGCTAAAGCTAGTGAGTTTACTAAATGTTTGCCCCCAGTTCTCAGACGGAGGACTCCGGGTTGTATGTGTCACCCTGTTCTTTAGCCAAATAGGAACCTGTCGTTTCAAAGGAAGGCCAGACGGGAAGGTGTATGCATGATGCCTGTGCTTCGGCGTGATATACAATCAACAGCTTCCTCGGCCGTAACTTTAAAGCCACCATTCTGATGCAGTCGGCACCTTCTCTAACTTGCATATAAGACAAACACCGGGGAAAACCCAACTAAGAAGAATTTTGGGGCTCTAAAACATCGGCATGTGCCCGAGGAAGTGGAGATCACTGACCCATGAAACCTTGCAGATCATAGGATTTCGTTAATGGTGTATAAAAGTGTCACCTGCTCCTGTATTTGGGACCAAGATTTCTCTACCAAGTTCAATGTTTATTCTTCCAGATAGTAAAAGCTTGTGAGTTGCCTGGTTTCCCCTGCCTTCTTAAAACTAACAAAGAGTATTGTGATATTTTTAAAAACTGCTCCGTTTCCTCAGTCGCAGAATGAAATGGCTGTCCTCAATTGCAGATCCTGAAAATGTATGTTAAATAAAAATGGGTAGTCTTCCAGATGCCACAATGCTCTTTTTTGGTTTTGCTGTGAAACGTTTCCCCAAAATGTATTCTTGAAGGCTTTCACGGCCGGGATCTGACGGTTGTTGTAGGTTTTTCGGGCCTTAAGAACACGGCCAAACAGCCCGAAAAACCTACAACAACCATCGTTTCTCCGAAAGCTCATCTTCTCAGTTAGTCTTGTGAGGTCCGATTGTCCACACTTGGAGCTGTGCTTCTACCAGGATTACAAAAAGACTGGATTTTAATTACATCAAAGGACTGTCAGAGGCTTGTCTGTGGTGGTCCATTGTACCATGCAGCTGCTAACCACAGGAAACTCCAAAAATGCAGGCAGCCTGTCATTAAACAATCCATATTTACTATATCCTTCGATTTCTGCTGGGAGCAGGCTTTTTGTAAAGCTAACGGGTCTTAGTTGCCATTCAAGCACAGTTTATGCTCAAATGCTTTGAGTCATCAGAGGGACAGCGAGCACTTCAAAATGCATTGCTGGAAAAATCCACCACACCCACAGCCCCTCTTCACTCCCAACTGTTTTTAGGATTGCAGATAAGCTCATAAGAGGGAGCAGGGTCACATGAGGTCTTAGTGGAGACAGGTGATGTCTTTGATCCTATTAAACAAAAAAGGTTAGGGACTCAGACCCTGTAAGCAAAGGTGCAAGACCCCACCAGTTGTCCAATAAGAAACAACACCCTGTGGCAAAAAAGCTTGACCAGGTGTGCACAAAATACAGCTCTCCAGATGTTTTTGGCCAGCCAGCATTCCCGGCCAATAGGCCTGCTGCATAGGGGAACTGTATTTTGAAGGTTTCATTTTGTCCATTTCAACCGAAACACAGAAGAGGCCATCACAGAGAAGAGGAGCAGGCATGTTGTGTGCATCTCATCGGTTCCAAAAGCCGTTCATCCCAAGAAAGATTATTTGCTTGATGTCCTGGAGACAGTTGAGTCCACTTTATCTGTACTGTACAAATGTTGTAAGTCAATAAAATACAGTACAAGGACAGGACAACACATGGAAACAAGAAGGGTAAAAAGCTAGCGAATACAAGCAGCATCAAACTCATTCATCGGGGATTAACTGCTCTTAAAAGATGTGGGGAAATGAAAACGCCTGTGCATCATGCCGAAGCGCTGACAGAGTATGCGCAGCCTTGCACAGCTGGAGTCTCAACAGTCTGTCTCATGTACACACACATTGTGGTCCTGAATGATCAGTGACCTGTCGTGAAAATGATGTCATTCCAGTGGCATTGAAATGAAAGGGAGCCGTGTGGTTAATGCAAAATACAAATGCAAGAGTAGGCGATACCTTTATAGACCACTAAAAAAAAAAAAATCATTATACAATATACGAGCTTTCGTGGATCAAGACCACTTCATCAGGCTTGTACCCGTGCAAAGAACATAAAAGTCCAAAAGTGCATGGTAAGATGGATCTTGCCAGGAAAGTTATGCTTAGATGCTCTTAGATGTCCAAATTCTTTTTATGTTAAATACCTTTCCTGGCAAAATCCATCTTGCCATGAACTTCTGGACTTCGTTCTTCACACGGGTACAAGCCTGATGAAGTCGTCTTGAAACCACGAAAGCTCACATTTTGTATGATGATTTTTAAAGTGGTCTTGATACCAGCTGACCTTTTCTTTGCTGCTATTCAAATAAAATTGGGCCTTTGGTTCAGCTGTTTGCGTCTATGCCTGATTCCTTGCCAGAGAATTTTAGAACCCAGATTTGACCGGTAACAGTCTATAAAGGTACCGCCTACTCTTGCATTTGCATTTCGGTGGCAGTTTCCCCCTCTTTCTGACCCCCCACGTGTCCCCAGTTGACACGGTTTGCTAGCCCATTCACAGATAAACTGTACCTGCAAAGCTGTGTGACTGCGGCTTCTGCCACCATCAAAGAGGTGAAATCCACAGATATCCCAAAATTGGACAAATGCCTCCCCCATTTCTGGCCTGCAAATTCAGCCATGATTTTTGGGGAGGGGGGATATTAAGAGTCCAGCCCTTCCTGGCACCACTCAGCCTTCTGGAGAATTGCATTACATTTTCCAGCATCAAGCCCTGCTTTAGAGCAGGGTGGCTGCTCTTGGACTGTTGAGAGAGATCAGAAGTTGGAAAAATTACTTTTTAATGATGCCAGCTGGCAGAACCCATTTTGGCCATGCTGGATGGTGGATACTAGGAGATGTAGTTTTTTTAAAATACAACTTATAAATTCTGGCACCACTCAGAAGGAAACACAGCTGCTGCTGATTTCATGGCTGCCTCCTCCTAGGTAAGAAGGTAGGTTTGCTCCAGTTTGCAGTTCCTCCATACAGTAGGCATCCTTCAGTCTCGAGAGACTATGGTAACGTGCTCTGTATGGAGGTCTTGGAACAGCGTCTAGTGTGGCTGAGAAGGCCAATTCGACAGTGACCATCCCTTCCACACTGAAGACAAACACAATCTGTCCCCTGTCCAGCTCCCTGGTTTTGCTGGTTTCGGGACTGCCTCTTGGCCTCGGCCTGCTGGACAAGGGTCTCTTCAAATTGGGAGAGGCCATGCTGCACTGCCTGCCTCCAGGCTGAACGCTCAGATGTCAGGGTTTCCCATCTGTTGAGGTCCATTCCTAAGGCCTTCAGATCCCGCTTGCAGATCTCCTTGTATCGCAGCTGTGGTCTCCCTCTGGGGCGATTTCCCTGCACTAATTCTCCATACAGGAGATCTTTTGGAATCCGACCATCAGCCATTCTCATGACAAGTTCCTCCATAACGTTGCCAGATTTGGGGGGGGGGGGGGGAGGTCTCTTTCTATTACCAAATAAAAAGATGCAACATTGGGGTGCCTGTCTAGGTAATTTATTGGTAGCAGAGCGGTAACTATGGTAGAGCAACGGGGATTTGATCCAAGGTGGCAAATTTAGATGGTATGAACATTGCTGTTGGAAGGGTGTGTTCCCGTTTGTTGGAATGTGATGATGGAAAGGCAAGAACCTGCCTGCCCCAAGGGTGTATCCCACCTCTTGCTACTCCTCCCTGGGAGGAAAGCAGCATGACAGGTGAGCTCAATGTGGAATGAATACGGTTGTTTAATGCTCAGACCTACACATTCCACCGTCTCCTCCTCACAGGGCTGATCCTGGGAGTTTCGTTTATAACCTGCCTGTAGTTTGTGTGACTGGGAGGGACTTTTCTGGACTGGGGTGATTCTATCCAGTACTAACCGATAATTTCTTCCAGCCCTTGATTTCAAAGAGACTGCCTCTCCGCTGAGTGTTCTTTTCTCTCTCTTTCCATGGTTACTGTCAGTTGTTTGTTTGCTGTTGATCGGTTTGGATGCTAAGCACGAGTGCAGTAACGAAAGCGGCACGCACGAGTCTGTAATTTTAAGCCACTGTAGGTAATGAAACCTTTTATTATTTCTACTACTAAGATCTCAAACTGAATTACTGAGACTTTAATTGCCAGTGAATGAGAAAGGGGTGGACTCCGGGGAACTTGTAGATATTCTCCTCTGTAGAACTCTGTACGTCTGCTGTGTGGCAAAAGGAATTTTGCCAGTCATTCAGAACTCTGCAACAGATCTCTCATGACCAACATGAGTCCTTAACCAACAGGACTGCAAAGACCCAGATGCCAAAATTATTAGCTGTGCCTCTGGACGGCGACCTCTCCTACTCTGTATTTTAGATGTGAATGACAGACAAGTGAATAAGCCAATGTGGCCGCTTCCTTGTGTTGCCTTTGCTGGCAGTTTTGAACCGTGTTCTCTGCTTCTGTGTCTCTTGCGCTGTTTGCTAGCCGATGGAGATTAAAAGCTCGAGAACGGCATTGCAATCCAGAACACAGAACATCTCCAGTCTTCATCTTTGTCTGTGGCTGCACAGTAGTTTGTTAATACACAGCTATGCCACAAAGAGAATTTCAGTTGAGATCTTTGGGAAAAGCTGAATTTTTAAAAATATCTACAAAGCCGAGCCAAGCCAACCCTCCCCAGCTGTGTCATTGCTGTTTGGGGCTCCTGAGGTGATGGCAGAAGCACTTCTGAAGAAAGGCCATAAAGGCAGCTGAGAATGAAATTCATATTTCACAGTCCTCAAGTGGGCTGCGGCACCGATGGGTTTCCTGCTCCTCCTGTCTTCCTTACAATGAAGCTGAAACTGTTTTCTGCAGAAGAGAACAAGAGGTTTCCTTTCAATCTAGCTGAAATGAAAAATATGGGTCTCCAGGGCTGGCGCTGACGGGCTGTTAAAAAAGGACTTGTAAGCTACAACTATTGGGACGTGGTGGCGCTGCGGGTTAAACCGCAGAAGCCTCTGTGCTGCAAGGTCGGAAGACCAGCAGTTGTAAGATCGAATCCACATGACGGAGTGAGCTCCCGTCGCTTGTCCCAGCTCCTGCTAACCTAGCCGTTCGAAAGCATGTAAAAATGCGAGTAGATAAATAGGTACCACCACGGTGGAAAGGTCACGGCGTTCCGTGTCTAGTCGCGCTGGCCACGTGACCACGGAAACGGTCTATGGAGAAACGCCGGCTCTACGACTTGGAGACGGGGATGAGCACCGCGCCCTAGAGTCGGACACGACTGGACGAAATGTCAAGGGGAACCTTTACCTTTAAGCTACAACTAAGTAACTGGCTTTCTGGTTCAAGGTAATATGTAACGTTTATTAGAGATTGTGTGGCCGAGTGAATCAACATTCTGTAAGGCGATTCTAAAAAATGGGGGCAGCCCAAACAAATAATTATATTCTATTTAACTGGGCTTCAGATTAACTCCAAATTTGGCATAGTCACCACCATGACAATTGCTTTGGGTCTGGATGAGAAGCGGTCAATTAATGACAAAAGTCAGGTTTGGGTTTTTTTTTTCTCTGCTTAATGTTTCTTTGTGAATGGTGGTGAGCACAAGAGGGGATCCCGTAGAGTAGACCATCTTGACTGCTGCCATTGGTGTCGTCAACAGTCACACTGCCCTTTGCTGTGGAAAGTTTGGCATCCCTTTTCCTGCTGGCAATGGGAACTCAATTCAGACTCATGGTGACTCTTTCCTGGGTTTTCTAAATATCGAGTACTCATAAATTTACCATTCCCTTCTTCTGGGAGAGCCCCGTAGTACTGTGCAGTTTGTCTAAGGCCACACAGGTTTGCTTCCCCCCCCCCCCCCAAAGAGGCACAGAGGGGGAACCAAACTCTCAATGTCTGGCTCTGTAACCAAGCAATTAACTCACTGAACTATCCAGCCAGGTCAGTCCTAAGAGTGTAATAACTATTGAGAGAACCCAAAGAAAAAGAAAAATATTCAAGCTGTCTAAACAGTGATTTGATTTTGACTGGAGAATTTGGATCCGTTAGCTGTACAAAAGAGCTGCTCTTTCTGGTGGGCATGGAAAAAAATCAATTTCTGACTTATGAAGGCCCTTATAAGAGTTCTCAAGGTATATGAGATGGTCAGGGAGTGGTTTACCATTGCCATTCTGGCCCCTCCTGGTGAATTATTATGGCCAAGTGAGGATTCGAATCTAGATCTTCTGAATCCTACTCTGACACTCTATTATACTTATTATAGATGAGTGCCTAGACAGTTTAAAATTTACCATAACTTTACATCACTGCTCACAAATTATACTTCTGACGCAGCATAATCCTAAGGAATAATCTTAAAAATGCAGAGCTGGAAGGGACCCGTTATGGATCATTGAGTCCAGCTCTTGTCAAGGAGGCATAGTGGGGAATTGAACCCCCAACCTCTGGCTCTGCAGTCCAATATTTAACCTGAATTCTGAACTATCCAGAATTGCTCTGGGGCACTTTGAGAAACTGAAATAGTAATTTCCATTTGGTAAAGGCAAATGTTAGTCCAGTATGTGTAGGTGTGGCAGTTCCAAAGATTATCCAGTCAATGAAGATTCTCATACAGTCATCAAGGACTGTTCTGTACAGATGAGTCTGCAGTAGTCAAGGCCTGAGATTAAAAGGGGCATATAATTCCAACAACCAGGAAGAAATAATTGACTCCTTTCTTTTCTTTCTTTTTTTAAATTTTAAAGAACTGTCTCTTTTAATTTTGATATTTGTGTCAAGTACAAAAACCAACCAAATAAACAAAAACGATCTTTTGTAGTTCTGTTTATCCAAGTTCCCCATCTCATCGCCTCGCCCCCCCCCCCGGAACAAAAAAGACAGACAAAGACTCTTCCTTTTCTTCTCCCCAAGTTTCCCCACCCCACCCCAATCTGACATTGAAAACTTACACAAGAAAGATCACATACAGTAGAGAGAGAAAAAAAATAGGACAACCCAAAAGGCCAACTCTGTGCTGCAAACTTAGACGGGTTTGAAACCAGTTCAGCTGGCACTGCTCCCTTCAAGGAATCCTGGGAAACGTAGTTGGACGGGGTTGATGAGCAATTTCTCAACTTCCTTACAAAAACTACAGTTCTCAGTGTTTCTCAGAGGAACAATTAACACTCATTTAAACCCGTTTACGTCTGTAGCGTGGATATGCCCTTCCGAGGCGTCTCATTGTAGATAAATTCTTTGAGCCACAATAAATACATTCAAGGAAAAACAAACCCACACCTATTATTATTATTGCATGATATGGGTGTGGGTATATATATTATATACCCACACCCATATTATTGCATGATATGCTGTGTATAATCAGTCTTGAAGTCTACAGGAATCATGATCAGTGGGTAGAGGCTGGACGAGTTCCTGTTTTTTGGACCACAGCTCTCAGAAGCTCCGGCTCGTAGACAAGCTGGCTAGAGTTCTAGAGAGCTGTGATCCCCTCCCCGAAGAAGGAATTTTCTCAGGCTTTGCACAGACCTGTGTGCACATTTTTGCACATCTTTCAGATCTGCGTTATGTCAGCGGTAACCTAATTGTGGATGGACTAGATGCCCTTGGGGAACCCTTCCACCCCTATAATTCTGTGATCCTTTGCTTGAATTTTGGGGATTAAAAAATGGCCTCTGTTGCATAAGGCAAGCCCTCCCGGGGGGTGGGTGGGTGGGAAATGCACACTTCTGAAATGATCCTGTTTTGGGCTAGAAATGCCTCAAGCTCTGGAAAAATGCTAGCGCTGTATTCAGGAGGCTAGATCAGCAACAGCATTTCCAGATTTGCCACACCGAAGATGTCCCAGATGACAACTCTTCCATCAACCCCAATCACTGGAGATGCTGGATGTTGTTCTCCAATAGATCCGGAGAATGCCAGATCGCTGAGGGACGACCTTGAAAGTGTTACCAGACTCTGGAGGCGTTACTGTTTCAGACTAAAACGCTGTACAACGACACCCTCTGGGTGAGGTTCACAGCAAATTTCAGTCTGTATTATTTTTTAAAAAGTCACACTCCCAAGTCCTGAATGCGCCTAGCTGCCCGTTGCTGCACGTCATATGCATAACTGAGGCCTAAATCAATCCCTTGACAGGCATGGAGCAAATGCAAATAAGTACATTTTGCAAGTAAGTGGCTCAAGAATCTATGCAAAAGTTCATTTGCTAATTTTACCCCAATTTGGCACAATGAAGAACCCAGACGGGGCTATGCAGGTGAAGGGCAGAGAACGATGTAAATATGAACCCTGTGGATTTGCAGCAAGCCAGAGATTCAGGGAAGCTCCCTTTCGGTACTTACCCTCCTCCAACATTCACGCCACTGATCAGAGTGAGACACATTTTCCCCATATAAAATGACTAACAAGGCAGGGCTGCTTTCTCCTTTTTGGGGGTGGGTGGGTGGCTCACGGGGGCTTGTAGCCCACTTTGTTTTAACAGTGTTCTCGGCCGACAACTCCTTATGCGCATGGCCACTCTTAGCTATCGGGAGCGAGGTTAGTGGTATGGCAGCACGCTTAGCCCAGCAAGAAAGGTCTGGATTCGCCCCAAAGCACCTCCAGTTAAAAGGGTGTCTCAGGAGAGACAGGAGTTCACAAAATACCATCTCCTCGCCCGCCATCTGGAACTCTGCCACTTGCCAGAATGCATCAGATGCTCAGTCAGAAACCAGGAGAACCCGAATTTCTAGGAATACAGGAAGCTGCCTGGTGCTGAGCCAAACCATTGTTCTACCTACCTGGGGAGTTTAAAATCAGGCCTCCCAGAATCCAGGCGCTTTAAGCAACGTGATCTTGCAGAATCTAGTTCTCTCCAGGGAGGGGATGGAAGGGCAAAAGCTACCCACCCTCGAGGGAAGCTGCTGCTCTCAAAGGCTGATCACTGAGTGATGGCTTTGGGGAAATGATTTTGGACACTTGGTAAGAAGCCTTCATTGCCCACCGGTCGCAGGCAGTGAGATTTCTCTGCGAGGGCTGCCGAGGAGTTAATCAAAAGCATTGTTTCTTCACAGGCGAGTGGTTTGGACAGAGCCTGGGGGGCAAAAAGCAGCTCAGCACCAGGCGAGACGAGCGAGCATCAAGCGAGTCCATTGCCCACCGCCTTTCACAGGCGGCTGCTTAAGTAGGCCAGCTCACCTCCGGCACTCTGAAGCACTTGAGATGGTCGGGGGGGGGGGGGGGAGGGAAGGAGCTATGCCTCAGTGTGAAAAGTAATGGCTTACACCTACCTGGTGTACCTTCCACCCACCCCACCCTCTGCACCCTCCTTTAAAACAGACGTGCCAGTTTCCATCTTTAATTAGGTAGACCTGGGAGGATCTGGCAGTGCCTGTTTTGTAACCAGAAGGGATGCTCCGGTCCAGACTGGGCGTGAGGGAGAAGCCCATATCCTAGGCTGGCTGCCCATTTGGGAAGTTGTGATTTTTTTTTTTTTTTTTTTAAGTAACGCTGCCAAGTTCTGATCGCTCTCCAGCCTTCAGTCTCCCGGGGCAGCCAGCCTCCGAGGAGCTCGCCTTGTTTCCAGATGCACGGGTTCTGAAACTCTTCATGCCCTCCATGAATGTCTCTGATCCCTTTGAAAGGTTTCCAAGTCAGAGCCACCGACAGGATCATGAACCACAAGCCAATGTGTCCAGCAAGGAAGAGCAATTTTGGCAGAATGTCACTTGGTGGTGATGGTGCACCCAAGCCAGATGTGACTTTGTTTGTTTCAAGAGGTTTTGCACAAGAGGAGTGTTCAGGACTGGCCATACCTCAAGGAGCCAACAAGAAATTTTGGGAAGACCCGGTGGATCTCTGAGATCATAGAAGACCAGGACTGGAAGGGACCACGGGGTCACCTGCAGGACCGGGGGGGGGGGGGGGGAGAATTCTGAACTCCTAAGAAAGTAAGGTAACTGCAGTACAATGATATTATCAATGGCTTTTTAATTAAAACTGTACTTATTATGAAATGAAGGGTGTACAAATGTGTGTTTTTTGGATTATAGCTCCCAGAATAGCTAGCTGCCAGGGGAATTCCGAGAGCTGAATTCCAAAAACACAGATTTACAGTTCTGCATTATGTGATGAAAGTGAAGACTTATTTCTTCTCTTTCACCACACTGTTACCCAGTAGGGTTATCTACTGAAGCTGAGTGGTGTAAGATTCAGGATGGAGTGCTTCTTCCTGCAGCACAGAGTTTACCCAGTGGAACTCCTTGCCACAAGAGGTAGTGATGGCTGCTGACGTGGCACAGCTTTCAAAGGGGATAAGACCAATTCATGGAGACCAGGCCTATCAACGCCTATGGTGAGAATGATGGCGTTTTACCTTCAGCACCAAAACCAGTCCACCTCTGGATCCTATTCATGGCACAGAACAACTGGAAGGGGTGCATTTGCCCTGACATGCAGCTTGTCAGCTGACCATTGCAGGAAACAGGATTCTGGACCTTTGATTTGACCCCAAAGTGCTCTCCATACTTATCATGTATTGAGATGGGAGATAGGACCTTTTTGGACTACAACTCCCAGAATTCTGGGACATTGTGAGAATTTTAGTCCAAAGATTTTCACTCTGCGGTACCAGCATTGTTAATTTGTGCAACGGGTCTGAGTTGCGTAAGACGACAGCCCAAGTCCCCTTGTGACACACCTCATGCACAAGGGTAACCGTGCAAGCAGTTCCTTCCTCTAGCAGGATCACTGGTGCACGGTTGGGTACACGGAGGGCGACCCATTGGGGGAGACGATTTCCAGGGCTCCCCTTGTACTCTTTATCGCCTCCAAAAGAATCTGGCCATTCTGTTAGGTTTTAGTAATGCCACCTGGATATTTCATTCCCCCCCCCCTCCCGGTACTCCTAGGGTAAAGACTTATGCTAGAGTAACAGTTACAACTGGAAAGTCCTCCGTTCGAATCTTCTCCTGGCTGTGAAGTAACTGCTGGTACCGTCGGCGGCGCGCTGATGAGGCAGAGAATCCTTCGCCCTACAAGGCCACCCGCTGCGTTCACACCAAAGGCGGTCGCTCAGCCTCTTCCTCGTGAGCCATGCCAGGTTGAGGCCGCTCCCTGACCAGCCCATGAAAGAGAAGGAAGGCGCAGCCTTCGGAATATAGACAATTGTCCGACTCCACCGATTGTCCTGTGGCCCCTCGGGGGGAAAGCCACCTGAGGTCTCTCTGCTCCCAGTCCACCATGGCTTTTGTCACGGGAACAGTTTCGCCCTGTGATCGGGGGCCACGAGGCTGATTTTCACGAGGCCTGGTGGCGGAGGCTGCTTGGTGTGGCACGGGTTCTCGGCCAGAGCGCAGCTGGTCTCTACACAGGACAGTGAGGAATTTAAAAAGAGGAAAGGAGGGGGGAAGAACGTGAGAACGCCAGAACGCCTTCTCCCCTTTCCCCAGAGCCGGTCCAGAATGCCACTGTTCCCAAGCATGCGGCTCAAGCGCCTGGACCTGCATTCCACACCACTGGTCTGTTTCCCCGAGGTGCCGAGCAGTTCACAGTGTTGCACCAGTCTGTTGCTAGATGGGAGGGATGCTTAAGAGTCATTTCCAAAAGAAGCTGGAAAGGGAGAAAGGGACGGGTCGGGAAAAGCAGGAGAGAGCGGGTGGGTGGGTGGGAGAAACGGAAAGGAGTAAGTTTTGAAGCCGAGGAGAATGTCGAGCAGCCATTGAAGGACACGGCGGACTTCGCTGCAACAGGAACGGTATTAGGAGAGGGTGAGCTCGAAGCAAGATGGGCAGCCATTCCTGGAGCAGGAGAAAGGAGCATTTGGGGGGTGATGGTTCCCAGATTCTGCCAGCCAGTGTGGCCATTTCTCAGGACTTGGGCCAAGAGATTCCTGGGTTTTGGCCTGCCATTACTGTTGGGGTTTTTGGAACCTCGCATGCTGCCTTTAGTATGGTTTTGCTGGGAAGGACCTTTCTGGGGCTGGGGTGACTGTCAGCATATTCAGCACTAACCAATCGTCCCTGTCCTGCCTCTGAATTCAAAGAGCGACCCGGCTCTCGCCTCAGCGCTTCTTTCCCTCTCTAGACTCTGTTGAAGTCTGTTGCTGAAAGCAGTCATGTTTGTCAGTTTGCGGTTTGATCTGTTCAACTGTAATTCATGAAGCCTTTTAGTCTTTCTCCTGTTAATGTCTCAGAGTGAACTATTGAGACTGTAAGTGCCAGTTAATGAGAGAGAAAAAAAGAGGTGGAATACTCTGAGGAGCTTGAAGCTATTCTGCTCTCTGAATCCCTAAAATTCCGCTGCAGAGCTAGAGGAATGAATGAGGAGTTCAAAATGCTGCAACAATTGCTTTGTAAATATAGATATTGGGCCAAAGCACAGATGTGTCCAGAAACACTTGGAATACTTTTGGAGAGAGAAAGACTTTCTCCTTATGGCAGAAGAGAGCAGAATACATCCCCCTCGTACCACATGCTCCCTAATATCGCATTTCTCCCCTCCATTTTGCTTCCTACGGATTCTTTGATCCTCTACGGGGCATGGGTATCATTTCATCATCCTTCTTCCCCTCTTCTTTGGGCTCAGGTTGGGTGACTTTCATAACTGAAAGAGACTTGGGTTCAAATCAGGTTTTGAAAACATCTTCTGTGGACTGAAAACAGATCCATGGTATGGTGGGTGCTGAACCCATGGTGAAACTTCGCTTCCCCCCTCCCAATTCTTTAGACCCGTAGTCCCCAGCCTTGGGTCCCCAGAGGCTCTTGGACTAAAACTCCCAGAAACCTTCAGGAATGGTATTAGGTATCCTGTAAGCCAGGATTTCTGGGAGGTGCCGTCCGAGAACATCTGAGCACCCAAGACTGGGAACCACTGCTCGAGGCTGACGTTGATGTGACGTGCAATCAAGCTGCTCCTACCTTATAGCAGAACTACTAGGGTTTTGGAGTACGTGAGATTGCCCAGGAATGGCTTATTATTGCCACCTTCCAGTGAGTGTCCATAGCCAAGCAGGGATTTGAACCCAGGTCTCCTGAGACCTAGTCTGACACCCTATCAACCAGACCACACGGGTTCTCATAGACCCCATGGAGCTTTTTAAATCAGAAAGAGGGGGGGGGGGGAAATGGGGCTTTTGAAGGGCCATCGCTCAAGATTTAGTTAGGGTGTGTTTATACCCTCACCCCAATCTTCCCCAGCCTCTGGAAATGGCCCACGACAAGCGTAGAGGCACAGGAGTTTCCGGCCCAATCTTGCTTCAGGAGCTGCACGTCTAGAAAGACAACGTGACGGAGAAGACGGGGAAACGGGATGTGGACAGGAGCCGTCTCAGGGAAGCCACGTGTATGGGATGAAGGATGATGGTGAGGAAGGATGGAACATGTGAGAAATAGAAAAGGGAAAGTGCTAACGTTTGGAGAGGGGCAGACAAAGATTCGGGGAAGGCAGTGAAATGGGGAAGAGCTTGAGAGGCAGGTAGATGGAAAAGAAGAACCCAAGGATGGGGGAGAGAGAGTGTGGAGGAGAGGAATGAAGGATTCAAGGGAAGACAGATCTCCCTTAGGCATAATACAACACCTCATTAAAATCATTTTCCCTTTTGCCTCTTAAAGTTACTAAAACATAACATCTCAAAACTTCATCCCCAAACTACCTATTACCAGCACTCGGAAAAGTTACTTTTTGGGATGATCCCAGTCAAAATACTCCCAACTGGCATCTGTTTTCCTCCACCTTCCCGCTGTGTGTTTGGCAGAGGGTGTTACTGGTGGTTTACATAGAGTGGTGATGGAGGGGAGAGCCAAATTTTGGAAAAGTTGTTGTTGTTTGTATATTTTATCTGTACTTCAAACTGATATTTATTTCAGAATTGTATCTCAAATATAAAGAAGAAATACGTTTAGATTTTTAGAACTATATAAAAGGAAATGTGGGTTCGTTTGTTTTTTGCTGTTTTCTCTCAGTTTTTTTTAACGATACCTTAGGTAAAGGTAAAAGGTAAAGGTTCCCCTTGACATTTAGTCCAGTCGTGTCCGACTCTAGGGCACGGTGCTCATCCCAGTCTCCAAGCCATAGAGCCAGCGTTTGTCCATAGACAGTTTCCGTGGTTATGTGGCCAGCACGACTAGACACGGAACGCCGTGACCTTCCCACCGTGGTGGTACCTATTTATCTACTCTTTTATCTAATTTTTTTTGTTTTTTGTAAAAGGACATATAAGTAGCAATGCAGTGTCCTAATTCTGAGAGAAACATAACATATAAATATAATAGACAGATGTATAGATGTACAGTTTGACCCAACTCCGGGAGGCAGTGGAAGACAGGAGGGCCTGGCGTGCTCTGGTCCATGGGGTCACGAAGAGTCGGACACGACTAAATGACTAAACAATAACAACAATAGATGTACAGATGTAGATAGATAGATAGATAGATAGATAGACAGACAGACAGACAGACAGACAGACAGACAGACAGACAGACAGACAGACAGATAGATGCTGATTGGGAGGATTCTTGAAATTTGTTTCCCAAAATTAATTTTTCCATGCTCTGCCTGGTACACTTTCTCGGGCTAGAAATAGGTTTGAACCCCACTCCCCTTTATCTCTCCTACCAGAGAGTTCCACCCTGAGCAATGATACAACCGGCAGAAATTCAAAACATCACTGTTCCATCTAGGCTGGCCCCACTGGCCATGTCACTGTGGCCCACATGTTTTCCTCCACCTTCCCGCTGTGTGTTTGGCAGAGGGTGTTAAGAGTGAGCGCCGACAGACATGGCTGCCAGGGCTTCAGAGCTCATCTACACCATAGAAATGCTGCTTCCCCATTTATACCACCAGCTGCACACTGAGTTGGTGGCTGTAGCCCTGTTTCTATGCTGTGAATCAACGGGGGGTACTAGTGATGGATTTGTGCAGAAGTTCAGATCTCTAAATAATTTGGAGCCTCTAGCTTTCGTAGTCGCTCTTTTTGTTTTCAAATGCTTTTTCAATTCACTGCCATTTCTTCCCCCCAGACCTTGAAATAAGTAAGCAATCGATCAGTAAAGGGCTGTATTCATCACCACCATCATCATCTCAGAACTGCAAAGCAGGAAGTGGACTCTATGGGTTATTGAGTCCAGCCCCTGGAGGCACCGTGAGGAATCCAACTCCCAACTTCTGGTTCCACAGCCAGAGAGCTATCCAGCCGTTGGATTTTAGCTTAATGAAGGGAGAGTGCAATGAACAAAATTATTACAGAGAGAGAGAGAGAGAGAGAGAGAGAGAGAGAAGAGATGGGGGTCTCTACTACCTCTGGTTAACACAGCCCAGAAAAGTAATTTTTGTGACAACAGCTCCATGGGCATCGTGGCCATGCTGGTCGATGCAATCTGGGAGTTGCGGTCCCTGTAAGTAATGTGTCTAAGCTCTGGGGGAAAAGGAATGGCAGCAACTTCGAAAGACACTTGACAATAAAGGGAGGAGACCCCAAAGCAAGCGTTCTGGGAGTTACAGCGAAGAGTCGGCAAATCTCTTTCGACTAGGAAAAGCTAGATCGTTCGAATTTCCCCCTCTTTTTTTTGGTAGCTCTTGACTTAAGGAAGTGCTTGTCCTCCAGAAGTGCCTCCCGCCCAACAGGTGTCATTTTGCGCCAGTACGCCCCCTACAGGCAGCGAGGAGAAGCCCCTCAGAGGCCACCCACCTTCCTCCGGCCCTACCTTGGCTGAGGAGCTGTAAGTTGCGGACTTCTTCCCGCACCTGAAGCTGCAGCACCTGCTGGAGGACTTCCTGCCGCTGAGACTCATGGACGATCCCCATGCGTTGCAGCTTCTCTGCGTTCAGCCGTAAGAGCGCCCGACCTGCCAAAGAGAGGAACCCAAGGACAACGGAGGCAGACGTCAAGGAAAACTGGTTTCAGACCAGCCTTTTCCCTCTGACTTTAAACTGGTCGGGTCATGCTGGCCCTTGGAGGCCAAACATTCTCACAAGCCCTGTTCCTCCCTCACAGAGTGAATGAATGGGCAAGTCTTTCTTGGTGCCCTCTTGCGCTCACTGCCCGGCACACTTGTTGAAAAAACAGCCCTGACCGTTGCTTTGTGTTTGGGTAAGAAGTGGTTAACTGATGAAGAAAGGAGCCAGCTTCTGGGATTTTCCCTTGCATGGTGTCCCTTTGTGAACGGTAGGGAGCACAAGACGGGATCCTGTAGATCATCTTGACTGCTGACGTGGATTTTTATTTATTTTATTTTATTTATTTATTTAACTTATATGCCGCCCACACTACCCAAAGGTCTCTGGGCGGCTTACAACAATTACAATACAATAAAAAATATAAAACAATTAAAATACAATTAAAATATATACTCTAAAAATTGTCATCAGGACCCATCGTTGATATTATTTCAATTAAAAGCCTTCTGGAACAGGAAGGTTTTGACCTGGCGCCGAAACGTCATTTCGGATGTCATCAACATTTGGGCCACCCTTTCCTGTGTAAAGCTTGGCCTCCTTTTTCCTGCTGGCAACGCGGGCACAATATTGTGCAGCAATATTCGGCCCATTTCCTGGCTTTTTGAATGGTGAGTACAGAAGCACAATATCCCACATTCATAAACCAGAGGTTTTTTTTTTTTAAATAATTGAATAATAGATTAGATTGCTAACCATTTCTTGATCATTCATAACATTCCAAAGCAGCTGCTCCACACTATCTAATGGTAGGGTTGGCTCTGGCAACAGGAGATGCTGGGGATTGAACCTGGAAGCTTCTACACACAAAGCAGCTGCTGCTCCTTCCGCTGAGATAAAATTGGCTGGGGGGCGGCTTTTCTTGGGACAGGAGTAAAAGGGAAATGGCCAACCCCGTCCTCCTGCACCAAAGCCCTGAGCCCTATATAGCCTCCCCCCATGGCTGCCCATTATAGAGCAAAACAGGCAATGAGACTACCACCCCCAGGATGCATTGCAGCAGGAAATGAAGGCTTAGAAGAAGGCCGAGAAGAAGACCTCTGTCTTGTCCAGGCGAGTGAAATGAAGGTGTCGGCAGGTGTGTGTTCATGGGCTGGAACTTCCAGAATTCTGTCTGGGGAATCTTTGAAGGATTCTGGGATTTGGAGTCCAAAGAATAAAATAGCATGTCCCTAAATATTTCTCAGCCCTGCTATACCAAATCTTTTTATTGAGTGGTCCTTTAACAGTGGCAGTTTTTTTTCTGACACCAGCTAAGAAAAACCACTTTCTGTGCGGGTGGCTGCAAACATCTTCTTGATTCTTTTCCCTGATCATCAACTCTTTCACTTTGCAAACCAATCCATAGACATGAGGCAAGGGGATGTTGAATATAAATGCAATAGGTAAATAGAAAAATAGATGGATGGACGGATGGACAGACAAATGGCATTCCTTTATATAGCTTTTGCATGTTCCCCCCTGCCATAGGTAGGGTGATAATTTAACGAAATAATGGTCAATAGCTTAGAATCATAGAACCATAGAATAATGAAGTTGGAAGGGCCCTCTAAGGCCATTGAGTCCAACCCCCTGGCTCAATGCAGGAATCCAAACCAAAGCAGATCTGACAGAGGGTTGTCCAATTTTCTCTTGAATGCCTCCAGTGTTGGAGCACTCATCACCCCTCGAGGTCACTGGTTCCATTGCCATACTGGTGGCAACAGAGACGGCATCACCAGCCAAGGCAGACTGCCTTTTTCTGTTCTGGGTTGTCTGAAACTCTGCACAAACTCCAGAACCACAAAAGAAGCTCTCAAATTAGAGACAGCCCATAGCAAGCCAGTGGCTTTACGCCTGTAGCCACTGGGCAGAGCTACAGAACAGAATTCTGGCGCAAAAATGATATTACTAGAAGTGAAAGCGACCCTCTGAGAGTACAGTCACAAAACGCAACAGCACAGATTGGTTGTGCAAAATCCAGCAGTTTTAAGGACAGCCGTTTCTGGGGGCCATGGTTTTCAATTTCACCCACTTGCCTCCTGGATCAAGACGTATTTCGTTTTGAAAGCTTCCCTGTGCGTGCACAGATTGGTACGTCTTCACTGGAGTATATTAACGGGTTGTCCTCCCTCTCTCTCCATCCAGGAGCTTTTAGAAGATGGATTTTACAAGCTCTCGTGGGTATGATGGTTAATGTATCCTTTATTTCCCAAAGAAGCACTTGAATAAGCTATTCCATTAGTATTTTATCCTCGCCTTTGGGGCAAAGAAGGCAGTGGATTTCAGCTTTTGTGACCATGGGAAAAACACACACTCACGAGAATCTAACCCCCTCGGATCCATTTCTCATCTCTTTCTGCATCTCTGCTTTCTCTACAACATGTTCCCTCCCATGAAGTTGTGTGTGTTTGTGTGGAAATCAGACATTTTCATTACTCTTCTTTCCTTTTCCATCTTCCACCCAGGCCATGCCAGACAAACACACCTGTCAATGTTGATTCTTGGCTACTTTCTCTCGTCTTAGACAGGAGTGGGTCCCCAAAACTTTTAAAATATTAATCTCCTCCCTTCGCTCTTTGTCTGCCCTGCAAAGATCCATTTGTCCCCGAGATCAAGACCTCTGGATCTACTATTTTTAGACAGCCCAGCAACACAGAAAAGGTTGGCATGCTGAAAGCTTGGGCCAGGTACTTAATGAGCAGCAAAGATGCCTAAACATGCAAGTTAATGCTGTGTGACGACATGTATGAGACCAGAGGAGGCACAGAGAGGGAAGGATGGCTTTTCAAATCAGAGTATTATTATACAGTAGGAAGGACCCGCCATGGTTACCCAGTCTCTGAGAATGCAAGGAATCCACAGGTTGTTGTTGTTGTTTAGTCGTTAAGTCGTGTCCGACTCTTCATGACCCCATGGACCAGAGCACGCCAGGCCCTCCTGTCTTCCACTGCCTCCCGGAGTTTGGACAAATTCATGTTGGTAGCTTCGATGACACTGTCCAGCCATCTCGTCCTCTGTCGTCCCCTTCTCCTCTTGCCTTCACACTTTCCCAACATCAGGGTCTTTTCCAGGGAGTCTTCTCTTCTCATGAGATGGCCAAAGTATTGAAGCCTCAGCTTCAGGATCTGACCTTCCAGTGAGCACTCAGGGTTGATTTCCTTCAGAACGGATGGGTTTGTTCTCCTTGCAGTACAGGGGACTCTCAAGAGCCTCCTCCAGCACCACAATTCAAAAGCATCAATTCTTCGGCGGTCAGCCTTCTTCTTCAGATCAAATGATTCCTGAGAGACTGGGAGCCAGTGGTTTTGAATTTCACAGAGATGATGGGCATGGTAGAAAATTAGTCACTGGGAAGTTCCAGAGATTGGGAGCAACCACCAAGAAAGTCCACTATTATGTCCCCACCACGCTTGCTTTTGAGAGTGGTGGGATCAAAAGAAGGGCTTCCACTGAATGATATACAGTTGTTATTTAGTCGTTAAGTCGTGTCCGACTCTTCGTGACCCCATGGACCAGAGCACGCCAGGCCCTCCTGTCTTCCACTGCCTCCTAGAGTTGGGTCAAAGTCATGTTGGTAGCTTCGATGACCCTGTCCAGCCATCTCGTCCTCTGTCGTCCCCTTCTCCTCTTGCCTTCACACTTTCCCAACATCAGGGTCTTTTCCAGGGAGTCCACAGGTAGAACTTCCCTAATAGATGACCATCCAACTCATATTGGGTATCAGTTCTGGTCCTTATATTTCTAATAATTATCAAGTCAATTCTGACATTTGGTGACCCTTTCCAGCATTTTCCAGGCAGAGAGTTCTCAGAAGTGGTTGACCGTTCCCTTCTTCTGGGGGTGCCCTGGGATTGTGCAGCTTGCCCAAGGCCACACAGTCTGGCTTTTCTCCCTGGAACCACAGTGAGGAATCAAACTCCCAACCTCTGGCTCCACAGCCAGATACCTAAACCACTGAGCTATCCAGCCAGTTATATTTCTGTCTAGTCACTTTCCAGGATATGTTAGTTCTGCCTGTGTACTCATTCTTAAGTCCATTCCATCCTCTAACTGCATTAAAATTCATACAGAAATTGTATATAAATTGCAAACAAAACCTTTTGAATGCACTGGCTGGAATCCTGTGGTGCAGCTCTGCCTTGCATGGAAGGCAATGAAGCTGTATACAGCCCCAAACTGCATTCTGTTGTGGATGCTGACATTATTCCCATTCTGCAGGCAGACGGCGTCCAACAGAGTTTTAGCCACTTGCTCTTAACATGTGCGTTTATTAGCAGTATTTATCATATGTCAGCATTCTCAAATGCTTTTGGGTAATTTTTTTTATTTTTTGAGGATTTCATTGCAAACAGTATTCTAAAGCGAGAAATGTAAACATATTTAAAGGATATTTAAAGGAAATATTTAAAGGATAATTCTAGTTTGGTCCATGCATGAATCCAGTAGAAGCTGTTCAGGGTAGCGCATAAAATATATGTGATAAGGGGAGGCAAAGAAAGGGAGCAATAACTCATAATGTCTTAGGATTGTACAGCAGGAAGGTCTTCCAAGGGTTATCTATTCTCTAATAAAAATTCTTGGAGAAAAGCTGGGTTAAAAGTGTAAGTTAAGGCAGTCCATCTCATCCATGGGGGAAGAACAAAACAAGGAAGGACATGATGAGACAATCCAAAGCATATCACTTGATCTTTGATAGTATTAGAGCTCCAGGCTTCCAAACACTCTTTCTATATCTTGGGTAATCCAGATGTTGTTGGACTGCAACTCCTGGGCAGCACAGCTGGTGGTGAAGGCTTCTGGGAATTGCAGTCCAAGAACATCTGGGTTACCCAAGGTTGGGAACCACTGTTCCATGCCATTGTTTGTGGAAACATGCCAAGCCAAACTGAGATGCTTTTCCATCCAAAGAAGATAACAGGCTAAGAAGATAAATCCTCCACAAGGTTTTCAACACAGAAAGTCATTGTGGTGTAGTGGTTACAGCTTTGTCCTAGGATTCAGGTCACCTGGGTTCAAATCCCCACTCAACCCTGGAAGCTTGGTAGGTGTCCTTGGGCTAGTCACAGTCTCTTAGTCTCACCCAACTCACAGAGCTAATGTGAGGATGAAGGGGAGAGAAGGGGAGAGATAGATTATTCCTAACCTGTTGGTCTCCAAACCAGTAACTCCAGTATCTCGGAAAATCAAATCTGCTCCTGGTTTTAGTTCAAACTGTGGAGGAGCTTTTCTGGATGTTGAATCTGTTACGGGCATACGGTTCCATACCTTGCGTAACTGTTGTAAAGTTCAGATTAAAATCCAGGATGGATTCACCAATCCTGCAACATTGGCATCATCATCCTTCTCTACTGCTCTCATTCCATTGTTGCTGTTGTTACGGCCTGTCAAGTTGCCTCCAACCTATGGTGATCCTATGAATGAGCGCTCTCCAACATGTCCTGTCCTCAACTGCCTGCTCAGCTCTCACAAACTCAACCCTGTGACTTCCTTTAGGGAGTCAGTCCATCTCATATTTTACCTTCCTCTTTTCCTGCTGCCTTCCCACTTTCTCAGCATTATTGTCTTTTCCAGAGAATCCTGCCTTCTCATGATGTGCCCAAAGTAGAACAGCCTCAGTCTCATTCCATTCATTTCCCAACAACCTTATGAAATATGCTGAAGCTGAGAAGTGTTGACTGACCCGAGTCTCTTAATGAGCTTTGCGGGTCACAGTCTGAACCAGATTATTCACACTCCTCATTTGCACTTCTAAGCAAGCCTATTTTACATGAGTATTGTGAAGATGAGCCAGAAGGGAGATAATAATTTCACAGACACCCCCACTAAATTTATACATTTAGGAAATGATGTATCCTGAGATCATGCCCTCTTGATCTACTACTTTAAAAAGCCTGGCAACCCAGAAATATTGTAAGACTTAAGTCTGCTCATAGTGGCTCAGGAGGTCCTTATGGCAGTGGTTCCTAACCTTGGGTCCCCAGATGTTCTTAGACTACAACTCCCAGAATTCCTGGCTGGCTGGCACTGCTAGTGGAGCAGGTTTCTGGGAGTTTTAGTCCAAGACCATCTGGCAAAACAAGGTTGGGATTCACTGCTCTAAGGCTCCCAAGCTTTAGAAAACTGCCTCCCTTCTGCTCTAGTCCAGAGGAAGAGGGAGAACCTGTACATAACCTTGAACTTCTAGTACGAGACTGGGTTAAAAACGTAAGAAATACCTAAAATCTGGCCAGGTGCATTCCCCCAGCCCTACTGTGTAAAAACACACATGGAGAAACCCTAATAAAGTCAAGTCATTGCTCACTGATGACATTTTTCTCTGTAGCATCACTTTAGGTTGGGAGAGCCCAGGTTGGTATGGTACCTGTGATGGCATGATGAGAAAAGGCCTCCACGTAGATGAGATAATTGTGTGGGCAGTGTTTCTTGAGCCATTTGCACACGTCTTGCTGCGTCCACAGCACCACTGGCTTGGTAAGGCTGCCTAGTGTCGGACTGGTGTGGTAGATCCCGTAGTGGTCGTAGGATCGGCCCTGGAGGGGTTAGGAGAAAAGAGAGAGAGAAAGAGAATGGAAGCATGATTGAGGCATCTATTGATTGCCTTCATCAATTTGTGGCAGCAACCTTGTGAATAACTCTGTTTGTCTATACAGTAGGACTTCCGTATCCATGGGGGATGAGTTCTAAGCCCCACCGCAGATGCTGAAAAACACTTATTCTAGTGAACGCTATTTTAATAGCCAACATACCGTGATCTATATCCCCCTCTAGTGGATAGTTCTGGTAATGCCACTGTGGAAATATATTTCTCTAGCGAACACTATACATAGCATGGTTTCTCATTCCCTCTAGTGGTCTGTTCTGGTAACTTCACCTTTAGAAATACTTATTTCTGGGATTTTTCTTTTAATATTTTAAATATTTTCCGACTGTGGATAAGTGAATCAGTGGCCACGTCGGGCCTCGGCGCTCCTCACCGCCCTCTGCAGGGCCAATGCCGCTGCTGCTGCTGGGTCCCTGAGCAGCAGGTGGCTCGCCCGCTGGTGGTGCCCGACGCCGCCTCCCGCTCTGGCACTGGCTCCGGCGCTCCACGCCAGGAAGGAGGAGGCACCGCCGCGGGAGGACCTTTCTTCCAGGAGCCAGGATCAGGGGCCCCTCCACCCCCGCGCCGAGGCCCGGGACCGGGTGGCATCGGCCCCGTGGAGGGCGGCGAGGAGCGCCGAGGGACGCCCCCCGCCTCCCCCCCTGCCGCTACATCCCTTTCCCTAACCGTTGGGGCGAAAGAGCTACAAAGAAGCAGCCTCTTCGCCACCAACGGTTAGTACATTTGAATTTCCCGCCCCTTTTCCCTGCCTTTTTTTGGTTGTAACTCGAAGCTCCGGCCGCAAGTCGAAGCAAAATTTTGCGGCCGGAGCTGGTCGTAGGTCGAAATGGTCGTAAGTAGGGATGTACGTAAGTCGAGGCACCACTGTATTTTGATGCCATGTATACATGTTTAAAAATCTGCCATGTTATCCCTCTCCCTTGTCTGAAGAAGTGGACTTTAACTACAAAAGCTCACGTTAAAAGATAACAATTAGTCTTTAAAGTGCCACAACATTTTTTGTCCTTTTATTACATATTGTCTTTTTAATGATGTAAGCCGCCTTGGGTTCTTTTTAAGAAGAAAGGAGGGATTTACATAAATAAATAGATAGATAGACAGATAGATAGTCCTTTTCTTTTCTTTTTGCCTGTAGTGCTTGCATAGATTAACACAATTACTTCTTCTAAAACATATAAATACATATTTCCGAGGTTTTTTTTAACTTAACATTTTCAAACAGCAGATAAATGAAACTGCGGGAACTGGTCCTGCAGATCGGGGTGGGTGGGTTTGTCCTACTGTATTCAAATAACTTCTTGTTTTCTAGCCTTTAATGTGCTTTTTTTTAAAAAAATCATACAGGCTGCTGTGGTTCCATTTTTAGGAGAAAGGTGAGGTAAAAAACGTATTTTAAATAAATAAAATAAATAACAATAAATGCGGTTGTTTGACGAGTTGCTGTCCAGGTTCCCTAATACCAGTGATTATGACACAACTATCATTCAATCCATTTCTTTTGTTTATCAAGAGAAACACAGATTATCCAATCAAATTTAAACATAAAGAAATGTTAAAGGAATGAATATCACATATTTCCCAAGCATTTTCTTGTCCTCACAAAAGAGAGCATTTCAGGCCCTCAAATCAGGTCATCATTATACAGTTTTTCAATTACAGTATTATTGTTGATATTAATTGCTATGTTATCAATCTAGTCCCATTACCCTGAGTTCTAAAAGAATTTAAAGGGCCTAAGCACACATAGGTCTGATACTATTAATTTTTTGAACTATGTCTTTGACCAAGTCCAATCAGATAGCCATGAGCTATTGTGGCAAAACCAAGAAAGGAGCCCACAGCAAAATCTTACAGGTTAACAAATGTTTTACAGCATGAGGTTTCATGATCTGTAAATTCACCAGATGGATAATTTGGTGAATTATCCATCTGGTTGATTTCAGAGTTTCAGACACCCACAAGATTACGATTAAGAGGTCAGCGGGAAATTAACTGCTGGAAGAACTGGAATAAATAATTATGCTCTTAAAATGGGCTCTGCACGAATCCTTTGCTGATGAGACAAACATCTTGGCAGTAGGTAAACTAATTAGATTTCTTATTCAAAGTGCACTAATTAAACCTAAATGAATGTGTTTCATCTATTTTAAACCTTTCTTTCTCTTGCTGTTGGGAATCATTAAACCGAAATATATCTTTTTTCTAGATCTACAGATCTCCCTATCAAGCTTTCTGGTGTTTGTAACTCACACAATGCTTTTTGGCTCATTAACTGATAAGTGAAAACTTATGGGTACATCTGACCCTGAATTATACAGTCTCATACGCTTTCATCTCTCACCTAATGTTTTTCAGCTCCGTGGTTTGTCTGGGATACCATCCAAACCAGCTTGCCCATTTAATGTTGCTGCAAGTTATCCAAAGTTGATTTTTTAACTTGTTTTATGTCATCAGGGCTGGGTCTCTTCTTAGTACTTCAATGAACGAACTCTCCCACCCACACAGTACACTGAACCGCCTAGGATAAGACAGGGGGAAAATGACCTCTTTTCCCAGTGATCATTTTGTACGCTTTAAAAACAATTATATCAACTTTGTCACAATTCACATCCAGGTTGACTTCGTGGCTGGAGTCAACCTAGATGTTGCTTAATGTAGTAAGTTGTATTACAGAAGGGCCACTGAATCGGTGGGGATTTGGTGAGTCAACTCTTTCAGACGTTCCACCGATTCAAATGGGCCTACTCTAGTCGTAAGTTGCGACACTAAGCAAAAGGATGTCAGCCATTGATTCTGGAAAAAAACTTGGGAAGTTTTTATTGGAAACCAAGTTGAACACCCCTATTTCATATGCAAAAAAGAGGGCAGGGCGTAGCAGTCATTTACGTATTTGGAAACGGTGCATTGTCTGAATCCCCTAGCGCAACAAAAACAGATCAACCATTCTTTCTCTCTTGCATTTGACATTATTACTTTGTGTAAAATATTTTTTTCTTGACTGGGAATCTAAAGCACACACTGGTAAAATGTTCCCGCACTCCAACAACAAAACCAAAATCCACAGCCAGGCAACAATTTTGTTAGGGCCAACTAAAAGTGTGCAAAAGGGAGAACTTTCAAGTGATCTACAAGCCTTCATTGATGAAAACTGGGTGGTACAAGTTAAGGGTGGTTTACTAAGAATGTCCCAGCCAGCATCTGACTGAGTCTGACTGGAGCCATTCCAGGAACCGGAATGACAAAAAAAAGTAACTTTCCCAAACTCTGCGAACCGGGCCGAATATTTTCAGTTCACCTCTGTGAGCAAGTAACAGGGTGGTTGGTTCGTTTAAGGGTCTGCTTTGTGCAAAAGAGGTATACAGTTGAGTCCCTCTTGTGGGCCAGATTCAGTCTACACACGGCCTGCTGCCCAGATTACGGGTGGAAGACTTGCTTTCTGTTTTCAACCCCTGAGCCTGTCCATTTCTTCCTTGATAGCCATCGCTCCTTCCCTTAACTTCCCTTCCGGCTTTTTAGATCCCCTTCCACCCGTGTTATTATTAGACGATCGGTGCCGTCTCACATCTCAGCGGGAGCTGTCACTAGACATAGCCTTCCGTCTTGCAACTGAGCACATGTGGCATCACGGAGACACTTTGGGTAAAATCATCTCACTCATCCGTGGCTCTGCTACTTAAGAATCCAATTATTACAGACCCTTCAGGCTGCGACCAGCCAAGAAGTGCCTTCATGGCCTCACTCACACACTGCTCCACGCACCCTCTCCCTTTCACCCCCTTTCCATTCAGATGTTTTTCTCCTGCTGATTCTAGTCCTAGAGTCCATGAAACTCCAGAATGGGGTTTCTTTCTGCATATGCGCTTTCCAAAGCTTGAATATTATTTTATTTCATTATTCCAAGTGCAGCTCTCAGTACATCACAGGCAGGGCGACTACTAGCCGCATGGACTAGATGATTCTGAGATTTATAGTCGAAAAAAAGTACCTTCCCCAAAATTCTCAGATTTTATCCTTGCTTCTCCTGCCCCCCTGTTCTAGGCCACCTAAAACTGCCCAGAACTGCAGGATATGATGGGTTGTCGAATCACACCCTAATAATAAAGCCTCATTTTAAAAATAGTATTTCAATGTAACTTCAATGTTTAATAATATCAAATATTGTGATTATACAGTGTCAAGAACTGGAGGTTGTTCATGATTTCGAGTACCTTGGCTCAACGATCTCTGACACTCTCTCCCTGGATGTCGAGCTGGATAAACGCATTGGCAAAGCAGCTACCATGTTCTCTAGACTCACAAAGAGAGTATGGCTTAATAAGAAGTTGACGGCATATACCAAGATCCAGGTCTATAGAGCCTGTGTCCCGAGCACACTCCTGTACTGCAGTGAGTCCTGGACCCTTTGTGCACGGCAGGAGAGGAAGCTGAACACGTTCCATAAGTGTTGTCTCCGACGCATTTTTGGTATCACCTGGCAGGACAAAGTTCCAAATAGAGTAGTCCTAGAACGAGCTGGAATTTTTAGCTTGTATACATTACTGAAACAGCGACGTCTACGTTGGCTTGGGCATGTCGTGAGAATGGCTGATGGTCGGATTCCAAAAGATCTCTCCTGTATGGAGAATTAGTGCAGGGAAAGCACCCCAGAGGGAGACCACAGCTGCGATACAAGGATATCTGCAAGCGGGATGGATCTGAAAGCCTTAGGAATGGACCTCAACAGATTACAGATTTGAGCAATTAATTAAAGACTCAAATTTCAGAGCCTTTGTGACATTGCAAAAACAGGATTTTAAAATTTCCCTTCATGCCCTATATAAGTATGCTATTGTACATACATGTTGTCTTCTTCCCTGAGCTTATAAATGACTCTTCGACTCTGCAATCTCTCCCTTGCAGTGAAGGGAGTCCAAGACGTATAATTCATGGCCAGCCACATATGGCTACCCGCAACAAATCTACATGTTATTCTCTGTTGTCATATACTTGGTTATACGACTCCCCCGGGCTAAATTTAGGAAGAACAGTTTGGGGCTGATCTCAAAGGGGGTGACAAAGTTGTCTGTGAAGAGAAGTGAAAGAGATAGGAGGGCAGTGACGATCCTTAGGCTTTCCTTCCTCCATCGCTAGCAGAGAAATTAAGTAGGAGGAGAGACGGAGCAGTCTGTTCCCACTTGACCAGTTTTGTTTACTCGCCTCCATGGAAACTCCACTCGCCCATGGCGACCAGGCATGTCGCCGAATGCAAGGCTGATGACTACGAGGCACTTAAGGCAGTTATGGGGTGCTTGGAGGAAGGTAATATTGGATGCATTCTGCTAGGAATATTTCCCTACAAAGTTTCTTTGTTTGCTCAGAAACTATTACACAACCGATTAAATATTTCATTTCAACTACCGAGACTATTAAACTGATTGTTTTTGATCTCCTCCTTTGGAAATAGGTGGGATTGAAGTGTAAATTTCAAACCAATCCAGAATTGGTTTCAGTTCCACCTTTAGAGTTTTCCGTTTAGAAAATTTAGGAATTCCCACCAGAAATATCCTCTATTCCTCATTTTCATAATGGAGGAAATTTAAACTCCCACTAATCACAGAGGTCGGGATCATTGGCAGGAGAAAGACGTCACAGCTTGTTAATAAGAGACAATATTTTGGATGGATTCAGCATTACATTCCTGGTGGTCTGGAACTCTGGAACATGAAGATCTATTTTGGCTTCGTTTATAGCTAGCCAATTCAGCTGCAATGCAGCCAGCACTGAGAGCCAGAAGTGGCCAGAGCTTTCCTGAAAATGTATATCTTTCCATGCAAACTCATCCTCTCTCTAGTCCTTAGCTATGAATTGCTGTTCAAGGAAGATTAAATTCTGCTGAAGAAACAATTCTATGACTCATTACATAACAGGCTGATTTTTCCATTGGGACCCTCCTTTAAATCCAACTGGCAACACGGGACCCAGATTAAGTTGTGCATTTCCTCCCCCCACATCTTTCTGTCACACCATGAGAAGACAAGACTCGTTGGGGGGAACCCCCCCCCCAATAATATTAAGAAGAGTTGAAGCCAGCAAGAAAAGAGGAAGACTGATTATGAGATGAATGAACTGCATAAAGGAAACCACAGCCTTGAGTTTTTTGTAGGAGCTGTGCAAGCGTGTTAATAAGAGAATATTTTTGGAGAACATTCATAGGGTCATCATACATCAGAGTCGACTTGATGGCAGGTAATAACTGTAGGAGTTTTTGCAACCTTGCATGCTGTCTTTAGTAGGTTTGGCTGGGAGGGAACTTTCTGGAGTAGGGTGACTGTCAATCTATCCAGAACTAACCAATTGTTCCTTCCTTGCCTCTGAATTCAAAGAGAGCCCCGCCTCTCTGCTTAGTATCCCCCCCCCCCCTCTTTAAAGTCTGTTGAAGTCTGCTAAAAGCACTTGTTTGGCAACTTGCTGCTGATCTGTAAACAGATGAAACATGTTTATTCTTTCCATGACTAATGCCTCAGAGTGAGTTATTGAGACTGTAAGTGCCAGTTACAGTCACACGCTAGCAAGGTTATGCTCAAAATCCTACAAGGTAGGCTTCAGCAGTATGTGGACCGAAAACTCCCAGAAGTACAAGCTGGATTTCGAAGGGGCAGAGGAACTAGAGACCAAATTGCTAACATGCGCTGGATTATGGAGAAAACCAGAGAGTTCCAGAAAAACATCTACTTCTGCTTCGTTGACTATGCAAAAGCCTTTGACTGTGTGGACCACAGCAAACTATGGCAAGTCCTTAAAGAAATGGGAGTGCCTGACCACCTTATCCATCTCCTGAGAAATCTATATGTGGGACAGGAAGCAACAGTTAGAACTGGATATGGAACAACTGATTGGTTCAAAATTGGGAAAGGAGTACGACAATGCTGTATATTGTCCCCCTGCTTATTTAACTTATATGCAGAACACTTCATGCGAAAGGCTGGACTGGAGGAATCCCAAGCCGGAATTAAGATTGCCGGAAGAAATATCAACAACCTCAGATGTGCAGATGATACCACTCTGATGGCAGAAAGTGAGGAGGAATTAAAGAACCTCTTAATGAGAGTGAAAGAGGAGAGCGCAAAAAATGGTCTGAAGCTCAACATCAAAAAAACTAAGATCATGGCCACTGGTCCCATCACTTCCTGACAAATAGAAGGGGAAGATATGGAGGCAGTGACAGATTTTACTTTCTTGGGCTCCATGATCACTGCAGATGGTGAGAGCAGCCATGAAATTAAAAGACGCCTGCTTCTTGGGAGGAAAGCGATGGCAAACCTAGACAGCATCTTAAAAAGCAGAGAAATCACCTTGCTGACAAAGGTCCGCATAGTCAAAGCTATGGTTTTTCCAGTAGACATAAGACATAAGACATAAGAAAATTTATTTGTCATTACACTCACAAGTGGGTGCAACGAAATGAGGTGCTCTTCCCAAGGTAAAAACTGGACAACACCACTACAAAAAAAAAAAAAATAAAAAAAAAAAAATTTAAAATATACACCACACTCTCCATACAGATATAAATACCCCGTTACTCTCCGCAATTTAAATTTCCACCAGACACTTATGACCCTGCATTTAAACTCAGTACTGCACTTGGGTAAAAGCTGTTCTTGAATCTGCTTGTCCTTGCTTTCAATACCCTGAATCTCCTTCTCGATGGTAATAGTTCAAAGAGTTGATATCCCGGATGAGAGGAGTCACTCAGTATATTAGATATCTTCCTCTTACATCTGTTCTTATACAATTCTTCCAAAGAGGGGAGTGAACAGCCAATGATGTTCTGGGCCGTCTTAATCACCCTCTGAATTGCCTTTTTTTCTGCCACTGTGCAGCTCGCGAACCATACACAGAGACAGTAGGATAATATGCTCTCAATCGAACTCCGATAGAAGGTGGTTAACAAACTCTCAGTCAATTGTTGTTTTCTAAGAGTCCTTATAAGACTATAAGAGTCTAACAGTAGCGATGTATGGAAGTGAGAGCTGGACCATAAAGAAGGCTGACCGCCGAAGAATTGATGCTTTTGAATTGTGGTGCTGGAGGAGAATCTTGAGAGTCCCCTGGACTGCAAAGAGAACAAACCTATCCATTTTGAAGGAAATCAACCCTGAGTGCTCACTGGAAGGACAGATCCTGAAGCTGAGGCTCCAATATTTTGGCCATCTCATGAGAAGAGAAGGCTCCCTGGAAAAGACCCTGATGTTGGGAAAGTGTGAAGGCAAGAGGAGAAGGGGACGACAGAGGACGAGATGGTTGGACAGTGTCACCGAAGCGACCAACATGAATTTGACCCAACTCCGGGAGGCAGTGGAAGACAGGAGGGCCTGACGTGCTCTGGTCCATGGGGTCACGAAGAGTCGGACACGACTTAACGACTAAACAACAACAAGTGCCAATTAGTAAGAAACTTGTAGCTATCCTCTCTAAGTCTCTGTACTTCCATTGCGTAGCACAAGGAATTTTAACCAGAAATTCAAAACTCTGCAACACCAGCTATTCTAGGAGTTTTAAAAAAATGCATTTGATGCAAGTTTTTGTGTTTTTTAAAGAATATGGCTGGAGGACATTTAACTTGAACACTGAAAGAGATAAAGGGAATTAGAAGCCTTTGGAGTTTAGGAAGGAACTTTGTCTAAACGGAACATTAGCTGTGAGCCCTCCTTCATAAAGCTATCTAATTAGTTTAACTACACTGGAGGTGTGTACCCCTCCATCAAAAATATCACCAACGCGTCCATATTAACATGGTGATGGCAGCTGTTGTGTATTGAGGACAGAAACGATTGCTCTGGTGGTGCAGTGTGTGTGCTTTTGTTACAATTACCGACAAGGAAGCCCATAGGCCATTTCTGCTAACTCAGAAATGCACACGTTTAAATAAACAGAACTCAGAAATGTTGCTTCTTTGAACTATAAGTCCCATTATCCTGCAGGCAATGTGTCCAGAGGCTATGTGGTGTAGGACACTTCTGGGAGTTGTAGTACAAAAAAAATGAGAGGAATTTTCCGCAGGGTTAATATTTTGGTTAGTTAGTTTTAAAGGAGCTGCATGTTTCTTTAGTAATTTTTCTGCAACCGATTAATACAGCGAGTCCTTTCAAAGTGTTTGTGTGTGTGTATGTGTGTGTGTGTGTGTGTGTGTGTAAGAGAGAGAGAGAAAGTCAAACAGATAGACAGACAGAGGTAGCAGAAAACCCGGAGCCATCGCTTACCCCTGTAAGATGAATAGGAAGGGAAGTGGTCCAACTCCATGCACAAGATACCATGAAGTTAATTCAAATGCTGGTTAGTTTTTTCTGGATGTGAAAGGGTGTTTTTTTTTGGGGGGGTAAGTCCTTTGAATCTGGCACTGAATCAATTCTTTAGCTAACCAATTCAGTGCTATGCCACTTGAAAATAATAATTTTAGAAAACCTAACTGCTTCCAGCTGCCCCACAGAGGAAGAGGTAGGAGAAAACAAGGAGAGGAATATTTTTCTTCTTTCTTTTCTCCCCTTCTTTTCTTCTTCTTTCCCCGTTAAATGGAGAAACAGACTAAATAGGGTTGCTTGAAGAATCAGGGTGGATTTGATTTAAACCAAATGGATTTAAATCACGAATTAAATTCAACAATCTGATTTTTTCCAACAATTTAAATTTTAAAAATCGATTTTTTAAAAATGTAAATCATGGTTAAATTGTGATTTAAATCAAACTGACTGTAAAAAAAACCCCAAAATATTGGTTTTTGTCTACCCTGCTTGAAGGTATGGCTTCCTGTTCCAAAATCACCTGAACCCTGCATATAGATGCAAGGTCCACCAGAAATAACATACCAAACTTCCCTACAACCGTAAGCAACCCTATTTAGCCAAATTCAGCCCCATCAAATTGAGTTGTCTAGTCATATCCCAAGGATTTCTTTATCACTACGTGGAAAGGTACTTGGGTGAAATCCTGCCTAGTAGACAGGGCATGAAGTGGGAACAGATTTCTCTCCAGTTCTAGAAAACTGAGGATCGGTTACAGCTAAAAAAATCTTAATTTTTTCGGACCACAAAGCTCCAGGATCCCTCAGCCAGCATGGAGAGGTTTCCAAGCCCAGAAATTGATTGCACCAACCCAGAGGGAGGAAAAGCAACTCTGAACGTGACCAACGGTGCTGTTCTATCTGGTTGCTTCACATACTGCCGGCTTTTGCTAATTCAAATGCATTACCCTTTGTCTGCTAGTCCAGAAAGCCCCCCGAGCGAGCGAGACCTTCTGAACACGTTTGTTGGTTTGCTTGCTATATTTAGAGATGCCTTCCCCGTCTTTAATAGCTCCCAAGGTGGTTTACCAGAACAGCAAATTAAAACAACGCCCAATTAAGACAATTCCAAATCTAAAAATAAATCTACGAAAAATATCAAAGGGCCAAAAAGCCCCTTAAGAGAAAGCAGTAATCGGGAGACCAAGAAAAACAGTCAGGGTATATAACAAAGGGACAGAAATGGATAAAAAGGGGAAGAGGAAGGTGGGGGAGAAAGAGGTAGAGAGGAAGAGTCTATTTCTTAATATAAGGACAGCAGAGGAAGCTTGTCTTATAAATCTCCGAAGGAAATACAGAAGAAATAGCAATAGCAACTCTAACGCCATAAGGTCCAGTCTGATCAGAGACGGCTTCACAGGCTCCCAGTCTCTCCCACCATCTCCAATCTGACTGTTTTATCTGTAGACTGAACCTGGGACGTTTGTCTAAAAAGCAGGTCTTCTGTCGCTGAAATAACCGGCCCCAGAGAGGCAGTGTGGTAGAGTGGTTAAAGAGTCGGACCAGGATTCAGGGGACTTGGCTTCCAATCCCTGCTCAGCCGTGAAATCACTGGGTAACCGTGGCCAACGTGCATCCTTCTCTCGGCCTCACCAACCTTATGGGGGATGTTATGCCTTGAGCTCATCAAAGGAAAAGTGAGGGACACGAGCGTCACAAGTAGGTGAGAAGAGTGGGCACCACAGAAAAGATTCCACTCCTTGCCATGGACAACAACAACACAGCCTGGCATTCAAAACTGTTCGGAGCCGGCCGCACCAAGAGGCAGAGTGAGGCCACGGTTTCTGCCACCACAGCTTTGTCCCCCTCTGCGCTTGACTCCCGTTCCCTTGCCGCCTCTCACCACCTTGCACCCAGAGCCACACCGCCTGTCTGTCTTCCTCCCCCCCTCTTTCCTTACAGCCGCCTTCTCAATTTCTGAAAAGCAACAAAGCTAACCATCATCACTTTTTCAAGGGCTCAGCAAGCGGTGATTCTGGGGAACAGGGCCTTTCCTGTGGTGGCTCCTTGGTTTTTAAAAACACCTTTTCCAGATACCATCATTTGGCAGGAGAAGCAGTTGCTTCTTCCTTTCTCCCAGGCTTTTAAAAAAGGCGGGTGGAGGCTGTGCTCTGAAAACGCTGCCTCGTTTTTAATTTGTTAAAAAAGGCACATATTCCAAACTAAACTATATTCTGGATGCAGCGCTTTGGATTTTACCTTTAGCTGTTATAATTTCCACACGCTACTCTGAAGTCTTTATAGAGAGAGAGAAAAAGGATAGAAATATTTTCAAATAAATAAAAATAAAGATGTCTGAGAGTTACCCCTAGGGAGTATCTGATTCAGCCAAATGGGTGGGGAAATCCCAGGCTGTGGGTCAGGATTTGAGTTAGGAAGAGCAAGAGAGCTAGACAAGCAGAAGCTGCTGTTCCCATGGAGGAGGAGAAGGAAGAAGCTCTTCCCAAATATTTTGGGTTATCTCACCCTTAGTTATCTCAGGTGGGAATAAAGTCCCGAAGGTCTGGCTTATCATGGATATTATGAGTCATGAATAGTGAGCCCTGCAACAAAATGTTGCAGTAGGGAGTTCTCTTTTTATAACCCGCTGCCTCTTCCCAGGAAACACCTCTCCATTAGACATGGGGACGAATATAAAAACGAATCGGGATATTCGTTGACTACCCCTGATTCGTCAGATATTCGTTGCTTCGTATTCTTGGAGTTCAGAGACCCTGACGAATATGAAGCAATGAATATAACCCTTTTATATTTGTCCCTTCGTTCCCGATCTGCTTATGCTCCCACGGATAAGCTGTTCCCCAGGGGCATAAGCAGAGAGGAATCCCACTCCCAGGGCTGCGGGATGGCTTGGGTCCCGCTTTCTCTCCTCTTCCTATGCCCCCGTGGCATAGGAAGGCTGTGGGGGCCAGGGCTTTTTTTTTTTAGATAGCCCCTCAGGCTGTCTAAAAAAAAAAAGACCCGACGAACTGACAAATTGATACGTGGTTCGTCGGGCCACTGGGGGGCAATTCGTGGTTCGTCATGTCTGACGACCCACAAACCAAGATGAAGCGCCATTTTGTCCCCATCTCCACTCTCCATTTCTCGTCCCTGCTTGCTTACTGTTTCATGGGTCTAACAGTCTGGGTCTACACCATAATCCCTGGGCAAGTTACCTGGACTGTTTCTGAGGTCTCCTTTAAGTCTTTTCCTTGTAAATATGTAGATTTTTAAAAAATCCTTTTGTGAATCTTTGGATTCCCCAGAGCTTGGTGACACCCTTCTCCTAGGTTCAATTGCTGTTGTTTTGGCAATTATATCTTACAGCCTTCCTTCATGTCTCAGCCTCCCCAATGTTTGTGACTCGCATCCGCTCTCTCTACTGGCCGTGTTGATTATAGCTGGTGGGAGATCCAGGCCAAGTATCTGGAGGATCAGAACCTGGGGAAGGCTGGGTTGCAGGATTTAAAACAAATGGATCACTGTTTGTCCAACATGACTGCTCAGTGGAAACTCCATAGCCAGAGGCAGTATATCTCTGAATCCCAACACAGGAAGGGGTTGCTCCCAGAACATCATGCTTTTAAACTGTTGGGTTGCTGGAGACAGAAAGGCGGACCTTTAGTCTGACCTGATAAGGATTCTTCTTGTCAGAGGTGGGAAACCTCCTACCCTAAGATCACGTCTGGCCCATTCAGGGTTCCCAATCAGACTCTTTGGTGTTCCCCTGATGGCCATGGTCCATTCCTTATGATACTATTATTTTCCAGTCTTCTCACCTATGATAGAGCCCCTCATGAGAGACTGGAACGCCTTCCTTAAGACTCAAGTACTGGAGACAAGATATTTTAAGTGAAATTAGGCCGACTTTTTTGGACCCACATCCTTGGGATGTTTCTGACCCAGGGATGTTGGTAAGTCTTTGTGTCTGAATCCCAAGTCCGAGTCTTTCGTACCAAGTCCCAAGTCTGAGTCCCTATTAAAAACAAGCTTCTCCCCCCAGAAAAATGAGAGGGGTTGGGTGGTTGGGTTCAGAGACACGAGTCGTGACTGAGTCATTGGAAAAAAATAATAACCCCAGTTGAGTTGCTCGTGCGACTTAAGTCTGACTTGACTGACAGCAAATCCCGTGACTCCGGTCCCCATTCCTCCTCTGGCTCCACCTACCAGCTGAACATGCCACATTCCCATCAGGGACTTCTTTGCATTTGATTTTGACCCTTGGCTTGAAAGAAACCCTCCCCTCTTGTATTAGAGGAAGGCATCAGAACTGCTGAAGAGCCAGTGCTGTGGATTTGCCCCGATTTATTGGATGAGGGTCATCCATGGGCTGTGCCACCTGCGTAAGAAAGGGGACCGCTTGGAAAGTCCCAGATTCTGACAGTTGTAGTACAAAAAAGCAATTTTTCTAAGTTCTGACATTAAGTCCAAATGGGATCTCTCTAAGATCCTGTGGATATTCAAAAGCAGAAGAAAACCCATCAATAGAAACATCAGTGTCCCCAGGAACAAAGCAAGGCTGAGAAGGTCAAGAGGGTTCAAATCAATCTCTCTCTAGAGCTCATTCCCATGTATGTGGATACTAGCCAATTAAGCATGCCTAATTAAGGAACTGCAAGGAGAACAAACCTATCCATTCTGAAGGAAATCAACCCCGAGTGCTCACTGGAAGGACAGATCCTGAAGCTGAGGCTCCAATCCTTTGGCCATCTCATGAGAAGAGAAGACTCCCTGGAAAAGACCCTGATGTTGGGAAAGTGTGAGGGCAAGAGGAGTAGGGGACGACAGAGGATGAGATGGATGGACAGTGTCATCGAAGCGACCAACATGAGTTTGACCCAACTCCGGGAGGCAGTGGAAGACAGGAGGGCCTGGCGTGCTCTGGTCCATGGGGTCACGAAGAGTCAGACACGACTTAACGACTAAACAACAACAACAAATTAAGGAACAGCGGCAATTGGGGCACAACAGGGACATAATGACTCCACCTCCTTTTCTGCTGCACGGCTTAATGGCTGGACCTCGAGAGAAGCCAAAGAATGGTAAGCAGGTCAGCGAGGTCAAGGCAATGATTCCAGAAGATATTGATCTTGTAACCGGTGAAGGATCTGATCTGCCAGGTGAATACCGTGGCAGAAGCAAGACGGGAAATGTGATTAGAGGCAATGGCCAAAATCCTGTTGCTTGGGATAGTAAATCATGCTGTAGTAGGCCCACTGAACCTACTGGAATTTGGTGAGTCAGCTCTTCTGTACGTTGCATCAATTCAAATGGGCCTACTCTAGCTGCAACATACAGTCTGTCATTTCAAGCAACTGTAAGTAAAGCAACCTTTTTATCCTTTCTCCTACAAATATCTCCAAGTGAGTTGTTGAGACTTTAAGTGCCAGTTAATGAAAAAGGAGTAGACTCTGGGGAACTTTGTAGCTATTTTGCTCTGTGATTCTCTGTACTTCTACTGTGCAACAAAAGGGGAATTTAACCAGAAAGTCAAAACTCGGGGTGTTCTATTCACCACCCCGAAAATGCATGGGGTGGTGAATAGAACAGGTCCTGCACTCCTACAGTTCTCCAAACTGTGCCCACTACTGGCACTATCCAGATGAGACCTATCACTGGCTGAAGCCTCCTACTGACAGTTCCCATTGGTCAATAGTTCTTCATATGACAAACCTCAGATCTGTTCAGACCTTAGACCGTTTTTTTTCTCCCGCTTGGCTACCGTTCCCGTAAACTCCAAGCCAGCAATGCGGTCATGCCCATGTTGGCTGGGGGATTCTGGATTTACAGTCCAAAAAAAATTCACTTTTCCAAGCTCTGGTCCCAGCACAAATCCCTGTGTGCACTCCCAAAGCTGCATCTCAGGAAGACTGTAAGAAAAGCCTTGTCGAATTGTACCTGGAGTTAAAAGTGGGCTGCCACCCTCCTTTTCACTATAGCCCAGCAGATATCTCCAGACACCCCAGCAAAGTGGTATTCCATGGTTGTTTGAAGTTCCCACTTTTGTGGCCGACAGCCACAAAATAGAGCATATTTGATAGAGCAATTTGCCTCATCTTGCTCTCTCTGCTTTTAAAGCCACCTACTGGTCATCGTATACCTTGAGGCAGTGAGTTCCACAGTCTTTTCTTTTTGTCCCAAATCTTCCACCAGACAGCTTCATCCCAGGACTTAGCACTATTGGTGTGTGATGGAGAAGCACCGCTCTCTTTCCACAAGGGTCATAACACAGCGTCGTTTTATCAATTTCCGTCATTCCCCCCCTGGAGTTGTCTTTTTTTCAAAAGCACAAATTCCCAAATCTTTCCTGAGATGGAATTCTCTTCAGACCCCAGATCTTTGGGGTCATCCTTTCCTGCACCTTTGTTTTTCCATTTTTAAAAAAGTGGGGGTCACCGAGGTGAGCAATACCCTTTGTCGGAGCATCTCTTGAAAACCACCACCACCACCCATACTGGAAAGGCAAGAATCAGCTTGCGGTAGGATGATGGGGGCCCAGCATGTGCACATCTTAATTCCAAAGGAGACAGTGGGAATTGATCCAGGACGTCTGTAGCCAAGAGTGACAGCATCTCCGTTCAAAAGATACCGAGCCCACAGTAACCATTATCTAAATAGCCCTCCTTGCTAATGGGTAGTAGTTACCCAGCGCAACTAGCAATTTCCCCCAGACAGAAGCGAACTGTGTATTATTTTGGTGTTTAATCTTTCTCTCTCTCCCCCACCTCCTTTTTAGCAAATTGGCAAACTGTCTGAATTTGCCTCATTCCTTCTTCCTGACATAAACACACACACTCTCTCTCTTCCCCCATTTCTCAAACTGGCATAAATTGCCTCCAATGTGACCCATAAATGGAACAGATGCGGCGTGGCACCTGGAGGCAATTTTTTAGCTCGTTTGAAAGGAAGCTTTTTTTCCCTCCGTCTCTTTTCCTTGCAGGCTGAAAGCAACCAACGCTCTCCTTCCAGACCACCTCAGTGCCCCCTCTCCTTCAGCGACCCAGTCCGCTCTGCCTCATTGTCCCTCCCAGAGAGGAGGAGTAGTGTGAAGAGGCTTGATTGAAAAATAGTTTTGCTTCTAAGCCCGGAGAACAAAGAGGTTGGGTTTGGTTTTTTTTCGGGAGGCAGACACAGAGAGATCAATTCTAGCCAGAAGGTTTGCTCCTTTACCCTCAATCTGAGTTTGGAAGGTCATTTTAAAAAAACAATGTCATCTTCATTGTAAGGACAGACTATAAATGACAGATTAGAATCCAACCTGGATTCCCAGGGTGGTGTAGGGACGGCCTAGAACTCAGGAGGCTAGAGTTCGAATCCCCGCTCAGTCATGGAAACTCACTGGGGAAGTGGAACTGGCAAAATTTAAATATCTTGCTTACCTTGAAAGCTCTATTCGGGTTGCCATAAGTTGGTCCCGAATTGACAGCCCAGGACACACACACAGAATCCAATTGGTGGTTCACCCTTGAGGAAGTGGAATTCTATACATCACAGCACCGAGTTGCTGCCAAATAACTGGATTCTGGTTGTACTGCTGAGTGTGTGCCGAACTATGCAATTAAATTTATACAAGTGACAACTGCCAGTTGGATTCTGGCCACTGACACTCCCTTCTTGTTAAAGGAGCCTGTATAAAACAAGGGATGGTCCAGTATACTATTGTGCTTGGAAAACGTCCAATCAGCACATTTTCTACAAACATCGCCATTGTGCAAGCCATGATCTCTGTGCAAGAAAATCCACCCTCTACTTGTTTTAACAGCAATGCTTTGCAAGTGCTACAATCCTGCATTACTGCTTTTCACTCAGTGCAAACTCAACAGGATTCCGGCCTTTGCAGAAAGGAACAAAAAGGTTGATGATGTTTCCTCTACCGGGAAAATTTCACAGGTCCTCTGCAGAATAAAGTTGTTTTTGTCTGACTCATCCCCATGGCTTTAGCCTGAAAAGATGACACTCTTTACTCATTTGGAGTGAAAAGATAACAGATGACGGTTACTTGTTACGGGATGAGTAACCCGGTAACGACACACAGAACAGAATCCTACTGGCATATTCCAGATCTTAAATCACAAGGTCCCTAACCAGCGTGTCTAATTGTTTTGCTTGTCCATCATGCACTCAGTTGTACATCTGAGCATCCAGAAGACAGCCAGAAAAAGTCACAAAAACCACTTGCAGCATTTTGCTTTCGCACACAGGATTCGGGTCATTCCTTTTACCACTTCCACATACAGGATTCTGACCATTCCTTTTTAATTACTTTATCTGAAAAGTATGAGATGACTGGGGTACATTTTCAGCCTTCTTCACTCCGTCGCTGACTCCGATGGAACATATCAGGGGGCCATGGAGCAGAGACGCGTTGCCTCCTGTCACATCTGAACATGTTCCCCACATATCAAAGCACCAGCCTGTCTCAGTGTTCCAGATGGATGAGCGACTCAGCACAATTCCCACAGTACTACAACGAGGTTGCACAGCGCATTGAGTGCTCTGGCTGTCTGCCTCTCTCTAATCAACTGGTAGGCCTCAATAGCAACGACTGGAGAAGTAGTAAGGTCTACATGCAACTCATTTGCACATGTGAAAAGCGACCGTGTTACCGGGCATTGGGCTATTTTGTGAAAACACTGCTGTTGCACTGCATTGTTACTGCAAAAAAGGAGTGGTGTTCTTTCCAAGCTCAGCACTTCCCTTTTCCCTTGGGACGACCCCACAATCCTGCTTCCTAATTCATGTGTAAACATATGTAGAGTGATCTGGTTGAGCGCAGTAGGTTGATGTATCTGGGTGTGGGAGCGACCCCCAGAAAAAAGGGAATGGGACCACCTCTCAGTAGTTTCGACCCAGAAAATCTTGTGAGGTTCACCCTAAGTGGAATGAACTTGAGAGCACAGAACGATGATTACACATTTAAAGATGGTTTTCATCTCATGGGGAGAGCCCTCAAAGATGATGGATGTTCTCCTTCTTCAGCCAACCCTCTACATGGCCAGTGGCCATGCTAGCTCTGGGATTCTGGGAGTCTTCCCCCCCCCGCCCCAAATATGGTTCTCATCCCTCTTTAAAACTACTGGGGTCCCCATGTTTAGGTCAATCTTATGTAGAGATGGAAGGAGCATAAACATGTTTGCAGCCCTTCTGGTGCAAACATGTTTGTTTTACATAGAAGGTAAGGACCAAACAGGGCTCATGTCCCGATGTAATGCTCTTCCAAAGCATATTCTAGATGGGGGTGGGGGTGGGAAGGGAGGGGAGGAACGGCAGTCTGATGTCGCTTCAATTCCCGGCATTCTGCAAATTTGAAAAGGGTAGCCAGCTGCATGGGAGAGATGCAAGGAAAACCAGTAAGTTCTGTCCTGCTTCCACTCTCCACCGAAACTTAGAAAATAGTCGAAATTCCCAAACACACATTTCTGGCAGCTGTTGAAGAGAGTGGCGAAAATGGATCGGGGCCATTTCACCACACACAGGTTTGTCACCTCAGAGACAACTAAACCCTCACCAGAAACGTAGGCAACTGATTCCATTGTAGACAGTGGTAGCTACAACTGACTGTTTACAAACCATATAAGAGTTCCCAAAGCTGGCTGGGTAGCTCAGTGGTTCAGGTATCTGGCTATGGAGCTAGAGTCTGGGAGTTCAGTTCCCCACTGAGCTTCCTGGGAGAAAGGCCAGCCCGTGTAGCCTTGGGCAAGCTGCACCGTCCCAGGGCAACCCTACAAGAAGGAAATGGGGAAATACTTCTTGGTATTCTCTACGTAGAAAACCTTGAAAAGGGTCACCAAAAGTCAGAATTGACTTGATAGCATATGATGATGATGATGATGAAGAAGAAGAGTTCCCAAACAACCGGTTGTCTATCAACAGGGCTCCCGATCTCTCCCTGCCCCTTACCCTCATACCTGGGAGCCTTCAGTTCCTGGTTGTTGAAGGAGTTTAACGGTTCTCCCGCCCGCCGACCGCTGGCTTCGCCCATCATGCCAGGTTAGGCTGGTTCCCGAGCTCCTCTGCAGGCGATAATTGAGGTTCTCAGCCGACACTGTGTGTTCCAGAAGGTTCTGGCAGAAGCTGAAATGAGCAGCAGCAGCTGTGGGCAGAAAAAAAAAATGAACTGCAGTCATCAAGGTTATTTCATTTCTCCCCTTGATTATTACCAAGACATAATCACGTGTATTTCATATTTCTCTGATCGTTTGTACAAAATGCTCAGGATGGTTTAAGACTTCTCAAGTTGCCAGATCAGTAGGGCTAGGGTTGTATTCCCTTCTGATTTTAGAGCTAGAACCTGTGGCCAGAAAAGGTTGGGACCCTCCCCTCTCCTGTCCAGACCACTGATTCGAGAGATCATGGAACAAGAAGGCTCATGAGTCACAGTGCCGGTGCTCCACTCCCTGTCTTGCTCCAGATGGGATGACAGGGCTCAGCACTGGTGCATTAGGAGGCCAGAGGGAAGGAAAGGGAACTGAGGTGAGAGAGAATGGGTAAATGCACTTGGTTCTCTCTTCTCATTTAGAGCAGCATACCGATAAACACCCTCGTAGTAAGACAACGAGCCCTAGTACCACTTGGGAATGGGTGGAGATGGACATCCAGGCTTAAAAGCCACCACACATTACACTTCACTACGGCTTACTCTGAGAACTGTTTCCCCTCCTGGAGACCCAGAGAACCACAGCAGTTCTCTGAAATGTCACTCGGTGCTTTGAGACCCAGCAAACAACACAGACTTCCATCCCCCCCCCACCCCCCGACCTCACCAATTGAGGCTGACTTACTGCCTGAGCTTTTGCACATTTGCTAAAATTTAGGGTCTGCTGGATTTAGAGGGATGGATTCTCAACTTCACGTTCTATTGCATTGCTTATCTTCTTTTGGCCCAGGGCAGGGCAAAAGACAGCATCAGCTATTGTGGTTCAGCCAGTCTGGTTCCATACGGATGCCTTCTGCTTCATACTCAGCTAGACCAGTGGTTCTCAAATGGGGGTCTCCAGATGTTCTTGGACTGCAGTTCCCAGAAGCCTTCACCACTGGCTGTGCTGGCCAGGATTTCTGGGAGTTGCCATCTAAGAACATCTGGGGACCCAAGTTTAAGAACTACTGCGCTAGACGGTGATGTGCCTCCAGAAATTTTATTTGGATGCAATATAATATCCCAGGAACTGAAAGGTTTATTGGGGTGGGGTGGGGGTACAAAGGAGCAAAAGGATTTGGTTGCTTGTTATGAATCTGCAGTGAGGTTGGAAACACACCCTTTTCACACACTTTCCCAAATCCCATAACCAGCATGGACCTGTGGGCTGGTGGGTTCTGATAGGCCCCCCCTCCACTCAATGCAAATGACCTGCATTGTATTGTTATGGGCTAAGACATCACAACCACCACCACACCAGCTAATTTAGTTAGAAAATCTGACTTATGGTGACCCATCTAAGGCTTTCTGAGTATACAACATGCAGAACGAATTTACCAGCTTCCCCTTCCTAGAAGCACTCTGGAGTCACCCCATCTTGGTCCACTTACTTCAGTTGATTTCATCTGGCCCTTTTCCAGAAGGCACCCGGGGGGGGGGGATTCGAACTCCCAGCCCATGGATCTCCTCAACCCACTAAGGTAGACCAGCTTACACTAAAATTGATGCTATGGATGGTCAGGCTGAGGATTTATTATTTTCAGTAGATAGAATGGCTCCCTCTGAATGCCAGTAACACTTCACGGGGCCATTTCGAGGCTCATGAACGGCTTGTGAATTTCCCAAGGGAGCTGGTTGGCGATGGCAGGAAACAGGCTGCCGGACTTGACAGGCCACTAGTCTGACCCAAAAAGGGCTCTTTTGATGTTTTGGTCTGAGCTGAACCCCCACTTCCTGCATGCTGCAAACTCATTTGTATAGATTTCTTCCAAAAATGCGATTGTACTTTTTCGCACACGGAATGCCTTCCTCTTCTTATCTCATTCTGCCACGGCGGAGGGTGAGGTCATTAATTCCGGATTCTCATGGGCTGAAAAACAAACCAGCCACTTCCTACAGAAAACCCAAGTAAGGCTGACACAACCACTTAGCATTTAAATATGACTTCGAGGCAGACAGACTGCCCTGGAAATGTGAAGGGATGTGTCTGGATGGGCAAAAACACAGCGACAAGTGAGATGGCATCATGATGCGGGCTGGGACTTTCCTGATTTCTGGGCTTTGCACTGCATGCAAAAGCCAGATCACTGAGAATCACTTCCCAGGAAGGAAATCCTTATAAATCCATTCCTCGGTACAGCTTTGCTTGCAGAACTAATTTACCAGTCCCTCTTCCTAGCAACCCTCAGGAGGTCACCTCATCAGCCCCACATCCTTTGGTTGATTTCAGCTGGCCCTCTTCCACAAGGCACCCAGCAGGGTGGGGGTGGATTCGAACTCTCAGCCTCTGGTTCTGCAGACCTCCAATTCACTGAGCTATCCCTCTTTGTTTTTCACCCTCCCATTTTAAAGCTTGTTAAAAAGTTAATTAAAGACAGCCCAACTGACAGCCACTGACAAAGGAATAAACTCTGCACAGGCAGCGCTGTAGCGCTAAAACTCCACACCCTGAAACAAAGCCCAAGTCTAAATAATACAAACCTCCCAGTGTGTGTGTGTGTGTGTGTGTGTGTGTGTGTGTGTGTGTGTGTGTGTGTGTGTGTGTGTGTGTGTGTGTGTGTGTGTGTGACGGCTGAGCGTGGCTGCTCCTTGGCCTCCGCCTCCTTCCGTGTATAAAACGACCCTCAATTTTTCCTGTAATGATTTTAGGAAAAAGTGTCGTTTTATACACAGAAAAATATGGTAATTTTGGTTCGTCGTCACGCACCCACCCATACAAATGAGGCGTGCGACCATGGTTTGGTTGGGTGGGCCTGTGTCCCGCTTTACAGAGGGCACTGCACCATTCGAAGGGCCGGCCGCCAGGACAAGTCTGAATTTTGTTAGCCTCCTTCAACCCTAGTTCTGGCAGGAAGCCAGGATGGACGTCAAATAAATAAATCAACACAAAAACACCAAAAACAGAAGGAGGCAGAAAGATCTTAGCCGGCCACCTGCTGAGCACAGCGAAGGCAAGAGTGAGATTACAGCTCAGACCGCTCTAACCTGTGTTATTTTGTGACCTACCAGAAATAAGTAAGGGAGGTTTATGATGCTTTTTGAGCTAGTCTTATTGTGACGAGGGTGGGTTGCTCATCATCACAGAATCAGACACCCATTGTAAAATATCTGAAAGGCTGTCAGGTGGAAGAGGGAGCAAGCTTGTTTTCTGGAGCTCCAGAGGGGAGGATCCAAAAATAATTGAGTCTCACCGCTGGGAGAAAGGCAGCATCACAATGCAACCCACCCACCAACCAAGGATTCAAATTACAAGAATGGAGATTCTCAGCTAACCTTTAAGAAGAACTTCTTGACTGTAAGGGTTGTGGACTGGCTGCCTCGGGGGGTGGGGGTGGACACACCCACATTGGAGGTCTTTAAACAGAAGTTGGAGAGCCACCTGTCAGGGGTGTTGTAGGCATGGATTTCCTCCTCTGACAGGGATTGGACTCAATGTCCTCGTAGTCCTATAATTCCATAATAGAGAGGGGGGTATTCGTATTCGAATACGAATATCCCCACACAGGTGGCGTTAACGAGGGTCCAGCCCCATGGGGCCAGACGGTCCACTCACCGATCTGCCGCAGATGGGGACGGCGCAGTTCTACCAATGGCTCCGCAGCACGCAATCCGCTCGCCACTCTTCGACCTGGCAGCGAGGCCTGTCCTCCCGCCTCCTGCCAGGAGTGGTGAGCGGATCGCGCGCTGCGGAGCCATTGGTAGAATCGCGCCATCCACGGCAGATTGGTGAGTGGACCGTCCGGCCCAATGGGGCTGGACCCTCGTTAACGCCACCTATGCGGGGATATTCGTATACGAATAGGAATACCCCCCTCTCTATTCTATAATCATTTGCCTAAAATGTTGGATCATGGACTTAACAGTGGTGAGCTTTAGAGCGAAGGCATGCAACTGTTTGGGTTCTCAGGGCAGCGTTGCTGAGGACCAACACGCATGACTGTCCGTGGCACATAACTTGCCTCCATCCCAACAAGCAGGGATGGGGGCTCAAATCGCGGGACTTGCTGTCAAGTCAGACTTAAGTCATACCAGTGACTTGACTCAGACCTGACTCGGGTTTTCTTTTTCAGTGACTCATGACTCAGAACCCACCCATCCCTCCTTTTTTTTCTGGGGGAAAAAGCTTGTTTTAAATAGGGACTTGGTACTTTTTACTTAAAAAGCAGAGACATCACTTGCCGACAAAGGTCCGCATAGTCAAAGCTGTGGTTTTTCCAGTAGCGATGTATGGAAGTGAGAGCTGGACCATAAAGAAGGCTGACCGCCGAAGAATTGATGCTTTTGAATTGTGGTGCTGGAGGAGACTCTTGAGAGTCCCCTGGACTGCAAGGAGAACAAACCTATCAATTCTGAAGGAAATCAACCCTGAGTGCTCCCTGGAAGGACAGATCCTGAAGCTGAGGCTCCAATACTTTGGCCATCTCATGAGAAGAGAAGACTCCCTGGAAAAGACCCTGGTGTTGGGAAAGTGTGAAGGCAAGAGGAGAAGGGGACGACAGAGGACGACGAGATGGTTGGACAGTGTTACCGAAGCGACCAACATGAATTTGACCCAACTCCGGGAGGCAGTGGAAGACAGGAGGGCCTGGTGTGCTCTGGTCCATGGGGTCACGAAGAGTCGGACACGGCTTAACGACTAAACAACAACAACTTTTTACCAAAGACTTGCCAACTTCCCTGCAAAACAGTAGTGAAGGCTGCTGCTGCGTCACTCACAGAGCTTGGAGAAGTTACTTTTTTGAAAGACTACAGGTCCCACGCCCCCTCAGATAGCATGGCATTTATAGTCCATGCATCTCCGTGATCTAGTCTCTCACCAGCAAGAGAGAAGGGGTTCTGCCCACAGTTAGCAATGCAGAAGCCGCAATGCCAATAGCCATGGTGGAGTTCATGGGAACATGTGAGCTACATGAGAAACACTGGGGCCACAGATGGGCCACAGCTTGAGAGGGAGACAGACGGAAGTTGGGTGGGTGGGTGAGAAATTGAACATCTGTATTTTAAAAATGCACAAAATGTTTGCGAAAAATAGAAAAGCAAGTTCATTCTCCGCACAGAGGTGTTGACAACAGAACAAAACTCCAGGAGACCGACTGCAGGAATAAAGGACACGGCATCAACGGGGACTTTCCACTTCCTGCCTTTGTTGGTCTAGATCTCAACCCAAGCATTTGTCTAAATGTCATCTTATTTATCATCCCATGTGCTCTTCCCCTCGCCCACAACCTGCGTTTCCTCCTTTTCTTTGGGCAGACAATTGAACAAGGCCTTCGACACCTCTGGTGATATTGACTTCACACCAGAGCAATTAAAGCAGAGAGGACAGAGAGAGCCGGAGAGTGCTCCAGACACACATTTCCAGGGAGAAGATCCACTCGGATGCCAGCTTTCACACCAGATGCAGACAGATGACTCACCACCCACACCATCACGGGAGATTTATGTGATGTCTGAGCTGGAACAGGTTCACGGCTCCACTAACAACAGTGGAAGTGCAGCCCATTGTTTCATGCAAGTAGACAACAAAGGAACTGGACACCATGGGCATGAGGAAGAGAGATGTATTACCAAAGATCCATTCCAGGAAGGCATCCCAGGAAGGCTAACGGTATGATGGAGAGAGGGATTTTTTTTTAAACCATCCATCCATCTTCCTACACACAGGTTACAGGATGGTTAGCATCATTTCTTATTTATTTTATTTATTTATTTTTTATTTATTATTAGATTTTTACCCCGCCCCCCTAGACAAAGTCTACTCGGGGCGGCTTACATACATAATAAAAACATCATAACATTAAAACATCATAACATTTAAAACAGCATAATTTTAACATTTATATTAAATTAAATCAGTACCAAGATGATAAGAGTAAAATCAGTTATTGACTGGAGGGAAGGCCTGCCTGAAAAACCAGGTTTTCAAATGAGTTTTAAAAACGCCCAGCGAGGGTGCCAGACGAATTTCAGTAGGGAGGCTGTTCCATAGCCGAGGGGCCACTGCCGAGAAGGCCCGGTTTCTTGTTCTTTCTTTCCGGGCCTCTCTCGGCGTTAGGCCCCTCAGCCGTCCCTGCTGGCTATTCCGGGTGGTTCGGGTAGATCTAGGTGGGAGAAGACGATCTGCCAAGTATCGAGGTCCCAAACCGTTTAGGGCTTTATACGTCATCATTAACACTTTGAAGTCAATGCGGAAACGAATGGGCAGCCAATGCAAGGCAGCCAGAGTGGGAGAGATATGCTGATATTTCCTCACCCCACTAAGGAGCCTGGCTGCCGCATTCTGCACCATTTGAAGTTTCCGCATCAATCTCAAAGGCAGCCCCACGTAGAGCGCATTACAATGGTCTAATCTCGAGATTACGAGCGCATGGACAAGAGTAGTGAGGGCCTCCCCATCAAGATATGGTCGCAGCTGGGCAATCCGCCATAGATGGAAATAGGCGGAACGGGCCACGGACGCCACCTGGGTTTCCATGGTAAGCGCCGGGTCCAGATGTATCCCCAAGCTGCGAACCTCACTCTTTGCGGTAAGGGTCGTCCCCCCAAAAGAGAGGGAGTCGCCCAAACCGCCGATGGAGGGACCTCCCACCCTCAAGACCTCCGTCTTGTCCGGGTTCAGCCTCAACCCATTCAACTGCATCCATTGCAGTACAGCCTCCAGGCAGCGCTGAAGGGACAGAACGGCATCCACTGAGGTAGATGAAAAGGAGATGTAGAGCTGCGTGTCATCAGCGTACTGATGGCACGAAGCACCACACCCCCTGATGACCCCACCCAGCGGCCTCATATAGATATTAAACAGCATTGGGGAGATGATCGACCCCTGCGGAACCCCACAACTGAGACTCCATGGGGCCGAAGCATTCCCCCCAAGCTGTACTCTCTGGGGACGGTCCTCCAAGAAGGATCGGAGCCAGGCAAGCGCCAGGCCACCGATTCCCAACTCAGAGAGCCTCCCCAGGAGGATACCGTGGTCGACGGTATCAAAGGCGGCTGAGATATCGAGGAGGACCAACAAGGACATATTACCCCTGTCGGCCTCCCTCAACAGGTCATCCAACAGTGCGACCAGTGCCGTCTCTGTGCCATAACGCGGCCTGAAGCCCGACTGAAATGGGTCCAGGGCGTTGGTTTCGTCCAAAAGTGTCTGAAGTTGGTCTGCCACCACCCTCTCCACCACTTTGCTAAGGAAAGAAACATTGGCGACGGGCCTATAATTTCCAATATCATCCGCCGCCAAATTTGGTTTCTTCCTTATGGGCCTAATGAGTGTCTCCTTGAGGGCAAGAGGAACTTTGCCCTCTTGGAGAGACCCATTAATTATTGCTGTGGCCCATTCCGTTGTTACAGGCCTGGCTGCTTTGATTAGCCAGGCCGGGCAAGGGTCAAGGGAGGAGGTGGTGGCCCGACAGCGATCAAGCACTTTGTCCACCAGATCCGGCGTCACAGGGTGAAATAATTCAAGAGTCACCGGGCAGGGCGGAGCGCTGGACATCTCTGCTCGATCCACTGTATTTAAAAAAGGAGATAGGTCCCGGCGGATGGCCTCCACTTTTGATTTAAAAAATGCTGCAAATTGGTCAGGTGAGATATTAATGGGAGGCCCATCACCCAGACCAATTCCGGATAGATCGCGAACTATACGGAAAAGTTCCGCCTGCTGATTAGAAGCATCGCTTATCCGGTCAGCGATGTATGATCATCTGGCAGCCTTTACCTTAGCCAGGTAACGGTTAGTTGCGATCCTGACAGCTTTCTTATTATAATCCGTCGGTTCCTCTCTCCAAATGCACTCTAGCCGTCTCCTATTTCGCTTCATTGCTCGTAGGTCCTGGTTATACCAGGCACCTGGCCGAGCTCTGCTCCTGAGAGGGCGTTTAGGAGCGATCGTGTCTACAGCCCTAGTGGCGGCGGCAAGCCATCCGTCAACCAGAGCTTCGACAGGAGCGCCAGACAGCTCAGCTGGAATCCCTCTCATGGTATCCTGGAATCTCAATGGATCCAGTAACCTTCGAGGGCGGACCATCAAAGTAGGTCCATGCTCCCTGCGGGGAGGGAGTGCCACTGAGAGGTTACATTTTATTAGATGGTGATCTGTCCATGACAATGGGACTGACACCAGGTCAGTCACCATCAGACCACACTCGCTCCGTTCAGTGGAAAATACCAGGTCTAGCGTATGGCCGCCCGTATGTGTGGGACCGTTAACATGTTGGGACATGTCCAAGGAAGCCATGGTTTCCAAGAACTCAAGAGCTGGACCGGAAACCTCTGCCTCCGCATGGATGTTGAAGTCACCCAAGACCAAAAGCCTCGGGGACTCCAACAGTGCCGCGGAGACAAAGTCCGCCAGCTCCGGAAGGGAGGTGGCTGGGTCGCGGGGAGCGCGGTAACCCAGCAAGATCCCAATACCATCCCTGGCCCCAACAAACACGTGGAGGGCCTCCAGACCTGGCTTTACCACCTTGGAGCGCCTAGTAACCTCAAGAGTATTTCTATAAACAATGGCTACTCCCCCCCCCCCATTATCTAGAAAATGGAAACGTTAGGGGTCTCTAGACCACAAAGCTCAGAATCCCAGATGCAGCAGGTAGTCTAAAACGCACAAAACTCCCACCTCTGCTCTTATCAGCTTTCAACTAGGATTGTGAGTAGAGATGGACACAAATGTAAAAACGAAGCCGGAAATTCATTAAAAATTGCTGGTTTGTTGATTTGCGCCATTCGGAACTGGAGAACATGAAATTTCCTGAACCAACGATTTTTTTTTAAAAAAAGGCTGCTGGCCTATTAGCCGACCGGGAGGCCTCTGCGCATGTCCCCGCCTCACAGCTGAGAGAGGCAGGGGCATGCACAGAGGTTGCCAGCCTGCGGAGCTGGCTGCATCTCAAGATGGTGGCAATGGTGGCAGAGTAGTCGTAGTAGGCAGTGGCAGGAAAAGGTAGGGAGGCAATGGGAGCAGTGGGAAGGGGGCAAAGCAAGCTGTGGGGGTGGGGAGGCAGCCAGGCCTGTTTTTTTTTTCTCAGACAGCCACCGGGATATCTTTTTTTTTTTTAACGTTCCTGAACGAACCAACGACTCGATTTGTGGTTCGTCCAAGAAAAACTGATAAATTCATGGCTCATGGTTTGTGGACTTTCAAACAAACCACGAACCAAAACGAACCACCATTTTGGCAATTCGTGCGCATCTCTAATTGTGATGGAGGAAACAAAGGCTGAGGGAATTGCTTCACCCAGCTGGAAATGCATGATCTGGCCCGGTCATTTAGGTCAGTGGTTGAACCCCCTTCGGTTCTGGAAAGTGCCCCACCATATCAAACCAAGGTGGCACCATGGTGCAGTGGTTAGATCTGCCGGACTGGGATACAGAAGATCCAGGTTGTCTTTTTCCCAAACGATGTAGCTCAATGGATGATTCTGGACCTGTTACTCTCTTTCAGCTTTACCTACCTTGCATGGTTAGTGTGAGGAAGGAGTAGCAGAGAACAGGAAATGAACCACATAGGCTACCTTTAGTTCACCAAAGAGAAGATATACTTTACAACAAGGAAAACAGCAAAACCCTGAATCTCTGGATTGTGGCCCTGGATTGCAGCCCATTTGTGAAACACAGAACGTTATGCATCGTCCATGTGGCCAGACAGCTTAGAGACCTCTGATACCTAAACAAGAGCACAGACACGTCTTTCCAAAATCACGCACAGAGCCTAAATCTTAGATCTTATAATTCTGCTCCGTTAAGTACAATCGGAGTATCAAAACGTCCCACAGTTGGTGGAGTGCGTGCGCGTTTGTATGTGTGTGCTTATGTGTGAAAGAGGAAGGCCTTTACAAGAGACTCACGTGCCACCACCCTGGATAAAAGACAGCTAGTTTGTATAAGCTGCATTGATTCTGGCAAGCAAAGACAAGCATCGCATACAACAACAAGAAGAAGCGAAAACACAGGCAGATCAGAGAGCAGCAGAACGAGGGGCTCATGTCTTCAAGCCTGCCTCATGCATTCTGGGAATAAAAGCCTTCCTTCTGAAAAGCCATTGATCTATTGTGTGGAAATCCTGCTGCCTTCCTCACTGCCAGACCCTTGACCAAAGCAGATGCACCAAACCAGCTTCATGGGGAGGGAAAAAAAGGATGCTGCCCATGTTTCAGGAGGCAACAAATAAATAAATACGATCTACCTGGGACATTACCCTTTCACAGCCATCAACCGGGCTGAGAGGCAAGAGAAGGAAGAAGCGGAAGGCGAGGAGGGAAGTTGGAAACAAAAAGGAGGAAACAAGGAAAGAGGATTAGTCAAACTGATTTAGAGAAGCAGGATTACGGCATCCGTGCAAGGGTGGAAATGGTCTTGATGAAAAAGTTCTAACTGGATTTTAAATAATCATGCCAGAAAGGCATTTGAAATATTTTCTTTCCTTAAAAAAAGAGAGTGCGCCAATTCGTAATTCCTTATGCTCCAAGGCTGGACAGTTAAATCAAAATGGAGAGGTGAATTCATGTTACAGAAATGATGTGCAAGGCACTTGTGCGCATACAGATAATGAAGCAAACGAAAGCCGTGAACAGAAATCAGGTCTCTGCACTTGCAGCTGATACCAGCCTAGACAGATGTTTGCATCCAGATGTGATGAGGGTGGTGGGGATGATGGGGGTGGGAATGATTTTACAAGGGAAGCATGGTAAAATGAGAATCCCATTTTAGGGCATCACCCCACCAAGCACAGCTAGGTGTGTAAGAAACAAAGGTGGAGTTATGCCATAAATAAGGGGCTTTTAGCAAAGCAGTGCTGCTTTTTCTCTTTTGCTCAAATATGTTTTTAAATTGCTTTAAAAAAAACACCTTGATTGTAATTTAATGCTATGATTTCTTTGACTGTGTCTCAGCATTATAACTTCAGCTTAATATTAGGAAAGATTGCCTGTTCGAACAGTACAACAATGGAACCCATGACCTCAGGAAGTGGTGAGCGCTCCAACGCTGGAGGCATTCAAGAGAAAACTGGACAAGCATCCTTCAGATCTGCTTTGATGTGGATTCCTGCCTTGAGCAGGGGGTTGGACCTGATGGCTTTATAGGCTCCTTCCAACTCCATTATTCGATGATCCTGTGTTAGTCCAGACATAACAAAAAAGTGTGGGGTGTGATCTTACATGCTATGGTTTGGTGAACTAGCTCATACTAGGAAGGGGTTCATACTGTGAATCCTATTCCTGCCATGCCAGTTTTGATTTTGACTCTTCAGATATTTGGGCTTTCATCCTCACAGCCTGAAGCCACAGGGGAAAAAAACCTACCGGTTGGGTAAGACCTTAAAACCCGGCACATTTTATGATGCCTCAGCTACTGCTGTGCATGGTCCACTTCTTCACCTGGATAGGCTGCAGCCTGAGTGGACAGCCACGGAAAGGATGGGAGGAACACGACGATTTGATCCCTTGGAAACTTGGAAGGTGGAAAATGGGTTCTCAGGGTTAGGAGCGAAGGAACAGAGCCTTTTTGTAGAGCAAAAACTCTGAATTTATGGACACCTTGCAGATGCCTGCTCGCAGCAGCAAAGGATCTCCAGAAAGTTAGAGGGCCAGACATAACCAACTCTAAAGACTGTGTCCGCTGGCATGTCTTCTAGCCCCCAAATATTTTTCTGAGAGAAACTGGTTTTTTTAAATGAAAAATCCCCTTGCACCCTCTAGTGTTTTAAATGTTTTTCAAAAAGTGTGTGTGTGTATGCCATGCACACCACACACACACACGCACGAGCAGTCCCATGCTTCAGGGGACCCTGAACATATGGCAGAATTCCTCCCTCCCACAACTTAAAGAGTGCGCAAAGTGACTTTTTGAACAATCATTTGTACAGTGTGGGATAGGGCTGGGGGGGGGGGGGGAATCCCACAGGCCACATGTAACCCATCCCTGACCTAAGAGATGGTAATTTCATTTATTAGCACATATTTTCTCATGATTCATTTATTCATTTGCATCCACCCTCACTGGGTGTTTTTAAGAGCCAACTCAAGACCTGGCTCTTTAGGCAGGCCTTCCCTCCTGTCAATACCTAATTTATTTGCCATCTTCAATTGTATTAATGTTGTTGTTTTATTTTATTTTATTATTCTTGAGTGTTGTTAGCCGCCCAGAGTAGACTTCGGTCTAGATGGGCAGGATATAAATTAAATAAAATAAATAAATAAATAAATAAATAAATAAATAAATAAATAAATAAATAAATAAAATAATATAAACACACGTTAAATGTCGTTGTATAAACAAAGTGTCCAAAATTCTATTAGTTATGCCCAGTGGTGTAACACAATGGACATAAATCTCAATGCCAGCACGAACTTCCTAACCTGCAGCAATCTGCCAATAAAATTTATGCCAATTGTGTCACACCATCGTAAAAACCCAATAGGGTTTGGGCCAGAAGGAATACGTGGTGTCCCTTTTCAGTTTTGCTCTGCTCCAGAATAAAACGAGGATTAACGTTTACTTTCCTGCATTCTCTCCACACACTCCACCCCACAACTGGTTTGCTAAAAATCAGTGCCAGGGTGGTAAAAATCTGCCATGCATCTTCTATCAGTTGTCATGCACAGTGCTGTGTGATGTGCCAAAATGGAGGGTTCGTAGTCCCCCCCAAACCCACAAGCAGCCCAGATGTTTGGCACAGGTTGCCAAGATACTGAGTGTTTGCAGTGTCTTTACAAGCCCGCATGTTCTTTTTCTGAATGCTCTTTGGTGCGATGCCCTGAAATTGCCCCAAACAGCCCATAAAGTAGCCTGGATCTTCGGCAACGCTTTGGAGAAGACTTGACAATGTGGGAGTGTTAGCTATGAACTCACGTCTGTTGTGTTGCAGTGAACATTCTTTTTTGTGGTGGCCAAAACTCTAGTGTTTATGAAGCTTATAGCCAGTGGGAACCTTCAGCATAAATTTGGTGGAGAGATCAGAAGGAAGGATTCAGACCTCAAAAATCAGCCCCTCTGCCTTAAAGCCAGAGGTGCATCTGGAAAGGTTTAGACCGATCCCTCTAGGTTGGAGCTCTTTTGCCACATATAATGAGAAACTCTGACATAAGGGTTGGGAACAAGAGACTCATGAGCAACTGCCCGCAGGGTCCCTGATCTTCTGTGAAGCCTTATTTGCTGTTCCAGAAATCTTTTATTTAGGACCTGGTTTCTTTCCATCTGTTCTTGCTGCTGCAGTTAGCTGGCTTCTCACTTGACTGTATTTTCAAATAGCAAGAAATCAGTGGTTAACTCCTCAAATTAGAGGCCTCCAGTGTTCATATCTGCTTCGGAACCACACATTCAGTCGTACCATTTTATCAAGTATGGTATCAATTTTAGGTACTTGATCTTCGTAAATCCGTGCCAAGTAAATGTACTGGTTTACATTTGATTTTAAAAAATTGCTCCCGAGCCCACTTCTCAGCTGGAATGCACATGCAAGCCAGTCTGGAATCATGGGCTTGATCCGATGCCAGATACAGTATTTTATGGAGTGAAGCATGTTGGCTGCTTTCACAATGGCAAAAACAACAAAGCACTGTAGCACCTTCAGGACTAACAAGCATGACGTGGTGTATGCGTTCATGGACTGCAGCCTCCTTCTTTAGACTCAGCTCGTGAAGTTAGCTCAGCCCCAAAACCTCATCTTTTTATTCTTTCATCTGCTTTCCCACTTGAGGTTGGATGTAACCAGGACCACGCAAACCAGTTTCCCAGGTTCTTTATCTAAAAACTCCTTCTCTTTGCATTTATTTTATCTTGGATGATCAACTGTAACAATTTTATTTTTCATTTCTCATCCTACGGCTGAAGCATTCTAGCTTTCTGCATTTCATGATTTCTTGGCCTTTATTCGTCTGGCAGGATAGTTCAGCGGTTTAGGTCTCTGGCTGCAGAGCCAGAGGTTGGGGGTTCAATTCCCCCATGGTGCCCCCTGTGAGTAGAGACCCCTGTTCTGGCCTTGGACAAGCTGCACAGTCCCAGGATGCCCCTAGAAGAAGGGAAGGGTCAACCACTTCTGAGTACTCTCTACCTGGAAAAGCCTGAAAAGGGTCGACTGCTGGATAGCTCAGTAGGTTGGGCATCTGGTTGGGAGGTCAATCCTCACTGTGGCACCTTGACAGGGACTGGACTCAATGATCCATAGGGTCCCTTCCAGCTCTGCAGTTTTAAAGTTATTAAGGTTAGAACTCAGCATTGACTCGACGGCACACAACTAGTATAATATTATGTTCATTCGTCTTAGTACTTCTTCATTGGCCACTGCCTCAGTCCAAGTTCTTTGTTGTTGTTTAGTCATTAAGTCGTGTCCGACTCTTCGTGACCCCATGGACCAGAGCACGCCAGGCCCTCCTGTCTTCCACTGCCTCCCGGAGTTGGGTCAAATTCATGTTGGTCGCTTCGATGACACTGTCCAACCATCTCATCCTCTGTAGTCCCCTTCTCCTCTTGCCTTCACACTTTCCCAGCATCAGGGTCTTTTCCAGGGAGTCTTCTCTTCTCATGAGATGGCCAAAGTATTGGAACTTCAGTTTCAGGATCTGTCCTTCCAGTGAGCACTCAGGGTTGATTTCCTTCAGAACGGATAGGTTTGATCTCCTTGCAGTCCAGGGGACTCTCAAGAGTCTCCTCCAGCACCACAATTCAAAAGCATCAATTCTTCGGCGGTCAGCCAAGTTCTTTAGCATCCACATTTCTAACTCTTCATACTTATATCAACCTGCATTAAAGTTCATGATTTCCTGCTGCACAGTAGAGACGAAAGCTTCGACCAAACAAAAACCATTAATCATCAGGGTGCTGCAAGACTCTGCTGTTTTTGCTGGAATGGAAATTTCTGCAATGGCTGCCACCGTACAGTGAATTGCACTACAGATCCATCTAGCTCTACACGGTCTCCATACTGATTCTAGGGTTTCAGGCCGAAGTCCTCCCCGTCCTTCTTTGGAGAGACGGTGGATTGAACCTTCTGCTTGCAATGCGAGTGCTGTGCTACAGAGTGACAACTGTTCTCCATCTGCAATGTTGGGGTACATTTTTTAGATCATGCTGTCTTCAGCACATGAATTGACACGTCCTCCTGAACAGCCCCTGAGATGTCAACAGATGTAGGGCTGTGCCCACTTTCCTTCACTTGGCTTGGTTTGAAAGCAAAGGGACTGCATTTTTTAGCCATTCTTGTTTCTAGTAGAGATGATCAGGAAGTCTGCATCTGGTTTCTTGAGACATGCAAATCAACTTGGTGTCTAACCCAACCCATTTAATCTTTGCAGTAAGAAGGGTTTGATCCTTCCTTCCACAGTAATAGGATTTTTCTACTCACCCTGCTCCCATGTCCGTAGGTCAGTGGTTCCCAACCTTGAGTCCTCAGATGATCTTGGACTAAAACTCCCAGAAGCCTTCACCACTGGCTGTGCTGGCCAGGATTTCTGGGAGTTGTAGTCGAAGAACCTCTGGGGAGCCAAGGTTGGGAACCCCTACTATAGCATTTCTTGACTTACTTAGAAAATGGGCAATCCTTTGCCGGAGGTGCAACCTGACACCATGGTGAGATTCCTGATGAGTTTCCCTCCCACTGGAAGATATCTGATGAAAGGCTCTAACTAACAGGATGCCATTCGGTGACTGCAATTATTATCAACCAGTTTGTCTGCAGCTGGGCCTGGCCTCTAGGGCTCATAATTGGAAAAAAGGGGCAAAACATGCCAGTCAAGAAGGAACACACGAGTCGCTAACTTCTACTTAAAACAAACTAAGACAAAAACAATAACTGACTCCCAGGTTGGTGATGGAGAAAGAGCCTGGAGAAAAGCAACACCTTGTTTATGGTGAAAGAAGGGACAGAAAACCAAGCACTGAAGGAGGCAGGATGTATTAACGGTGACTACACAGCTGCATTTAAATAGTTAATCCTCCAGCCATTCAGATCTATCCTATTTCATTCAGCATCAAACTTTCTATTCCTCTTTTTCTGCTACCAGTGCCCCCTCTCCCCCCCTTGCTGATCATAGAATCACTGGATCATAGAATCATGGAGTTGGAAGGGGCCTCTAAAGGCCATCAAGTCCACCCCCATGCTCAAGGCAGGAATCCAAATCAAAGCAGATCTGACAGATGGCGGTCCCGTTTTCTCTCAAATGCCTCCAGCATAGGAGAAATCACCTCCCAAGATAATTGGTTCCGTTGTCATACTGCTCTAACAGGTAAGAGGTTTTTCGTGATATTCAGCCTAAATCTAGATTCCTGCAGTTGGAGCCCATTATTATGTGTCCTGCACTCTGGGATGATGGAGAACAGATTCTGCCCCTCCTCTGCATTTTGTTGTTGTTTAGTCGTTAAGTCGTGTCCGACTCTTCGTGACCCCATGGACCAGTGCATGCCAGGCCCTCCTGTCTTCCACTGCCTCCCGGAGTTTGGTCAAATTCATATTGGTAGCTTCGATGACACTGTCCAACCATCTCGTCCTCTGTCGTCCCCTTCTCCTCTTGCCCTCACACTTTCCCAACATCAGGGTCTTTTCCAGGGAGTCTTCTCTTCTCATGAGATGGCCAAAGGATTGGAGCCTCAGCTTCAGGATCTGTCCTTCCAGTGAGCACTCAGGGTTGATTTCCTTCCAAATGGATAGGTTTGTTCTCTTTGCAGTCCAGGGGACTCTCAAGAGTCTCCTCCAGCACCACAATTCAAAAGCATCAATTCTTCGGCGGTCAGCCTTCTTTATGGTCCAGCTCTCACTTCCATACATCGCTACTGGAAAAACCATAGCATTGATTATGGGGACCTTTGTTGGCAAGGTGATGTCTCTGATTTTTAAGATGCTGTCTAGGTTTGTCATCGCTTTCCTCCCAAGAAGCAGGCGTCTTTTAATTTCGTGGCTGCTGTCACCATCTGCAGTGATCAGGGAGACCAAGAAAGTAAAATCTGTCACTGCCTCCATATCTTCCCCTTCCATTTGCCAGGAGGTGATGGGACCAGTGGCCATGATCTTCGTTTTTTTGAGGTTGAGCTTCAGACCATTTTTTGCGCTCTCCTCTTTCACCCTTATTAAGAGGTTCTTTAAGTCCTCCTCACTTTCTGCCATCAGAGTGGTATCATCTGCATATCCGAGGTTGTTGATATTTCTTCCGGCAATCTTAATTCCGGCTTGGGATTCCTCCAGTCCAGCCTTTCGCATGATGTATTCTGCATATAAGTTAAATAAGCAGGGACACAATATACAGCCTTGTCGTACTCCTTTCCCAATTTTGAACCAATCAGTTGTTCCATATCCAGTTCTAACTGTTGCTTCCTGTCCCACATATAGATTTCTCAGGAGACAGATAAGGTGGTCAGGCACTCCCATTTCTTTAAGAACTTGCCATAGTTTGCTGTGGTCCACACAGTCAAAGGCTTTTGCGTAGTCAATGAAGCAGAAGTAGACGTTTTTCTGGAACTCTCTGGCTTTCTCCATAATCCAGAGCATGTTAGCAATTTGGTCTCTAGTTCCTCTGCCCCTTCGAAATCCAGCTTGTACTTCTGGGAGTTCTCGGTCCACATACTGCTGAAGCCTACCTTGTAGGATTTTGAGCATAACCTTGCTAGCGTGTGAAATGAGTGCAATTGTATGGTAATTGGAGCATTCTTTGGCACTGCCCTTCTTTGGGATTGGGATGTAGACTGAACTTTTCCAATCCTCCGGCCACTGCTGAGTTTTCCATACTTGCTGGCATATTGAGTGTAGCACCTTAACAGCGTCATCTGTTAAGATTTTAAATAGTTCAACTAGAATGCCATCACCTCCACTGGCCTTGTTGTTAGCCATGCTTTCTAAGGCCCACTTGACTTCACTCTCCAGGATGTCTGGCTCAAGGTCAGCAGCCACACTATCCTCTGCATGACTACTTTTCAAATATTTGAAAAGTGCTATCAGATTTCCCCTCTGTCTTCTTTTCTCAAGGCTAAACGTGCCCAGTTCTTGCAGTCTTTCCTCACAGGGCCTGGTTTCCATTTCCCTGATCCTCCTTATTGCCCTCCTCTGAACTTGCTCCAGTTTGTTGGTATCCTTCATATGTTTGTGGCATGACTAGGAGGAATCTAAAATGTAACCAATTACATTTACTATTTTTTTTAATGTGGATTTTTCAACAGCATTTAAGGGGAAATTACCTCCAAAAGCAGTGGATTAGGTGTGGGAGCCGAAAAGCCGCAGAACCTGCAGTCCAATGGCTTTTTTAGATTATCACCCTGTTTGCCATTATGTTGTTTGGCTGGTTGGGCCACTGCAATACTGATGGATTGGCACTCCTAAGAGACAAGGGGATAAATGGGAAATGATGGTGGGCTGTGAGGCTGCAGAGTGCCTGCTTCAGACTTCATTGTCACATCCATCGGCTTTCATTTCTTTCCCAATTCGATCCTTTGGCATGAGTCATTCTGTTTTCTTCCGGCGTTTTGTACAACGCCAGTCTGTCCTTGCCTTCCTTTCCCGTGCCCTCAAACTTCTAGGAAACTACCTTTCCAGCCTTTAATTAAAAGAGTAGGATTAAAATCTTGGCATCTTTTGCCCGCACAGAGGAATGCTTTCCTGCTGCCCTCTGCCTTCAGGGAGAGCCCCCACCTTTCCGTCTCATTGTTGGCCCCATCGGATAATCCCCTCCTCTCCCAGCCCCTTGCTGATTTCATTCATCCTCAAGGCGGGGGACGCAAAACGGGGGCCGAATGCAAAGGCCTAGAAAACAGCTTAATCCATAAACGCTGCCAGACTTCAAAATCTGCCATCCATTTCCGCTGCTCAGCCCCTCTTAATCCCATGTCAAGTGGGGATTTCCTGAGCCTCTCCTACGCCCAGATGATGATGCCTGGGTGACCCTTGAAGCCTCATTCACGACATCCTTCCTTTCTGTGGTACTACAAAACCTTGCTCTCCATGTGAATCTACAGAAGCGGGCTGGGAGAGATTAGGGATGGAAATCCCAGCCAGCCTTATTTTTGCATCCAATTTTTTTTCTCTCTCTTCGCTTTTGAGGGAAAACTTTCTCTACCATTCTCACTGACAATTTTTTGCATTCGGGAGCATCAGCATCATCATTAGGCAAATTGCATAGCTAAATCTCTGGAAGGTGTTGTCCTTTCGGCTTTTTAAAAATCAGAAGCACAAGGTGGGTTGTTTATAGCCCACCTGGTGTTTGCACCCTACCTGGTGCAATCACCCAGTCCTTCTGCGCTTGCTGTGTGCATGCATTTCGTCATTCGTTTTGTGCAAATTGCAGGAAATGGTTGGCAGGGTAAGTATCAGGACAAGCTGCCATGTGCTGGAGGTGAGAATTGTCCGGAGGCGTAGAATTCCCTGACAGGCAGTCTCAGCATGTTAAAACAAGCTGCCTCAACTGAGAAAGAGAGTTTTAATGAGAACTCTTCACCTTATCAAAGATCCATTTACATTAGCAGTAATGCTATAATGGGCTACTTTCCTAAGCAAATGTTCCTACCTAGAGTAGTATATTGGCCTTTGCCTGATTCTTTGATCGCATTCCTAAATTCTACGAGTGAGACCAAGGAAGCTCCACATTTAAAATGCCCTCCAGTGAACTTCCATCTCAAAACTTAGAAACGTTACTTTTGGGGGCTATGTTGTTGTTTAGTCGTTAAGTCGTGTCTGACACTTCGTGACCCCATGGACCAGAGCACGCCAGGCCCTCCTGTCTTCCACTGCCTCCCGGAGTTTGGTTAAATTCATGTTGGTCGCTTCGATGACACTGTCCAACCCTCTCGTCCTCTGTTGTCCCCTTCTCCTCTTGCCTTCAGACTTTCCCAACATCAGGGTCTTTTCCAGGGAGTCTTCTCTTCTCATGAGATGGCCAAAGTATTGGAGCCTCAGCTTCAGGATCTGTCCTTGCAGTGAGCACTCAGGGTTGATCACTATGGTTTTTCCAGTAGCGATGTATTGAAGTGAGAGCTGGACCATAAAGAAGGCTGACTGCCAAAGAATTGATGCTTTTTGAGGCTATAAGTCCCCCAAAGTAACTCTTCTAAGTTCTGCCCCCTCTTCTTCTGTAGTGCCTCCCCCATAGGGGTCCAAAGTAGAGCACTTGCTTTGCAAGCAGCCGAGCCCAAGTTTTGTTTCCTGGTACCTCCAGGTATCTCTGGAAAAATTCTGGCCTAGAACCCCAGGCAGCTGTTGCCTGTCATGGTGTTCACAATACCAACCTAGTTGACCAAGACGTTGACTCTGCACAAGTCCGCTTCCTTTGTTCCCACTGCGTACTTACCTAGCAGTGGCAGCAGCATGCCACCATTCAAATTTTCTAGAATGCCACTGATGTAACATAACTCTGCAGCATGCTTTGAAATGTTACGCCATGACATATACTTAGCGCAGGGGCAGCCATTTTAAATTCCCACAATGCTCCAGGGAGCATCCATCTTAGGGGGCAGAGATGCGAAAGAATGAGTGGAAATTGCACAGTCACCTATAACAAATTGGGGGTGTTTGGAGGTTTTGTCATGAAGGCATAACGAGGTTAAATTTCAAATTTGCATATAAAAAGTGGGCAGCTTTACCTGCTTTGGTATAATGAGTAACACATGCTAATTACTTCTCAGAGTTATTTTTAAAAGGTGTTTTTTTCTCAAGGCATTTTGAGAAGAATTTCTGAAATGGGATGCTATTTTCTATTAAACAATTCACTGTATCGGAAGGATGACCAAATGAGCACATTATCTTGCTGGCAACAGGTGGAGGTGGAGAGAAAGAGAGACACAGAAGTGGCAAAACTTAATTACATGGGCCAGAATCCTAGTACCGACATCTGTGGGTGTAAAGTCCAGTGGTGTAAACTGTAGCAGTGTTTATCTTTCATTAAGGAGCTGATGCTTGTATTCCTCACCTCACTCCAAACCCCATTGCTGGCATGCCATGAGGAACACCAGGGCTGATTACTTGACTTGTTCTGTCCACCAAATCATTGCCGCAATTTACATCATTGCACTTAAGCCAACGTATGTAGTAATAGGATTCTGGCCAGAGATTGTTACAGACCATGCTCCAGGAGCACATTCAAAGGCAATAACACTTTTCAGATGGTCTGGACTACAAACCCGACCATCCCCAGCCAACAGTTAGATTGTGCAATTTCTACAGTTTGGGTTTCCGGGTTGGAAAGGCGACAGTGATTCTATCCATACTTTACAAAGCTAGCATTTGATGCCATTTTAACTGTAATAGTGGCATCCTAAGGAGTCTGGATATTTGATGCTCCTCTGGAGGCTTCCTGGGAGTATGAATTGACCTCAAAACAAGGCATAGACTTGCTGCACATCTTGTGCAAAGTAGGAACAGAGTAGGCGAACTGTCTAGCTCATTTCATGGTCCTGGCCTTGAAATCTCTCCGCTAAATATTTGCCGTTAAAAAGGGGGGGGGGGTGTTGTTAATGGAAGATCCTCCTATGAATGATATCGAATACCTTCACAGAGAGATCTTCCCCCAGGACCACAGAAGGAGAGAAAAGGATTACTTCTTCTGCTGGGAACTAGCAAATGATCACCCCCCACCAGCTGATTCTATTTACGTTTTTGAAAAACCTGCTCATTATATGAGCCTTTCGTTTGGTCGTGAGAACATCTGAGAAGTACTGGAAAATAATTTCATAATCACCTTAGTTTAAAAACAAACAAACATCAAGACACTGTGACCTAAACATCCACAAATATATACAGTATTTTGAAGGAGTAGCCATGTTAGTGTGTGCAAGCATATCAGATAAAAAACCCAAAACAAAACAAAACAAAAAAATTTGAGACAAAAACTTTTCGGTGCCTTAAAGACTACCTGCTATATTTCAATGTGAGCTTTCTTGGATCAAGTCCACTTCCACAGACATAAGGGTGAGACTACAGGACTGCCATATTTATACATGGCCCCATGACCAGGTGGGGATACAGATAATGGACTAAGGGGCAATGGAGTAGTAGAATCACCAGGCTGTGGAAAATGTCACGTGTCAGTCTACAAGATAACAATCGCATAGTTGCCACAGTAGCAAACTGTGCGAATCAAGGTAGGATTCCACACTTGGTAATGACTTAAGAACCCTTGATTGATATTCAGTCCTTTGAACTGGGTTTCCAACTTCAGTATATACCTTATTTTAGCTCTTTCTCTTTCACGTCTAGTTCTGTGGTGTTCCCCTGCCACTAAACAGTGGCTTTCAACTAAGAGTAGCCGGATAGATTGAAATGTTCTGAAATAGAGATTGCAGAGGGTCTTCTGCACTCTACCTACGAGAAACAGGACAATCTCAGTGTAAAATAATTAGTGGCTATAAATTGGACATCAGGAATGGCAACACAGAGAAACCTGGTCAGACAGATTTATGAGGGCCCTATGACCAGAATACCGTCCAGAAATTCTATAAAAGCTTTCTGCTCTAGTATTTTAAAGTGACTTCACAGACATTTACGTAATAATAATAATAATAATAATAATAATAATAATAATAATAATAATAATAATAATAATAATAATAATAATAATAATAATAATAATAATAATAATAAAAAGGTGAGATTGGAAAGACAAAAAAATAAAATAAATTCAAGGGTTCAATGTAAGAAAGAATCATTACATTACCCATTCCTTTTTCTTTCTTTTTAATGTTGGTGGGAACTAGGATGGGGTTAGGAAAAATGCACATAAAGAAAGCTGAGACTTCCATGGAGGATCTCCTTTTGATGGAGCCTCTGTGTTGCTGAATTAAAATTCAACAGGTACAGCTCTTCCCACCATAGAAAGGGCGAGATGGACAAAGCTATACCCGTTGAACATATTCCTGTCATGTAGCTGCAAAAAGCACAAGAAAAAGAAAAAAATCAATTCCACTACTTCCTTAAATCTGAGGGATTATTCTCAAATCATAGGAGCCCACACACAAGGCTCTGCATGATGACAAGCCTCTAGTTGACCGTGTTGGCAACAGGTTCTGTTATTTGTTACAGACTCCTGGAGAAAGCATTCTTCTTGCCATCTTGCATGCAGATTCCCAGCACTTTCTTGCATCTCATCAGGGGAGGCCTTTCTCTCAGTCCCACCACCCTCATAGGCTGGGCATTTGCTGGGGACATGGGAGAGGGCCTTCTCTGTTGCTGCTCCCAGCCTTTGGAACTCCCTCCCACTGGAGGCCAGCCTGGCCCCATCTTTGCTCTCCTTCCGCAAGCAGGCAAAGACCTCCCTCTTCAGGCAAGCTTTCCCTTCATGACTAGCTCTCTAAGTGGAGCTTTTAAATGAATTGTTGTACCTTACCGCTTTTTACCATTTTTAGCGGGGTGTTTAATTCTTTTTAAAACATTTCTATACTTACTGTTTTTAGCTTTTAAATACTGTCCTCTAATGATGCAAGCCGCCTTGGGTCCTTTTTAAGGAGACAGGCCGGGTAAAACATTTGAAATATATAAATAAAATAAATAATTCCTTTTTTCTCCATTGGTTAAGCAGGAATCATAAATGTAACTCAAGTGACCACAGATTAGTTAACGTCTGTGATGATTCTAGAGGTCACTTCATGCAGGTAATCAGGGAAGCAGCTAACTAGAGATGGGGGTATTTGTATTCGTATACAAATATCCCCGCACAGGTGGAAATAACGAGGGTCCACTCACGATTTCGCCGCTGCTGCCGGCTCCGCGGAGGCTTCCTATTATGCCGTTCTCCGCAATGGATTAGCCACTCTGCAACCTGGCAGAGACGCTTGTCATCCCGCCTCCTGCCAGGACTGAGTAATCGATTGCGGACAATCAATTGGCCGCAGCGGCGAAATAACCCTCGTTATTTCCACGAATATCCACGAATACGAATATCCACGAATACAAATACCCCCTAACTGTTGTGAGAAAGAACTATAAAATGGGTCTGTGTATTACCTGAGATGCTTGTAGTACCTGGAGCTGGTACAAGCATCTGGAGACTTTTCATGGCACAGAAACTGACCGAGCCTGAAATTCGTCATGGAATAGAAAGCAGTATAACAGATCCACAAATCAAGTAGGATACCCACTCCCTAACTTTCACCCCAGGACATTCCTGTTCAGCTTCTTTGACGCTAGAAGGGAAAGACATTTCAGCCCTTCTTTAGACAGCTCCCTTCCAGGATGGAACAGAGTGTGACCCGCTTGCTATCCTGCCACCCTGTAAATTGGAAAGGCCACCAAGGAACCTGTCCTGTGATAGAACTGTCTCCAGGCAAGAAAACAGCTTTGTGTGGTCAAATGTACTTATGAATTGGGTGCTTAATCTTAAAGACACTAACAGCAAATCAAAGAGTCCCATAGGATTCCCTTGGAAAGGAAAATCAATCAGAACTGAACCAGCATTACCCTTCTCCCTGCAAAACAGTTCTTCCCTAATAGCTGCACACAAGACGTTCCACCAAAGAAAACGACAAGAGTGAATCCTTGTAGCTCTTTGGCGTCTTCTTTTCAGCTGATAGCTTGAGCCTTATTCAAGTATTTGAGATCAGAGCTTGCAACAAGAGATGGGCATGAACCGAACCACGAACCACAAAACAAAACAAACAAACCACAAACCGAGTTGGTTCATGGTTCAGTTCACGCCCATCTCTAGTTCGGTTCGTGCCCATCTCTGCCAAACAAAATGAAGTGCCGAACTTTTTTTCATCTCGGGGCTTTGTTTTGCTTTGGCAAAATGGGGTGCCTGCTCCTGCCCCTACCCCCTCTTCTTTTGAAGCTGCCACCTCCTCCTCTGCCACCACCCTGAGAGGCAGCAGGCCCAGCTCCTTGCATGGGGGCCGGGCCTTCTGCCTCCCCACCACGGCATGAACCTGAAAAATGAACCATGAACCGGTTCATGGAGGGGGCGGGGGTTCATGATAGTTCATGGTTCGTGAGTAGCCATGAACCGAGTAGCCATGAACCACAAACCATCACAAACCACCGGTTTTCCAGTTCGTGCTCATCTCTACTCGTAATTGTTGCTTTTTTTTTTGGACAACAGTTCCTAGAATCCCCTAGCCAGGACTCGATGGGACCAAGGTACCATTTTCTCCATCAATCTTATGCTTTTCATTAAAAGAAGTAATGCATCTGAGTTCTCTTCCAGTTCGGGATTGACTAAATAGACAAGAAGAATATGCTCCTTCCTGCATCTCTTGATGGTCTCCATACAACTTGAAACCTTGCTTTTCCAGGGTTTCAGACAATGTGGAGAGTCTCCATGGAGACAGAAGGCGGTCCGGCTTCACAAACTGCATCTTCCCATTCTTGTGTTTATTCTACCTGTAGCAAAGCTTAGGGAAGTTACTGTTTTGGACTACAACTCCCATCGTGCACCAGCTGCTCTGTCCCACAATCATACTGGTTGGGGGATTATGGAAGCTGTAGTCTCCAGGCAGGAATGCATCCAGGCCTTGGCCCGACTTTCTGATTAGCGCACCAATTTCAATCCTGTGTGTGTGTTCTGTGCTGTTAAGTTGGAACCAACTTATAGCGACCCTAATGGGTTTTTCACGGTAAGGGAGATATTTAAGGAGTTGTTTAGCCAGTTCCACATCCCCAGTGAGTTTCCATGATGAGTGGGGATTTGAACTCAAGATTCCTGAGTCCTAGTCTACCACTCTATCCACTACATCACACTGGGGATCCCCATTTCAATCGTGAGACGTGACAAATTCAAAGCAACGTCGCTGGAGCCTGTTTCCTCTAAAAGAAAGATTACGAGAGCCTTAAGGCCAATATTAATTGCACCAAAGCGATTAACCTTCATGTTTTGTGTTATTTAAAGAGTGTCTCTGGGGAAGCCTGAGCTGCCTGGGGGGGGGGGTGCAGGCAGTGGGGAACCCCTCCTTTCCCTGTCAGGGACCCAGTACGAATGGCTTCTCTGTAGCCGATACTGTACTGGCATTTCTGGTTGCCACTGTTACATGCAGATGCTTCCCTTGGAAATGTTACTGTGTGAAACTAAAACTGGCAATGCTGGAGGCGGGTGCCCCCCCCCCCAGAAGTTGCATCCCTCAAACTTTTCCCAGTTCTGCAATGCAAAACTGCATCTGTCATGCCAACAGGAGTTTCTGTTCAGACAGCAGGAGCTAAACCTATCACCCCAGGTAAGCCTGGGGCTGCTATTTATACAAGAAAAAGAACAGATGGGTTGCATTCCTGCCATTTGCACCCAGTTGAGCCCTTGGGGCTACTTCTCACTGACCACCCAAGGTTTCAGCTGGTTCCCACAATGGAGCATTCCTCAAATGCAAGATAGATAGATAGATAGATAGATAGATAGATAGATAGATAGATAGATAGATAGATAGATAGATAGATAGATAGATAGATAGATAGATAGATAGATAGATAGATAGATAGATAGATAGATAGGAAGGAAGGAAGGAAGGAAGGAAGGAAGGAAGGAAGGAAGGAAGGAAGGAAGGAAGAAAGAAAGAAAGAAGTGGGAAGGGTCCATCGAGAACCTAGCTGCAAGCCAGGAAAAGAGTTGGAACCCTTCTATTGGACTTCCAATTTTATGTCAAGGATACAGAGCTGGTATCGCTCAAATACACATTTAAGCACTTCAGTGAGAAGACCGCTGTCTTGCAGAGCTCATGTGAAAATCCATTTACACACATGGCTCCAGCTGCAGAAGGAATTCAGCTTGAGCTGACGATTAACACCTTTTCTGTAACCATTGGCCTCCCTCCATCCCGTGTTTTTCAATGGCAAATTTAGCACGCACAACGTTCCTGGCAGAGAAAGGCAGGGATGGGAAGTTTCTCCTGCCTCAGCTGTAACAATAAAACAGCAACCACACTACTTCCTGACTTACATCGAAGAGAGATGTGCCCGGCCAATTCCATTTTGCCAAGGACTTTTGGACTTTACATCTAAGACTAACTTTCCTGGCAAAATCCACTTTGCCATGAACTGTTGGACTTTAAGTTCTTCATACTGGTACAGTACGTATGTATGTATGGTAAGTTAAGTACTTACTTACTAAAAATATTTTTACCCCGCCTTTCTCCCAAAAAGGACCCAAAGCAAACCTGATGAAGTGGTCTTTCAAATCCACAAAAGCTCGCGTATTGTATGATTTTTCTTCTGCGGTCTTATAAAGGTATTGCCTATTTTTGCAATTGTGTTTCTGCATCATTTGGTTTCTGAAAGTCATTGCACTTTGGAACAGTGAGAAAACAATAAGAGAATTAGTGGCTCATCCATCATCATGTAACTATTTCCCCACCAGAAAGTGAATCAAAATCAAGCAAGTCATGTGTGTGTGTGAGAGAGTATGTGTGTGTGTGACATTGCAGGGTAACTGGCAGCTCCTCAAGAGGATGGATGTAAAAATCCCAGGCCTTGCTGCAGAGGCACTAGAGGCCTGGCCTCAGGATCGTCTCTCATAGACATGTAGCATCAATTTTTGGACTTTTGTCTACGATTTCTCTGCACTGTCTATGAAGGATGTGTGGTTGGCCTGAGGAAGTGGGTTTCGCCCACAAAAGCTTGCTACTTGTTTAATTTTGTAGTGGTCCAATAAAAGGTGCATCCCCCTTGCATCTGTGCAATCTTGAGGACCCCAAGGTGTATTCCTTCTTCTTTCTGGACTGTTATTTTCAGTTTCCATGGGCCAGACGTGGCACAAAACCACACAAGCAAACGTTGGCAAAGCAATTATTGAACTTCCATTCCTAGAATCCCTAAGCTGGCATGGGCGGGATTCTAGGAGTTGTCGTTCAAGATTTTATTTATTTTTTCTCAGCTCCACCTAAGACGTATTTCGGTCAGGGCCAAACCAAAATGTTTCATGGCCCGTCTCTCTTCTCTGCTTTTCTGTGCTGGGTGTGCACAGCGCTTGGTGGCAGTGTAATGGATACTCCTTTTGGCGCTTGCTTCCTCTAAAGAGGTGGAAAGGAGATTTTTTAAAAGATTCCACCATGGAAAAGAACTGCGTTCTTCTTGTGAATGGGAACTCATCAAGCAAGGACATGCCCATGCTGCATCGTAAAGCCCAACCACCACCCCAAAACAATTAATGAAATATGCATCACAACCCCGATCGATCTAGTTTGGCAAACTTCCCAACAGCTCTAAAACTATATGTACACATTGTAGAGACAGGTGGGGGAAATTGCAAGATGAATCGCTTAGGCGGCTTTGCAAATGTTAGATCCCTAATATGTTTAGGGATCTGATGTCTGGAGAGAAATCAACCCGCCGGTGTTCCTTCAAATCAAATAGAAATCAGACCAGAGAAGGAAGATTTAATTTTGCATTCCTACCTATGTCCAAGCAGGCTACATCTGAACATGCTGATCTCACCTTATCTGGGAACCTAAGCAGAGCTGGATAGCTCGGTGATTTATGTATCTGGCTGATTTATGTATCCCAGCCAGAGGTTGGGAGTTTGATCCCCCCACTGGGCCTCCCAGGAGAAGAGCCAGAATGTGTGGCCTTGGGCAAGCTGCACAGTCCCAGGGCAACCCCAAAAGAAGGGCATGCTACTTCTGAGTATTCTCTACCTGAAAAAGGGTTGCCATAAATCAGGATTGACTTGACCCCACATGATTAGGGACACACACAAGAAAGGTCACTGTTAACGACCATCAACGACCCATGACACTGGGTGGAGAAGGACTGCAGAAGTGAGATTATCCCTCACCCCCAATCCTTTGTCCTTCTAATGAGCCTATTCAGACCAGGGGGAAGTGAAACCAAGGTGGTGGATGTATCAGGAATCTCCTACCAACTCGCCTCAGACTGAAGAAGCTGCTTGGATGAGTAGTGAAACGTTCCAACCTAACAAGAAAGAAGTCCAGTTGCCATGACTCAACTTCCACACGATTATGATGATTAAGCAGGTTCTGGTCTCGATAATATTTGGGTGGGATCCTCCCTAAGAATAGCAGGTGCTGGTGACAGCAGCCACGAAATTAAAAGACGCCTGCTTCTTGGGAGGAAAGCGATGACAAACTTCGACAGCATCTTAAAAAGCAGAGACATCACCTTGCCAACAAAAGTCCGCATAGTCAAAGCTATGGTTTTTCCTGTAGTGATGTATGGAAGTGAGAGCTGGACCATAAAGAAGGCTGACCGCTGAAGAATTGATGCTTTTGAACTGTGGTGCTGGAGGAGACTCTTGAGAGTCCCCTGGACTGCAAGGAGAACAAACCTATCTGTTCTGAAGGAAGTCAACCCTGAATGCTCACTGGAAGGACAGATCCTGAAGCTGAGGCTCCAATACTTTGGCCATCTCATGAGAAGAGAAGACTCCCTGGAAAAGACCCTGATGCTAGGAAAGTGTGAAGGAAAGAGGAGAAGGGGACGACAGAGGATGAGATGGTTGGACAGTGTAATCGAAGCGACCAACATGACTTTGACCCAACTCCGGGAGGCAGTGGAAGACAGGAGGGCCTGGCGTGCTCTGGTCCATAGGGTCACGAAGAGTCGGACACGACTAAACAACAACCCAGGGAGAGGGTGTGCAGTCCATCTCCGGCACCTCCAGGTAAGGGCTGATCGGTGCCATCATTGCTGGGCTCAGATGGACTACGGATCCGACTCAGGACAAGGCAGCTTCCTACGGGACAGGCAAAACATTATTTGTGTCTTTGGGCCACACTTATCTACTGGTCTCAAGACCTGCTGGATGCCATCCCTGGCTGAAGTCACCCTGATTGTTCTTCTCCCCGAGCAAAAGTTTTAGGATGTCTGGACTGTTTTTGTTTTCTTCTTCCTGGTCTTGATCAAAGCCTTTGAAGTTCCTGGCAAGTGTTCCTTCACCCTGCCAAGAGGTGTGATTAAAAAGAAATATAACCCTGACCCCTTTCTTCCCCCTTTGCGCCTGACAAAACAACTTTACAACCGCAAGGTTTTGCTTCCTGCCTTTTAGTACCATCCTCTTCTTAGGTAAATCTTATGACTCTCTCTCTCTCTCTCTCAACAGCGGGGTTAAGAAGACATTGAAATTAAAGGTCACGGGGCAGCAGAAACAACAGACATCCTGTTAATTTTCTTTCTGCAAGGTGCCAAAACAAGACAGGGCTCAGTCCTGGCAATTACTGTGCTGAAATACAAAATTGTAAGAAGCGGGCACGTGCAGACTGCATTTTCCTTGCTACACTAAGTAAATGCACTCAGATCCCACTTATTAAGGATCACAGAACAGAGTTTCCGGATGAAACATCGGGGTTCCTGTTAGGTCTATATTTGCCTATGATTGACAGCAGATTTTGGAAAAGTTACTGTTTCGGATTAGAACTTCCAGAATTTCTCCAGCCAGCATGGTGAGTGGGATTCTGGGAACTGTAGTCTGAAACAGTAACTCTTCCAAGCATTCAGTCAGGGATCTATTGCCTTTGAATAGATACTTATTTATTTCTGTGCTGCCTTCCTCTGGGTCAAAAGATCCCCATAGAGGCTCATTTCCACCACACTATTATATTTAGCCTCAATTAATTTCCCTAATCAGTTTTTTTTTAAAGTTGGAAGCTGGCTCCTCATCTTAAGTTAGCCTTCTGAGTTCCCAAGCCTCATTTAAGTCCCGAAGCCCCCGGGGGGCCACAAGGGTGATGCTACTTCTCATCCTGATTCCTTATCTGTAAAATGGGGATAATATTGAGTTGAGTCAGAGAACTGGCATGAGGATAAATGAGATCAGGAGGTGCTGTTTTTCACCCTCCCCAGCCTCTAAGGCTGGGATGGGCAAGTGGAACTAGGATAGCAAGGTGTGATTTTTGGATCAGGCATGTCTCCACCAACACCTGGTGAGTTGAAGGGGGGGGGGGGGAGAGGGATGCATAAAGTAAAATAATTTTTTTAAAAAAATCCGAGACAACATTGTTGAAGCAATGCAGCTACAATTTACTGCTGGGCATTGGGTTACAGAATTTCTGTTCTTCTTGCACCATATATCCAGAGCCTCGTGGCGTACTGGTTAAACTGCAGTACTGCAGTCAAATCTCTGCTCATGACCCAGGTTCAATCCCAGGTAGGTTCACTCAGCATTCCATCCTTCCAAGGTCAGTAAACTGAATACCCAGCTTGCTGCGCGGGGGGGGGGGGGGATGTGTAACCTGCATAATTAAATTGTGAACCACCCAGTGAGTGTTTTAAGCGGGGGGGGGGGACGGCAGCAATGTGTAGCCTCCATAATTAAAACATTCTCTGGGTGCTTCACAATTTAAGCGCCATGGGATGGTATATAAGCAGCACGGTTGCAGTGTACATGTGAACTGTGGAACTCACGGCCACAAGATGAAGTAAGGGCCAGCAGTGTGGATGGTTTTAAAGGGGACGTGGAGGACGAGGCTACCAGGATGGCTGCATGCTACTACCAATATAAGAAGAAAATGAATGAAAGAAAGAAAGAGGCTTTGTCTCTCAACACCCAATCAAATGCTCAGATTTATGTCTGACGTATACATTTCATCCCTTTTCCAAGGAAGGATGTCACAATAACTCTGCAAAGCAGATTAAATGGACAGATCCAGTGTAAGAGCCGGTGATGTGATGTAGCAGTTAAGAGTGCTGGAATATGATGCAGGAGATCTGGGTTCAAATCCCTGTTTAATTGATGAAGCTTGCTGGGGGACCTTGGGCCAGCCACACACTTGCAGTCTGACCTACCCCACGAGGTTGTTGGGAGCATCCAGAGAGGAAGAGGAGATCAAGGTATGCTGTCTCGGGATAGAAATGGATTAAATAGATAAAGCCATGGATTACGAGTGACCCCAAACCCCATGGTGAGCTCTCTAGCTAAGCAAGGATCTGTTCAGAGATTTCTTGGATGGTGCATGGAACGCCTTGCACAAGCTTTGAATGGAGGAAAACTCAGGTTCAGACCCTACCAACCTCCCATCTGAATTGGGAAAAGTTACTTCTCTGAACTATAGTGCAATATCCCAGGGGTTTGTTGGGAGAAAAAGGATCATCATCACTACCCAGAGCGTGGAAAGGACGTTTTCGTTTTAATATGCTCATGTTAAAATCATTATTTCTGAATTAGCAGAAGGATGAAGCCAATGGATACATCTAAAGAATAATGTTTTGGAAGTAGCAGGGATTTTTTTGAAAAAATTATTTTCAAAATGCTGTGTTTAAAATACTAAAGGGATCCCTCCCATTTCATGCAAAAGTTACCACTTTCACATCAACAAGTAAAACCCAACATGGATGTCCATCATTTGTCTGGGGACCCCGCAGCCTGTACTGGACCAGACTGGAATGAATCTGGACTGCTTCTTAACAAAGCCCGTTATGAAGCCAATAAAGCTACTCCGATCCTCATCGTTAGGACGAATCATGAAAAATAATCCCCTTCCCCAGGTTTATTTATTTGTTCATTTATTCAGTCCTGAGTTTTATTTACTAGCACTCTCCTCCTCTCCATTTTATTCTCACAGCAACTCTGTGAGGTAGACCAGGCTAAGCAAACATGGCGGGTCGTAGGTCACCGAACACCTGGCACGGCCCCATCGAGATTTAAAGCCAGGCCTCCCGAATCCCTGTCGCAAATAATAACCACTACCCATGGATGGGGACTTGAGTCACGCACCTCACTGTTGAGTCTGACTTAAGTTGCACTGGCGACTCGACTCAGACTCCACTCAGATTTTTTTTTCCAATGACTTGGACTCAACTCGCACTCGGACCCATTTTTCTGAGTTGTGTTTTTGAGTCCCTGCTATTTTAACGAAGGGCACAGTAAAGCCGGAAGAAGCTTTGTGATGCTCACCAGAAGACGCAGGAGAGGCAGACGAATGGGGGGCAAATGGCGGAGGTAGCAATGGGGAGTGAACATTTTTCGAGAGGGTGGAGGGGTGAGGGAAGATGAGTCAGGCAAGACAGATGGGACCAAAAGTGGGTGGTTCGGAAGCCTCAGACCTCCCCCCCCTTACAACCCACCCACCCCTTCCTTTTTTCTGGGGGGGAAAAGCTTGTTTTTAATAGAGACTCAGACTTGGGACTTCGTATCAAAGACTTAGACTTGGACCCAAAGACTTGCCAACATCCCTCTCGCTAGCCCACCCTGTCTTGAAGCCCATCTCTGCAGCAGCCAACGCTGATTAGCAGCCCATAGCATTCTCGCTGAAAGGAGACTTGTGGGAGACTTGCACTCGGAGCTCAGCAAGGTCACAGCGCAGGGCTGACGCTAAACTCGGCTCTCCTCCACCGGGTGCCTTCCAGATCGAATCGGCCGAAGATGGCCGGGGCCGCACATTCCTGAGGGCGTGATATTAGGAATGTCCTTCAAATGCCTTCTAATCCCTTGCGTGTATGAACAAGGCACGGATACTCACTCTGGATTATTTGATCAGAAAGGAAATGGTGCTTGCACGCATCTGTCCATCTTTCAGCATAACTGGGTTTAGGAACATCAGTGTGCCACCTGCCTCTACTCCGGTTCACTCGGATGCCTGTTCTGCCAAGTGGGATCTGTTTATTGCTATTTATGCTTCGGAGGGGCCCACTAGGTACTAACCTTAGGATGCCCAGAACTCAGATTTGCAAGCGGGTCGTGTTAAAGCCCATGGAACGACTTCCCAAGAAGTCATTCCCTTGGTTCAGGCTGTAAGCCAGCCCAGGGCATGCAAAAGCTGGACGGTATAAATTTTTCACTCTTCTGTTAAATATTTCACTGCTCTGGCGTTGTAACAGTTCTCTGCTCTCTTTCGAAAACCACACACGCGCTATGGAGGGTTTAATTTAAGCTTTCATTCTCTCAGATGGGGACTTGGAAACCTGGAACTCACAAAGCAGCCGCAGAGAAAACAACAGCCTCGAGCACATGCAGAGTGATACTCGAGTCTCCGGCGGAATAACCTCTGCGCATCCAAAAGGCAGCAAGGCAGAACTCACTGCTTCTGTTCACTCCCTCTATGAGCTCTTTATTTATCGTTTGTTAGAAATTAAAGGCAGCTCCACCCTACAGAGTCAAATGCTCCTCAGACCCGCAAAGTGCACACACATGCCAGAGTAGAGGCTTCATCCGTTGTTCTGCTTCATCCACTTTTAGCTCAATGCCTTTATCGAGTGATGCCGGAGCAAAAACTAATTAAGCCCCGTGGATTCATTCCCAAATAAAAATCACCAGGACTCGGCTCTTTAAATGGGGTCCCCCCCCCCTTGGTTCACCAAGCCTAGACAGCTGCTCAGAGGGAAGCCCCCCCCCCCAAAAAAACCCCTCTTATTTTGACCTCAGAGGTACCTGAAGGAGAAGTCAAGAGAGTAAGAGCTGGGGTGTCTCTTTCTTGTTGGTCATCGTCAACATCCTGCCTTGGTTCCCGGGAGTCCAAAACATCTTAGGTAGTTCTCCCCCCTGGCTCCTTGACCCCGTAAGGCAGGGTGCCTACCTTCCAGGGTCAAGGGACCCCCTGCCTACAACCCTGTAAGGTAGAGTGCCTCCTCTCCAACCGTGAGAGGCTCCCCATTCAGGCATTATCTCCCCCCCACCCACCCAGCGGCCACCTACCTGGGCAACAGGCGAGGGCTGTCCGTTCAGACATCTCCTCCAGAAGCCCAGCTCTCCAAGATATTGATGCACAAAGGGACCACTATCCGCTCCGCTCCACGCCACGCGGCCATCCCCCGAGCGGGCGCTGCGCGGAAGGGGAGGGCGGGGATCCCAGGTCCCATCATCCCCCGCCGGCGCTCCGGCGGGGGATGAAGGGACCTGGGATCCCCGCCCTCCCCTTCCGCGCAGCGCCGGGCTGGGAGGCAGCCGGATCGTTCAGCCTCGCTCCCCGAAGGCGTCCGTCTTCCTTTGCCCGCTGGCGGGCAGACAAGAGGCGCCCGCGCGGAACTCGCCCCGGGGAAGGAAGGATCGGGGCCCCTCCCCAAGCCTCCGAGCCCATCTCCTGCCTTGCCCCCCAGGGAAGGACCGCAAGGCACAAAAGGAAGACCCCCAACGCAGCCCTCCTCTCCGCACCCCACTCATCATCCTCTCCCTCCTCCACCCCCATCCCCCCCCCATCCACCTTTGCCTCTTTACCTTCCATCTCCTTGGTCTCCCCGGCGCAGTTCATGGCCAGCGTCCGCTCATGTCCTCCTCCGCCGGCGTCCGGCAAGGGCTCGGCTTTGGAGCGGAATTCGGCGAACATAGGGCGCGATCGCGGCCGGCGAGCGGGCGGGCGGGTTCAGACGTTCGCTCCGGGTCGCCCGAGCCGGGGAGGGGAGGGGCGCGGGGAGGGGCGGGGCCGCCTCCCGCCGCAGCTGCTGCTCCCGTGCCTCGTGTGGACGGGGCGCTGCGCTCGCGTCTCGCCTCCTTTTGGCCGATCGCGGACCCCCGGCCAAAATAGGCGGCGGCGGGGGGGGGGGGGAGGAGAGAGAAGGCTCTCCCTCCCTCCCTCCCTCCCTCCCCTGTCTGGATCGGAAGAGGCGAGTCCTGGCCCTCCTCCTCCTCCTCCTCCTCCTCGTCGCCAGCCTCTGCCTGGCTCCTGCTCCCGAGTCACCAGACGACGAAGCTGCGGCCGGTTCGGAGCGGGAAGGAGAGGCTCAAACACGCCCCTCGCCGCCGCCGCCGCCGCCGCCGCATCCCTGCAAGGTCACCCGCCGCCCCGCCGCCTCGGGTCGTCCCGCCAGGGTGGGTCGGTGGGTGGATGCCCACGATCGCCCGCCAGCCCCGCCACGGCCGCCGGGTGCCTGCCTGCCTGCCTGCCTGCCGGGGCCCCCCGAGCCGGCGTGGGAGGGGAGGCGCGAGGATCGGGGCTGGGAACTTGGCCGGCGTCTGGAGGAGGAGGAGGAGGAGGAAGGAGAAGCGGGCTCTGCCCGGATCGGGCCTGGAAACGCCTCCGGGGCCCTTGCCGGGCTCTGGCCCGGGCTGGCGGAAGAGCCGCGGAGGAGGGAGCGGGCGCCTCCCGCTGGCCGCCGCCGCCGATCAAGGCGCCCGGCGGTCCCTCCACCGGGCAACCGCGGGCAGCGTTCCCTGCTCGCCCGGCTGGGCCATCGCGCCCATCCCCGGTGGCTTCTGCCCCCCCCCCCGCCCGCCCCGGCCCCCGCTGCTGCGCAGGAGCCTTTCCCGCGGCGCTGGGCCGGCCGTTCACACGTGCTCACCCCCGCCCGGCCCGGTTGGGGGGGGGGGCGCGGCGCTCCGGTTCGGCTCCTCCGCCCGTTCCGCAGCCCAGCCTCCCGCCTCGGGACGGTGCGCTCTGGCGTGCACTTACTCGGGAGCAAACCCCGCGGACATTCGCGGGGGTCTTCCTCCGGAGTAAGAGAAATGCAGAGCTGCCACCTGGTGCCACCGTTACCTGGGAGTAAGCCCCAGGTGCGCCGACGGGTAAGTCGGCCTCTCTCCTACTGCGCCCTCTCTGTTTATCTGTGTCTGTGTCTAATTCTGGCCATATAGAGTGTGTGCGGTCTCTCCATCTGCTTGCCTGTCCATTATTGGGCTGGGTTTTGAATATTTCAGACACCGATAAGTGGAAAACTGTAAAGATATTTTTTAAAATAAAAACAAAAACAATCCTTTGACTGCAGAGAGAAGCCTGCTTTGATTTGCCTCCACTGGCTTCTGTTTTTTCCCATTTATTTCTGTAAAACTAGATGCTGGCTGCTTTCTCCTGGGATCCATTTCTCCCGCACCCTCTCTTTGTCCTTTGTCTCCCGCTTTCCTTGTCTTCCTCCTCTGGCTGTTGCTCTTCCTCTCTTGATGAACAGCTATGATCCCTTTGTCTTAAGCGGGGGGGGGGGGGGGGGGGGGGGGGCTAAAAGGCTATCCGGCTACTGATGCTTTCAGGTGCTGAAACAGGTACCTGTTCCTTAAGAACTCATCCCCTAAATAAATGTTAAGAGCAGGGATGACAAGGGAGGGAAAAGATGGGGAGGGAAGGGGTGTGGACAGAGAAGGGCGGGAAGAGATGGATGGATGCTGCAATAAAGAAATGCAGTGGCTAGAAAATGTAAAAAAAAAACACAGCTCAAAAACCAGTCCCACAGCAATTACGACCCAGTTTGGCTAATGGCAACTTTTAAATTATCCAAAAAAGATATGCACTCCCACGGGATGAGTGGTTGGTTACAGAGGAAGGATTCCTGCCCAACGGGAGACATCCTGAACCATGGCTCCCCACCTGGTGTTGGATTTCAGTTCCCATGGTTCGCAGCTCGCTGGTCACGGACCATGGGCGTGGTGGTCCCACAACACAGGACAATTGTGGATTAAGGCAAAATCCTTAGGAAAAGGATGGGATGTGAAAAGGGAAGGAGGAGCCTGTAAGTCTTTGGTAGACCACAAGCTTAGCTTTGAAACAGAAGGCCCAAGGTTCTGATCTTGCTGGAAGACAACAAATGATGATGATCACCACCTCTGCTTGATGCCCTGGAGAGCAGCTGCTGGTTAACAGGTATACAATATTGCGATAGACTGAAAAATAATTTGTCTTCAGCTAAAATGTTTTCCTTTTTTTTCCTAAGGAAGACACCATGTAGTTCAGCTGTGGAACTCACTGCCACTGGATGTAATTATGGCTGCCCGTTTGGGTGGCTTTACAAGAGGGTTAGATAAATTCATAGGCCTTTGGACCATCAATAATTACGGTTCTTCTGTGCTGTCAAGTTGCTTCTGACTTAACAGCGACCCTGTGATATGTTCTTATCCTGTGCCATAAAGTTGCTTCCAATTTATAGCAACTCTATAGTGCATTAATGACCTCAGAAAGACCCTATTAACAGGTCCACCCAAGTCGGAAAGCCGTTGAGTCATACCATATCATTTTTGGACTTCCTTTTTTCCTGCTGCCTTCTACCGTTCCTAGCTTTGTCTTTTGCTGTGTTCGAAAGTGTCAGGATTAGGACTCAAAGAGGTGGGGGTTCAAATCCCTCCTTGGCCTTGCAAGTTCACTGGGGGTTGGCAACGGCAAAACCACTCCTCAAATAACTTACATACCTTGAAAACACCATATATTCAAAGACACATTGTGCACATAGTCTTCTCATGTTGTGTCTCAAGGGCAACAGCCTCAGTTTAGCCATGTGTGTTTCTAGAGGGGGCTTCAGCCTTGACCTGATCTAGGACCCATTTTCTGGTGGTTCATAATAATAATCCTAGAACTGCAGAGCTGGAAGGGACCCTAAGGATCATCCGAGTCCAGCCCCCGGCAAGGAGGCACAAGCGGGGAATCGAACTCCCAACCTCCCGCTCCGCAGCCAGATGCCTAAATGATTTATTATTTATTTAAAATATTTTGACCACGCCTTTCTCCTCAAAAGGACCCAAGGCAGCTGAGCGAAACTACTGAGCTATCTCGATTTGTTCCCTGACAACTTTTGTCACTATCCAGTTTTCACGTCCGTACATCATCATGAGGATCTTGGCTTTGGTCTGTAACAAACACACCTCTGTACACAACAGTCAGGCTGCTGATATCAAGAGTGCGACCTCGCCTCGCCCAGAGGCCTCAAAAGAGGCCTGATGGAAGCCAATTAGCAGAGGTGGAAAAAGTCAGATTTTTTATCGGGGTGGTGGTGGTGGGGGTGGCAAGGCAGCAAATTCTTACTTTTTCCACCTCTTTCTCAGCGGAAGGACATTTTGCTTCCTGGGCGCTCTGGCTTTGTGAGCCATGAGCGTTGCATGGGGCCCACATAATCCCACATTTTCTATATCTTTGCCTCTTTTCTTTTACACATCACTGATGTATAAATAAACTTTAAAAAATGCATCACTGATTTCTAAAAGAAAACAAACACAGAACAGCTTGCCATCCTGTGTTTTTTTTTTTAAAGGAAAAAAAAAAATCTCTGTGTGTGATTTTGCCTAAACGGCCTTAAATCTTAGCACCACCACGGCTTGACAACATAGGGCTGTGGTTTTTTTTTGTTTTTTTTTTAGTAGCCCTGGTGCTAAACCCGTATAGTTATAGAAACAGGTAGTATATTTGAAGCTCAACATCAAAAAAACGAAGATCATGGCCACTGGTCCCATCACCTCCTGGCAAATAGAAGGGGAAGATATGGAGGCAGTGACAGATTTGACTTTCTTGGGCTCCATGATCACTGCAGATGGTGACAGCAGCTACGAAATTAAAAGAAGCCTGCTTCTTGGGAGGAAAGCGATGAGAAACCTAGACAGCACCTTAAAAAGCAGAGACATCACCTTGCCGACAAAGGTCCGCATAGTCAAAGCGATGGTTTTTCCAGTAGTGATGTATGGCAGTGAGAGCTGGACCATAAAGAAGGCTGACCGCCGAAGAATTGATGCTTTTGAACTGTGGTGCTGGAGGAGACTCTTGAGAGTCCCCTGGACTGCAAGGAGAACAAACCTATCCATTTTGAAAGAAATCCACCCTGAGTGCTCACTGGAAGGACAGATCCTGAAGCTGAGGTTCCAATACTTTGGCCATCTGATGAGAAGACTCCCTGGAAAAGACCCTGATGTTGGGAAAGTGTGAAGGCAAGAGGAGATGGGGACGACAGAGGACGAGATGGCTGGACAGTGTCATCGAAGCAACCAACATGAATTTGACCCAACTCCGGGAGGCAGTGGAAGACAGGAGGGCCTGGCATGCCATGGGGTCACGAAGAGTCGGACACGACTAAACAACAAAAGTATATTTTAAAAGGAATAACAATAGGAAAAGTATCTAAGTCCATTTGTATATTTTCAGCAAGGAAATGATTTGAATAGGAGTTTTTGCGCTTGGTGGCCTTTTGTGCACCTAAGTCATTTTAGTATGTAATTATATATAGTTGCTTTTTAACATTGTGATTTATTGCACTTTTGGGGGAGCATCTGTCTGTTCAACACCTTTGTAAGCCTCTGGGGTGGGATATAAGATGAAGCAACCAACACAACCAACTGCAAGTGGGACTTACCTCTTGCCTGTTCTTCATGTAAGGGATAGGTCACTTGGAGATAATCCTAGAATATCATAGAAGAACTGAGTTGGAAGGGGCCTCTAAGGCCATCAAGTCCAACCCCCTACTCAAGGCAGGAATCCAAATCAAAGCATATCTGACAGAGGGTGGTCCAATTTTCTCTTGAATGCCTCCAGCATTGGAGCGCTCACCACCTCCTGAGGTCATTGGTCCCATGTTGTACAGCTGTAATAGTTAAGCAGTTTTTCCTGGTAATCAGTCTAAATCTGTTTTCCTGTAGCTTGAACCCATTATTATGTGTCCTTCACTCTGGGAGGATCGAGAACAGATCCTGCCTCTCCTCTGCATGACGATCTTTCAAGTCTTTGAAAAGTGCTATCCTATCTCCCCTCAGTCTTCTTTTCTCAAGGCTAAACAGGCCCAGTTCTTTCAGCCTTTCCTCATAAGGCTTGGTTTCCAGTCCCCTGATCATCATTGTTACCCTCCTCTGAACTTGCTCCAGCTTGTTGGCATCCTTCTTGAAGTGTGGCATCCAGAACTGGACACAGTACTCTAGAGAGGTCTAACCATTAAACACTTCTATGTTTTGCCTTACATGTATGTACTCCTGCCTGGCTGACTACACATGCACCCACAGCCTGTTTGCATCCAGTCCTTTAATTAATTAATTAATTAATTAATTAATTAATTATTCCACTTAAATTAATTAATTAATTAATTAATTATGATTTGATTTATATACTGCCCCATTTGTGCAGGCACTACTCTGGGTGGTTTACAGGTTAAAAAACCCACCCCCACAAAACTCCACATGACAATGTTTTGTTGCTTTAGGTCTTAGTCGCTGTCATACACACACGTCGATGTGGTTGCTTCGAAAAGCGGCCAGGAGTGTAAGCTATGGGGCTACCCCAAGAGGGGCTCCCAGATGGCCTCTCTGGCCAGCCTCCAGAGACAAGATGATCGAAGCACTGTCCATTGCGGTAATGACCTGTTCCTTCCACCTCTTCTTGTGTTTTATTGAAAGCGCCATATGGAGCACTGTGGGAGTAAGATAATAAAATACCTCCCTGACAGCAGATGACTCCCAGCATAAAGGAATATTGGAAAAGGCTGCTTTGAAAACTCACAAACAGCAATAGCACTCCGTGTGGGAGGTGAAGTAGGATGCCTTCTTGGGACCATCTTTCTTTCTCGCCAGAAGCAGCACAGGACAATTAATGGATATCGCAGTTCATTTTCTCCGAATGACAGGCAACATCTTCTACCCCTAAAAATGATAGAACAATGACAGCTCCGGGCATTGTCCTCTCCCAGGAAGGCCCCAGGTTGGGATGATCTTGGGGCTGGGTCCATGCAGCCCAAGAGCTATACGGATCTGTACTGCAGGGAAGGATAACTCCAAAACAGGAGGTATGATCTACACAACATAGTGCAGGCTGGTACCAGTTTAACCGGCGTGACTTCAGTCAGGGGTAGAGATGGGCACGAACCAGTTCGTCCTAGTTCGTGCCAGTTCGTAAAGGCGACAGCACAGGTGGTGCTGCTCCCCTCTCCTGCCTCCTCAGCCAATCAGCCACTCACCAGCTTGCTTGCCTTTTTCACCTCCGCAACTAATCTCCCAGTCAGGAGCAAGAGCCCAGACTTCTCTGCCCCGCCCTTTTGTCTGAGTGGTGGATCAGCCAAGAAGGCGGGACAGAGAAGCCTGAGCTGTTGCCGGGACTGGAAGATCAGTTGAGATGATGCTGGAAGCTAGCATGCTGGGCCTGCTGAGTGGCTGATGGAGCCAGGAGATAGGGGAAGGGAGCAGCAGCATCTGTGTCCGGGGACATGCAATTTGCTTGTAAAAATCTGTTGTCATTCGGGACGGTGCACTAGAGTTGTCTAGTGCAGAATTTACAGGACACCACCAAACCAGGATTCGCAGTGGGGTGTAGTGGATAGAGGCCTGGGTTCAAATCCCTGCTCAACCATGGAAACTCACTGGGGGAGTGGAACTGGTAAACCCACTTCTTAAATATATTGCCTTGAAAGCCCTATAAGGGTGGCTATAAATCAATCCTGACTTGACGGCACAGAACAAACAAACACCAAACCAAGGACTGACCAAGGGTGCCCCTTACCCCAAAGTCTCAGAGGGGAGGGACCCTCTTGGGGCCCCAATTTATACCAGAGTGCTTGTTCCTGTACTAGAATGGTGTTCAACAGGTGACCTTTAGAGTTCACAGACCAGTTGAAACGTGGTTAGCAAAGTGCCACTGGAGAGTCGTATCCTTGGTGAGACACTCAAGGACCAGTGGTTTGCTCTGCCGCTGGCAATAGGCCAGATGAGCTTGTGTGCCTCGGTGAGTTGGAGCACCTGGCTGCAGAGCCAAGGGCTGGATCCTCGACTGTGCTTCCCAGAAGGCAGTCCAGCAGAATCGCCTGGCGTGTCTAGAGCTGGTGGAATGACGTACCCTGCCACCTTTGTGAGTTTGGGAAAGTTGCCTAGCCCCAGAGCATCACATGAAAGAGGGAACACTGAACCATTTCTGAGTTCTTCATACCTAAAATCATGGCCATTTTGGGTGGGGGATTCTGGGACTTTCCATCCATAAAACCCTATTGCTTCTAAGCTATGGATACCCAGATTTCAGCACTGTTAACTGTTTTGCACAGTTAAAGCTGGTCTACCAGCTGCACCCATGCTTTGAGATGTTTGGTTTGGCCACCGTATCCCATGCCTTACTTACATCCTGTTTGGATTGCTGCAATGCGCTCTATGTAGGGGCTGCCTTTGAAGAGTGTTCAGAAACTTTAGCTGGTTCAAAATGCTGCTGACCAGCCCTGGTTACAAGGAGCAGGTACTGTAACTCCCTTTTTGCAACCGCTTCACACTGACTGCCAGTCTGTTTCTGGGCCCAATACAAAGTGCCGGTTATTACCTATAAAGCCCTGTGTGGCTTGGGCCCAGGCTATTTGAAGGACTGCATCGCCCCATATGACCCTTCTCAGCTTTTAAGATCTTCTGGGGAGGCCCTTCTCTCGGTCCCACCACCTTTCGAAATTTGACGAGGACAGGAGAGAGGGCCTTCTCAGTGGCTGCTCCCGGCCTTTGGAATATGCTGCTCCGCGGAGCCACGTCGGCCCCTTCCCTCTTGTCCTTCTGTCATCAAGCCAAGACCTTCCTCTCCAGGCAGGCTTTTTAAACACGAAGTATTTAATGCCTTGTTTATTTATTTACAGATGTTTGATTTTTTAAAAAAAAAATATTTAAAATTTATTTTAATCTTAATAGATTGTTTTTAATAAGATATTTTATATCGTATTTTTAAAACTGTTGATTCTTTTGTATTTTTAGTTGTGTGCTGCATGGGGAGAAAGGCAAAATAAGATAAAATAAAATAAAATAAATAAGCCAACAAATAAATAAAATGATCAGACCTCACCACTGCTTGGCAGGTTTCCAGCCACTAACAATTGTTCAGAGCCATTTACACTTCTCCCAAGAGCCTCTGTGTTCATTAAACGCGGTGCACTTAGTTGAACACCACTAAAGTGTGCTGAAATACATTGCTACACTGCCAATCTCCCCCCCCCCACCACCACCCTTTGTCCCTGTTTGCTTTTATAATACTGTACTGTGCCTGCTCTGGAGCAGATGCATGTTTAATGACCTGGGGAGCTTCTGTAGGGCAAAGCATTAAGAATGCTTGTTATTGCATTGATATTCAGTGGGTTTGGTGATGCATTTTAACTCTGCCATATAGCTGAAGAGTGCAAAGCCCCGTGAAAAATTAATCAGGCATTTGCTGGGGCAGTGGAGGAGAAACATTGATACACGCCCAATCCAGTATGATCAAAAATCCAATATTAGAGGAGTCCTGGTAATGGCTAATGATGGTCTTATCGGAATGCAACGTACACTGTAAGTCACCGAAGGAAAGGAACCTCCTCAACAAGATGACAGCCTGCTTAAAAAGAGCTCTTGAGATAAATATGCATGGAAAAGGAAGAAGGTTAGTTTGAAGAGAGTTGAGAATCTTGGCAGGGCTGACCTTGAGATCTTTCAAGGATGTTCTCCACCCACCTTGGCTGGTGGTGGTACTCCTATTGGTGCCTCACTAGAAGGTCTACACTCCGGTGTTGGCCTGCTGCTGCCGTCTCAAGGACAGGATGACACTAGCCGTGACCTGGTGGTTTCAGCAGTGGTCAAGGTCAGAATGGGCCAAGACCACTGATTCTTCGGAACATCAGAATGGCCTTACACCGAGTCAGATCCTTGCTCACATGAGCCCAACATTGGCTACTGTGGCCGGCAGTAGTCCCTTCCCAGGGCTGAAGGCACATTATCTCCTGCACAAGTGTTAGCCCGGCCCATGCCTGCTTCGTCTCCAAACTCAGAGGAAGTCGTGAGCTGGAAATTGCCCCTTCTCGTTGTTGTTAAGTTGACTCCTTATTCCAGATTTTTTTAATCTTTAGCCACTGCTTACAAAACATACAGTGAAAACATAAGTAGAGCCCTGTTAAGTGAAGCTAAAGAGATATCCAAACCAGCCGCCTATGTCCCACAGTGGCTATTTGTCCACATGCCCCACTCTTCCCCAACTGAATGCCCTCCGTATGTGTTTGACTACAATGCCCATCATCACCAGCCAGGGTGACCATAGGGAAGACGTTGTAGGAAAACATGGGAAAGTTGCATTTGATGACGTTTTCTGGAACGCCCAGTAAGTAGCATTTGGATCATGAATGAGGCAGGATCCTGGCAGAACTGACCCTAAACAGAGTATGTATTCAGCTCCCAACACCACCACTTTGTCCAAACTTTAGCAAGGTCACTGCATTCTGCGCCTGCAATTCATGCCTTTACTTGTGTGTGTGTGTGTGTGATCCTTAAGGAAGGAAGTAATGAATATATTGTTATTTATTTAAAATATTTTTTACCTTATCTTTCTCCTTGAAAAGGACCCAAGGTGACTTACAGCAAGGAAAGACAATATTTAAAGTTGAAAACAATGAGTATGTAACAGTGGTTAACATTGTTAAAAGACAATATTTAAAACTGTGAATAATGAGTGAAGAGGCATCTTACATCATTAACAGGCAATATTAAGGCAATATTAATATTAATATTATAATACGCAAAGGTTTCATCCTTGTTGAAAGGTTGTCTTCACCCATTGCGACATCTCATCAAACAAGTGTCAAGTGCTATAAGATTCCTTTGCTGCTTCTGCTGCATGAGAATGAAAAGAACAGCCTCTTTTTTTCAGCAATAGCATTAGGACACACAATAGCAACCATGAAACCTCTCATATTTTGTGGGGAAAAAGACCCCTCAAAAACCAGTGGCTGAATCTTCTCGCTTTGTTATGCCTGCAGAAGGCAAAGCCCATTTCAGTCCCTTTTAGCATGTCACCATGCATGGGGTTTTCAGGACGTGTCTTGGTGCTCACTGGCTTGGCACTCGCTTGAGAATCCCAGCAAAGACGTGTTAAATTGCCAGCTCAAAGACCTTATGTACGTGTAATAAAGAAAGAAGATTCCATCCAGTATCCTTTAAACTGGGTCCTTATATTTGGAGCAAAAGTCATATTTTGTGCAAAACCCTGTATTTTGCACAAAATAGATTCTTCCACAGAACACAAGGTTCTGTGCAAAATAACAGGAATGGACCAGTTTTCCAGATTTTGCACAAAAACCTCCCAAGTGTGAAAACTGCACACAAATTCTCGCACTCATGCTCAGAGGGGAGAACGCGTTAGACATATTTTGTTGTTGTCTGCAAGGACAATGTAAGTGAAGATTTATATTCCTCTCCTCAAACAGGTGGGGAAAATGCAGCCCTCGATATGTATCTGGACTGCTTCTGTCGTCTCTAACCTTCATCTATGCTGCCTACGGAAGATCAGAATTGTAATCCAAGATTTAGAAGGCTGCAATTGGCCTGCTCTTACCTTGATTTTAGGATCTTGGACAGGGTGGGTGATTTCACCCCTTCACCTCCCAATGACGTATAGACTCACTATGAAAATTTGATTTAAAAGCTGTTTTTGGAGATGGGGCATAGGAAAAAACCCTCCCATAAGTTTGAGGAGGCCACATGGCCCACCCATGCTTTAAGAAGTGTCACCCATGTAAATCACTCCTTCACTCTAAAGCAGGGGTGGGCATGAAATAGATCTAGATATACTGGCAGATTGCTGAGTAAATCTCAATAAATGAGCAAGGATTTCAGTTTTCCAAGCATTGAAAAGCTCTATTCAGTTCTGACACAAACGTGAGTATTTGGGCTCAGAGTTTGCTAATTCCATGTATATGTTTTGTGCCATGTGGCATTGGGTGGATTTGAGGATTTGAGGAAGGAAGGAAGGAAGGAAGGAAGGAAGGAAGGAAGGAAGGAAGGAATTTTGTCAAGTTCTTCTTCCCCTAGCTTAACTCATTTGCAATCAAGCTCTTAATTAGAATCTGTGCTTTAAGATGTAATCAACATACCCCACTGATTCACCACTGCATGTTTGCACCTCAGCAGAACCAGAGAAGGCCCATGTGGAAAATATGCACGGAAACCATTCCATGCCATGTGATGGTTTCTATTTCCAAACTTCTCTCTGTAACCACAAAGTCTTAGAAACTTTCTCAGTTCTGTGCAATGCCAGATTCTCTTGAAACCACACAACTTTCAAAGGAAGAATGCTTTTTTTAAAAAAGGGCCCTGGATTTCGTTACTTGACCCAAAGCTGCTGAAGTTGGCAAGACCGTTATTATTAGAATTTGCAGCTGGCAGGAAATGGATGCCCGCACAGCTTCCTCCGTGCTGTCCCACAAATGGTGATTATTTCAAGTAAACTATTTGCTGACACGAGCACATTTTCTGGTTCCTGAGGGTAGACACTGAAGCGAAATGATAACATTGAACATCGGTAATGGTCTACAGTTTTGAGAGGGCTTGGTTCTCACAGAAAAATAAAATATAGAACCATTGATCTGAAGAGCTGGAAGAAACCGTAAAAGTTCACAAAGTCCAAACTCATTAAGTCCAGAGGTAGAACTTCCCTGCCAGACGGCCTCCCAACTTTGGTTTAAAGGGATCCAGTGACAGCTTTTCTAAGGCAGTCCATTCTGTTGACAAAGAGCTCTTATTGTTAGGAAATGGCTCCTAATATTTAGTTGAATTCTGATTTCTTATAATTGTCTCTACGTGGGGCTTCCCTTCCTGATACGGAAGCTATAACAGGTCCAGAATGCAGCAGCCAGGTTAATTTCAGGAAGTCTGATCACGTTTCCCTGATCCTGGATCATCTGCAGTGCTTCCTATTGGCTTCTGTGTCAGATTTAAGGTGTTAGTGATGACTTGCAAAGCTCTAAACAATTTGGGACCTCGTTACCGATTGGAGCGTCTCTCCCAAGAACATCTACCTGTTCAAATTTGCTCCTTTCAGGCCACCTTCTGGAGGATGCCCATCCCGAGGGAAATAAAGAGAAATAATACTAAGAATCGGGCTTGAATTGATTGGATTTATTCAACCGAGCGACACAGAAAGAAGAGTGTGGTTCAGAGGATGAAATTAGATGTTTCTTCAGATAGGCGGAGAACACTTGACAGAAAGAGTAACAAGAGTCCCCACCACCAAGGACCGTACGCTCTTTAATTTCATATAGGCCACAGATGGAGAGGAGGGTAATGGAGGCCAGAGTCACTGAAGATGATGATGTGGATAGCTCTGTTCCACAGACTAGACTGCTTCCAGATAGGTGATTTGCCTCTCAATACTAATCAGGGTGTCTACTGGAATGTGCAAGCAGAGTGGCACCTCACTTTTCTCACACTGTTGGTACATTGGGCTGTGCTCCTTTTTGTGCTGCAGAGTTTTGAATTTCTGATTAAATAGCTTTTTGCTATTTAATCAGTAGTAGAATTACAGAGATCCACAGAGGAGAATAACTTCAAGTTCCCTACAGTCCATCCCTTTCTCATTAGCTGGTATTTCCAGTCTCAATTCACTCTGAGACATTGGTAGGGAAAGATTTTAAAAAAATTCTTTACTTACAATTGCTTGAACCTACTAACTTGTGCATGCTGCTTTCTTTACTGCACTTAGACTTAGCAAGCAACTGAACAGATCAACATCAAACAAAAGAACTGCCACCAACCCAGGAAAGAGAGGGAAAGAGATATTCAGCAGAGAGGCGGGGCTCTCGTTGAATGCAAAGGTTGGAAGGAACAATTGGTTAGTGCTGGACAGATAGACAATCACCCCAGACCAAAAAAGTCTCTCCCAGTCACACAAACCAAAGACAGCCTGCGAAATTGCAAACAGATCTCCAACATTTTGCTTGCTGTATATGTTTACTCAACAATCATCTGATTTTCAACAGCCAGGAAGGAGTTTGCTGTTTCAGTTAAAAATATACTAGCAAAACATTATGGTCCACCAATATGTTGCCAACAGTTCAAAATGCGCCTTGTTTGTATTTTGGCAAGCTGTGCACTGTGTGGTGTCTTATGCGCGCACACTGTTGCTAGAGATGATGCATCTGCTTTCCCATTTCCAAATTTGATTTCTAGAGCATTGGAAGGAAGCTGGTAAATATAGCAATGCTATGAACTGAGCCTCACCTCTGGAAAAGCTACGTTGGTTGACTATTCACTATTAAAGCAAGTTCAGAGTGATGGTGCTTAGATTCAAAGCCTTAAAGGACTTGGGGACACACATTTCTTGTGGAACAACTCGTCCCATAGCACCCTGCCTGTGTTTTAATGCAAAGATTGGAAACCTTTGTCCCTCAAGGTATTTTGGCCTACATCAGACTCACTTATCAAGATCAATTCAATTCTTTAAAACAAACAAACAAACAAACAAAACACACACACACAACCCTCCGGTTTATGAATGTGGGATATTGTGCTTCTGTACCCATGATTCAAAAAGCCAGGGAATGGCCTGATATTGCTGCACAATATTGTGCCCGCCTTGCCCCCAGGAAAAAAGGATGCCAAGCTTTACATAGCCAAGGGCAGCCTGAGTGTTGACGACACCCATGGCAGCAGTCAAGATGGTCTACAGGATTCCCTCTTGTGCTCCCTACCATTCACAAAGAGACACCACACAAGGGAAAATCTCAGGCGCTGACTCCTTTTTTCATCATCTGGCCACTTCTCGCCCACACACAAAGCAACTGTCAGGGCTCTTTTTCAACAAGTGTGAATGGTAGTGAGCACAAGCGGGGATCCTGTCGACCATCTTGACTGCTGCCATTAGTGTCGCTAACATTCAGTCTGCCCTTGGCTATGGAAAGTTTGCCATCCTTTTTCCCGCTGGCAACATGGGGACGATATTATGCAGCCACATCGGCCCATTTCCTGGCTTTTTGAATTGTGGGTACAGAAGCACAATATCCCACATTCATAAACTGGAGGTGTTTTTTGGTGTTTTTTTTTTTTTGAAGAATTGAATATTTTACAAGGGTGGGTGAATATTTTGCTCCTGTTTCTCAGACACAAACAATCTGATGCCGATGATCAAGTCTTGAGGGTATTTCCACTGATGATGGCTCTTCTTGGGATTAATGAATATTTCAGGAAGAACGTTTACCTAATGCGTAGTTGATTTTGCTAAATAGGCCACCCAGGAGTCTTGAGACAGCCACGGCAGCACTGAGCAGTAAGGAAGTCAAACATCTTTCCCGCAAGCATTAACCAAGGAGCTGTTCAGACAAGTTCGAGATTTGTTTAGTTGAAAACAACAGCGGCTAACGACAAGGTTCCTAATTATATCTTTTGTTGAGGAGGGCAGCTTTTTCCTCTTGAGCGTACGAAGGCGCCTCGCAATCAGCAGGTGCAAAAACATGCTGCCGGTGTGATCACAGTCTTTCCTCACAAGAGCCACAGCCTCTCTGGGGCTGTGAAGTTTATTTCCCAGTTTGCATCAGGAAGGAACACCTCCCAGACAGATTCTGTCTTTGCAATTAACACTTCACACCTCTTGCTTTCAAGTAGCCGAGATATTATTGTGTGGAGTCGTTCGCTGTGTCTGGATGCTAGGATTGAAGGAGGTGTCTAATTAATACACAAGCAGCCCAAACAAACTGGTGACTCCATTCCATCTGGCACAGTTTCTAGTATGTCTAGTAAATACGTGTGCACCAGTATTTGAAAATACTTACTCTTCCGTGAATAAGAAGCTGAAGTAACACTCCGGATGGGTCTACATGCATGTCTCAGGGTGGCCACGTCTCCTCTTTTAGGGAAGACGGACTTCCTTAGCAAAGTGTCATCCCTTACAAGAACTGTTCTGTCCAAGTTGAAGGAAAAGAAGAAGAACTAACAAGGGAGATTTTTATTGGGGGCAGAATGTATGAGGAAATTAAGTGTGGCCTTAAAAATTAAAATAAACCTCCTCTAATTATGCAGCAAATAAATTGGTTCAGTCAGGAACCTACAGAACAGATTGGCTTTGAGTCTCCCTCAGAAGACTTTGTTAGTTTACCTCAACTGGCACTTATTGTCTCAGTCGTCCACTCAGAGACTCTGGTAATTAGAAAGAATAAAATGTTTCCATTTATTTACAGTTCTTCATATATCAAAACTAAATATTATGTTGTGTAAAAATGTTAACCTGTCACGTTGCTGGGCTTAACTGGTTAAATAGCTTCATTACTGACTAACTGACTGGTTACATAGCTAACAGAACGATTCACTCTGTCTTCAGACTCCATTGCTAACACTGACAGAACCCTGGCTAACTATAAAAAGGTGGGAAAAGAATCTGAGGTCGAGAAGGGAACTATGGGCTGTAACTGGATTGCTTGACATTCAACCACAGTCCAGAAAAGTCCCTTCCAGCCAAAACCTCTCAATGGCATCCTATGTAGGTTGCAATATTTCCAACAGATTTAGGGCCTTCAATTTCCCGTCTACATTTAGTAGCACCTGGACAGAAGACTCAGCATCACACACGTCTGGTCATAGTCTTCTCCAATCTAATAAGATGTATTGTTAATTGTATTAAAATCATTGCAGTTTTATGCAAAACACACTACTTTCTTAAGTATTCCTGTTTTGGTGATGTGTCCATCATTCATCCTGACTTTTGATGTGGCCATTCTTCATAGCTTCCAGGCTCCTTAGAAACACCATACTTATCCTCCTGCTGTACCGCTTTAAGAATGTTCTGGCCGAGAAACTGAAATCTCAATAGAGATGGGTGAGTATTTTGCTAGGATTTCTGAAAATGAAAACATGCAGGCATCTTCAGGAATAGGAAGGAAGGAATGTGAGATTTTAAAACAGTAAAACTAGCGAATGCATTGGTGAAGACAGACGGCATGGACTACTTCATTCTTAAAAGTTAAGCACCGGATCCGTCAATTCACTCACATTTATGGTGCTGAAATCAGGGTTTTGTGGATGTTTTGAGCCATTAGGTTGCTTCTTATGGCAATCCTACAAATTAAGGACTCCAAAAGGTGTTCTCCCTCACAGCCCTGCTCAGGTCTTGCAAGCTGTGGCTTTGTTTATCAAGTGACTCCATCTCATATTTATTCTCCTCTTTTTCCCTACTGCCTCCCACATCTCCCAACATTACTGTCTTATCTCTTCATGATAAGTAATATGGTTTGGGTTTCGGTTGTTTGAAGGACCATATCTCCCCATATAACCCCCCTGGTCTCTTTGGGGGGGGCATGAAGACCTAAGAGAGGGCATTTCTGATGGCCGCTCTCAGTCTTTGGAATTCCTTACCTCACAAGGCTAGGTTGGCCTCTTCCTTACAGTCCTTCTGCCAGCAAAGGAAAACCTTCCTTTTTAAAATGGCTTTTACCTGCAAAATGTCCTTGTTTTTTAGAAGGGGACACAGCATATTTATTGGCATTTTTAAAACCAGGCATTCTGAATTTGTTTTACCCTTTTAAACTAATGATGTTCATAACATTCTTTTGGATTAATCCTATTGTAATGATAATGTCTTAATTTATTGCGATATTATGCATATATTCTCAAATTACTGTAGGCTGCCTTGTGTTCTTTTATTGGAAGAAAGGCAGAATATTAAACAAACAAACACACAAATGTGGTTCTTTTTCTTGCCAAGTTCCCCATCTGTAACACAACTTTACATCGCTGGTAGGAACGACAGGGCCCTCTCCACTCTCCATGTTGGGAATAACAGTGACTATTGAATTTGGGCAGTGCCGATTGATGAGATTTTCATTTGGTCTTCTTTTACAGCAGCCTTCACCAGTTTCTTTCTTAACAGAATGAAAAGAATGGGAAATGTTTTTTTTTTTTAAAGAGGCTAGGTTCTGCCAGCTGTAATTATGAATTTTAAAAATCTTGAGTTTCAATCTTGCTAAAGCCATCAATCTATGACAGAGCTTTAACCGAGCCTCCCACCTTCCTCCTGACCTGTCAAGATGAGAACCCTGGGTCATCTTTTCAGAGAGAGGTAAGAAACGGCGGATGGTCTTCGGCTGGAGCCATTTCTCACCCCCTTGGACTTTGCTGGGGAGCTAGGTCTGCCCCTTTGTTCTAATCCTGATGTGACCAGAAATTCGCTTTGCAGGGCTGAAAAGATGGGTCTTTGGGGCCGTTAGACACAGTACAACCGATGGTCCTGCCCTTTGGAAGCTCCCGAGGGGTTCACTTATGGGGTGTGAGGATGCAACAGGAGCACAGTGGGACACACGCTTCCTGTCCTCCAGGTAAGGTGTATTGCTAGAAAATGTCTGCTTGGAACACGGGAAAGTGCCATCCAAATTTACTGTTGTGTATCCAGGATACTCAATGGCTTGGTGTGTTCAGCGCTTCTCAAACCTCTGCTAGCTGAAACTGAATGCCCTGAAATAGGAGGCGCCATTCCTTCATACGTATTGGGCCACCAAGTCAGTAGCATCTCCTGCCATGACATGTCAGGGCGAAAAACCTGACCATGGAGGAGGCAGGGCCTTTGTGATGTCACAGAGGTGGCACAGGCAAGGGGTGGCCGGTGAAACCGCCTCTGGGCCAGATAACTATGGAAACGGGCGTGAGATAAATCCACGGAAATTGCTTTGAGGAAAGGTGATCTTGGAGGGGGAGAGGCAGTAGAGGCTTGTGAAAGCGTGAGTGGTGTGAAATAATTTATTTATCATTTGTTTGTTTGTTTGACTTACATACCACCTATCTGGCCTGTGACCACTCTGGGCGGTTCACATCACAAAAGTTACACAAACAAAACCCTATAATACAACTCACTTATAAAATGAGTTGGTCGTTCGACCAGAGTGGTCGTTCGACCAGATAGGCGGGGTAAAAATGCAATAAATAAATAAATAAATAAATAAAATATAACCATTTCAAACCGTATAAAGTGCATTCTAAAGTAGCTAAATATAAAATACGTTCTAAAATACCTAAGTATTTAAGGTGGCTATAAATTCCAGGATGCATCTAAAGGCTTAAATAAAGACCAAGGTTTTTTTTTTAGCTCACTAGACATACAAATAAACTTGGATTTCAGAGAACCAGAAAGTGAACAGAGATCAATTCTCCAGTCTCCAAATTAATACTTTAAGCAGCTTAATCCCATGAGGGCAAAAGGAAGCACTTCTTATAGGGGAGCGGGGTGGCCATAGCTTAGTAGGAAAACACATTTTGCAGTGGTTTGCCGTGGTACCCAGTTCAGTTCTTGCAGTCTCCCAAGCATCCGGTGGGAGATGTTGACAGAAAATTCCAGTCTCCTTAGATGTTTAATATCTGGCCTTGGGAGGTGGGGAGAAAGAGCTTCAGAGACAGATTCCAAAAGAGAACCGCTGAATACATCAAGAAGTTCAACTCTGTCTTCCTTGGTTTGAACAGGGATGAAGGCTTTATCTACAGGGTTGTATGTAAGTCAGCTCATCTGTGCAGTTTTGTCTATGTTGCGTTTCATGTTTGAGCAGCCTTCTCTACTTATAAATGTTGTCTTCCTGTTCCCTCCAGCCCTTCAGATTTCTATCTCACACCATGTACATCTATAGGCCAACATTTTCTGTTATAGGTGGCCTAGATAAAGGGTTTTCTCTGTGGTACTTGCATTCATCAGAACATCTACGCTTGGATGTACTTGTCATCACCAGTGACTTGTGAATGGCTCTTAATGACCATCATTAAGATCTGCATATGACTGCTAATGAGTAAGAGCATCACCATGCTGGACCTTTGGGTTTCCCACTACATTTCGCACTCTCTGTTTCTTCCCGTCTTGGTATAACTATCTGTCTCCTGAAATGGAACACCACGCATCGAGAGAAACGGGCTCCACTCCCTGGGGTCTTATGCCAGATTGCTAGTCTTTAAAAGGTCACAACAGCAAATGTTTAATGTTTTCCCTGCAACAAGCTAACACAATTCCCTGTTTGGAAGTCCCCTCTCTGAGTCAATCAATGGCCCAGCTCAGGTTTAACAAAGCTTACTTGAGCGCTTTTCTTGCAATTACTTTCAAAAACACACATCCTTTTAACTAACTTGGACAGCGTCCAGACATGCAAAGTACAGTTGCTGTCATCATCATGTTGATCTAGTCAATTCAGGTTCTAATCACAAAGACCATTTGAATTTGATGTATTCTCGAAGGCTGTATTCTCGAATTGTTTCTTTGCCCTTCTTGGGTTTTTTTTTTTTGTATCTGTATATATAGTCACATGGTATATATACTAATGAACCGATTCAAATAGCTGTCAGTTCAATCAGTACATTTCTTGCTGTTTGTAATGGTTCTGTAGGCTACGTGTGCCTTTTCATATAAATCGATTCCTTCCTTCCTTCCTCCCCCCTCCCTCCACCTCTTCCTTCCTTCCTTCCTTCCTTCCTTCCTTCCTTCCTTCCTTCCTTCCTTCCTTCCTTCCTTCCTTCCTTCCTTCCTTCCTTCCTTCCTTCCTTCCTTCCTTTTGGTGCAGGGTGGGGCAGGCTGTCTCCTTCTGAGCGATGTAGTTTGTGTTCTTGTTCTTGCTGCTGCTGCTACAAGAATATTCCATGGATAGTTAAGTGATTGATTGCTAAGCGTTTTACACATATATGTTTTAAACGGAGCAAGCGCGGTGGCCTTGCAGCAGCCAAAGCACCTAAGAACCTAACCTGTTTGCACAGTAAATAAACCAACAGCTGTGTTCACACAGGATGAATTGATATGGATTGAATGGATACAAGGATCGGAACATTTTAAAAAGGCCATGCCAGCGAGGTGGGAAAAAACCCTGATTGGCTGACCAAATGAATCAATGTTACACGGATGTCTTGTGAACACAAATTTATAAATGATTTAAATAACCACAAAAATCAATATAACTCGGGTTCTTTGGGAATGTGTGATTATGCTCAAAAACATATATTTAGCATTAATTTCTAGGGATATCTTCCCAGAATCCTCATTGCAGTCCAGACTCAGGAGGAGAAAGGCAAAACCTGGAGATCAGATGCAAATAATCAGCTTTCCAATTTTGCTTTCTTCCAAAAAGTTTTTTTTAAAAAAAAAAAAAACTGGTGTGGATTGCATGCCAGATTTTCTTCTGGTCTCCCTGGGCCTCAGTCCGTATGATTGAACAGGAAGGAAACAGCTTGTTACATTGTAGCCCTTCAGCAACATGCATTGATTTTTCCCATCAAATTTCCCTCTGGGTCCATAAGAATTTCTTTCTGGAACAAAAGTTCCCTCCAGACTGATATACATTTTACTGGAACAGATTTTGTATGTTAAAAAGGCAAAATGGTTGCATTAAAACATGGCCGGTTCATTCTGTGCCTGAGTTGCTCCTTTAACAGTTCAGTCTTTCCTTCTTCTGGGTATTTTCTGAGCAACTGTCTTAACATTTCCCAAGCTTTCTGTTTATTTGCAGAATCTAGTGTGCTGTGAAATTGAAGAAATATTAACCACAGTGTTCTCCAACATGGAAACATAACAATTTTAGACTGTAACTCCTAGAATCTCCTTGCTTCGCTCTGGAATTCTTTTATGTTCTTTTGATGCTTCCGTTTTTTTTAAAAAAAAATAATTAAAAAAACCAGCAACCCAAAACGTTATTTGCAAATTCAATTCAAAAGATCATTTTCAAATCCTCAAAATCAAACTTTCCCAGCCTCACGTCCTCCCGATGTGGCTGTACGAGCTCAGGATGACAGGCGTGTCTAGCACAACTGGGTATCAGTCACTGTGGTTGGCTTAGCGAGCCTGCTTGTGTGAGGGTTCGATCTTTGGCTCGATTTTTGTTTCGACAAACTCGACAGACTTTTGTCGTTTCGAACTAGGTGTAATATTTATTGGGGTATTCAACAAATAACAAGTGTCCATAACATGATCCGATTGCTTCTCTCTTTCTGACAACGGGTCTCGAAAGGGCTTCCAATCTTCAAATAAGAATGGGTTTCTGCCGCTGGCGTTCCACGGACCCGGGCCATCTGTACAGATGTCGTCTGCTACGGTCTGTCCCGTCTCACCTTCCAATAAGGGCAGGGTCTCGTCGTCTCGGTTGTCATGCCATGGGATTGTCTCTCTGGCACTGAATCCTCCCAGGGTCCTCCCTGTAACCCTTCCTCCTCATTTCGTTTATCCTCCATTCTAGCCTTTCCTTTCTCTCTCTCTCAACTTTCTCTTTCTCCTCTCTCAGTCTCCTTCTCCACTCCCTCGCCTCGGCTTCACCCCAATATGAGGGTCTGGGTGGGATCTCTCTTCTTCTATAATCTGCCTCCTCCTTTTTTGTTGTTTAGTCGTTAAGTCATGTCCGACTCTTCGTGACCCCATGGACCAGAGCACGCCAGGCCCTCCTGTCTTCCACTGCCTCCCGGAGTTGGGTCAAATTCATGTTGGTCGCTTCGGTGACACTGTCCAACCATCTCGTCCTCTGTCGTCCCCTTCTCCTCTTGCCTTCACACTTTCCCAACATCAGGGTCTTTTCCAGGGAGTCTTCGCTTCTCATGAGATGGCCAAAGGATTGGAGCCTCAGCTTCAGGATCTGTCCTTCCAGTGAGCCCTCAGGGTTGATTTCCTTCAAAATGGATAGGTTTGTTCTCTTTGCAGTCCAGGGGACTCTCAAGAGTCTCCTCCAGCACCACAATTCAAAAGCATCAATTCTTCGGCGGTCAGCCTTCTTCATGGTCCTTGGGCACTCTTAATCTCTCCCATGCCCCAGTCCAGGGATCCTCCATCCATACCCATTCCCAGCCTGGTGGTAACTGCCCTTCCTTCCTTTTTATCTCTGCTGTTCCCGCCTCAAACTCCACCCTCTTCTTCCTCTCTTTTCCCGCCGATTCTCCTTGACCCCCTCCTAATGTCATTCTTTGTATCTCTTTTCCTAGCCCGTCCGTTTCTGTCCCTCGCTGCTCTGTCTTTGAGGATGCTGGAGTAGAATGTGTCTGTATTTCCTTCTCTTCAGTTTGGAGGAGGGATGGCTCTCCGGCGAGTGGGATATCCCTCTCGCCTCCTGTCTCACAGCTTGTAAGTGAAGCAAGAAAAAAAAATACACCTGTCCTACTATAGACAACCATTGCTGCTTCTTAGAATCATACAATAATGGAGTTAGAAGGGGGTCTATAAGACCATCCAGTCCAACCCCCTGCTCAAGGCAGGAATCCAAATCAAAGCAGATCCGACAGACGGTTCTCTAAATTTCTCTTGAATGCCTCCAGAGTTGGAGCACTCGCCACCTCCAAGGTAATTGGTTCCATTGTTGTACTGCTCTAACCATTAAGAAGTTTTTTTTTCTTGATATTCAGCCTAAATCTGGCTTCCTGTAACTTGAGCTCCTTATTATGTGTCCTGAATTCTGGGATATCCTTATGTATATCGTATATCCAGAGAAGTGTTTCCCCTCTGTTTTGTCCCCAAAACATTCTCTCCTCCTCCTTCCAGAAGCTTTGCCATGCCAAGGGTAATTTCTCTCCCTATAGCATGACTGTCCTCTTTTGGTGATGAATCACCATTTGGCTCTCCAGCTTGCCTGGAGGTCAGATGAAGGTCAGTCCCAGCAGTCCCCCTTATCACACAAGCTTTTCTATATATTTCTTCTTCTTCTCTTCCTCTCTCTCTGCTTGGGCATGGCTTTCTGCTATGGAAAGAAAAGAATTAGAAATTCTTTGCAGTCTGGAAATCAGCCGAATGAACTCTTGGCAGCTTTAGGAACACAGCAAGGATCTGCAAGACGTTGTTGTTGTCCAGGCTGCCTCTCTCTCTCTCTCTCTCTCTCTCTCTCTCTGGACGACAAACAAACAAAGCCAGTAAGCCAGAGGAGTGCTTAGCAAAGCCTGCGGCTCGTGGGGAGCCGGGATCCAGAAAAGGTCTGGGTGAAAAAAGGTCACTCAGTCGCTTGCCTGCACAATCAGCATCTTGTTTGGAGCAGCTATTCCTCTCCCTCTGACACATGCCCCCGCCATGCAGGCTTTGTCGCTGGGCCCAGTGCCCGGCTATAAATGGCAACCTTGACGGAAAAGGCTGGCTGAATTAGAACTTGAAAATGTGATTTTTTTCCCCCCTCTCCTTAATACAAACTCTCAGGGCCAGGAGCCTTCTCCCCTATGACACCATCTCCCCTCACCAGCTCTCCTCTGTGTGTCTTTTGGGTTTGAAACGTGGCTTGTGCTTAGAGATGGGGATGAACAGGAAAACTGATGGTTTGTGATGGTTTGTGGTTAGCCACGAACCACCATGAAGCCCCAGAAAAACAAACTGGTTCACAGTTCATTTTCCCAGTTCGTGCCTGAGGGTGCCCGCCTTGCTCCTGCCGCCTCCACCGTGGGCACCTGCTCAGAAGGCAGCAGCTGGCTCCTGGCAGGGAGGCTGGTCCCACGCTCTCTGAGGATGGCCGCCATGGTGGCAGTGGGAGCCGCAGGAGCAGGCTGGCGGAGGCGACGGGGGCCGTGCGAAGGGGACAGGCAGGCATCCCTTTTTGCTGAAGCAAATCAAACTCCAAAGGGAAAAAAAACACTTTGGTGTTTCATTTTGCTTTGGCAGGATGGAATCCCCAAACTGGGTCGTGAAACGAACCATGAGCCAGTCCGGTTGGTCAGCTTTGATGGCTTGTGCTCACTTCATGACCATCTCTACTTGTGCTAAGTGAGCAAGAGCTAGGCATGGTGACTTTTTGGGCTATAAATCCTGAACACCGTAGTCTTAAAAAAGCAATTTTTTCAGGCTCTGCGTTGGGTGACTTTTGACAACAAAGATAGGCTGAATCCAAAAGGTAAGGACGTGGACTTGTCTACAAAAACTCACATTAAAAGATAGCAGTTTGTCTTTAAGGTGCCACTATGTTTTGGTCTTCTTTATTTTTTCATGTTTGGTTTTTTTTTTTTTGCCTGATGTGCTAGCGTAGACTAACACGGCCACCTCTTCTAAAACTCGATCAAAAGTGTGGACCACCTCCGCTCAGTTCCAAAGCATGCATCAAACTTATCCTTCCTGTTGTTATAGATTTGCAGGGGTGGGGAGCTGTTCTTATTAAACCCTGTGACCCACCTACTTGAAATGAGGGGTTTCCGTACTTTGGTTTGCTTGCACGAAACCAGTTGCACTCAAGCCTATCGCTACGCCTACAAATGATGTCCTTTGGCTGCTGCAGTTGTGCCTGAATGACATTAATGCATCCCAGAGGGAAGATCATATTGAGGGTGATCTGCCATGAACAGACGTTTCAGAAGACCGTAAGATCTCTGGTGGGTCAGACCAAAAATCTATGTAGTCCAGGAGTGGGCAACCCGAACGGGTCCAGTGGTCAATTTTGCCCCCTCCTGACCCATCACAAGCTGCACTGTCCATCATACATTATTGCCTTGTCGCGGGGTTGGATTCCAAACTGGCCATCCTGTGATGGTAGAGTAGACCTTTGGTCTAGATGGGCGGGGTATAAATCTAATTAAATCAATCAATCAATCAATCAATCAATCAATCAATCAATCAATCAATCAATCAATCAATCAATAAACGGTAGCATTCCAGGTCCGGCAGAGGCTGCTTCCTGGAGGAAGCATGTGATTCATGCTGAGTCCTCTTGCAGTTTCTTTGTTCCATTTGTTACGTGCCATCAAATCACTTCGGACTTTTGGTGCCCCTATGAATGAGCGATCTCCAAACGGTCCTGTTCTCAAGTGATCTGGCCACTTACAGCCTTGCCAATATTAACTCTATTCCATGCGCAAAGCAAACACGGCACAGAAGTGGGATGGAATTCAGACAAGGAGAGCGTGCTCCTTGCTGAGGTTAGCAAAGTAAACTCTGCAGTGCATAGGCTTTTGGCCAGCACTTGACCAAACTGTGCCTCTAAACATGCACAGAGCGCATTGCACACTCTTTAAAATAACCAGCAGCGACAGAGCTGCCCTGGACTCACCACCTCCCTTCCCAGCTGAACCCTGATGTATTTCTAAACATAGTTGGTTCTTGTACTTGTGACACTTCCCTCTGGCTGGTGTAGAATAGAAGGCTCCTTCCATATGTTTCAGCCATTGGCAAGCAGGAAGGAGGTGTAGATCACACAGCTTTCGGCAGTCAAGCCTGCCCCCTTGGGTCATAAATATTTCATCTTCCGTTGCTCCAAAGGCTGGCAGCAAAAAAGTGCTCAGTTTTCACTGGCAAGGGAAGAAAGTAAAACCCACAAGAGTCGCCTAATGAGAAGGCCTGTTGAAGAGCTGAAAAGTTCTCTCTGTTCCACCTCCCTCTCTCTGGGGCACAGTGCAGAGCACAATCCTGAAACCATGTATAAGTTGGTTAATTCCTGCTATGGAGCATGGATCCAGTTTCAGGACTTTGGCTCAAACTTTGTTTTCCTTGAGCAAATTCAGCGTTCCCTTCCAGTAAGAGATGCACACACAGCCGTCACCATGGAAACAAAACAAGAGTGGAGAGATTTCAGACCCTCAGGGTCAGCATCATGTGTGGATAGGTGAGGGTGAGGTCAAAAAGGAGGCGCATCCAGCATGTGATCCACCCGGGAGTTCTCCTGTGCATGCATCTTAGAAATGTATAGGGCATGTAGAGAAGCATAGGCAAACCAGAGCTCTGAAAAGTGATTTGTGCTATACAATGTGCCGGGTACAGGTTAGCCTTCAACCAGCTCAGGCTGAGTGCCCAGTGACATCCTTACTTGGACAAGGGCTCTCTTAGGACATTGAGTCATGCGCTTGTGAGCTCGAGGATTGACTACTGCAGTGCCTTCTACCTGGGGCTGCCCTTGGGCTTGACTCAGAGAGTGCAACAGGTGCAGAATGCGATGGCATGATGGATTACTGGCACAAAGAAATTTGACCATATTTTGCCAGTTCTAGCCTTTCTGCATTGGCTTCTGGTGCCTTCTGAGCCAGATTCAAGGTACTGCTATTTAAGTACAAAGCCCTTAACGGTTTGGGGCCCTGTTACCTGTCGGAATGCCTCCATTTTAGAACTTTTGCTCACCCCACCCGATCTTCTCAAACCTTATTATTATGGGTGGCCACTCCTCGAGCGGCTTCAAAGGCTAATACTAGAAATTGAGTCTTCTTGGTGGTGACCCCATCATGACGGAAGAGGTTTATCAAGCTCTGTCCCTGCTTACTTTCCAGAGGCTGGTGAAAACTGAGCTGTTTAGTGACATTCTCCCCTGAGGCGACAGTGGGATTTGGTTTTATTTCACCCTACCACCATTATTAGTTGTTTGCTATTATGTCTAGGCCTTTTAATTTAATTCTGTGTGATTAAGTTTGGGAATTGGGGGTCGTTTTAGTGTTTATTTTTGTTGTTAACCACCCTGAGTAGTGCACTCAGTTGGGCAGTATTCAAATGTAATAAACAAACAAACAAATGAATACATGTTGGGGAAGACTGTAAATTCTGAAATGCCCCAGTCCATTCAGGAAGAGCTCCCTTCACCATTCCACATACAAAAAAAAACAACCAGTCTGGTCGTTGAATTGCTCATCAACATTATAGCCTCTTCCAAGGGATTTTAAGACTGCCGTCTTTGGGATGCATAGGGTATGACACAGCAGACATGGCTCTGTCCAGGAGAACTGTGGATGTTATGGACTTCAGCTCCCAGAATCTCTGACTCCTAGGCATGCTGGCAGGGTCTTCTTGGAACTGAAGTCCAACAAGATCTGGAGGACCAAAGGGTGAGAACCACTCTTCCAGAACTGTACTACCGTTTCCCATGTCCCCGTGTTGGCTTTCAGAGGCAGTAGCTTCTATCTATCTAATGGTGGAGCTGGTGATGCTTCTCAGATCCAAGCCAGTGATGCTAGTTTCCAAACAGTGGGTTCTTGTGAAGGCCTATGTGAAGAACAGGGTTGAGAGAAGTGTGGTCTGCAGGTCTTAGGTTGCCCGTAGACACCCCCATATCCTGGAGTACCAAAATCTTTTGTGGCAGGGATAGAATTCTGGAAGAGGTCAAATTCCAGAAACCAAGAATACCATTTTCCCCTATTCTTCCCGAAATTTCCAGGGACTAGTTTTGTCTCTACTTTGTCCTGGGGGTGGAAAATTGACCCTTAGCATCTGTAAAGGTGTTGCCCCTTCTGCAGCCCATGCTGTCAACAAGAGCACAGCCATTCTGCAGAACAGAGAGATGGCTGAGCATGGAGGTGAAGCCTGGGGTGAGTCAGACCCAAAGAAGCCACCAGAGCAAGAAAGCCCAAGCAGAAGGTCCATCTTGCCTCCCTTGTCCAGAAAGACCCTGCATCTAGCGCTCTTTCAAGATCAGGTGCACGGCTGTGGAGGATAAAGTTGCATGACTTTCAGATGGATCCTGTGCTCTCAAAGAACGGCACATCCAGTGATTACTTCTCTTGGACTCCCCCTCCCAGAATCTGGGCGATATTGGGAAGGGGAGTCCAAAATGGTGATGTTCCCAAACTCTTGTCTCTGATCATGCATGGTTGGGTCACCAACGCACACTCTCCATGTTGGCTGTCTGGTCCTGGGAGCTGTAGTCCACAAAAGATAGCTTTCCAAAGCTATGAGTGTGAATTTCACATGTGTGGCATGTCCTTGTTTTGATCATAGGAATGCTAAGGTCTCCCTGGGCAGAATCCTCTTCAGAAACATGGGGCACCATAGTTCCACATGTAGAGCGCTGGGCACAATCTCCCGTTTGCACTTACACAAGCCGGACGTTGCCTTGTTGAGAACAAAGAAACGTCTCTGTGTGCGCAAAGGGGTGGCAAATACCCCCTTCACAAACAGCAGAAATAGGATCATCAGCTACACAAGGGGCTGTTGTGTGTGTGGTGCAACTGAGTAAGATTTTAGCCTCTGTGTGTTGTGCCCTTAACCTGAAGGAGAAGGAGGAGGAGTGGAAGGAAGGAAGGAAGGAAGGAAGGAAGGAAGGAAGGAAGGAAGGAAGGAAGGAAGGAAGGAAGGAAGGAAGGAAGGAAGGAAGGAAGAGGTAGATGGAGGGAGCGAGGAAGGGAGGAAGGAAGGAAAACGTAGATGGAGGGAGCGAGGAAAGAAGGAAGGAAGGAAGGAAGGAAGGAAGGAAGGAAGGAAGGAAGGAAGGAAGGAAGGAAGGAAGGAAGGAAGGAAGGAAGGAAGGAAGGAAGAGGTAGATGGAGGGAGCGAGGAAGGGAGGAAGGAAGGAAAACGTAGATGGAGGGAGCGAGGAAAGAAGGAAGGAAGGAAGGAAGGAAGGAAGGAAGGAAGGAAGAGGTAGATGGAGGGAGCGAGGAAGGGAGGAAGGAAGGAAAAGGTAGATGGAGGGAGCGAGGAAAGAAGGAAGAGGTAGATGGAGGAAGGAAGGAAGGTCTCCTCTAAATTATTTTACCGTGTTTCCCCAAAAATAAGACAGGGTCATATTAATTTTTGCTCCAAAAAAACGCATTAGGGCTTATTTTCAGGGGATGATTTTCCCCCCATGTACAACAATCTACATTTATTCAAGCACAGTCATGTCATCTTCTTCTGGTTGCTGCACAATGGTAGAGGGCAGGGTTTCACTTAACTGGGGCTTATTTTGGGGGGTAGGGCTTATATTATGAGCATCCTGAAAAACCATACTAGGGCTTATTTTCAGGGTAGGTCTTATTTTCGGGAAAACAGGGTAGTGGTCAAATTTTAAAAGTTGTTAGGAATGCACTCTGTGTGTTTTGAAATGCACAAGAATAGACTGCTCTCTCTGTGTGTCTATCTCTGTACACACACACACACACACACAGAGAGAGAGAGAGAGAGAGAGAGAGAGAGGCAAGTTGATTTAATGTGCTCCCAACCTTCCCAGCCTCTTAAGACAGGTAAAGTCACCTCTGCTGTTTCGGCAACAGCTTGGACCTGCTGCCTGCCTGACGCAGATGAGTCCTCCTCTAATGATTATTCTTTTGATGGACATTGTGAACTTGTACTTCCCGGTACTATCTGTACATCCTCCTGCATGCTTGGACTGTTAAACAGGTTTCCTGCCGACCTGAACAGTTTCCAGGCTGTTTTGGGAAGGAATGGATAGATACGAGAAGAAAGGGCCAAGGGTCACTTCACCTCCTCCTCTTTCTTGGCAGCTTTCACTCCTCTTTAACCTTCTTAAGTGGAAAGACGAAGGGAGTTCCTCTGAAGCCATGCGGGTGTAGGATGATGTGAGGCCAGGGGTGATTTTGGCTCTGGCTAAGATAGTATACAGAAGAAAAACAAACTCCCATGCCCAAATCTGAACAGCAAGCAATCCAGCCACTGCAGACGAAACAATCATGATTACCCGCTAGGGGATGTTCCTTTTTTTTTTTTTAATTAACTCCATCTCCCAGAATTTCCCAGGCAGAATTCTGGGATTTCCAGCCCATAGATCCACATTTACAGACACCCAAGACATCACCTAGATGTCACTCACCTAGAGAATAGTCTACCTTGGATGGTGGATGGCATTGCTCTTTTATTAAAAGATAATAAAGTGCTCCCTGGGAGTGGTAGTTCTTTGAGAAGTGCCATCTGTAGGGCCTAAAGGGCACTGAGACTACCACTCCCAGGAAGCATCATGGCAACTTCTTTTCTTTGTAGACTGATAACAGCAAGCAAGACTGGAGCTCTGCCATCTATCCTCCAAGGTGGGCCCTTTTTCAGGTGAGCAAAGTATATGTATTTTGAGTTTCTGTAAGTGAGGGTTTGGGGACCGAAGCTCCCAGAATTCTGCCTATTCTTGGATAATTCTGGGAGCTGGGTTCCCTAGTCAGAAACCTCAAGTCTTTGAGTCCAATTTGGCCTTTATGGAGTCCCGATCTGGCCCTCTAGGTTTCCCCAGATCGCTACATCCCCTTTCCCATGCTGTCAGTCTTTGAACGGTTCAAATGACTAAGTGGCTGGTAGTGAAGACCTTTAAACCTAAAATATGACGGTACCTTTGGCACATTCTCTTGCTTTTTGGCCTTGATCCTCATTGGAATATGAGCCCTAAAAATAATAATAATAAAAAAGATCCAAAATTGAATTCAGCTTGTAAGCGGAAAAAGATGTCTGTACAGATGGTAAAAGTTACATTTTTGGACTACAATTCCCAGAGGTATTTAGATGTATCCAAAAAATGTAGTTTCCCCCACTCTGGCTCTGTCCTTAAGACAGAGATCTGAGAAACAAATTTGGTTTATTCCTTGATCCATATGGGATACTTAAAACACAAAGCTTAAAACATGCTACTAGTTTATCCCTTATTCGCCCTATGGGTGTACTGGACTACAGCCCCCATCATCCACAGCCGAAAGGCCATTCTGGGTTGGGATGATGGGCTTCTACATTTTGATGGAACCCAGTCTGGGAAGGCTGTCGTAGACTCTGGCCTCCTTGATGCAAGAGAGGCAATCTTTGGGAGCTCTCCATGGTGCTGCAAAACCACACCGCGTCTGGCTGGCTGGCTGACTACCTGTAAGCCAGCTTTCCTCCTTTCTTCTACATCAGCCTGACCCGTAAACCTGGTGGCCTCCGGAGGAGATGAACTATAGTTCCCATCATGCCTAGTCAGTGGAGAACACCTCAAAGGGGGAAAACTTATCCAGGAATGTGCAGCTCCTTTCTTGCTGCTAGTTGTGTCTGTCGATTCTCCATCAGGCATTCTTCCAGCTCTGAGCTTATGAAAAAAAATTCTTTGGACCACAATGTCTGGAGTCCTACAAGCAGAAAAACCAGAAGCCATGTTGGTTGGGAGAGTCTGTAAGTTGTTGTTTTTTAAAAAGAAATTATTCCAGCTCTGTGTAATTCCACGCTGTGCTCTTGGTTGGAATGCTAACAATTCTTACAGAAACTTTCATAGAATGCCATTTCTTGCTTTCCTCCATTGCTGTATTATTATGGTGCGGGAGATGTCGAGTGTTCTCCTTGCCTGCCTGCCTGCCTCCAGCATACACACTTGTATCCAATCATTCTGAAGTACGAACCAAGAAATGGACAAGGTTTTAAAAAAATAATAATCCGGTGAAATCAGGCTGCCGCTCTCTGGCCACAGCTGGGTTGCGCTTTCAAGTTCAGAGCTTGTTGCTCTGGAAATGACTTCAAAAGACAGAAGAAGGACTTTTAAAATGGCAAAAGGAGACATCGGGTCTTAAGAGCAGGGCTGCATGAAGTCGGGGGCAGCAGGAGATGGAGGAAGAAATCGGAGGTCCTGCTGGGTGTGAGAGCAATACCTTGCCTCTTACTTTTCCACATCCTTTCTATCTGTGCCAAAGTCCCATCCCATCATACCTGTTGTGTCTTTCCCTTTCCTGGGCAGCTGGGAAGCTCATGAGAACTTCCTTCCTTCCTTCCTTCCTTCCTTCCTTCCTTCCTTCCTTCCTTCCTTCCTTCCTTCCTTCCTTCCTTCCTTCCTTCCTTCCTTCCTTCCTTCCTTCCTTCCTTCCTTCCTCCCTCCCTCCCTCCCTCTTTCCTATCTTCCAAGGAAACCTTTGGTGGAAAAGGCTGCTTGAAAGCATGAGATGGAGAAGGAAGGAAGGAAGGAAGGAAGGAAGGAAGGAAGGAAGGAAGGAAGGAAGGAAGGAAGGAAGGAAGGAAGGAAGGAAGGAAGGAAGGAAGGAAGGAAGGAAGGAAGGAAGATCACTAGGTGGACAGACAGACAGACAGAGACAGATAACATGCTTGAGAGCATCTGTTTAATGTGGTAGATGTAATAATATCTCCATTACCAAATCAAGCCACAGGGAGAACTGGAGGTAACACAATCCAATCAAAACAGGCCCTCTTTGCTTTCTCTCCTGCAGGCAGCCACTACCCAGCTTGAAGAAAGGAAGATAAATTGCCTTTACTACGCCACTGTCTTCTTTTATCTGGCTCTCACGGGGAGATCACTCCCATTGACAGGCTAGGCCAAACGGATCACTTACAGGAGCCGTGTGGGTGCCTCTGTCTTTGAGTGTGCCTGTGTGATCCACCTCCTGCACGCTTTGGAGAGTGACCAGGCTGGTTCAGGGACACACTGGTGATTGTATTGTTTCTTCTGATTAGGCCCATGAAAAGAAAAGCAGAGCCTGTTGGGTCAAACCAGAGGTCTTCTGTTCCAATATTCTGTTCCCGCACAGCCGGGCCAATGCATCTTAGAATCATCCAGCTGAAAGGGCCCTCTGAGGTGATCTAGTCCAACCCATGGCTGCTACGGCATGCTCCATTCATAGCCCTTCACCCTATGATTAAGGATTTCTAAAAAAAGGATAGGTTCAGCGTTTGTAGGGTGAGATCGTTCTGACATTCTCAGACCCCAAATGGCTCCCTGGATTTTGGAGTCCTGATGACTTGGTATCCTTTTTGAAATGAATTAATGTCTCCAAAGTTTTTGTTCTCCCTCATTGTTAAAAAAATAATAAAAATAAATCCAAATTCTGGATATTAAGAGTTTTTGGCAGCTGCTGCTTTTGCAACGCATGGTGTGAAAGCAGCAACCGGTTCAAAAGTCCCCCATCTGCCCCCTGAGAGGGTCACACATTGTATTTTTAAGTGCTATGTTGTCTGCAACAATGGGTTGCTGGTCCTGATCACGCTCTTGGCCTCTGCAAAACAAGATTCCCTCTGCATTGACGAGGGTGGAGGGAAAAAATTCGACTTCCCATTCACATGGCTGTGTTACCTCCCCCACCCACCCCAGCCAGAGATGGGAAAATGTCTTTTATTGGATCACAAGTCCCATAATCCCCATGCTGGCTGAGGGATTATGAAAGCGGTGACTCTGAGGAAAGGAACTCTGCTCATTTCTTCCCTCTTCCACCCAATCTCCATGGAGACAGGGAATGTTTGACATGAGGCTGGAACCGCGCTCTTCTGAATTTAAGTGCAGGCCCTCAGAGGGTAAGGAAACTACCCTTAGGCAAGTACAAACAAGCAGCTACAAATGCTCTGGAATTAGATGGTTACAAATGACTCCTGTCATCCTTTCCACAATAAGGATGGTGGCATCAGCAGAGAAAAAAAGGGGGCCTGGTTCACGGGTGGATTTGGCCTGTGAAGATCAGAATGGTTCGCAAAAGACACCTCCTCCTTTTGGAAGGAAATCTCATCCACAATTCTTACTTCAGGAAAATAAGGAAGTGGATGTTTAGTGAAGAAATTCATTGAGACAGGAATGATAACAGGATTCCTGGTTCTAGCGGAGTAGAGTGGAGATGTAGGGAGCCATGGCTGCCCATTCGCCTCTTGACAATGTAGGCATGGCGTCTCCTTTGTCTGCTTCCGGAAAGAGGCATCTAAACATATCAGTTTAGGTTGAAAGAAGGTCAGTCTGGGAAACATGACAATCTCTCTCTCTCTCTCTCTCTTTCTCTTTTTCTCTCTCTTCTTTCCCATGCAGTGACATGCATCTTTTCTAACATGAGCTGGATTGACTCTAGTGACACCCCCTAAAAGGTGGACCTATATTAGATTGTGACTATAGGTTAAAGGGTCCGCATAGTCAAAGCTATGGTTTTTCCAGTAGCGATGTATGGAAGTAAGAGTTGGAGCATAAAGAAGGCTGACCGCCGAAGAACTGATGCTTTTGAATTGTGGTGCTGGAGGAGGCTCTTGAGAGTCCCCTGGACTGCAAGGAGATCGAACCTATTCGTTCTGAAGGAAATCCACCCTGAGTGCTCACTGGAAGGACAGATCCTGAAGCGGAGGCTCCAATACTTTGGCCATCTCATGAGAAGAGAAGACTCCCTGGAAAAGACCCTGATGTTGGGAAAGTGTGAGGGCAAGAGGAGAAGGGGACGACAGAGGACGAGATGGTTGGACAGTGTCACCAAAGCGACCAGGATGAATTTGACCAAACTCCGGGAGGCAGTGGAAGACAGGAGGGCCTGGCGTGCTCTGGTCCATGGGGTCACAGCCCAAGGGTTGGTAGGGTGTCTGTCAAACAGTTAATGTTCTTGGAGAGTAACAAACTACTTTTCCAGCCATTGTGGCCACAATGGCAATTTACTTTCTGGCAGCCTTGGAACTGTCAAATGTACGCAATTACTTTTATATATAACTTCTGAACTCCGGTGAAACCTGGTTACAGTTTTTCTTCAGAGCTTCCCAGTTCAGCCCAAGAGGACTGAAAGATAGAAAGGCATGGCTCGCAGGTATAAATGGATTTATTGGCCACCCTCTGTTTTAAACAGGTTAAAGCAAATAACAAGCATGAATAAGCATGAGTGAGACTACGAGGGGGCTAGCTGAAAGTCCACCAGCCTATTTCATTGTTTGCTTCAGACCAGACATCCGTATTGGGAAATAACTTGACGATCAAATGAAGGACCTGGTGGTCTTCTGGGGGCTTAAGGAGATTAACCACATTGTAATCCAGCTGCAGGCTTCTTGGGCGTCCATTAGCAGCCCTGAGTCCTCTGGTTTTAACTCATAAAAGCATGACACGTACGGTTAAAAGAGAGGCCAGATTTAGTCTCTGTACTAATAGCTGAGTAGCCTGAAGGAAGATGCAGGTAATCGGAGACAAAACAAGACAAGATCAGGTCTCTAACTTAACTTTCTTCCCTTATAAGTCATCAAAGGAAACAACGGGAGAATTGTGTTTGGTGAACATTTTACAGCCAACTGATCTAATTTACACTTTTCACACTACGTACCACACAGATCGGAAAGCTGTCATTTAGGTGGCATATTTCTCCAGATCAGGAAAGACCATTTTCGGCTCAAAAACTGCACACACAGCATGCGTTATGGGGAAACTGTAGACAAAACAATGCAAATGAGAGGACAGAAATATGAATTTTAGTCCACGGGATTTGTGGCGTTGTTCTCCCATAAGCCGCCATGAAAACAGGACAGAATGGACGTCTGCCTGATCATGTGCAAAACTGAGGCATCCTTCCCAAATTGAAAGGCCATGTTGTCCTTAAGAGCAGATGAATGGCATTTTCATCAGTTTTGGGCAGAGATGGGTGTCATGATGATGGGATATGTAGTCAGAGAAATGTAAGATGGAGTCAGACAGGTTCTGTGTGAAGATGATTTGAGAGACATTGGGATGTGTTTTTCTAAGTGCTTTGATAATGTTTTTCTGAAGATCCTTAGAGCATGGTTCGAGATAAGCTGAAGGTCGGAAAAAGAAGCCCGGGAAAGACTCAACATTCCGAGCTAATTGGAGAAGAGATAAAACACCTGGACTTTCATGGGAATTGAGAAAGGAGGAAGATCCAGTTCTGTTCTGGGATTCGATTCCATGATGATGGGAGAGAAAGGAACTTGATTGAGAGAGGATGTAAGTGAAGAGAAAGAAGGAGGTGGGGCTAGCCCACTGTAGCCCACCTCAGCCCAGCTTAGTAGTGTTTATTATTTTAATGGGAAATAGTTATTTTATTTAACTGTAATGATCTTTGAATATGTTCTTTATGCTAAAGCTTGAGCAATATAAACTGATTCTATGAAACTCTATTTTTCTAATAAAAATTAATTATAAAAATCCTTACCAAGGACTGGTCTCTTGAACAGCAGGGTCTGGCTAAATCCAGGAGGTGGAGAGGGCCACAAACTAGCTGTCTTTAAGAGTCCTACCTAACTGAGCTGTTGTGAGTTCTAAGGAATCACAAAGCCCATGTGTCTGTACTTGCAAAGTACTGGGTAAAAGTAAAGTGTTCTTTTAAGGTCAGACTTGTTCAAAGGGCTTACGCTACGCACTGCTGAGGTCTTGGGACTTGCCCCAGCGCAAAGGTGGTAGGTCAGTGGCCTGCAGAACTCTCTGACCGAGTGCTAGGCGCTCCTTAGGGGGCCCTGGGCACCACAATGGGCAGTGTTGTCTTTTGGACTACAAGAGCCAGTGACCACGCTCAGCTCTGGGTTTCTGAGAGTTGCAATCGGAAAATCTGAAGGCAGAGCTAGACCTCCACTAAGCCCTCAAAGCCTTCTCAGCTGGCCTTTTCTCCAGGTGCACCACATTTAGGAGTCTGGAGTTGTGAGTCTGTCAGGTAGAACACCCAAAATGCAGAATTATGGAAATTGAGCCACAAAAATCAGAAAATCCCATGCCTAAAGAGCACCCTGAGAAATAACATAACACAACGTATTAAATAGGATGAGTGTAAAAAACAATGGGCTGAAATCCTATTGCTTAATATGAGAAAGTTTGTTACCTTTAATCCATTCCTAACCATGAAATAAAGAACCCCTGCCATGATTCTCGGGGTGGTGGTGGATGTGCACATGCTGGTTTGGTGCACGCCTGTGGATGTGCACCCAGGAGAACTGCAGCACAGACTTTGTATTTGCTGGTTAGGAACAGACTTAACGCTACCAATTTTCTTATGCTAAGCAGCAGGATTTCAGCCAGCAATTAAACAAAACCATGCAGAGGAAAGAGAAGCAAAAAGAACAATAACTTCTCAGAGGCCAAGAAAGACCAGTGGAAACAGAGGTGCCTCTAGCGGCTGTCTAAAAGGCGGTCTCTACTGAGCCAAAACTCAGCCCATGCTGGCTGCGATGTTGTGCCATCATCTGGGTGCCACAGCAAAAAAAAAAAAAGAGGCGCATCTGCTCAACAGCCAAATCCTCTCCGTTATGGGTTTGCAAGAGGAGCCCTAGAAACAAAGTTCATCAATGTGCTAGCAATGTTTAGGGGTGCGCATTGCCTTTGGGCAAAGGTGCAAAAATGGACTGAAGCAGAGGTACTTGTGTGTTTCTGGGGCAACCATGGGTTGGAGCACAAAAAGCCACCAGGCACCCACAGGGGAGAATCAGCATCCCTGCAGATGCTTCCTGTTAAATCCAGTTGTCATGCAACACCAGTGAGAAAGAGAGAGAAAAACCAAGGAAAATGGAGCGGGGCATGTTTTTAGAAATGAAATTACATCGCCTTTCTTGCTGCTAAGCCATTGATTAAACCATCAAAGTCTTGTGGCTGCAGCACCACAAATTTCAGGAAGAGCGGTGGCAAAGAAGGAAAGCATACCAGAATATCAGGCTCCCTATATTGCCTTTTTAAGAAAGGAGAAGACACGACCATGCTCGTTGCCCTTTTAAACTCTCCCCCTCACTCCCTTCTCTTAGGAAGCTCCTGGCTTACGAATCCAATAGGGTCTTTCATCGGGTGGCTGGAAAAAAGAGGGGAAAACGAAAGCACTGAAAACAAACCGTAAAATGAAAATTAAAATTAAAACTAAACTATTAGTTCAGTTGCACTCATGCAACTATTAGTTTAGTATGCACTCATTTGTGCAGTCTGCTGCTGGTGCCTTTCTGTGTGGACTGCATTATCCAGTCTATGACCAGAGCCTGCCATTTGCGTTTCCCCCACTTGCAGGAGTGGAGTCATTACAAAGAAGCAGAAATGCACAAAAATATTGTGGTGAAGCCTGATAAAGATCTGGTCAGAGTGTCTGCAAAAGAGCAGAGGTTGGGTCGGCCTGATTCCCGTGCCTTTTATTCAGGTACAGAGTAGGTTGAGTGGCCATCTCTGTTCTCTAGATATTTTTAGAGTGCCTACTATTAGCTCCCCTTAAAGTAGCTTTCCTCCTTACTCTCTCCCAGTGAAAAACCAAAGCAGAATTAAAAAATTGATTTTAAAGACATCTTTTAAAGAACTAGAAATGAAAATGGGAACAAGCCATTTCTAAATGTTTTTAGCTTTGTATAAAGCAGAGTGGGGGAGCAACTGTAGAGTGGTGGAAAACTGCCTTGACCCCACTTTCTACCCTACACTGCCTCCCGGAGTTGGGTCAAATTCATGTTGGCCGCTTCGATGACACTGTCCAACCATCTCATCCTCTGTCGTCCCCTTCTCCTCTTGCCCTCACACTTTCCCAACATCAGGGTCTTTTCCAGGGAGTCTTCTCTTCTCATGAGATGGCCAAAGTATTGGAGCCTCCGCTTCAGGATCTGTCCTTCCAGTGAGCACTCAGGGTTGATTTCCTTCAAAATGGATAGGTTTGTTCTCTTTGCAGTCCAGGGGACTCTCAAGAGTCTCCTCCAGCACCACAATTTGAAACCACCAATTCTTCAGCGGTCAGCCTTCTTTATGGTCCAGCTCTCACTTCCATACATCGCTACTGGAAAAACCATAGCTTTGACTATGCGGACCTTTGTCGGCAAGGTGATATCTCTGCTTTTTAAGATGCTGTCTAGGTTTGTCATCGCTTTTAGCCTTTTGTTTCTGTTCATGGGGTTTTCTTGGCAAAGATACTGGAGTGGCTTGCCAGTTCCTGCTCCAGGTGGATCGCGTTTAGTCAGAACTCTCCACGATGACCTGTCCGTCTTGGGTGCCCCTGCATGGCGTAGCCCATAGCTTCTCTGAGTTGCTGAAGCCCCTTCACCACGACAAGGCCGCAATCCGTGAAGGGGTCCAGAGATGCTACTAGGGGTCGAAACAACCAGCCCAGAGAATCACACCGCAAAGGTGTAAGAGCGCAGTCCAAACTAACCAACATGGCTATGGGTCCTCTGTGCTGGCATTATGTCAGCTGAAGTGATGCTGGATCCAAGTTTCTCTCAGCCTAGGCATGTCAGGTCCTCAGACAGGACTGCCCTTACTCTGGCTTCATTTTGTGACAGCCCAGCGGGCGGCTGTGTTTCCAGGCTGGACGACAGTTGGATCTGGCATATCTTGGCTGTTCCCTTGATATGACTCTTCTTTCCACACCCTTTTTGAAAGCTCTTCTGCCAACAGATTTTAGTCACCTGAGCAGTTCTGCTGGCAGATCTCTGAGATGAACTGGCAGAAGGAGGATCTAGTGGCAGAAGAACATTCCTTGTGGCACACAGGGATTTCTACCAGACTTCGCCCTGCTTCAGACACCTACAGTGCACGTGTCTTTTGGAATCTGTACACTTCTCCTGTCAACAATGCTGGGGTTATGGGCTCTAGCTTCGTGTGTAGTTCAAAATCCTTGTATTACTCGTACGCCTCCAAAAACATACTTGAAAAGCATAAACAGCTGATGCACACACACACACACACACACACACACACATACACACATGCATCAGCCTTCTGACATGCCCCAGCTCCTTCCCCAGCCGCCACCACACAGCCATCACAGGGCCTTAGGTAAGACCAAGATCTGGCTTTCTCAGGCCACTTCCTGGAGAAAAATAGCAGCAAAGTATTTATTGAATATTTATTTATTTACTCATAAAAGGAAATGTGTGTAACCAAAACCATGCTGCTCAGATCCATGCAGTTCAAGGGAGGTGTAATTCATTACAGACATGTCACTTTGTAATTTATTGGTCACAATCCTGTTGCTTAGCACAGCAAATTGTACCAGAATAGGCCCACTGAAACGATGGGATTGGGTGAGCCAACAAGTTCCATTGATTCAAATGGTCTACTCTAGCTGAGACTTACTTGAGCATAGTAAACAATAGAATTTTGGCCATTGTGACCAAGCTGTGTTGAGTGGTGTTTGTATGAGTTGAGCATTTCTCACGCTTGGGTCTTTTATATCATTTTAGAAAGAAAGAAAGAAAGAAAGAAAGAAAGAAAGAAAGAAAGAAAGAAAGAAAGAAAGAAAGAAAGAAAGAAAGAAAGAAAGAAAGAAAGAAAGAAAGAAAGAAAGAAAGAAAGAAAGACCTGAACTTGTCTCAGGGCTACTGGCTGGAAAACGAATGCAAAGCAGTTCCACCCAGTTCTTTAAATTGTCAAACACTCTCCAGATTGTTGTTTGTGAAGTCTGGCAGCTCATCTCATTCTCAATTAATTGTGTTCCCACATATTTTTCCCAAGAGTGTCACCGAGTGCCACTAGGAGCAGACAGGTCAATCTTCAGAAGAGAAGCAAAATATCGGGTCCATCATCAAGTCAGTGTACACTTATAAACAAAAATCAATATAAGAATGAAAGGGATGTGGAGATGAATGCCATATATCAAAGAAAGGAGACAGAAGGCTTTTCTTTCTCCCACACGGCTGCTCTTGAATCCTTTCCTTAAAAGCCTAAGTAATCGCAACCAAGTGTCGAGACCTTGGGGAGATTTAAGTCTCAAAAAACCTTGGCTGGCTTGTTTGCCTCTCATTTCCCAGAAGGTCCACTTTTGAGAACAGTTCTATCAACAGGAAAAGTCAAGTTGTTTAAATGGGGTGGCTGTCATCAGTGTTGGTGCCAGCCTCAAAGTCCAAGGGAAGGAAGGAAGGAAGGAAGGAAGGAAGGAAGGAAGGAAGGAAGGAAGGAAGGAAGGAAGGAGATGATGATGGATAGAAGGAAGGAGATGATGATGGATAGAAGGAAGGAAGGAAGGAAGGAAGGAGCTGATGATGGATAGAAGGAAGGAAGGAGATGATGATGGATAGAAGGAAGGAGATGATGATGGATAGAAGGGAGGGAGGGAGGGAAGGGAGGGAGGGAGGGAAGGAAGGAAGGAAGGAGGAAGGAAGGAAGGAAGGACAGGAAACAAGGAAGGACAGAGAAACAAGGAAGAAAGGAAGGAAGGAAGGAAGGAAGGAAGGAGCTGATGATGGATAGAAGGAAGGAAGGAAGGAAGGAAGGAAGGAAGGAAGGAAGGAAGGAAGGAAGGAAGGAGCTGATGATGGATAGAAGGAAGGAAGGAAGGAAGGAAGGAAGGAAGGAAGGAAGGAAGGAAGGAGGAAGGAAGGACAGAGAAACAAGGAAGGAAGGAAGGAAGGAGATGATGATGGATAGAAGGAAGGAAGGAAGGAAGGAAGGAAGGAAGGAAGGAAGGAAGGAAAGGAAGGAAGGAGGAAGGAAGGAAGGAAGGAAGGAAGGAAGGAGATGATGATGGATAGAAGGAAGGAAGGAAGGAAGGAAGGAGATGATGATGGATAGAAGGAAGGAAGGAAGGAAGGAAGGAAGGAAGGAAGGAAGGAAGGAAGGAAGGAAGGAAGGAAGGAAGGAAGGAAGGAAGGAAGGAAGGAAGGAAGGAAGGAAGGAAGGAAGGAAAGGTAACTTAGGGCATGTCCAGAGGGGGGAAATTGGAGCTGTCTGGTTTACACTTTAACAGTTCTTATCCTTAATGCAACCTATGTCTGTTCACACTGATTTTCTTCACCTGTGAGAAAGGTCCACAGAGGTCTTGGATTGCTCTAATTTGTCCCCCTTTTGATTAACAACACTCTCCTTCTGGCCCCCTTCCTTGCTTTATCCCATGGCCATCTTTTAATAGGCCGCAGCAACTTCCCACTTTTGTTTGTTAAATACAGTAAGTGACACAGCGCAACAGCAATACATCGACCTGGCATGGGACACATAATAACGCCAATGTATTTCATTTGTCTAGAATATTGCCACATCAATAGGCAAATATATTTTAAAATTTAAAACATCTGAGTAGATAAAAATAGAGGACAGGGGTTCTCCGTTGCCCCTTTCAATGCCACAACCCACCAGCTATGTTACAGGGTTGTTGCCTCAGACACCACCACCCACAGCTCTACTTCAGTGTGAACTGAGCATCTGCACGGGCTTCAGAATGGGATAGTTAGGAGTGCTTCAAATTATGCCCAAAAACAACAACACTGTAGCCCTATTGCAGTACCAAAAAGGAGCTGGACAGATATAAAAAGGGACAGGATGAATCGCTCTCAGTCAAAACACACACAGATGCTGTAATTTTATCTGAACGAAACAGTACCAAAAATGATCCAAATACTGTCCTACTGCATATGTCCATGCTTTTAGTTCACATTTGCTTGACAAACCTCATCAGTGAACTCTTAGCATGATTCCCACTTCCCCAGGGGGACAGACGTTTTAAGTATCTCTCTTAACCACTTCCTGTTGGAGGAGGAATTAATGAAGACATAAAGGCTTCACTCCAGTCGATCATGTCAGCTAGAGTACAGCTGTTGAATCAAGTGCGGGTGTGTGTGTTTTACTTTAATTCAAGATAATGAAAAAGCAAGATACAGTAATTTACGGAAAAGGGTCTTATAGTGTTAAGATGTATTTGCAAAGATATAAGGGAAGTAAAGCTCGGAGCAAATAGGTTTTCCCAAGGCTGGGAGCAGATCCCTTTCCACATATCAGACCTCAGTCACTGAAGGAGAGAAAACTTTGGAGTTGAAGGCAGTGAGTGGCGCATGTTTCTTGCGGGTGACTTGAAAAAGAGAGAAATCTGCTCTCAGCCTTAGGAAAGCTTCCGCTGTTTAAAAAGTGACTTTTCCTGGTGCTTGAAGAGTGGTTTATTTTTTTTCTGGTTCCCAAGCTGCTGCTACTGTTACCTCACCATCCCAGTCAGGATTCCAGCATACTGTGGCTGTGACTACACAGTCCCATACTGTGGGATGTGCTGCGGGTGCAAAATGAATGAATTTGCTTTTTTCAAACTGATCACATGACACAAAGGCCAATTCAAACCAGTCTGTCCCGTTTTGTTCCTGACATGGACGGCTCTAACTCTGCCAGTGGAGGCTTCTACTTTTTTCAAGCTGGATCAAGTTGAACAGACGTCCCCCCTCATGGGACCAGTTGTTTTGTTCTCCAAAAGGCTGGGCGGGGGGGGGGGGGGATGACTGTGGGTGGTATTCTGGTGACATACTCAGCTGGGCATGATGCTTTGGACAGTGAGAAAACCACTCCCGCAATATTTCTCCCTATTCTCCCAGAAGTTGTTTTTAATTTTTTTTTATTTTAATAAATCACCAAGTTCAGTGCGAGATCACCTTATCGCTACAGCCATGTACTAGTTGAGCACTAGATCAACTCTGCACTGGCCAAAAAAGAGATAAAAATCAATATGATATAAAAACAACTCCAGACAAAGACTAGCAGACTATTATGTTCCTGCGGCACGTAGGTATGCATTTGAACATTACGGAGAACTTTGGAGAACTGCCCTTTTTCTCTAGTGCCATGCAACACTTTAACAGCCCACTGGTTTTGCAATGAATCAAGAACCACACCTCCCTTTCAAAGACTGGTAAATATGTCTGCAGCTTTCTCTCTATTTTTCCCCTCTCACTGTTCCTTCTCTTTACAAGACTCAAGACCGCCCTTCACTCCTGAACTCAATTTTGCTCCTCATTTTAGGAGAGGTGAAAGCTGGTGGTGGTGCCAAATTTGCAGTGTGTGTGTGTGTGTGTGTGTGTGTGTGTGTGTGTGTGTGTGTGTGTGTGTGTGTGTGTGAGTGAGTCTGCTCTGGGTAGAGTCCAAACTCTACAAGAGTTTCCCACAGTGTTCACCCATCCCATTCAACCCCTTACACTGCGCCTTGAAAATTCAAGCGAAAACCCGGAATGTATTTACTTGATGACATTGGCCTCGCCGGCTTCCTCACGTATGCTTCCCTTTCTATGGGGTTTTGTTGGGTCCACGTCTCCCCAACATCAAATCATTTTCCTTTCCCCATAATTTATCTCCTTCGCCAAAGAAGTTTCCATTAAACGCGTTTCCTCTTCCATTTCATAACTAATTTCTTTCAGTCTCAGCCCCGTCTACTCCCAGCTAAGACTTGATTTCTCTGCTCTAGCACATTCTTCCCAAATTCTATTCGGCTCAAGAGTCTCTCATAGGTCACCTTCACACAATCCTCTGTTTTTTTTGGAGGACCCATGAAATTATGCACAACTGGTAAGAATTTTAATAAAGCTTTATTCTGATTGCATATTGATTTCACTGTACCTGTATTTCTTTGACTTTACTGTGTATCCCTTCTTTACCTTATTCACTGTCCAGCATAAAGAATGGCTTTATTAATTCACTTTCCTTGGAGCTGAGGGTGTGATTAGATGGTGGCTAAGATGGGCATCTATTGCAACCATAAAGGGCTGCTTTAATAGAAGCGATCTCTCGTAAAGCAACCTTTCCATCTACTGGGGAATTAGCCCAGCCCAGAGCTAAACTGTGCAGGCCCTACAGCTGGACCAAAAAGTCCAGCTTGGGCATGGATTTAGGTCTGGCTGGAGCATATTTCCCCATGCATGATCCCCAGAAAATAGATTACACCAGACCACTGAACACACTGCAATCTATTTCTCTGTGTGATCACACCCTCAGTTTCCACCCAAGTTACAATTCCATAGCCCGATATGACAGAAAAAATCCAGTCTTTGGAATTAGCTGCCCCGGCCTCGTGGCGCAGTGGTTCAATGGCTGTCCTGCGGCCAAAACTGTGCTCACGACCCATGGTTCAATCCCAGGTCGCCGGCTCAAGGTTTCACTCAGCCTTCCATCCTTCCGAGGGTCAATAAAGTGAGTACCCAGCGTGCTGTGGGAGGGGCAATGTGTAGCCTGCATAATTAACTTGTAAAACTGCCAGAGAGTGCTTTAAGTGCTATGTGGTGGTATATAAGTGGCACACTTTGCTTTGCTCCGTGGTCTGAAATGCCATCTCAGATTCACCCCAGAGCAATAATGCAGCATAGGACAGAATGGGACAGCCAGGCTACTACCAGATCCCACAGGAGACAGTTTTGCCAACTCTGCAGACTTTGGTCTGGGCTCTGCCAAAAAAAACTGACTCTGCTGGCAAGCCAGGGTGAGCCCACATTCCCAGTTAACTGGGCAACACTTCTCTGTCTCCTTAATATCCATGGGACAGTCATGAGTGGCCCACCCCTTTCCGTTTGCACCAGCCTTAAGTAGCTCCTTTATCAGCCAGGGCCCATCCGCCAGATGTGCCTAAGGCCTTATCAAAGCAAGCAGTGGGCTGTGCTTGGCCCTTGGCCCAGGGGTTACCAACTTGGCTTTCGCTGTTTCATAAAGCATCAAAGTTCAAAGCAACATAGTTACCCATAACTAGTTACTTTGGGGTTATGTGTAATATAACTAATAGTTACAAAGTTACTTTTAAAGTGTAATGAGTAACACCTCAGTTACTTAGATGCAAGGGAAACGCAGAAACAAGTCAATAATACGCTCACGCGTGCCAAGTGGTCTCAACGTTGGAACACGCTCTCTGAATGCCGAGTGTTCCTATTGTGTCTCGTTCTTCAAACGAGAACGGCTCCTAGCCGCCAGAAACATTTCCTTCCGTCGGGGAAAGAAAATTAATTTGTGATCCTTTGTATTAATCTGTGCAAGACTTTGAAGGGAAAATGATAACCATTGCACTCGCCTCGCGGTTTCCCCCTCAGATGGAAATTACACGAGGCCTTTTTCCCTGGCCTACGAGAAATGCTTATTCCTCCAGAACGACAGAAGGAGTGCAGCGATTTGTTAAGGCACAGCAAAACCTGATTATGTTTTTGCCACAGGGCGGGAAGCAAAAATAATCATAATAAAGTGCCATGACATATCCGAGGGAACGGAACCGAAGCCTCTGAAAGCCAACGGCCGGTTGCGGAAAGAACTTCAGAAACCCGAGATAAACTGGTAATGGAGGCAGAGGCGCTGTTCTCTCTCTCTCAAGAGCAGAGCCATCCTGGAGACCTTTCGCCATCTCTGACTCGATGGAAAATGGAAAACTGAAGCGGATTGCACCTCAGGACAACCTGCAGCAGCTCCTTCTGCCAGAAATGGAATTGCTTTGAAGCTTAATTAGGCAGTGTATTCTTCAGAAAGTGTCTGGCGCTGGCAAATGCTTCTGAATTAAACTGTGGGGTTTAAAGAGAGCGCAGGGGAGAGTGTACGCCCATAGGGTGATTCTCACAACAGCTCCAAAGAGAATATAAACTTCTAAACCCCTGGCGATGGCTGGGAAGCCTAAACACACACAAACACACACACTCAGCAAACTGCGACTCCATTATGCCAGCTGCTTCGAAGCAATGCCTCCGTAGTCAAAGGACTCTAATCAACTGAGGAGCAAAAATGAATCCTTCGGTGTTGACATCAAATTTCGGTGCCGTTGAAGGACAGATGGGCCAAACTCAATCTTTCGGAGATGAGCTTGTTCCAGCTGTTTTACACACACGTTTAGAGAACTGTACTTTGATGTAAAGAAATATAGAGATTAACATTCATCTGCCTGGATCTCTTTATGTATTTATTTTTCAGCATTCTGACAGACTTCCAGCTGGGATTGTTTACCAAGCTCTTACAGGGGCGTTGATTTCCCTTCCTTCACTTTCCACAGGCACAAATTAGTTGTGGGGTTGTGTATATGGGGAGAGAAGAATGGGGAACTGGGTTGTGCAGGGGTATACGTGGTTATGGGGTTATGTTGTGTCCAAATGTTCCTTTTGTACAGAAATTTGTTGTTTTACGAATTACTGCTTTTCAGCGGCCAGGTTGTCACTACCGCACCTTGATATACTCACTGAGTAATTCATTCGGTTGCATTTTATTAGCACCAATGCATTGTCCTTACCATGATGATCAAGTGTAAGGAGGTGTCACAGGAGACCACGACCGAGATAATCCATACTCTTGTGTTTCTGATCACCACGTATGGGTGTGAAAGCTGGACAGCGAAGAAAGCTGACAGGAAAAAAAATTAACTCATTTGAAATATGGTGTCGGAGGAGAGCTTTGTGGATACCCTGGATTTCCAAGACAAAAAAAGTGAGTCCTAGAGCAAATCAAGCCTGAACTTTCTCTGGAGGCAAAAATGTTGAAACTGAGGCTCTCCTACTTTGGGCACATCATGAAAAGGCAGGATTCCCTGGAAAAGACAATCATGCTGGAAAAGGTGGAAGGCGGCAGGAAAAGAGGAAGACTAACTATGAGATGGACTGACTCCCTAAAGGAAGCCACAGGCTTGAGTCTACAACAGCTGAACAGGGCTATTGAGAACAGGACATATTGAAGATCGCTCATTGGGTCACCACCATCGGTCAGAGGACACTTGACAGCCCACACGAACAAACCACAGAACAAACAGAACGATGAGATTTGTTTACTAGAGAGAATATTTCCATCCTTTTAAAAGCCCCACTTAGGTAGCCAGTCACTCACTCACTCACTCAGGGAAAGCTTGCCTGTGAAGAGAGGACTTTACTGCAAAGATGGGGCCAGCCTCACCTCTTGTAGGAGGGAGTTCCAGAGTCTGGGAGCAGTCCTCTTCTGTGGACCCACCAAACTCACCTGGGAAGGTGGTGGGACCAAGAAAATGGCCTCTCCTCTCCTCTTTCAACACTCGAGCAGGCAGAATTCAAAGTGATGGTTCTAAAGCCCTAAACGCCCTGGGCCCAAGCTAATTGAAGGACCTCCTCCCTCTTTATGAGCTTCCTCAAGTGTTCAAATCATCAGGAGAGGCCTTTTTCTCTTGGTTGTAACTTACTGCTTTGAATGTGTTTTTGCTGTTTCGTATGTTTTCTAGTATGGCATTTGTTTGATTATTTTGCACTCATTTCACACGCTAGCAAGGTTATGCTCAAAATCCTCCAAAGCAGGCTTCAGCAGTATGTGGACCGAGAAATCTCAGAAGTACAAGCTGGATTTCGAAGGGGCAGAGGAACTAGAGACCAAATTGCTAACATGCTCTGGATTATGGAGAAAACCAGAGAGTTCCAGAAAAACATCTACTTCTGCTTCATTGACTACGCAAAAGCCTTTGACTGTGTGGACCACAGCAAACTATGGCAAGTCCTTAAAGAAATGGGAGTGCCTGACCACCTTATCTATCTCCTGAGAAATCTATATGTGGGACAGGAAGCAACAGTTAGAACTGGATATGGAACAACTGATTGGTTCAAAATTGGGAAAGGAGTACGACCAGGCTGTATATTGTCTCCCTGCTTATTTAACTTATATGCAGAATACATCATGCGAAAGGCAGGACTGGAGGAATCCCAAGCCGGAATTAAGATTGCCGGAAGAAATATCAACAACCTCAGATATGCAGATGATACTCGTACCACTCTGATGGCAGAAAGTGAGGAGGAATTAAAGAACCTCTTAATGAGGGTGAAAGAGGAGAGCGCAAAAAATGGTCTGAAGCTCAACATCAAAAAAAACTAAGATCATGGCCACTGGTCCCATCACCTCCTGGCAAATAGAAGGGGAAGATATGGAGGTAGTGACAGATTTTACTTTCCTGGGCTCCATGATCACTGCAGATGGTGACAGCAGCCACGAAATTAAAAGACACCTGCTTCTTGGGATGAAAGCGATGACAAACCTAGACAGCATCTTAAAAAGCAGAGACATCACCTTGCCGACAAAGGTCCGCATCGTCAAAGCGATGGTTTTTCCAGTAGTGTTGTATGGAAGTGAGAGCTGGACCATAAAGAAGGCTGACCGCCGAAGAATTGATGCTTTTGAATTGTGGTGCTGGAGGAGACTCTTGAGAGTCCCCTGGACTGCAAGGAGAACAAACCTATCCATTCTGAAGGAAATCAACCCTGAGTGCTCACTGGAAAGACAGATCCTGAAGCGGAGGCTCCAATCCTTTGGCCATCTGATGAGAAGAGAAGACTCCCTGGAAAAGCCCCTGATGTTGGGAAAGTGTGAAGGCAAGAGGAGAAGGGGACGACAGAGGACGAGATGGTTGGACAGTGTCATCGAAGCTACCAACATGAATTTGACCCAACTCCGGGAGGCAGTGGAAGACAGGAGGGCCTGGCGTGCTCTGGTCCATGGGGTCACGAAGAGTCGGACACGACTTAACAACTAAACAACATTTTCTAGTATGGCATTTGTTTGATTATTTTTAGCATTTGTATACTTGCTGTAGTTAGTTTTAATAATGTCTTTTAATTAAGTAAGCTGCCGCGGATCCTTTTTAAGGAGAAAGGAGGGGTAAAAATATTTTAAATAAATGAATAAATACTTCCCCTGCCACTTAGGATTAATAAGAGTATGGGATAAAACCTCAAAAATCCCCATCAAAACACCTTGAAAAGTAATATTTTCAGTGAGACTGAATGGGGTGTAGTGGATGCAGTGATAGACTAGTACTCCACCATTTTTCAGGTTCGTGCCCATCTCTGGTACAAAGTATTAGGCATCTGAAGGAATAAAATTATTCAAAAGCTATTGGGAACCAGTCGGGGCACCAATCACAAGCACTTAGAGCCACGGCCAGTGAAAGTTGTAGAATAGAGATGGGCATGGACCAGATTCGTGGTTCGTGGTTACCGACATACCACGAATCTCAAACCATCACAAACCCCCCCCCCCAAAAAAAACAGACTGGTTTGCAGTTCATTTTTGGGAGTTCATTTTTTGGGTTCATATTACCTGCCCACTTGCGCACTTGTATCTGAGGATGGTGGCAGCAGCAGAGGAGGCAGTGGCCGAGGACGAAGCGGTAGAAGAGGCGGAAGAGGAAGAGGTGGCAGTGGCAGGACCCAATAGGGTGGTGATGGGGGCGGTGGGAAGGACGTAGGTGGGCATCCATTTGGCCAACGCAAAACAAAGTGCTGAAAAAGTTCGGCCAAACAGGATCACCGAACCGGGTTGCCAACGAAACCATGAACCAGCCTGATTCATCTTTTTTTTTCTGGTTCGTTTTTCGGTTCGTGCCCATCTCTACGGTAGAATCATGGCTGCATGCCTGAAGCAACCCTGATTGACCAAATCCATTACCTAGCAGGTGTTTGAGAACATCTGTGAATCTTGAAGAAAGAACAGAGAATGTCAAGACTCTTAACGTGGAAAGAAATAACAACCGAACGCTTAAACTGGATGGAACCTACCAAAACATGGCCTCTGTTTAATTGGAGAACTTGGTTACCTGGAAGTCACTCAACAGGCTGAACAGTGAACCTAGGAAAATGGTGTTTTCACCATGACACACCTTGTGGATGCAGAGAAGAACAAGCAATATCATCCTTATGTCAGTGTCCTCTACACCCTGCAACATGCCCTATAGAAGACTTGATTGTAGCTGCCCAAAAAGCTCTTGATATATTCCTCAGTGGTGTAGTGGTGCTCCTGCCAGGGGGAAAAAAGATCTGAGGCTACACCACACTGGTTCTTGTTTTCTCAAATGAAGATGGCTTGTTTTCAGCCATCCTCTATTCACAGCTGCCCCAATACCTCCAGACGTCTGCTGCAAGAAATCTCAGCTGCTATATGTATGTATTCCTCTTTTCAATGAACCTTGCGCCATCTGCCCCTTTCTAAATTGCAAACAGCAACACAGACGTCGCTTTGTAATTAATCAGGGGGGAAAAAAAATCTGAAGGTATTTAAATGCACAGACACACATCTTGCTCTATCTGGGATGAATCTATTAAGATCCTTCCTTCTTCCTTTACCAGGAGGGAAACTGGTGTTTTTCAGAGGCCAGATTTTATCAGGTTTGAAATCAGCATCACTTAAAGAAAACTGTCTTGTTTACAAATGCCGGATATTGGGCTCTTTGCATCTATTTTCCACTAGCTTTGTACCATGCAAGCGGCTTTAAGAGTGTATTTTTCTTAATCAGGACCTGTCTATCCATAAAAATTGTTCTCTTCTTTATGATAAATGAAACCTTGAGAGTTTAACCTTGGGTGACTGTGAAGGATGAAACGAGGACTCAAGAAATATTATTCTCAGATTTCCCGCCCCCCCCTGCCCAGCCCTTACAAATCATCACAAATTGCAGAAGTTAGGTAGCTATCAAACCCGTTGCAAGTTGAGTACTAGCTATATGTGAAGCTCTTTCCCTTGGCTCTGTACCAGAATAAAGGGCTATTGCAGTTAACCCACTCTGTACCCTTCAGGAGACATTCCAGTTCATGCCAGTCCAAGATCAGTGACAATATCAGCACATTTCCTCGTGTCTGGGCAAAAAGTAAGAACAGAAACCTTCCTGTAAATGAGGGAGGAGTGCAAACAGCTCTGATGGGGCTCTATTGAGTTCCCTAACTGTATGACCCATTCCCTCAAAGTCCATAAATCAATCAGCTTTCACGCACACACTTAAATGGCATTGCACTATTAATAGTGTAATTCTACTTAAATAAATGGTTTTTTCCAGTAGCGATGTATGGAAGTGAGAGCTGGACCATAAAGAAGGCTGACCGCCGAAGAATTGATGCTTTTGAATTGTGGTGCTGGAGGAGACTCTTGAGAGTCTCCCCTGGACTGCAAGGAGAACAAACCTATCCATTCTGAAGGAAATCAACCCTGGGTGCTCACTGGAAGGACAGATCCTGAAGCTGAGGCTCCAATACTTTGGCCATCTCATGAGAAGAGAAGACTCCCTGGAAAAGCCCCTGATGTTGGGAAAGTGTGAAGGCAAGAGGAGAAGGGGACGACAGAGGATGAGATGGTTGGACAGTGTCATTGAAGCGACCAACATGAATTTGACCCAACTCCGGGAGGCAGTGGAAGACAGGAGGGCCTGGCGTGCTCTGGTCCATGGGGTCACGAAGAGTCGGACACGACTTAACGACTAAACAACAACAACTTAAATAAAAGTTGGTCAACCAAGCTGAGTGACTGAACAAACAAAAAAGACTAATAGGACCCCCTTATCTGCGGGATCAGTATTCACTGATTCACTTATCCACAATCTAAAAATATTAAAATATTTTGAAATATTAAAAATATAAAAAGAAAAATCCTAGAAATATATGTGCAGTGATGTCTCACAAGACGAATGCCTCGCGCAACGAAAAACTCGCAAGACGAAAGCGCTTTGCAATTTTTTTGGTGACTCGCAAGACAAATTTTTCTATGGCCGTGCTTCGCAAGACGAACTTTTTTTGGCATTTTTTAAAAAATTAAATTTCAATGCATTCCTATGGGAAACCGTGCTTCGCAAGACGAAAATTTTCGCAATACGAAACGACTCGTGGAATGAATTATTTTCGTCTTGTGAGGCATCACTGTATTTCTAAAGATGAAGTTAACAGAGGGGGGCCACTAGAGGGGGCCAGAGACCATGCGATGTATGGTGTTTGCTAGAGAAATAATTTCCACGATGTCATGATGAGAATGGGCCACTAGAGGGAGACAGAGACGATGCTATGTATATGGTGTTGTTCACTGTTAAAATAGCGTTCACTATAATCCACATTTTTCAGCATCCATGAGCAGAGCCTGGAACATTTATTCTAAATGCAAAAAACAACAACAGGGATCGAGGCTCTTTTTCCCCCTTCTGTAGCTCTGAAAAGAAAGCTCTGAAGAAAATGGAAAGCTCTTTAATCTCTCTAGATTGAGAGCGAAGACCAAAGTCCAACTGAAATGCATGCGGGACTTCCTCTTTGCCGATGATGCAGCTGTTGTTGCCCATTCTGCTGAAGAGCTCCAACAACTTATGAATTGTTTTAGTAAGGCCTGCCAAGACTTTGGATTAACAACCAGCCTGAAGAAAACACAAGTCATGGGCCAGGGCGTGGACTCACCTCCCTCTGTTACCATCTCCACACAAGAATTGGAGGTTGTTCATGATTTTGGTTCAACAATCTCTGACACCCTCTCCCTAGATGTCGAGCTGGATAAACGCATTGGCAAAGCAGCTACCATGTTCTCTAGACTCACAAAGAGAGTATGACTCAATAAGAAGCTGACGGCATACACCAAGATCCAGGTCTATAGAGCCTGTGTCCTGAGCACTGCAGTGAGTCCTGGACCTTTTGTGCACGGCAGGAGAGGAAGCTGAACACGTTCCATAGGCGTTGTCTCCGACGCATTTTTGGTATCACCTGGCAGGACAAAGTTCCAAATAGAGTAGTCCTAGAACGAGCTGGAATTTTTAGCATGTATACATTACTGAAACAGCGACGTCTACGTTGGCTCGAGCATGTCGTGAGAATGGCTGATGGTCGGATTCCAAAAGATCTCCTGTATGGAGAATTAGTGGAGGGAAATCGCCCCAGAGGGAGACCACAGCTGCGATACAAGGAGATCTGCAAGCGGGATCTGAAGGCCTTAGGAATGGACCTCAACAGATGGGAAACCTTGACCTCTGAGCGTTCAGCCTGGAGGCAGGCTTTGCATCACGACCTCTCCCAATTTGAAGAGACCCTTGTCCAGCAGGCCGAGGCAAAGAGGCAGTCCCGAAAGCAGCAAAACCAGGGAGCTGGACAGGGGACAGATTGCATTTGTCTTCAGTGTGGAAGGGATGGTCACTCTCGAATTGGCCTTCTCAGCCACACTAGACGCTGTTCCAAGTCCTCCATACAGAGCACGTTACCATCGTCTCTCGAGATTGAAGAATGCCTAATCAAAATCAATCAGCTCTGAAAAAATGGCTGGGAGAGAAACTGCACAAGGCTTGAGCCCTCCTAATGCCTCTCAGGGGTTGGAGTGTCAGGGGAGATCCTGGATGCTATTGGGCAGTGTGTGTTCGCTTCTCATTTCACCTTCTTAGTTTCAGCAGGACAGCCTACGGCAATACTTTTGATTTCTGTTCAACTCATGACTCGCCACGTTGTAGGATAGATACCCAGTGTGGTGTAGTGGACACCGTGATGGACTACAACTCTGGAGACCAGGGTTTGAATCCCCACACAGCCATAGAAACTCACTGGGGGAGTGGAAGTGGTAAAACCACTCCTTAAATATCTCACTTACCCTGTTAGGGTCTCTATAGGTCGGTTCTGACTTGACCATGTGTAACAACAACCGTCTTTTAAACCCTGTAAATAAATGCTGAACAGGAGGCAAATGAGCTGTTTTGCCATGACTTCACTCCAGAGAGAGAGGACGTTGCATGGCCCCATCCAGAATATTACAAACGCCCCTCATTCAGTCTGGTTTTGCACAATTTTCTGAAAACAATGCACGTTACTAGTTGGAGCAATCTTAACCTCACACTTCTCACACTTGCAACTGCAGAAGAGAACAGTGTTACGTTTCATGGTTTTGAGCTTTGTTATGATTGACAAGCCGGTGGAGGAATCCCCATGTGGCTTATATAGGCCTGTCTACAGGGAAAAGAAGACAGAATGTAAGCAGAAAACTTGGCTCCTGGTTTTGTGCTGGATCTGCAGCCTACATCTTGCTTTGCCAACAGTCTGTTATCAAGTGCAAAGGCTTTGAAGGCTAGCCAGATTTTTTTAAAATATATATCTGAGACATTCTGCTTCCTCCCCAGTCATATCAAATTAGATAACATCTGGGTCACAATAATGCTAGGAAAAATTGAAGGCAGCAGGAAAAGAGGAGGCCCAAATATGAGATGGATTGACTCTATAAAAGAAGCCATGACCTGAGCAGAGCTGTTGTTAGGGAATTTTGGATTTCACTCATTCATAGGGTTGCTATAAGTCAACAACAACAACAACAACAACAACAACAATGGATGGTTCTGAGTCATGTGTCAAGTCTGAATCATTGGGGAAAAAATGCAAGTCAAGTCACTGGTGCAACTTAAGTCTGACTTGACAGTGAGTCTCGCGACTCGAGTCCCCATCCCTGCTCGCTTGTAACTCTCTAGTGGTCCAATGACAGCAGGGTCATCTAACCTACACTTTTGTCTCTCTATACATGGATCATCAGTGGTTGCATTTTCATACGGCACCTGACAACGCAAAGGATCTCTGACTCAACAACATATGCAAAATTGACATGGCCTGGAAACAAAAGTAATTTCTGATGCCCCAGTTCACTCCATCCTCTAACAAACTGACATCCTTTGGATGCCTGAACATTTCATTTTTGAAATCCAAGGCAAGCGATGATAGCGAAGCCAACTGTGAGCAGACATAATCTCATCTGAAACTTTGGAAAGCCATAGTTCTCAGCCAAAGTTGACACTACCAGGCTAAATGGACTGATGGTCTTACCCAGTAGAAGGCAGCTTTCTATTACACAGGAATTTAGCCTGCTGTTTGGTCCACTGTAGGGATGGGCTGGTTTGCTCCTTTGGCTGGCAATCAAAAGACATATTTGCTAGAGTGAACGAGCCTGCCCTCAGAGCGTTTGTAGCCACACCTTTCGGAGTCCTTGTCCAGGGCTACTCTTTTTTTTAGATGTTTGTAGGATGGCTCCATTTGGGTTTGTTTCCAGGATGTGCAACTGCTGACAACAAACCAAAGCACAGCTTCCTGCTTTTAATTACCCAGCGGGTTTCAATTTCCCAATATCATTAGTGGCTTAAACAGACAGCTTAGCCCTTTAGTGATGTTGGGAAATTGGGAAGTTGAAAATCTTCTTCTTTTCTCTGCTCCTCTGCAGAGCAGAGGGAAGAAGCAATTAAAAAAAAAACCCAATTAGGGCAATGCAAGTGCACTGTAACTTTTAGAGAAAAAGAAAAGTGAAGGTTTCTTCCTGGAAGTGGAAAGAGACGGGAGGAGACAAAGAGCAGGCTAATAAGCAGCTTTGTCCCTATGTGACCAAACTGTTCGTTCCAGTAAAGGAGAACTCAAGGTTGCTTGACATCTCTTCAGAGGTTACCTTTTCTTTGTCTTTATCCTTTCTCTCTCTCTCTTTCTGTCTCATAAATAAATCACATTTCTTCATCCAGAACACTCTTGGCAACCCGGGTTTTATACCTCTGCCACCTTCCTTGTGCTTCAGCCTTCTCAGGCACTTTCAGTGGGCGATAGGCGCCCGAGCTGCCCACCGGTGGTGGGGCTCCGTTGAAGGCAGCAAGGGCTCCAGATGTTGCCACTGGATTGGTTCCTGAACAGGATGGATCCCTGGCTCTGCCTGCCCTGGAGAAACATGGCATTGATCATCTGGCTTTCAAGGCTTCCAGCCCGGATCAGACCATGATCTACCAGCAAAGCCTAAGGCTGCCCAGTTTTGAACCAGGCGAGGAACCCTGTGAGTTTGGTAAGTTCATGCCCCAGGCCTTGCAGACTTGCAAAGGCTATTGGGTCATTTCTTTACAACTTTTCTTTAATTTTTTTTCTTAAAGGAGGTGGACCAAACAGGGTCACTTGAGCTGCATCTGCTATGTGGATGCAAAGGCAGATCGGATCTCTTAAGCGCCCCTCTTTAGCTTGCACCAGCCCCACTCCACATGAGTGGTGTAGCCAAGCCCTATGTTTCTGCACTCTCTTCTTTGAGATTAGATTAGGCATCCTTCAGTCTCGAGAGACTATGGTCACGTGCTCTGAATAGAGGTCTTGGAACAGCGTCTAGTGTGGCTGAGAAGGCCAATTCGAGAGTGACCATCCCTTCCACACTGAAGACAAATTCAATCTGTCCCCTGTCCAGCTCCCTGATTTTGCTGCTTTCGGGACTGCCTCTTTGCCTCGACCTGCTGGACAATCTGGACAAAGTGTATCTTCAAATTGGGAGAGGCCGTGATGCACCGCCTGTCTCCAGGCTGAACGCTCAGATGTAAAGGTTTCCCATCTGTTGAGGTCCATTCCTAAGGCCTTCAGATCCCACTTGCAGATGTCCTTGTATCGCAGCTGTGGTCTCCCTCTGGGGCGCTTTCCCTGCACTCATTCTCCATACAGGAGATCTTTTGGAATCCGACCATCAGCCATTCTCACGACATGCCCGAGCCAACGTAGGCATCGCTCTCTTCTAGCACTCAGGAAATCAGCAGGAAAGCAGCCAGGCCAAGGCAGGCCAAAGCATTTCCAGGCAGAGGTCAGAACAGTCACTTCGAGATTTATGTACACAGAGCTCCAGCTGCAGAAGGTGCCCTGCTGAGCGGATGAAATGCTGGTTACATGATGGTGCAAATCAGTCATGCCATCAGGCATGTGACTGCATGCAGCTGGCACTTCCCCAGGTGGATGCCACAGCTTCTGCCACGAGCGTTGCACGCATACATTTTGAACAGAGTCCGAAAATCCCACAGCGATCAGGGTCAATGGATATGTCGGCTGCGGGGTTCTGTGACCCACGGTCGAGAAAAGCCTCTCTCTTATTCTTTCCTGATGTTCCACCTGTTGGCCATTCTGTCTTGGCCCTTGATGCTTCTGCTACTCGGGGCTCTTGCCAGCACTGGAACGCGGTCGCTGACCGTATATTGTCCAGCAATACGTGTTTGGAAGATGGGAAGGGTTCAACCAAGGTACCGCCAATCAGCAAACCAGGTTGCAAATAGATATTGCCTGCTTTCTAGCAACTTGGGAGCGCGATACCCCTGCCCACCCAGGTCACCAGGGCTGTCCTATCAGCAGTGTCCCATCTCATGAAATTTGCAATGGAGGGTCTCCACCATGAACGCATTGATGGAATTCCACCACCAATTTGAGCAACAGCAGCTCTAAAGATGCAAGATAATGAAAAAGAAAGAGTCCTTCTAAGCAAAGGTCCTTCTAAAGGGTGTCTCCCGAAACCACAACATTTGACTCCAAAATCTAGGGTTGGCATTCCCTGAGGTTTCAGGTTCAAAGTCCTGAGACCTGGATAATGTGTTGGAAGTTTTTACAACCTTGCATGCTGCCTTGAGGTGTGGCTGGGAGGGACCTTTCTGGGGTCGGGTGACTGTCAATCTATCCAGAACTAACCAATCGTTCCTTCCTTGCCTCTGAATGCGAAGCGAGCTCCGCCTCTCTGCTTTGGAGGCCTTTTCCCTCTCTAGAGTCTGTCAAAGTCTGCTTGCTGAAAGCAGTCATGTTGGTCCATTTACTGTTTGATCTGTTCAACTGTAAATAAAGAAAATGTTTTTATTCTTTTTCACCCCTACAAATGTTTCAGAGTGAGTTCTTGAGACTGCAAGTGACAGTTAAGGAGAAAAGGGGGTGGACTAACCCCGGAGGAACTTGAAGCTATTCTGCTCTATAAATCCCTGGACTTCTTGCTGTGCTGCTAGAGGAATTTAACCACAAATTTGAAACTCTGCAATGTAATGGTCTCAGGCTTTGGCAAGGCAACGCTATGTTGTGACCTCTGTTGATGTCCGTCTTCCGACAGGGGCCACAGATATTCCAAAAGCCCCCGTCAGAATGACCAAAGGTGAGGGTTTCCGGGAGTTACAGGCCAGTAACACCTGAGAACCCACAGGTAAGGAACTCTTGGTCTCTAGACTGAGGAGAAGGATCTCATTAACTTTACAGAGGGCCAAGCTCTGCTGGAAACCATCCTCTCCAACTTTTGCAAAAAGTCTCCGGTGAAATGAAGCACAGAGCTAGTCTGTCCTTCAACTCCCGCTTGGGTGAGTCCCCTGGCATGTTCAGACCACTAATGGGAACGGCAATGGATTTATGTTAATAGAACTCGCAGTTTCCATAACAGCCTTGTAACATTATTTTTGCCGGAGAAACAGCTGAATGGAAAGCCCCCCTCGTTGCGGTCTCTCCCCCTGGCATCCCATTTCTCTCCCTTGTGCTGGAAGGAGAATGCCCCTTGTTTATTGATGTTCTAGGTCTCAACACACTGGCCGGAAAGTCCTGGGCACTCTGCCAGGGCTGAGCAAATCATAATGAATAAGAATGTCCCTGATTTCAGCTGGGAACAAACGAATTCTCAGAACCACTCAAAGTCCTGAGGAGAGAGCCCCAACTCATTACTGGTGACTTTGAAACCTCCTTCGATGCCTGCACGGCATTCTAAGTGTTTTCTTCTTCATTTTGGCAATTTAAAGGGGTATCTTCCTTCCTTCCTTCCTTCCTTCCTTCCTTCCTTCCTTCCTTCCTTCCTTCCTTCCTTCCTTCCTTCCTTCCTTCCTTCCTTCCTTCCTTCCATCCATCCATCCATCCATCCATCCATCCATCCATCCATCCATCCATCAACAGCTTCTTCCTTCCTTCCTTCCTTCCATCAACAGCTTCTTCCTTCCTTCCTTCCTTCCTTCCTTCCTTCCTTCCTTCCTTCCTTCCTTCCTTCCTTCCTTCCTTCCTTCCTTCCTTCCTTCCTTCCTTCCTTCCTTCCTTCCTTCCTTCCTTCCTTCCTTCCTTCCTTCCATCAACAGCTTCTTCCTTCCTTCCTTCCTTCCTTCCTTCCTTCCTTCCTTCCTTCAACAGCTCCTTCCTTCCATCAACAGCTTCTTCCTTCCTTCCTTCCTTCCTTCCTTCCTTCCTTCCTTCCTTCCTTCCTTCCTTCCTTCCTTCCTTCCTTCCTTCCTTCCATCCATCAACAGCTTCTTCCTCCCTCCCTCCCTCCCTCTACTCCTTCCTTCCTTCCTTCCTTCCTTCCTTCCTTCCTTCCTTCCTTCCTTCCTTCCTTCCTTCCTTCCTTCCTTCCTTCCTAAACTTTGGTGCTAGTGGTTTTTTCTAGGAGCCATATTTAGAGGTGTGCAACCTACCTCCGTTTTCTTAGTTTGCTTTTCTTATTTAAGAACTCTACTGGTTTGCAACTCCTTCATTAAAATCACATCTTTTGCAATCTGTTGTATAACAGAATATTTTGTTTCTCGACTCACGTCCATTGTCTTTGCGGGAATGGGTGGACAGAGTTTCATCCTTTGAGCATGGTAAACCACTTGTAGAAAATCCTACTTTCCTTGAAAATCCTTTTACAGTCACCTTAGAAGAATCATAGAATTATCAAATAATGAAGTTGGAAGGGGGCCCATAAAGCCATCGAGTCCAACCCCCTGCTCGATGCAGGAATACAAATTAAAGGATATCTGCCAGGTGGTTGTCTAAATTTCTCTTGAATGCCTCCAGTGTTGGAGCACTCGCCAACTCCTGAGGTAATTGGCTCCACTGTCGTACTGCTCTAACAGTTGGGAAGTTTTTCCTGATATTCAGCCGAAATCTAGCTTCTTGTCACTTGAGCCCATTGTTGTGTGTCCTGCACTCTGGGATGATTGAGAACAGATCCTGCCCCTCTTCTGTATGACAGCCTTTCAAGTATTTGAAAAGTGCTATCCTATCTTTCCGCAGTCTTCTTTTCTCCAGGCTAAACATGCCCAGTTCCTTCAGTCTTTCCTCATAAGGCTTGGCTTCCTGCCCCCTGATCATCATCCTTCTTGCCCTCCTCTGAATTTGTTCCAGTTTGTCAGCATCCTTGAAATGTGGTGTCTAGAACTGGACACAGTACTCAAGGTGAGGCCTAACCAGTGCTGAATAGAGGGGGACGAGCACCTCGCGGGATTTGGAAACTATACTGTACATCTGTTAATGCATCCTAAAATAGCATTTGCCTTTTTTGTAACCAGAATCGCACTGTTGGGTTCAGATTCAGCCTTCGATCTACAACAATTCCAAGATCCTTCTCACTCATAGTGTTACTGAGCCAAGTATTCCCCACCTTGTAACTGTGCATTTGGTGTCTCCCCACCCCCCACCCCCTGTAGAACTTTGCACTTTTCCCTGTTAACGTTCATTCTGTTGTTTTCAGCCCTTGGAAACTGCTTAATGGCACACAACAACCACCACACAATAATTACACAGCAGTGGAAGATCATGCTGGGCTGGCCTTCCTAATGGCTGCCACCCAGCCTCCCCCAAACCATTCGATGCCCATGATTTTATATGATTCTGGGTCAGCTTTCCCCGAGCTGGTTCCCTTCAGATGTTTGCTTGTTATCTTTATATCCTGTCTCTTCTCCGACAAAATCAAGGAAGCATACATGGTTCTCCTTCTCCTCTCTTTATCCTTATAACCACCCTGTGAGGTTGGTCAGGCTGAGATAGCATAACAAGCGCCAGGGCGCCGAGTGAGTTTCGTGTCTGTGTGGAGATTAGAACCCAGGTCTCCAGAGCCACAATCCAGCGCTTTAATCACTACACTGCAGTGACCTACAGATGGAGATACAGCCCGTACATATACATCTATTGAGTTATAAACCCCATAATCTTTTAACGGGCTGCTGCAACTGCCCTATTTTTTTCCCCAGATGCCAAGAATGTGGACCGTCACCTCCTTTCCACACAAGTGTGACCCCAGCTGTAGGATGCTGATTTCTGAGTGAGAAAAAGAGAGGAAAATTAAATAAGCTGGTTTCCTCACTGCTCTTCCATGCCTAATCTCCAAAGCTGCATTGCACTTAAAAAAAAAATAGAAATATAATAATAGTCTTCGAACTGCAGAGCTAGAAGGGACCCCATGGATCATCTAGTCCAGCCCCTGTTAAGGAGGCCCCGTGGGGAATCGAACTCCCAGCCTCTGGCTCCCTAAACCACTGAGCTATCTAAAGATAATACTGGAAACCTATTTCACAGACCTTTTTGCAAATGGTATGTAGAGGCACACCATATAAAAGCATATTTCTGGTTTCTTGCCTGCAGTCTTCATTTACATTGATTCTTGAGCTAAGGTGTGAGACGTCTTTAACAATTTTGATTTCTGAAAGTCAGCTGGCTGGTGCAGGAGATGTTTTTAATGTCTGTCTGTCTGTCTGTCTGTCTCTTTCTCTCTCTGTCTTTTTCTGTCTCTACCAGCAGTGGGCAAAGGGTGGCATGCAGGCTGCATGTGACTCCGAAGGGCATTTTTATTGCTTTAAAACACACACATCCCCATCCTCTTGACACTGAAACCCATTCTGGGGAGGCCACAAAAATTGGTTTTGCCATCCCTACGTCCTGCCACGGGCCTTGCTTCTTGAAAAATGTAGAATAGGTTGTGGGGAAGGCCAAAAAATCAACATCAATGCCTCCCATCAAAACTGGAGGTGGACACCTGGCCACTGCTAGTTCTGTTTTCTTTTTGTTTGTAAATCTGGATTAAATTGGCATTGCTGTAACTGGCGTAGCCCTTTGTGTGTGGGGGGGCAATGAACCTTTTCCCCCTACGCCCACTGAAGCCGCCCATTCCAACTCTTCCTTCCATCACTGTCTCCAGGTATAATTCTGGATATGTCTGAGCAACTTTACTTTGGGTGCTAAAACACTCAGCCAGTATCGAGGATAAGCTTGGGGAGTTATAGATCCGGAAAGGAACTTTCCAGGCTGTGGATCTGTGCCTGTTTTTGCACCAATGTGCAGCCCAATCTCCCACATATGCAAACATGCCTAACATGTCTGCAGCCTGGCATGTAAGACCGCGAAAGTGCATTGGGTGGTGACACGGGAGAAGGCCTTCTCTGTGGCTGCTCCCAGACTCTGGAACTCCCTCCCACCGGAGGCCTGCCTGGCCCCATCTTTGCTGTCCTTTTGCAACCAGGCAAAGACCTCCCTCTCCAGGCAGGCTTTCCCTGAGTGACTGGCTGTCTAAGAGAGGTTTTTCAATGGATTATTGTGTGTTGTTGCTTTTAGGTATGTTTTTAGTATTGATTTTATTTACCATTTTATATATAATACTTGTTTAATCCTTTTAAAATATTCGTAGGCTTACTGTTTTTGCTTTGAAATATTGTCTTTTTTTAATGATGTAAGCTGCCTTGGGTCCTTTTTAAAGGAGAAAGGGGGGGCTGCAAAAATATTTTAAATAAATGAACCCTAAGTCAGTAGCTTGCTGAGGTTTTTATATGCCTGCCTGCATCCGCTTAGATAGGGCAGTCATCTATGTCACACTGTCAGTCTGGAAAAGAAAATGGGAGGATTTAAAAGGAGAGGAAACTGAGGGAAGCTTTAAAAAAAAAGAAAGGAAGGAAGGAAGCTGATTTCCAGTATCTGACTGCCTAGAAGTCATTTCAGTCCCCACAGGTGACCAGGCATGTGGTGGTTTCCAAAGATGTGTAATTAGGACCCTTGGCTGCATTACAATATCTGTGCCATTCATGTCTCCTGAACTGCCGTTTAGGCTTAGTTCAAAGCTATTAAGGGATCCCTAGATTGAAGTCTCTTTCTCTTCTCAACCTGAAATGGGAGAACTGGAATATAAAAGCCCCATGATGAGCATCCTGTGGCTGCCTTCAGAGTGTGCGATGTAACTTGGAAAAGCAACTTTTTCAAATACTCGGTGGGAAGACTTTTCCTCAGGAGTGTTACCCTTACAGTATACTAGACCAGTAGCTCTTAACCTTGGGTCACCCAGTTGTTCTTGGACTGCAGTTCCCAGAAGCCTTCACCACCAGCTGTGCTGGCTGGGGTTTCTGGGAGTTGCAGTCCAAAAACTGCAACTCCCAGAGGTGACCCAAGGTCGGGAACCACTGCTCTAGATGGTGCAGATGGACGGTCAGAAAGAAAGCTGGTAGTTACTGTTTCTGCCTGTGGATTAACGGAGGCACATGGCAAGCCCATAGAGGAAACAGACGGTTGGACTACCGGTTCCACTTTTTGTGATGTCATAGCAGGTTTCACCTTCTTCTCTTTCTGGGACAGGGGCCACATGGACCAGTGAATGGAGAGGATGGGGAGCTGTGAGTCACGAGTCGCTGTCAAGTCACATCAGTGACTCGGCTTGGGGTTTTGGGATTTTTTTTAAAAAAATTATTTTTTGAAGACTTGGACTCGCACTCGTGTCTCGGAGCCATCTTCTCCAGTCATGTTGTAGAGTCCCTATGGGCCTCCCTCCCTACTCCTCTGACTGTTGCCACCAGTGCCATCCTCAGAGGCAGCAGGCCCTGTTACCCCTTCCAGGAGCCGGCCGCTGCCTCCACCCATGCACCGGTCGCTCAGGTGATAGGCTGGCGCATACACGGAGGCAGGGGCTGGCTCCAGGAAGGGAAGTCGCCCTGCTCTTTCTGCACATGTGCATGTGCTGGCTCGGCTTCTCTTCCAGGCCCACTGTCTGCGCACGCGCCTCCCGAGGGGGCAGAGCCTTCGACAAGAGACTCGGGCTCAGGACTCAAACTCAAAGTCTCGGACTCGGACCGGAAGACTTGCCAACATCCCTGGTGAAGGGTCTATATACTACAAAACCTTAGAATTCCAGTTTCCAGTGATCCAGGCTGCCTTTGTGCTAATGGGTGGTTTTGAACTAGTCACAGCAACCTCATTGACCTTCCATTCTTTGAGTCCCGATGAAGATAGCAAGCCGGCAAGGTCTTTGGTTTCATGTAGAAGTGGCTGATGAAGCTTCTGTTGGGGACAATGGACCAGAAAAGCAACACACTGACTCCCTCACATACTGGCCCTGCTGCGCGTGGTCCTTTGAGACCTGGTGCCCTATGGATGGCCAGTCACTTGGGGGCTTTAGCCAAAAGGTTCCCCGTCCTTTCAGATGCCTGTTATCACTTTCAGATGAAAAATAACGGCTGCTCTCAGACAAGGTAAAGACGGAGGAAGCGGCTGGGCAGGGCTAAGTTTTCGTATTAGAATTGCAAGGCGTGATGGGTCTTAGAGTCTCCCTGCCTATTATCTCCCCTAATAGGGCATCTCTGAGGAAGCTACCAGCCTCATGATACCCAGAAAGCTCAGCCCCACGGCTAATGAGGCACTGAGGTTTGGCTACCCAACCCATGCCCTTCTCAAGCTGGCATATACCATTTTCCTAGTCAATGTCCTTCTCTGCTTGAAATATGTATTTCAAAATAGGTGCTACAAGCACTCGCAGGAACCTGGAAGGGATCAAATCCTGCAACCTCAGCCCTGGCTGGAGACATTCCATCAGGAAGGAAGCAAAAAGGTTGCCCACGCTTTTCCTGGAAAATCTCAGAGTCCCCTCTCCCAGCAAATCTGAAATCTGTCAGAAGAAATCGGCCAGCCGCCTCAGGTCCTTTCGAGGAGAAAGGCAGGGTAAAAATATTTAAAATAAATAAATAAAATGGAGAAAAATGGCTACCTGCTGGGTCCTCTTCATGCTGCTCTATTTTTCTTTGGAAAGAGAATAATATCTGGTTTGTTTGCAATACTCTGTACTGCGTCTATGTAGAAATGCACGCTTTTGAGTGAGCGTTATAGCAGTACAGAAACAAGCAGGCAGGCAGAGATCGTGCTGCAAACACAACAGAAGCACCCCAAATTCTTAAATGAACTGTCTAGCAAACATTCAAATAGATGCTTTCTATTTCAACTCTTGGGTTTTGTGCAAATAATTTCCTTTCAGTTTATCCTTCGACTGGCAGATGGGTGTTGCTCACACACCCCAGACATTTGGGACCGCCAATTCCTTCTTGTCCCTCGAGCTCAGCCCCTCAGCAAGTTTTGGTCTCCTTCGGCAGCACTGTCCTTTCAAATGTCTATATACAGTACATTAAATAACAGAAGATGAGCACCACTGGATGTAACTTCCATTGGAAATCAAAGAACCAGCCCAACGAGCCTCCCGAAACTGCTCTTGAAACAGGAATATATCCGTGAAATTGCTCTCTTATTTGACAATAGCATCAATTTTCACAGCACTGCAGCATACTTATGATATATAAATGGAGTTTGCTGTCAAATTAAACACCTTTGCTCTAGTATTTAATGAAGGACAGGGTTGGTTTATTGCTCTGCATATTCCTCAGCTATGGATGTTATTTCTTAAATGAGCAACATGGGGGGAAAATCATCCAGACAGATTAAATTTAAACTTCATACAGAAGGACTAAAATATGATATTGATTCCCCCCCCCCCCCCCTCAAAAAGGCCTCTTCGGTGAGAAGCTAGTACAGTGAGGCTAAGATCGCTTGGTGGAAAAGCATATAGGATTTTATTCAAGCTGTGAAGAACTTACCCCCTCGAGGGCTGAATTAATTTCAGCCAGAGTTTTTCCAAAGAAGAAAAAAAGACAATGGGGAAAAAAGAGAAAAGAAATAACAAATGAATATGAAGCCTTCACATTATCTGCTGTAGGAACTGGGCAACAAAACTAAAGTGACAGAACCCAGAAAGTAACTTTTAGCTTATTTTTTTAAACCTCTAATAAAAAAATATTACTTAGGGGAAATCTCCCTGTTTTAAATGCTCTGGCGGAAAAATGAAACAGACCCCTACAACTCTCAGAATTTTTCTTAATAGAAAAATTCTCTTTATTTTTCTAGGCATTTGACTGTTTTCTTTATTTTTATGAGAAATGTCCACCTGTTGCTTAAGATAGGAAGACTTGAAGGTTCTTGAGCTCCACAAACTGAAGCCTTTTGCAAAAGACCATAGGACTTCCAAAATTGGTCCCGAGTGCCAGTATGAAATGGAGACCACATTCTGCCATGGGAAAATCCACTTACTGGGCTTTTTTTCCCCATTGTGGTATTGTCCCCAGTAGTTTTGGGGTTGTTCTGGGTTGTTCTTATTTAATTTATTTTTATTTAAAATATTTTTACCCTGCCTTTTCTCCTTAAAAGGGACCCAAGGTGGCTTACATCATTAAAAGAAAACATTTAAAGCTAAAATCAGTAAGTATACAAATAGTAAAAATGGTCAACCACAACACTGTAAACCAAAACAACATCAAAATCACATTGAAAACAATCCTTTTAATAACCTAATTCAGGAAGCCAGTCACGGAGGGAAACCTTGCCTGAAGAGAAAGGTCTTCATCTGCTTGCAGAAGGACAGCAAAGACGGGACCAGGCTGGCCTCCTGTGGGAGGGAGTTCCAAAGTCTGGGAGCAGCCACAGAGAAGGCCCTCTCCCATGTACCCACCAAACATACCTGGGAAGGTGGCAGGACTGATAAAAAGGCCTCTCCTGATGATCTTAACACCCGGGCAGGCTCGTAATGGGAGATACGGTCCTGGAGATAGCTTAGACTCAAGCTGTTTAGGGCTTTATAGATTAGAACCAGTACTTTCAATTGTGCCCAGAAATGGATCGGCCCCCAGTGAACCAGCTGAAACGGGGGTGGGTCGTTCATGTGATCCCTGCGTCCACCCCAGTCAGCAATCTGGCTGCTGCATTTTGGATCCGCTGAAGTTTCTGGATACTTTCCAGAGGCAGCCCCACATTAAAGTCCATTGCAGTAATCTAGCTGGGATGTAACTAAGGCATGTGTCACTGTGGCCAGATCAGACCTCCCCTGGTTGTTGTTGTTTTTTAATTGCAGATGTGAATACGTGTTACTCTGTTACATACGAAAACATCACCAGTTGAATTTCTGGCTCTTTTTCTTTTATTAAGCATACAGGACATTCATCTGTGTACGTTTGTGAAAACAACTTATCTGTGTATACACATGAAAAAAGGATTGAACAAATTTTACACAGGGAGAGAAATTTTAGCCATGCAATGCTACACACCCACTGAGACGTTCACCTCCACTGAGTCAGAGGAATTTATTCCCAAATGGGCATAAGATTACCTATTTATCTCACTTATAGCCCACTCCATTGATGGAAAGGCTCTCAGAACCTTTACTTACCCATTTTAAAAAAGCTGTTCCTTGCCTGCTGGCTTACATCCTAAAAAGAAGGAAGGCAAAAGGAGAGGGGGAGATAAAGCAGGGATATTTAGATGCCCGTTTTTAATGAGTTTTCTCAGCCATTACAGAATGGCTGTGTGATGGCAATGAGAAAAAATAATAATCAAAGGTTGCTACAGTTACTCAAGGGTAACTTTCTGGTAAGCAAGGTGAATTGCAGATGTTAGGTTGGCCATTGACATTTTAAATAGGCCCCTGCCCCCTGCCGCTCTTCATATCCCAAAATACGAGTTTGACAAGAAGGGCAGGGGACATCTAGCCATTTCTGGTCTCAGATTTTGCATGTTTGGTAGTCTCTGCAGCCTTGGGCATTAAAAATGGCTCCTGGACTCAGCAAATGACCCACTGTGAGTGAGCTCTTTAGCTCCTGGTAGCTTTGCTCTCCTCTTCTCCCTCTGTCTACTGGAATAGCTGCTGAATGCTTGGGAAAGAGGTGAAGCTTGGTGGACCACAAGAGCTTAAAAGGTCGATTACACATAAAAGGAATTCCTTGTATTGCTCTTTACTTTTCAGCCAGGTTGCCATTAATACTGGTTCCCCCTAGTGGTCAATTTTGATACTGCCCCTTGAAAATAAAAACAAAATATTATGGACCATGTAGAATGCGGAGGAGAATTGCTAGCAGAAAATTACACAAATGACATTAGAGGTGAAAAGGGAAACAGGCCCCTGATGTTGTGGTTGACACCGCCAGTGTAGTTACGGAAACACAAGAGGCATGTCCAAACTTAGGAAGAGCGAGATAATCTCTGTATAAAAAGGATGTGTCACTGGAGACCAAGACCATCCACACTCTTGTATTTCTGACTATGGACTACGTGGGCGTGAAAGCTGGATGGTGAAGAAAGCTGATAAGGAAAAAAAAAATTGATTCATTTGAAATGTGATGTTGGAGGAGAAGCTTTGTGGATGCCCTGGACTGCCAGAAGTGGGTCCTGGAGCAAATCAAGCTTGAACAATCTCTAGAGGCAAAAAAAAAACAAAACTTGATGGAACTGAGGCTGTCTTACTTTGGGCACATCCTGCGAGGGCAGGACTCCCTGGAGAAGACCATAATGCAGGGAAAGGTTGAAGGCAGCAGGAAAAGAGGAGGGCCAAATATGGGATGGACTGACCCCCTAAAGGAAGCCATGGGCTCAAGTCTGCAATTGCCGAGCAGGGTTGTGGAGGATGGGGCATTTTGGAGATCGCTCATTCCTAGGGTTGCCATGGGTCAGAGGAGACTTGGACAGCACACAAGAGCAAACCTTGTCCTTATGAAGGGCTCAGAAAAAAATATGGGGAAATATTCCTTTATTCCTTGTAGTTCACAAAACCTGAGCAGGGCAATGGAGGGCCGGGCATTTTGGAGGGTCGCCCTAAGTCCCAGGCGACCTGACACCTCTAACCAGCAAAAGTGGTGGGCGAATGTGTGTAACTTTTTTAAAAAATATGAATTCTCCTTTGTCGGGGATTTCAAAATAAAACCAGTCAGTCCAAACACAGCAGGCTCGGAAGAGGGCACACGACGGAGGCAATGAAACCTTCCACGGGAAGGAAAATCTCGTCGTCGTCGTCCCTCCGCGCGCGCCCCACTCCGCGTCCGAGAAGGGAGGAGACGTTCCTCCTTCTGCCTACAGCTCCCAGAATCCTTCGCGCGGGCAGGCGGCATGGCGGGAGGAGGAGGAGGAGGGGCCTCCGTCCGTCCATCCCCCCCCCCCCTCCCACCTACCCCACAGGGACGTTTCCGAGACAAAATGGCGGCGGCTCGAGTTGGCCTGACGGGCGCCTGAGAGGGAACCGGAGCGAAGCGGTGGGGCCGGGTCGTGTCGGGAAGGGACCGCCCGCCCGAGGTCGCTGATCAAGCGGAGGCGGCTCCTCCTCAGAGCAGGAGGCGGAGCGGGCCAGGCTCGCCTCGGCCTCTTTCTTCGCCGCCGCCTCCTCCTCGGGGCCTACACAGGCCTTCCCGCCTCAGCTTCCCCTCAGCCGCCATCATGGCGGCCACGGCCGCGGCCTCGTCCTCCGCCTCAGGGGCCGCGGGCGCTCCGGCCTCTTCGAGTGGGGCGGCCTCGGGCAGCGGCGGCGGCAGCGGGGCCTCGGGCTTGACCGCTTCGCTTACGGGCACCATGAACAGGAAAAAGAAGCCCTTCCTGGGCATGCCGGCCCCGCTGGGCTACGTGCCGGGCCTGGGCCGCGGGTGAGCACCACCGGGTCGGGCGGCGAGGGAGGCCTGGTGGGGTTTTCGCCCTGGGTGGGTGGGTGGGGACGGCGACGAAGGCCCTCTTTTCTCTTTAAGACCGAAGTGGCCCGGGGTCTAGCCTAGGATTCAAAATGGTAGAGCCCGACGAAGAGGGCCTCTGAGCATGAGCAGAGTCCCTGCCCTCTTGAGCTCTTTGGAAGCGCTCCCGAGGGCCGGTTCCCAAGGAGGTAGCTCCGTGGCTCTGTCTCAACATGTTGGCGAAAGAAAGAAAGAAAGAAAAAGGGGTGGGTGGGTGGGAGAAGGAAAGCAAAATATTGTAGCGCTTTAAAGATTTAAACAGGTTTTATTTCCCTGTGAGTTTAATGGGTTTTGAGCCACAAAGGCTCACAGTAAAATGAAATGCGTAGTCTTTAAAGTGCTGCAATATTTTTGTGTCTTTCCTCCTGCTTTTGGAAAGGGCCAGGTAGCTAATGCATGTGCAGAGTGCCTTTGCTTTCTGATAGGAAAACCCTTTTTTAGATTGCCCGTAAAAGGCCGATAAAGGCGTGCATCATTGTGTGTAAATTTCCAGCATCTCTCTGCTGTGTGTATGTGCAGTCAAATCTTTCTGTTTATAGTTGTTATGGATAGGTTTTCGTATAGATTCCGTGCCTTTTCCTAATGCTAAGGTGACTTTTCTTTTAGGAAAAAAAACCCACACTATACAGAAATTTGCTTGAGATACAACATTCTGAAGCAAATGCAGTAAAAGACTATGCATTTGTAACTAGGAACTCATGCCACTGGAGATCCTGAGGGGAAAAGATGAAATTAAAATTATAGACATTCTCCCAGGGTTTTCTGTGGTTTAATTCTGCGGAGGTGGGCCTGCCCTTGTGATTATCCCTGGTGTTGATAATGTACTTGTTTACGATTTCTGGGGATCCTGTTGATATGAACTGACCTTATGCATGGGATACATGCCATAGCTGGGTTCCTGAATTACTCAACATTGTCCTCAGTAATCATGGCTACACACTTATTTGAGAAGAAGCTACTGTTGATCTTGTGTGGGAGAAATTACTTATGTGGCCAAACTCTGTGAATATGACAGATTTGGAAATAAGCCCATGAAGGTTATCCTGCACACCCCAAAATTAAGAGTGCTTTCTCCAGGACCTGTGTCACTCATTTGTGTCATACTGATTATCTGGGAAAGAAAAGGTTGGTGCTTTTAATTTATACAAACTTTGCTCAAAGTGAGTCTTCTATGTCACCAATCAATAGTTCTCTGCCAGCTTAAGTTTAGGAGGATGTTTGATGAGACCTGAAGAACCTTTATCCAGTAACGTGTTAGCATTTTATCATATAGTGTTGGTTTCTTTCATTTCTGTCTAGTGCTACGGGATTTACTACCCGTTCCGATATTGGTCCTGCTCGTGATGCAAATGATCCCGTGGATGACCGTCATGCTCCACCGGGGGAAGAGGACTGTTGGAGATCAGATGAAGAAAAACCAGGCAGCAGATGATGATGATGAAGATCTGAATGATACCAATTATGACGAGGTAAAACCTCTGTGGCCTTCTTGCACTGATTGATGTTGAAGATTGAATCTACATTATGCTGGGATCACAGGCTCTTTCAGCCTGATAGCGTCTGCTCTATTGGGCCATATTTCTTCTCCAAGGTCTTTGACAGAGATATTTTCAAGTTCTCTTGCCTGGTCCTCTTTTAACCAGCGATGGCAGGGGTTGAACTGAAGATATTTTGTTTGTAATGTCCATGTTCTATAATTCACTTTCTGGTGGGTTATACTAATAATAATTGCATGCCATCAAGTTATGGTAGCCCTTCTCAGGGTGTCCGAGATATAAAGGACTCAGAAATGATTTATTGTTCTCTTCTTGTAGTAGTGCTGTGGCTCTGTGTAACGTGCCCAAGACCACACAGGCTAGTTCTTCTCTTGGGAGGCACATTGGGGAAGTGAACTCCTAACCCTTATTTCCAGTGCCACGTGTTCCACCTCACTTAGTTATTCAGCTGAATTGTTGTAGTGAAGCTCATTGTTAAATTGGGCTTGTTTATTGGGCTGGAATATGGTTCTCGTAGTTAACACCACTAATTTGCCATTCCCAGTTCAATGGATATGCTGGAAGTCTGTTCTCCAGTGGGCCATATGAAAAAAGATGATGAAGAAGCAGATGCAATTTATGCTGCTTTGGATAAAAGAATGGATGAAAGGAGAAAGGAAAGAAGGTAAGGCTGCTTTTCAAGTCTGTGATATACCATTAACTGGCTGTTTGAATCTGAGGCTTTTATTTTAATTTTTTAATCCACCCCCTGCATTTCTTGTATTTACACGCTGCTCAGGGCATTGTTAGAATTAGGGCTGCTGCATCTCTGATTCAGATGCTTAGCCTGAGCTAATTGCTGTTTACTGTACTTTTTATTTTCTAGAGAACAACGCGAGAAAGAGGAGATTGAGAAGTACCGAATGGAACGGCCAAAGATTCAGCAGCAATTCTCAGATCTGAAAGTAAGGAAAGAAATGTAATCAAAAAAGTGTAGGAGGTGCACCAGCAGTTTTTTCGGGGGGGGGGGGGGGGGGGGGAGAACAGAAAAAAAAAAGATGTGATATTATTAGATCTACATGGATTTTGGGAGAACTTCAGTCTGGGATACATGATTTAAAATACTTGTTTTTGTTCCTCCTTTGCAAAACAGAAGTGACTTAAGTGGTTGGGGATGAAAGAGAGTGCACTGACATTGTTACTTTAAGTTGTATTTTGCTGAAATTAGAGTATAAAACTCATAATTTCAGGTTAGAGCAAATTTCATGGTCTTGTATCTGTCACCTTAATTTCTGCCCAGCAGTTGGCTGAAGCCAACACAGAATGAACCATGACTATGAACTTGCTCAAATATAGACAGATTGGCCTCTGTTGTGCTCAGAGGGATGAAATACAAAGATTGACATTCAAGGGCTGGAGGAAACAGATGCCTGATTAAAAAAAGAATGGAGGGATGATGACTTCATTCATGGCTGCGGCAAACCTCATCTGTGTTAAAGAGAGAGGAAGCTTGTGTCCTTTTGTAAGAAAAGCAGGCAGCCAGAGGAAACCTTGTAGAGGCGAGGACACTGTTTTCCAGAAAGCCAGAGAAATCAAGGACAGTGAAATGAGTAAGTGGGTGAAATGAATTCAGTACTGTAATAATGTTTATTCTTCCTAGAGAAAACTGGCTGAAGTTACTGAGGAAGAGTGGCTGAGTATCCCTGAAGTTGGTGATGCTAGGAACAAACGTCAAAGGAACCCACGTTATGAGAAACTGGACCCCTGTTCCTGACAGTTTTTTTGCAAAGCACTTGCAGTCAGGGGAGAATCACACATCTGTGGATCCCAGACAGACGGTGAGGAAAGGAAAGTGTTGATGGGACACTAGTGAAAGCTGGTTCATCTGGAGTTAACTCAAATAAACATGCCAGTGTTGTTGTGCAGAAGGCAGGTAGCTGTTCCAGTCATCTATACAAAGCCTAATTGGGATAGTATCTGAAGGTTGGGCAAGCAGTGAAGACGGAAGGGTTCTCTCCCTCAAACCTTGAGCATGAACAGGGGCAGTGCATGCAGATTTTGTTATTCTTATTTTGCCTAGTCTTCTGATAGCTTTTATTTGTTCTGAGTTAACATGAGTCATAACCTGTGGAAAAACTGGGTAAAATGCTTGAAATATTTGCAAGAATGATATTCAAAGCATATTCCTCTATGCCAAGCGTCTGAAAAGTACGTCCTAACACCTGCTAGGTCATGTGAGACTGCTGGTTGTAAGTGCTGTCTCTGAGTTCCTCAGGCCTGGCCTTAATGTGGGTGGGAGTGGAAGCAAAAATACTTTTAATCACTTCAGTGCATTTGCTCAGCTTTTGTCATTGAAGTATATCAGAAATTTAAAACAGTTAAAGACTCCTCTCCAGAGTTAGAACTAGGAGAGGCATTTAAATTCCCATAGTGGGCATAATCCACAGCAGCTGCTCAGTAATGCTGTCCTTGGTAGTTAATGGATTTTAGGATAGCATAGATGTTTTTCTGTTTAATTGGGTATTACTCAAGTTCAGAGGGGTCACCGAACAATCAGTCCAATGGTCTGTAAAAATAATAATAAAATTATATAATTTATTTATTTGTATTTATATACACACACACACACACATATATGTGTGTGTATACACACGCACATATAATTTTTTTTTTAACAGACCATTGGACTGATTGTTCGGTGACCTCTCTGAACTTGAGTTTTTTTATATATATATATAGGCTTGCTTTTGTTGGGTTACTATTGCGCTGCTTGTCTACAATGGAGCAAAATCTATTTCTGTAATAGCCAATTTCTAAAATTCTGTTAACTTCTGGTGTGGCCATGAAACTGAGTGTGAGTAGGGACTGTAAGTGTGAAACAGTAAAGGTAAGCAGATCATAATGGAAATGTGACTCCTGTGGTTCCTTCCAGCCCTGGTCTTCTATGATCAGAAAGCTCCACCAGGTCTTCCCAAGAGTTCCTGATGAGTGGGATGAAGTGAGTTGAGCCCTTAGGTTAGATAAGGCTAAGCATACTCATGTCATTTATGGAGATGGAAAAAAGTAGAGCAGCATACTAGCGAAAACAAGTCTCTCCCTTTACTAACTGATGGGGATCTTGTGGCAGAGTCTCGGTAATATGCCGGTAATATATCTTGCCTCTTTCCACATCCACCTGATGGATGCTTTGCTCTTGTATAAAGCTAAGAGCTCAGATTGCTGAGAATTATTTGTCTTGTTGGTCTTTCAGTAAAAAAATACGTTACCCCTGTCTCCGCACTTTTTCCTCTTGTAGCAGTTTGGTGGTCTGAATACTCCCTATCCTGGGGGCTTAAACACTCCTTATCCAGGAGGAATGACACCTGGGCTAATGACACCTGGGACAGGTGAGCTGGACATGAGGAAGATTGGCCAGGCAAGGAACACCTTGATGGATATGCGGCTCAGCCAGGTAAGGAGCACGGGAAATAAATACGCCTTGAAATTGATGATTGTATGTTGTGTAGATTGTTGAGCCTGGCAAACATCTTTGGGTCTTAAGGTGTTAGATCTTCCAAGTTTGGTTGTCAGAAAACAGTGTTTGCCACTGTGGAATACTGGTTTTCAAGTTTTTATTTTATTATTTTTGTCTTCCAACTGTATAGTGTGCTATATTTTGAGGGCTAGAGGGGGAAATGTCCAGTTCTGGCCAACAAAGTGGTCTTCTTCTGTGGTTCTTTATGGAAGAATGTTCATCGTGCTTTGCTCTTAAAATGTTCTTTGTGTCTGCTGGCATGTTTCTTCTGGTTCACTGCTGTGTACTAATAAATGCATTAATAAAATGCTTAACTTGTCAGGTGTCTGACTCTGTGAGTGGCCAAACAGTGGTGGATCCCAAGGGCTATCTTACCGACTTGAATTCCATGATACCCCACACATGGTGGAGATATCAAGTAAGACTGAGGGTGTGGTGGGAGGAGGTTGCATTGATTTGCCTATTAGATTTTGCCTTTGTTAGGGCTCAAGGTAGGCCTGTAGTGGTGCAAAAAGCTTTGCTCTAGGGCCCAGGCCTTGCTTGTGAAGTAGAAAGGAGAGAAAGCAGTTGAGATGGAATGGTCCAAATAGACTGTCATGTTTCTATCTTCCAGGAGTGGAAACCTTGCCCTACTATCAATTTTGTTAGTTTGCTTTGGTTCTTACATGGGCAGGGATTAAATTAGCGGTATTGCCTTAAGTAAAGAAGTACAGATTTTAAGATTGAATGTCAGAGCTTGGGTGAAGCAAAAAACATGCCTTTAGCTGCTTCAGTAGTTTTTTACCAGGACAATATTTCACCATTAGTAAACATTAATGGAGTGAAATCTTTTGTGCAGTTTAATGTGCACAACAAGAAACAGTGGCAATGTTAGGGGAAAGTGCAGCAAGATGGAAATATTATTCATGAATGCTGCACAGCGGACAAAATCAATTGTGCAATCTAATTACATCATCTGAACTGCCTGGCTGTAACATCTGGCAGGCCTCTGCTGGCATAACTTTACATGAGGATGAACAGGATTTCAGTTATAGTAGTATATGTGAAATTATTAACAGGTGTGATGTAGGAGGATATTAAGTTGTCACCTATGTATTTTCTCCCTTGCTAGTGACATCAAAAAAAGCACGCTTACTTCTGAAGTCTGTGCGAGAAACTAACCCTCACCACCCCCCAGCTTGGATTGCTTCTGCACGCTTGGAAGAAGTGACTGGCAAACTGCAGGTAGCTCGAAATCTCATCATGAAAGGGACAGAGATGTGTCCTAAGGTAAGGATTTGTTTTCTATCATTCATCCTTAATCATAGGTGGAAAAAACTTTGGTCTTCTAGGTGTGATGATGTACTATTGTTGGCACTCTTCACCATTGGCTAGAGCTGATAGGAGCTTGAGTGCAACAACATCCAGAAGGCCACAGGTTTCCCAGTCTGGGTCTTAAGAATCTGCACTGGTCAGCTGTTCATTTCTACTTAATTCTCCTCAAACAGCCTTTCTGTCCTCCCTCAGCCTGTTCTTCTTCAAACTTGCTTCCATCTACCATAACCTTCTTTATATGGGAGCAGCGTGTGTAGTTCTTGGATTCTTAAGAGTCATAGCAGCAGTAGCTGGAAAGGGGTCCTGGCAGTAGCATGGTTTGGCTGCAGCCACTCATTTACATTCCCTGGAGAGGATTCAGAGGTGAAAGGACAGGCAGCTTAATACACTCATTTGAGGCTTTCTCCCTGCTCACAGGCTCCTCTTGTCATCTCTGACTCATTCCCCCCCCCCCCAACTCATTGCAAACATTTTTCCTTCTCTTTATATATTCTTCCTTCCATCTTGGGCAAAAACAAACAATAAAATAAAAAATAAGACAAAAATGTTCTGGCACCTTAAAGAATAACTGCTGTATTTTAACATGAGCTTTTGTGGACAAGTCCACTTTAGGAGACCTTCCTTCCATCTATTAGCTAGGGTGATTTTCTGATGAGAGAAGGTTTAGCCATAGGGGAAATCTGTTACCTTGATATTCAGGGGACAGCTGTGCTGGAGACAGTTGGAAATGGATGCTAGACTAGATGGATTAATGGTGTACAAGTCCTTAGCTGTGTCTACCCAAACTTCTTTCCTTTAATCTGCTTCTTCAAGTAGAATCTTCCTATCCTTTCCATTCATTTCCCGCTTCTGTCTTACTTTCTTCTTCACTCCATCATTTGATTCTTCTTTCTCTTCAACCTACCCTGTGCAAGCCACTCCGGCAGCTCTGAGGTCACTCTTGTGTCTGTCCTCCAGTTTTCTGGTCCCTTTTTACTGCTAAGTTTTATTGACTTAATTTCCCTGCTTCTGCAGAGTGAAGATGTTTGGTTGGAAGCTGCCCGCTTGCAGCCTGGGGATACAGCGAAGGCCGTGGTGGCCCAGGCTGTTCGCCACCTTCCACAGTCAGTCCGGATTTACATCAGAGCGGCGGAGCTGGAGACTGACATTCGAGCAAAGAAGCGTGTTCTTCGGAAAGGTGAGAGGCCCTCGTTTAGAGACGGCAGTTAACTCAAAATCTGTTTGTTGGGATAGTGGGAATGGGGTTGCAGAGCATCACATCATTGGAACTGCTTCTCTGGTTCTTGGTCTTTTTCCAAGTTGAGCTGAAATGCTACTGCTTATCCTTTAAAGGCTTGCATGGTGTAGGCCTAATAGTTGTTGGACTATCTTCCTCAACCCTGTTGGCTTGATGAGGGGTGGCATCTGATGTCTCTCCTCTATTTGCTCCTCCTTGATATGTGATCAGTAGAGAGATTTTCTGTAGTTGTATTTGCCTGCCTTTGGAATACTCTCTATAAGGAAGTTCAGCTAGCACTCACTATTTTGCCATTTCAGCATTGAGCACATGCTGTTTTATTCTTAGGCAATGGCAGATGTTTTAAGCCACTTTAATAAACATTCCCAGATGATGATGATGATAAGAATAAAATAAGGATAATAACATTAGAACTGCAGAGTTGGAAGGGACCCTTTGGATCGTCAAGTCCAGCTCCTATCAAGGAGGCCCCGTGGGGAATCGAACTCCCAACCTCTGGCTCTGCAGTCAGAGACCTAAACCACAGAGCTATCCAGCATGTTTCCATTTGTTCTTTTGGAGTTTTTTTGTGGGGTGCATGTGTCGGTCATGGTCCTTCAAGACCTTGAAATCAAGTTACCTGAAACTTGGCATTTAGACCTGGTTTTACATTGGTTAATTTGTGTGATTTCATGCAGTTGAAGTCTGGAGTACCATTTTCAGTGGTGATTGGATGGTAGACTTCCTTAATCAGCATATTGCTGTTCAGTCCCTTGTAGGTGAGGGTTTTAAGACTGAAGGACAGAATTACAGGACATTGTTTTCCCTCACTTCAGACTTTTCTCTCAATATGGGCATGGACTGGGAATTCCCTGCCGTCAGGTATTTTGGGGGGGGGGTGTGTGTCATGTGAGTGGGTAGGGCCTGCAGGTCCCAGTGATTATGGCTTCTCTCATAGCATGCACATTGTGTCCAACCAATGACAGCTACTTAACTTTCCATTAAAGTTATGATGTGTTACACAAGAGATTGTTCTAACCTGGGTGACGCTGGGTAATTTTATTAATTTTTTAAAAGAATAGTAAGTAACACAAGAGTATGTGGGCCCTTCTACAGTGTTACTGTGTCTTCAGAGGGTTACTGTTGGTGTTTGGTAGGCACATTTCTATGAGTGGGTTTTGCTAGGCTGGGCATGGGATAACATTGATCAAGCCAGGCATACATGGCCTGCTGGATGGGTCTTGATCACAAATCCTCTCCCTCTGGTCCTCTTAGAGTGTTGATCTCAGCCTGGGTGATAGAGGAGGCTGTGAGTAGGTCACAGACGTGTCAGACTAAGCACTCGATGATGGTTTTAAGAGCTGGTGCTTGTATTTTGAGGGCAGCCATGTTCTTGTTCCTTGCCCGGGACCCTTGAGGAACTTGGTCTGGCTTAACAGTGGTCAACATTGATGTCATCATATCTCTTGATGATTGTCAGAGAGTGAAGGCCATTCCTGAAACTCACAAAACAGTCATAGGCCTTGCTACCTTTCCCTTTTTTCCCAAGAATGGAGCACTTGATCTTGCAGCCTCCTCCTGGCCTCTTACTTGTGGCGGTGAGAAATTGGTCTGGGCAGTTTTCTCTCTTTAGAATTCTATTAATTGTAGGCTTGAGCTACTGTTTGGCAGAAAGGTAAATGTCATGTTCTGCTATCGGAGGACTCTTGTTCTGGTGGTTCTATTTCTCTTTTGTTTTGCTGGGTGTGACGCTGCACATGACCAAAAAATTGCCGCAGCATGTGAGCCTTCCATCGAGGCATACGGAAATTGAAAGCTCTTGTTGCAAGAACGTGCCGATCCCTGCTGAGCAGTGTTTCGGAGCATCAGGGCCTGTCATTCTGCATTTAGGAAGCGCTTGAAGAACCTCCTGCTGCAGTTATAAATGTGATAGAGGACCGTTAACAGCCAGCTTGTCAGAATGTTGTCGCAGTAAATTCTCAGAATATCCACTGCTGCCTCAATGCCTGAGGATATTGTAATTATTTTCTTTCATGGACTATTGCGAGTATAATTAAAGACACAGCACTGACTTGACACTTTAAGAACAGAGTTGAAAAGCTATTGCAAGTGTTTTGCTTGTTGATATTAAAGTGCCAGATTCTAGTAGCTCTTCCCCCTCTTTCTTTGCAGAATAACAAAGGAAAAGGTGGAATTCATAGGACAGGCTTACCTTAAAGTTCAAGAACTAGTGATCTGGCTCTGAATTCTGTTCCTGTTGAGTTGCTGTCTTCTCCAACCCCTTCCTCACATTTCTTCAAGTACCTACTACTGCTCCCCTCTTCACTTTTTAGTGGGTGGGCTTGTTATTGAAAAGGGAGGTTGAAGATGATGAAGAAAGCAGGCAAGATGTAGAATCTGGAATATGGCTCAAAGTATGTATTTACTGTGCGCGGAGCACCTGGTTGGATTAGGAGTAGTGATTCTTGATTCTAAGGTGATAACTAAGCTGAGCAGTGCCACTGCTCATCCTAGAGGATTCTGTGCCTCTTTCCTACTTTGTATCTTTTCCCCTCCTCTGACTGCTTCTTGTCAGAAAAGACTTGAACCTACAACAGCTCTTGAACTGGTGAGCGAAATAATGCCTGGTAAAAGTTTACAGATTGGTCTTCCTTTTTGATCTAAACAGTTAATAGACCTGCCCTGTGTCTCTGGATACACGTTGCTCCTTAACAGAGTCAAAAGCCTCTAATTTCTGAAGGTCTCTATAGTTTCTTGGTTTTGCTCCTAGTTCCGAATAGCAAGCATTAAATTGAATTAAGGAGGAAGTGAGAGGGTTGTTGCTCAAGACTGTGAAAGAGATCAGGGAGCACCTAGCCACCTTGAGTGAATGTAAGTCTCCAGGGTCAGATGAGCTCCATCCAAGAATAAGAAAGGAACTTGCAAATGTAATCGCATAGCCTTTGTTTATAATCTTGAAGATCTCTTGGAGAACAGATGAGAATGGTCTCCCTGGAGACTAGAGGAGGGCAAATGTCTTTCTCCATTTCCAAAAGGGGAAGAGAGAAGATCTGGCCAACTACCAACCAGTCTGCTTGACATCAATAGTAGGAAAGGCTCCAGAACAAATCATTAAGCTGTCAGTCTGTGAGTCCTTAGAAAAAGACACTGTGATTTTTAAGACTCTGCATGGATTTTTCAAAAACAAGTCATGCCAGACTAATCTTACCTCTTTTTTTGATAGAGTCCCAAGCTTGGTAAATAAGGGGAATGCTGTGGATATAATCTATTTTGATTTCAGCAAGGCTTTTGATAAGGTGTCTCATTGTATTCTTATAGCTAGGTTGGTAAAATGAGGGCTAGATGGTGCTACAATTAGGTGGATTTTTAGTGTCATCAGTGTCTCATCATCATCATCCTGGAAGGGAATGACAAATGAAGGGCCACATCTATCTTAGGGCCAGTGTTGTTCAGTATCTTTATAAATTATTTGGATGAGGACATGGATGGGGTGCTCATTAAGTTTCCAGATGATACCAGATTTGGAGAAATAGAAAATACATTGGAAGACAGAATTAGGAAAAATGTAAATTGTTGGACTTGGGCACAAAAAAATGGATGCACAAATAAAGGATGGGGAGGAAGCTGGTTTTGAAGTAATACACATGAAAAGGATCCAGCGATCTTAGTGGGTCACAAACTAAACATGAGCAAACAGTCCGATGCAGCAGGGGGGAAAAAAGCAGACACTGTACTGGGATTTATCAATAATAGTGCCCCTCCATTCTGTTGTGGTCAGACCTCAGCTAGAGTACCATGTCTAGTTTTGGGCACCACAGTTTAAAAAGATACTGAGGAGCTGGAATGTGTCTAGAAGAGGGCAATCAGAATGGTAAAAGATTTGGAAACCCAAGCTTTATGAGGAAAGGTTGAAGGAACTTGGCATGTTGTTCAGCCTGGGGAAGAAAAGGTTGAGAGGTATATGGTAGACATTTTCTAGTATTTGGAAGAGGGTTGCGTAGAAGATGGAGCAGGCTTCTTTTTGTGGATAAAGAGGATGGAACCACAAGTAATGGTTTCAAGTTACAAGAAGGAAGATTTTGACTAAATGTTAGGAAGAACATCAAACAGCGAGAACCATTTGACGGTGGAATCAACTGCTGGTATGTGTGTTTGGACTCCCATCCAGTGCAGATTTTAAACGGAGGTTGTTATCATGGATTCTTGTGCAGTGGATTTCTTGCACTGGCAGAGGGTTGGACTTGATGACCCTTTGCGCACCTTCCAACCCTGCTTCTATAAGGTGGTACCTTAGGGGCAGGGATTTGGGGGATGGGAGGTATTTCATAATTAGAGGATCTGCATCTAATTGGCTGAGGAAATAAATAGTATAGACTTGGAACAAAAAGACCCTGTTCAGTCATTAAGCACGGGGGAGTGGGGAATGACCTTTGCTTGAATGCAAGGTTGACTCAGCTTTCCATCTTTCTGAGGTCAGTAAATTGAGTACCCATTTCGCGGGTTGAGGGGCAGGGCAATGTGTAGCCTGCATAATTAAATGGTAAACCACCCAGAGAGTGATTTAAGTGCTATGCGGGTGGTATATAAGCACATTCTTTGATTGACTAACTTCACAGCAAGGTTGAGATATCTTGTTTACTTCATGCTAAGGTCCTTTAAGGAGGGTAAGATATATATTAAAGAAATGTATAATTAATTACATTCTGTGTCTTTGTATGCAGAGTTGCACCTGATACGTGTGGCTATAACTACATGCCATGATAGCTGCAATAAATACCCCGTTTTCCCAAAAATAAGACCTAACCTGAAAATAAGCCCTAGTATGATTTTTCAGGATGCTTGGAATATAAGCCCTACCCCAAAAATAAGCCTCCGTTAAGTGAAACTCTGTCCTCCACCATTGTGCAGCAACCAGAAGAAGATGACATGACTGTATTTGAATAAAAGTAGATTGTTGTCCATGAAAAAAATTAAACATCCCCTGAAAATAATCCCTAATGTGTTTTTTGGAGCAAAAATTAATATAAGACCCTGTCTTATTTTCGGGGAAACACAGTAGCACTTCCTTATCTCTTCTTTAGCATTATTTAGTATGATGAGATTTTACCTTGACCATGTTTCCCACCTCCTTGTCACTTTACTTCTGCTTATCACAGTGGTTCCCAACCTTTTTGAGTCGCAGTCCCCTTTTCTAATAGACGAGTAACCTGCAACTCCCCCGCCACATTTGCATAAAAAGACATTTTTAATGTGGCAAAGTCATTCCATCTCAGAAAGTAGAGGCTTCTTTCTCCCCAAAAGGGCATGTTTCTCATACATATACACATTAACTTTAATATCTGACTCCGAAAGGTTAAGGAAGAAATTATTTAATGAGGGCTATTAGGGGGAGGATTTCTATGACATGTCACACTTTCTCTGCAACATATACTTGAACCCTAAGCAAGTTCAAACATGTTCATGAGTAATCTGGCCTTTCTCACTAGATTACCCATAAACATGTCCAAACCCACTTAAAAGTTCAAACATAGGCTGCATAAAAAACATGACATGTTATAGAAATCCTTCCCCTAGCTATAACACATATAAGGCAACCCGCGACCCCCCTCCTCATAAAACACTTTGTGACCCCTTGGTTTATCAAGATGGGAAAGCACAGAATATGTGTCATATATTTATTATTCATAAATAATACTTGGGATACTTTGTCAATAATACTTGAAACACTTTCCCCCCTCTCCCCCTGTGAGCTGAATACTAATTTTACTGACCTCAAAAGGATAGAAGGCTGAGTCAGCCTTGAGCTGGCTACCTGAATCCATTGGGATCGAACTCAAGCGTTAAGTAGAGGCTTGGCCGCAGTATTGCAGTTCAATGAAACAATCTGTTCTGAGGGCACATAGTGGTTTGTGTTTTCAACTTTAAACTTCCGGAAAGTATATTCGGATATTATAGTTAGATATTTTCATACATTAGAAAAATGTTCCAAACATGTAGAAAAAAATAACTTTATTAGAATCAGACAAAATTCATAAGATTTTTGAAAAGCTTTTTGAATTCCACAGAACTCTTACTTGGGCAAGATGTTAAAATGAAGGGAGGAAAAGACAGGAAATATGTTCCCTTTTCACATTTTTAAGTCTTCAGATGCCAGTGACAGAAGCTTCTGCAGAATAATTAGGTTAAGACTTCAGCCTTTTGTTAAGAAAAAATGCAGACTACACAGAGCATAGATGAGCAATTGATTCACCCTTTTGAAAATGCAAAAATCAGCTGCTATTCAGGCCTTTCCCTTTCACAAATTGACACTCTAGTGAGGTGGTGTTCACATAGAACAAAGGATAGAGATTAATTTTAGAAGATTTACTGGCTTACAGAATTGATAAAGGCCAAGTTGCAGACAATGTAGTCTAATGATTGGAAGGCTTTAGCTAAATTCTGCTTATTTAGACTGCAGAAGGATGGCACGATATTGGCTGATTGTTTCTCCGCAGCTAGAATTGAGTATGTTGTGAACAGTTTCTGCATTGATCATTGTGACTTGCATCTTCAGATTTCTTTACCTTGTAGTGAATTTATTATATTTGGTGATCATACCAAAAGTTCCTTTCTAAAGCCCATTTTATTTTTGTTGTCTATCTTGCTTTTTCCCTCCTGTTTAGCCCTTGAACATGTTCCAAACTCTGTCCGCTTGTGGAAGGCAGCTGTTGAGTTGGAAGAGCCTGAGGATGCCAGGATAATGCTCAGCCGAGCTGTGGAATGCTGTCCGACTAGTGTGGAAGTAAGTTAGGAAATCATTGTTCATGGTTGGACCCTGCACATGTATTGTCCCTTATAAGAAAGTTTAGGGCTAAGCTGAAAGTTGACTGGGTATTGGCGGAGATGCAAATCTAGAGGCAGAGCAGAATTGCCTTGGTGGCTTCTTCCAATTTACAATTTAATGATGGTGTTAAAACTCCTCCCAGCTAAGAATGATACTCTTTGATAAACTACAACAAAGGTCCCTCCATTTTGTTCCCCTCCCCCACTTCGTTTCTTACAATTACAAGGATGAGTAATTGGGGGTGCATTTTGTCTTGGCTGCATCTTTGCATGCTAGAAATTTAGACTTCGCTGAATCTCCTTTGTGTTTTGAATACCATACTGGTAGTTAGTATCCTACAGGGATCTTGTTTTGAGATGGGAAAAGCTGCAGTTGCAGATGGAGAGATAATGTTTTTGTGAATGCATCCTAGTCATTGAATCCTTTTGGAAATAAATGTGTGGACTTCAATGTATAGATGTACGTTGGCTAAAAGAATTTAATTATAAATGGTCATTGGGCTGCTAGTGGTGGCCTGTTATCTACGTTCAAGAGAGATTAAGCACTTTGTGGGGTTGCTTGTGTCCCCCCCCCCCAATTTTTGCTTCTTTCTGATGCAACATTCACACACACCCCTCCTTGCTCAGGACCAAAGTTATGCAACAAGCAGGAGTCACTCTAGCTTTTGAACATCATTCACCATCCCATTCTGCAAGTGACAGTTTCAGTCGCGTGTTCAGACGAAGCCAGACAACCAGTTGCATTTTTGAGTTAAGGTCAACAGTGTGAACGTCCTTGAGTCTGATTTTGTAGTTGAATTTCTGAAGTTTTCCCCCCTTCAAATCCCTCTGTTGGACAGAGAATTGAGGGGAGCCTTGGCAGTGCAGTAGGACATGATTAACTGGGATGAGAAATGTATAGGTCTTCTCATAGAGCTGCCCCCTTTTGCTTTTGGATGTTCAGTTTCTTATAATCTTACAATATTTATTTTGGAAAGAAGATAGTTTGGGAGCCTGCTTGTGAGGATGTTTTTCACATGGTGGTAATCTCAGTTGCCTCATTTATGAACCTTTCTGCTCTTGCAATTTAGTTGTGGCTTGCCCTCGCAAGGCTGGAGACCTATGAGAATGCCCGTAAAGTCTTAAACAAGGCCCGTGAGAACATTCCAACAGACAGGCACATCTGGATCACAGCTGCCAAACTTGAGGAGGCCAATGGAAACACTCAGATGGTGGAGAAGATCATTGACCGTGCCATCACTTCACTAAGGGCGAATGGAGTAGAAATCAACCGGGAGCAGTGGATCCAGGTGCTTGTTTGGATTTTATTTTTGGAAACCCTATTTAAGAACGACCTTCGCTTGGACCATAGCTATATGTTTAAGGTCATAATGTGAGACAAAGGAGTGTGCACAGATGTAAAAATACTAGAAAGTAATGGGTTCCAGTGTCTTTCACGTTTTGCCTGCAGAATCTACCGCTATGATGAATGTATTCGTTCTTAAGATACTGCAGACTAGCTAATCTTCAGAATCCTACAGGGGATGGTTTAAGAGGGAAAGAGCAGGAGAGATGCCTGCAGTTTGCAGTGATTAATAGTGATGGGATTCAAGGAGTGTGATGGAAGAGGGAGTGAGACGTTTTATTGCCTTAAAACAGTTGTTAGACTCCAGTTCTGTACTTACATGGAATTAAGCTCCATTGGCCCAAATCCCCACCTCCACGGTCTCCTTTCTCCATTTAAATTTCTTCCTAGTCCTCCTCTTCTCAATTTAGTGGACATGTGTGGATTGAGGGTGGGGTTAAGCAGTGAAATTCAGCCACCTTTCCTGGGACAATTTTGTTCCATAGGTCAGATGTCTTCCTTTGTTCTTCTGCCTGTAAAGATCATTATGTAATTTTTAAAAAGAAACTGATGACTTTTTGTATTGCACATCCTCAATGCTCTGCCTCTCTGCACATGATTCTTCTTCCCTTTCCCACTTGATGCATGCAGGAAATCTGTGAGACAGATTAGACTAACAGAGCAATTGCCCGAAGGTCATTCAGTGAGCTTAATGTCTGTAGCGGGATTTGAATGTGGTGGTTTCTAGTGTCATTCTCAATAACTATGCAACACTTCAATCAAACAGAAACATGTATTTCTTTGTAAATATTGATTTTGTATTTAATTTTCTTCAGCGTTTCGTGCATATTTTAGAGACTATCGTAATTTATTATAATTGCAGTTATTAATGGGAAATGCCAAAGACCAAAGCAGCAACTTTCATACCCTTTCTGATGTTTCAAAACGGTGTGTTTTGTCTGCCTGTGAGCATAGTCAACATGAATTGTAATGATTTTGCTTCTAGGATGCTGAGGAGTGTGATAAAGCAGGAAGTGTGGCCACATGCCAGGCAGTCATGAGAGCTGTGATTGGCATTGGAATTGAAGAGGAGGACCGGAAGCACACCTGGATGGAAGATGCAGATAGTGTAAGTTCAGATCTTGAACCAGAAACTTGAGTTTAGAGTCTCGGGGGTCAGCCTCAAGCTCCATGATGTGGGGCATGGATGTTCCAGCATTGCTAATTAAGGCATGAGTGTCTCAATCTCTTTAACCCTAATAACCAGATGATAGTACTTAGTTTAGGATAGTTATTGGTTTGATAATTATCAACCCCAAGTTCTGTGCTCCGAATTATCACCCTGAATAAGAATTAAGACTCAACACACACATGTGTACTCATGTGGGATAACTGATCTTTTCAGCACTCCCAAATAATCTTGATTGTGGTCTTAAAATGTGCCAGAGAAACTAATCTCCAAAATCACTCTATGATGAAATATATGAGCATTGTCTTGCCTGGTTCTTTCTCACAAAAGCTCAGGTATTGTTGTATCAATTTCCCCCCCTTTCCCAGTGTGTTGCTCACAATGCCCTGGAGTGTGCCCGAGCCATATACGCCTATGCCTTGCAAGTTTTCCCAAGCAAGAAGAGTGTCTGGTTGCGAGCAGCCTATTTTGAAAAGAATCACGGAACAAGGTATGACATTCTGCGTAGTGTTTCCTCAGCTTCTGCTGCAAATTGGCTTATGATGATGTTACCCTCATGGTGTGTATGTTTCCTTGGTAGCTTGAGAGCAGCATCCTTTATCAGATAGTGGGTGGTTTTTCACAGCCCTGTTCTTGTAACTGTAAGGCTTCCCTTGTGGATTATGCTCAGTGACATGGGCCTGTAATGTTTGACTTGTGCCATTTTTATAAAAGTTACTCCCTTCCATTGATTCAGTCCTTGATTGATTGAATTTTATGCAGCCTGTCCTAAATGGTAGTGCCGATCAGATCTGTGGTGTGGGACCAGCTTCTTAAGGCATCTATTTAAAATTGATGGATGCTTTATAATGTTTTTTTTAATATACAGACAAGTTTAATGAAAAATTATAAGAATCTCTGAAGTATCTTTCCATCATTCTTTTGATAAGATTCTTGGGGTTTGGGACTATTTGGAAAGGACGTTTGTACTGTGATTCATTCTGTGTTAAACAGAAGGCTGAAAGAGGTATATTGGTACCTCTGTGGCTCACATGTGCAGTACCTTGCAGGAGTTCAAGGTACTGTTATTTATTTTTTGCCTTGGTACTTATTAATGAACTACTTAAAAACCTGCTTTCTTTAAACTGATTTTGATGTTTCAGAGGTGAATAATGGAAAAGGCTGTGGTTCAGAACGTCCTACATCTCCGTGATGACATCACTAATCAAAGATGTTGGCTCTGTATTCTGTGGCAATAACAATTCATAACGTTGGCTGACCATTCATAATCTTGGCAGTTGACGTCACCGTTTCTCTTGTGGTTTCCTTGCAGGGAATCCTTGGAGGCTCTCCTGCAGAGGGCTGTAGCTCACTGTCCCAAAGCTGAAGTACTCTGGCTGATGGGAGCCAAATCGAAGTGGCTAGCTGGAGATGTACCTGCTGCCAGGAGTATTTTGGCTTTGGCTTTCCAGGTGAGTGTGTTTCACTTGGCACTATTCGTTCTGTATCTGTCATCATGCAGCCCAGACAGGATGCCATAAGAGGAAAGCTCTTTTACTGGAAATCTTACCTTTTCCCTCCGGCAACATAATGCAGACAGAATTCATAAATGAAAGTTCTAATCATCAAAATCCACAATGTGCTGGAAATCCTGTGTTCCTGCCATTACAAAAATTTAATCCCTTGGTATTTTTTTTCTTTTTTTACCTTGATTTATTTTCAGAATGGAAGGATGACATTTTCCCTCTAAAAAGTTTCTCGTGCTAAGCTAGAACCCTTCCCCCTGCCATTTGCTCTGATATTCTTAAAATTTTATTTTCAGCCTGTAGTTCTGTTTTTTCCTGACTATCCCCCCCTAATTCCAATGAACATGTTTGTTGATACAAGTAGTAGTTGAATTTTGTTTAAATTACTGTGTCTCTTATGATTCTTCCTATGATCCATTGGATGAAATTTAGTTTAGAATAACTGTTGAGTTTTTTTTTAAAAAAATCAATACTAAGGGAGGTAAAAATGTCAGTTTCAAGAAGTCAGGACTGAGAAATGAGTCCTTCAGATTTGTCACTCCCTCCTTTTAAAAATGGCCCAGTTGCTAAAGGGAATTGTCTGTTTGTAAGTTAAAGTGACTGAGCCAGCAGCAGCTTGGTTTAAGGCTCCTGAGTCATAACCTTGAGGGAAACTGTAAGGGGGATTCTCCTTGTTGCTCACACACTCTTACGAAAGAAGTGGGCACCAGGCAGAATCTGTAGCGTTGTCTCTGTCGTTCCCATTAGGCTCAGCAAACTGGCAGGGCTGTTTTGGAGCTAAAGGAGCTGGAGCAATTAAAGAGCAACTGCTGGTTCCCTGCAACTTCCTGTGTCTCCTTAGAGAGGCTATCCATAATCCCTTGCAAATATTTTAAATTTTTTTTAATGAAACTTGAAGTGTTTGTTCTCCCTCCCGATCTTGCTCCCTGCTGCCACTTGACAGTGGGTTGTGTATGTGCCAATTTTTATTTATTTATTGTCCTTTTCTGCCCAGCAGCTAATCCATCATCCGGTTTCCATGGCTAAGCTCCACTGAGAAAATTTGAAGTTGATTGCTAATTCCCTGACTGTGCTTAGAGCTGTGTTTTAAGGCATTTCCGGAGCATAGTTAGTGAATGCGAAACGGAACTTGCAATGGAGTAGAGCAAGATTAGGATTGAGCCTGATGTCGGGGAATTAAAGAAGCCATTAAACATTAACCTGGGTTTCCAACATACCTTTCATGTACTTGTACATTTTTCTGTTTTTCAGGCCAACCCAAACAGTGAAGAGATTTGGCTGGCGGCTGTGAAGCTGGAATCTGAAAATAATGAATATGAACGAGCGAGGAGATTGTTGGCGAAGGCTCGTAGCAGTGCCCCAACCGCCAGAGTAAGCCACAAGGATGCTCTTGCATTGAAATCGCTGGTGTTGAGCTTGTAAAAATGTCTTTATGGGGCCAGGCATTTGTCTTTAGGCAGAGCCAGAAGTTGGGAGTTTAGTTCCCCACTGTGCTTTCTTGACAGAGGATGGACTTGATGATCCATCGGGTCCCTTCCAGTTCTGCAGTTCCTAAGATTAAGGAACCGCGGCATGGCTCAGTGGTCTGTCCACTTCTGATTACAACTACAAAGCCTCAGGCAGAGAGTCTTTCCCCATTTTGCACGATTAAGATCATTTGGCTGAAGGTGCTGAGGGTTAAAGCTGTGACATTCTGCATGGGAGGCATGTTCTCTGTTGCCCAAGTATGGGAGTTCTCTAATTACAATTGGAGTCATCATAAGAGTTTCCTCCCCTAGGTTCTGGAGGGAGACATGGCTCTGTGTACGGCCTGTTGCCCAAGAGTCATGTAATGCAATGGTTCTGAACAGGCAGCAGTGGATGGAAAGCAGAGTTAGTCTTGGTGTTGGCGTAACATAACAATTAACAATTTCATTAACAATTAATGTGACTTCCCTCTCCCTCAGTGCCAGTGTCCTACTGCAGGTATGATGTGCCATCTCCTGCTGACGCCTCTACTACAGAGTATTCATCCATAACCTTTTTTCCATGCTTGTAGTCACCTTGGACACACTCTCTTTCTCCTGATTTCTCAGCCCACCTATGTGCTGTAAATGACAAATCCATTAGCAGAATGCTGGTAGACCTAGAAATGTGCTTTTAGAAAAAGTAGGGTTTTTTTTGTTTGTTTGTTTGTTTTCATCAGTAGTGAAATTCAGGCTCTTTGATAAAATGATTGATGGGGATGTACAGTACCCAAAGTTAGGACCTGCTGAAATACGCTGGTGGGTCCTGGTGACCTGTGCTGGTCATTGGGTTATCAGGGGCCATAGGGGTGAGAGGAGCACATGGGACTCCAGTGATGGTGAAGGCAGGCTCGTGATAACTGCTGAAAACATTGTTATTGATATTATTATTTTATTCTAAATACTGCTGTTTCTGCCTTTCCCTAATTTTTCCTTTCTCTTGGAAAGTGGATTATTTGAAGAGTTGCTGAAAATGCGGCTAAGCTAAATTCCGATGACACACTGGAAATATTCCTAACTTACCTGTCCCAAAATGGCTTTAGAGATATTTGAAACAAATGGCTTCACCGTTAAAATAAATTTGATGAATCAAAAGCCAGTGCAAGATCAGTTGAAACAAACAGTGTTCTCGTAGTGTGGCGACCCGGAGGCTGGAGTAGGAATGCACTTCCAACTCTCTCTCCCTCTTTCTTCACAGGTATTCATGAAATCTGTTAAACTTGAGTGGGTGCTTGGGAATATTGCTGCAGCCCAGGAACTTTGTGAGGAAGCACTGAGGCACTATGAAGATTTCCCCAAGCTGTGGATGATGAAAGGACAGATTGAGGAGCAGGAAGGACTGATTGAAAGAGCCCGAGATGCCTATAACCAAGGGGTAAGGCTGGGACTTGTCTCCTGTCTCTGCTCCCCACCCTCTTGCTTGAGGAGGAGTGGGGCTGCCTCACAAATGTTTAAGATTTAGTATGTTTTCTCGAAGGCTTTCACGGCCGGGATCCAATGGTTGTTGTGGGTTTTTCGGGCTGTTTGGCCGTGTTCTGAAGGTTTTTCTTCCTAATGTTTCGCCAGTCTCTGTGGCTGGCATCAACCACTTAGTATTTTGCTTGTGTCCCAAAACTGGGATCCAAGGTGGCTTACGTTATAGTTAAAACCAACAGTATTATCCCTTATTATAGTATTAGAATGCAGCTGATATTAGAACAGAAAAGTATAAGAACATGCTTACAGTCCTTTACCCAAATAACCAAAGATTGTAATCATCATAATCATCATCTTGGAACTGCAGAGCTAGATGGGACTCCATGAATCATCGAATCCAGCCCCTGTCAAGGAGGCACAAGTGGGGAATCAAACTCCCAACCTCCGGCTCTGCAGCCAGAGACCTAAGCCCTTGAGTTATCCAGAAGCTCTATTAATCGCCAAGCCCTGTTTAGAGGAAAAGAAACAAACATCTCTGCTACCCAGTGCGTGAAGCAACAGGAGAGCAGCCATGGTCAGTTTCCTGGGTCAGGCTCTTTCCATCCACTCCATCAGCCTTGCAGATAAATGCTAGGAATTTACCAGATGTGTGATTTTTTTGTTGTTGTTGTTGCTAATATTCTTGTGCATTTTCTGTTATGGCCAAGCTTTAGCAGTTCTCTGCTACAAGAATTAATGACTTGTTCTGGGAAAGTGACTAAGTTGCAGGGCTATTTTAAGTGCCTGATTGATTCAACCAGGATCTCTAAAAATGTGCTCAGCGTGTAGTAGACTAATGGGGAAAATTTATCAAAAAGAAAAGCGGGTTCTTGTTTGCTCTTTTCTTCTGTGGTGGCAAGGAAACCACTTTAATCTTCACACTGAAAGAGATGGTTCCTGCATTCTGCCCAGTTCTCTTTCTAGCACAACTTTCTTCTTTTGCCCCAACAGCTGAAGAAATGCCCGGCTTCCATACCCCTTTGGCTTTTGTTGTCAAGGCTGGAGGAGAAGGTTGGCCAGCTCACCCGAGCCAGGGCCATCTTGGAGAAGTCTCGTTTAAAGAATCCAAAGAACCCAGACCTGTGGTGAGTACGAAATCCAACAGGGATTCTGTTTTATTTGGTGGGCTTTTGTAGGAATCTCTGGCTTTCACAACATCTTAATGCTGGGTCACCTTCCCTCCTACAGGTTAGAGTCTGTGCGATTAGAATACAGAGCTGGCCTGAAAAACATAGCCAATACGTTGATGGCAAAGGCGCTGCAGGAATGTCCCAACTCTGGTAATTAATGAATCATTTTTCTTTTTCGTGTAAATCATTGCTTTAACCAATTTAAAAACGAAATCCTTAAGAATCATTATACATTTTGGCCTTTCAGCATTGTATTAATGAAGCTGGGTATGTTTAATATTCCTAATGTAAGAGTTTGTCCCACTGTGTGTACCTGGATATACTAGTATATCTGGAGCATTTCTTTCTACTGTGGAAGAAAAACAAAATAGTTATTCTCTGAATTGAAATAGATTTTGGATAGTCAAGGAGTATTGAACCTTGGTTATAATGAGAGAGCATTATAGTGGGCTCTGGGACATTTTGCTTGGCAAAGAGAGCTTCTCTGAGTGGAAGCTTCTTCACAGGAGCATCTTTCAAGGGGATTCATAGGGGATCCAGTAGTCCCTTGTGCATGTCTTGATCCCTTAACTTCAGCACAAATGTCCTCCTTTCTCCTCTTACATAAGAACCTAAAAAGAGCCCTGCTGGATCAGGCGAAGGGCCCATCTAGTCTAGCTTCCTGTATCTCACGGGCCCCACCAGAGGCATCTGGGAGCACACGAGACAACGAGAGACCTGTCTCCTGATACCCCTTCCCTGCATCTGACATTTTGAGGGACCTTTGTTCTAAGCCTGGAGTTTATAAATCCCCATCATGGCTTGTAACCCGCAATGGACTTTTCCTCCAGAAATCTATCCACTCCCCTTTTCAAGGCATCTAGGCCATCACCACATCCTGTGGCCAGGAGTTCCACAGACTAACAGCACACTGTGTCAAGAAATATTTTCTTTGGTCTGTTCTCACTCTCCCAACACTCAATTGGTGTGGATGTCCCCTGGTTCTAGTATTGCATGAGAGGGAAAAGAGCTTCCCTCTATCCACTTTATCTACCCCCTGCATCATTTTAGACGTCTCAATCATGTCCCCCCCCTCAGTCACCTTTTCTCCAGACTCAAGAGCCCCAAACGCTGTAGCCTTTCCTCATCAGGGAGGTGCCTCAGCCCAGTCATCATTTTAGTTGCTCTCTTCTGCACCTTTTCCAGTTCCACGATGTCTTTTTTGAGGTGCGGCAACCAGAACTGTACTGTTTTGTACAATGGCATTATAATGTTGGCTGTTTTATTTTCAATCCCCTTTTTAATGATCCCTAGCATGGAATTGGCCTTCTTCACTTTTCAGCAGTAACCGCAGCATAGGTATATTTCTGCACTGAGATTAATGCAAATTGGGACTGGAAGTGGAAAAGCTACACCTCTCAAACCTGAAAGTTTAAGGAGATGTCAGGCAACAGAGGGTGTAATAATCTGTTGGGGTTAAGAAATAAGGAACATTAGCTCTCCACTGTGCCTTAGTGCTGGGGTGGGCAACTTTGATTGTTCCAGGGCTGTACGCAAAACCCAGAATGGACGGAGGGGACAACAGAAGAATAAACTCAGATGTCTAGAAGTCCACTTCTGAGACTACAGCAACACTCTTGAAGGCCCCTCTTCTCAAACATGCTAAAACTGGCTGGAGTATGTGCATGAAAGGATTCGTGCTTACAAAACAGCTTGTGCAACAGCCAGGTATCATTCTGTTCCATCCTTTCACAGTAATGTTTGTTAGCCCCCTCTGTATTGTCTGTGGAGGCTTTTCCACAGTTGGGCAGAATGAAGTTGGACAGTGTATCCCGTGCATCAGTGGTTCCCAAATTTTTTCAACCTGCAGCTCCCTTTCCTCCCTGATCTTGGGCATAGGGTGCCCTTTCGTTGTGTGCGACTCGTCTTCCTCCCCAGGTTCAGCTCCCAGTCCACTCACCTGGGCCTTCAGTCTCAGGTGGGGGCAGGCAGGATCCCTCCTCCTCCTCCTCTGCTACCTCAAGGCAGCCTCCAGGCCACAGCACCTCGCAAGGAGGCTGAGGCAAAAAGGGCTGCTTTCGCCCCTACCCATTCCCACCCCTGGCGGCTCAGCCCCTTCGCCTGCTGCGGGAAGTAGGTGGAGGGGTGTGGAACAGGCCCAAGCCACCTCTTGTGAGGGCCGCAACCACGGTGTTGTGTGTGTGTGTGTGTGGGGGGGGTCCACCTTCCTCCCACCAGCCCCGCTTTCCATGGTCCACAGAGTCGCGGCTGGGCGGGGTCAGAGACAGGCGGCTCCATGGGCAGCCGGGAGACAGGCCAGCCCACCCACAAGCAAGCCGCCAGGGCGGCGCCAGCACCAGCAGCACCAGTTGGGATGGCCAGGCAAGGCGAGAGCAAGGCAAGCCAAGGAGTTGGCCGGGATCGGAACTGCCAGGCACTGCGGAGAAGCTGCAGGTGTGTGTGTGGGGGGGGGGGGGAGAGGCTTTGCTCTGTGTTCCTTTCCCTTTCCCACGGTACCCCTTGGGAGGTTCAGCGGTGCACCCACTTTGTGAAAGACTGCCATACGTCATTATGCCTTTCAACTTTGAATTTGTTTGATCCTTTGTTTAACACTTTAGAAGTAAATTAGGACTTACCAAAACATAATATGGAACTTCCTGTGTGTTTGGGGGGAAACTCTTCAAATGTGGAAGTACATGTACATTAGAAGAAAACAGACAGACTACAGGGCCTGGTGAGCTATGCCAGGTGGCTTCAAGGATCTGTGGGGCATTGTTGTGTCTTGAGATCAACTCCACCGTTGTCCTCTCCAGGTTTTAGTTGGAGCCAGGTGGCTGAGCTTGGCTCCTTAGGATAATAGCCTTGGAGGATAATTTCCCCCCAATCAGCAAGCACGCCGTGGGCAATTAGCCAATAGAGATGGGAGGGTCCGAAACCCTCTAATTATGGGTGGGGTTTTTTATATATATATGTGTGGGGGGGGGGTTTTTCCTGTGTTGTAAGTAAACTGAGTGGAATTACTATTGCGTCTGCGGCTCTTTATTGGTTTAGAACCCACTACAGAACAGGCATGATCATCTACCAAAATGTGGTAGATGAGGTAGGGCTTGTCTGCTGGTGCTTTTAGTAGGTTTTGTTAAGGAGGTGGAGGAAACATTGCAGCTGTTGCATGGATGCAAAGGACGTAAACGGCTCCTAGTGCTACAGGAGGAGGCTTTTGGAGGGAAAAAGAAGAGCAGCTTATTCTGTCCAGCAAAAAGAAGTCTTGCCCCCACCTTCTCTCTGAAATAATAATAATCTTAGAACTGCGGAGCTGGAAGGGACCCTATGAGCCAGCCCTAGTCAAGGAGGCAAAATGGGGAATCGAACTGCCAACCTCTGACTTTGCGTCCAGAGACCTAAACCACTGAGCTATCCAGATTCTTAAGTCCTGGTAGCTAACCCCAAAGCTGAACCCTGTGAGTGAGGAAAACATCCTTCTCCCCCAGCCCCCCCCCCCCCCCGGTGCTGTCTCAGATGATCTCCCCTGGGGTGGCTGGGGGTACACTGCACAATTTTGCTACAGGTTATAATTTGTGTGGTATGAATGTTAATTAACTAATACAATGCACTACTTTTCACTTAACCTTGAGAAGATTACAGACACAGTTGGTTGGACCTTACTACCTGTGCTGGAGGGGGTTACACTCCCCCTGAAAACTCAAGTCCGCAGCTTGGGTGTGCTCCTGGATTCATCCCTAAGCTTGGATGCCCAGGTGTCAGCGGTGGCCAGGAGTGCTTTGGCACAGCTAAAGCTGGTGTGCCAGCTGTGCCCATTCCTTGAGATGTCGGATTTGGCTACAGTGACACATGCCTTAGTTACATCCCGTCTGGATTACTGTAACGCGCTCTATGTGGGGCTGCCTTTGAAGATGGTTCGGAAACTTCAGCTAGTGCAAAACTCTGCAGCCAGACTACTGGCTGGGGCCAGCGACAGAGAGCCTATGACGCACCTGTTACAAGAACTGCACTGGCTACCAGTCCGTTTCCGAGCCCAATTCAAAGTGCTGGTCATGACCTATAAAGCCCTATACAGCTTGGGTCCAGGCTACCTGAAGGGCTGTATCTCCCTATAGGCGCCTTCTCGGCGATTAAGATCAGCAGAGGAGGCCCTCCTCTCGGTCCCATTGCCAGCCCACGCACAGCTGATGGGGACACGGGAGAGGGCCTTGTCTGTGGCAGCTCCCAAGCTATGGAACGCTCTCCCTCGGGAGATCAGGATGGCCCCTTCCCTTTTATCCTTCCGAAAAAAACTAAAGACCCATCTCTTCAGGCAGGCTTTTAACAGTTATAACTGAATCCCTGAACCCCATTTTAGCAGATAATTTTAATCTTTTCCATGTTTTCATGTTTTAATCTTTTAATTTTATTTTAATCCATATATTGTTTAGTTTGTCTTTTAATATTTAACCTACTGTGTTTTTAATTGTGTGAATTTTAATGTTGTGAGCCGCTTTGGGTCCCTTGTTGGGAGAAATGTGGCATATAAATAAAACTAACAATAATAATAATAATAATACTTCCGTGTGGGAACTTTGCAAAGCCTATTTATCACTATTTCTTTTGCTGTTGCTTGACTTTCTGACCTTATTGTCTTGAAACAGTCTACATTGTCTTTGGAATATCTATGTATCTGTCCACTCACTGTATTTGATGTAGTCTCCTACATTCTATGAAACCTTGTGCTATAATGAAGGTGCCTTTTTCTAACATAAGGCTTTCTGTTGGCAGGAGGCAATTTTGTGCTCTCTCTGAGCAAATTTCTCTTCTGACAGCCATAAAAATAAATTTCTCATTTGTTGCCGCATAGTTGAATGTAGGATTCAAAGTAACAAAGGAGAAGTGTGTAAAGCCTTGAATGCTTTCCTGTGAACATCACATGAATATTTTTTGTTTGTTTACATTAAAATCCAGTAGGTAAATATATCGAAGCATACAAAACAGCTGGTATTTTTACCCAATGGAAATGTTGTGCCTACGAAATAGTAGACTATGAGAATTAATGTGGGGTGGTGGGGAGAGAGTCCTTCTCTACATGGCTTTTAACCAGTGGCTGTTGTTGTTGTTGTTGTTGGTGCTGTCCACTGTGTCCCTTCCCTCCACAGTGAGAAAGTAAAACTCCCTGGGAGATCAGTGGCATAATTTGTACTTTTCTGGACTGGTGTCAAGCACCTTGCCTCTCTTTTTGGTCTGCTAAGCTCCAGCCCTGTGACAGGCCTCTACAGAGACACCTTTGTTCTGCTTTGAACGTCATCAGACACGTTCCAGAGGGCACATGTTTCGGTGTCTTGACAGATTTCTCTCTAGAAGGTTGTTTTGGGACTCATTTGCCTATCTTCAGAGAGGCATTGAGTGATGCTCTGTGCAGTTCTGTGTCTGCTGCAGTTAAAATACCAAATCTAATAGCTGCCACTGAATGTAAGGAGCAGTGTGGTTGCTGATTTCCAGTGTTTTTCTCTCCTTATTTAATAAATGAAGGGACTGGAAATGTTCAGGTCTGCCTAGCCCAGAGGTGGGGAAAGTGTGGTGCATTGGATATATAAGCCTCCAAGAGCACCCTGTGGGGGGAAAAAGGAGCTATTTTAAAAAATGCAAAAGGCACGCTAAAAGATTTCACTAATGCCACTCCCAGGGCCCCCCTTTTTTTTTGGTAAAAAAAACAAAAACCTAGAAACAGTGATCCAGAGCTTCGTGTGGCCTGCAGAGGGGGCTGTGGGCACAGATTTGGCCCCTGAGCGTGCCCACCTCTGATCTACACTCAGGGGACTGAAAAATGGTTTTTAGCAATGAACAGCAGGATCCTTAATATAGTTCTGTGTTTGAAATGCAATGAAAGGAAGAGGCTTAGGGTATTGATATAGTGTATGTACGTGGGACTGTATGCAGGATAAAGCACCATTGCAAAGGTACTGAAAGTGCATCTGGTCAGGTCACATTTAGGGGTTTTGGGTGCACTGTTTGGTCATTTCCAGTCCTCAGACTGCGTTCAGCACAAGCAGCCTCTTCCAGTCTGCAAAGCATCCCGCTGCCCAGTTGCTCATTCTATATTCTCCGCTTCTCGCAGATCTCCTAAGGTGTATCTTTGCATGGAACATTCCTGGCAGAGCATGTGAGAAAGAGTGCAGGGTGCAACCACTCAGGTCACGTCTTGGGATCTCTGTTCTTGGTTGTCTTGAAACATTGGACATTCTATATTTTCTGTTCCCTGAATTGCTGCTATGCATGTTGAATTCCCAAAGGATGTTGGTATCTGGTGTCTCGATGTTTATTTTATGAATAGATTTTGAGATTATTATTTTTTTATCCTAGCTTTTTCACTTTGAACATGGGGCACTCAAGACAAATAACTAGTAAACTGAAATGAGTCTCTAAATAACAATTTCAAATCGAACAATAACATCAAAACAGCAGTAAACCCCAAAGTGTTAGTCCAAAAGAAACCAAAAAGCCAAACAGAAGTCATTCCAAAGGTTTATTGAGACAACTGCTAAACTGAGCTGGAGATCAGTCAAGAGGGGAATTTAGATTATTACTCATGAGACCAGACGTTACCTCGTTATGGGTGGCACAAGTAGACTTTTGACTATGATCTGCATGCTGGAACTTAACAGAAAGGTGATCTCTCTTGCTGACCTGAGTTGATTGAGTAGGACCATATGGAAGGAGGTGGTCCTTTGAGGGGAAATGTTAGCACTTCCTCCACCTCATGTTTTAAGAAAGCACGTGGTGTCTGCTGGGCTCTGATGTCCGGAGGCGGAGCTGATGGTTGCAGGCTTCAGAGCCATCATGCTAGCATGCCTTTGCCAGGAGCCGCATGACCCTTGGCTTCATTTTAGGGTTGAAACCCTTACTAGGCGGCTCTCAACTGATATTGGTGCCAGTACAAAAAGCAGCTTGATACCTTGTGCAAAATCTAGCCCTGCTTTAAAAAAAGTTTCTGGTGACAGATGAAAGCAAAACTAACGGGGGCTTTGAGGAATATGGAAGCCTCTTGGTCTGGCTTTGAGGTAATAGTCGTGCCTGTCTGTGAGCAGTGATAACGTGACCGAAGCCTTCATTTGTTCTCACTTCTTCTCTTTTGGCTTTCAGGAATCCTGTGGTCAGAAGCAATCTTCTTAGAAGCCAGACCCCAAAGAAAGACCAAGAGTGTGGATGCGCTGAAGAAATGTGAGCATGATCCTCACGTCCTTCTGGCTGTAGCAAAGTGAGTAACAGTGCTTGCTTGTTATCCAAAGGGAGGATGTGTAAATCCCACAAAGCAGGTCAGAATTTGGAAGTAACACATTATGCATAACAGTGCTACTATCACATCTTACTTTCAGGTTTAATGATGGGATAAGAATGGTTAGGTTTTGCATTTTGATATTAATGCAGCAGTGTTATCTCTGTGTGTAATAAATCTTTGCTCATTAATATGTGACTTTCTATATTGTTTGAAATAATTTTTGTCAATGTTTGAATTTTAAGTGGGTTTTTAAAGGCCATTTGAAAGTGTCATGCTAGTGATACATCAGTAACACAACTTACAATATTTTAATTTTTGAGCACCAAGGAAAATGTAGTTTTTTAAAAGGACATTCATTAACAGGTTCCTTTCTGAAAACAGTGTTCCAGGCTCTGATAGAAGTGGAAAAGTCTAGTACATTGTCCAGAATTCTGAGCTATTCTGATTTTAATCTAAGGGAGATCGGGTGTCAGACCTTGAGTGCTTCTTCCTTGTTAACTTTCTCAGTGAAAAAACTTTTTAAAAATAATGTTCATCGCCCTGTAAAATGCACATAGTGGACAACTCTGCCTGTCAGCCTGGTTTTCTGTGAAATGATGACAAATTGAAATGGATGGATTTTGACTGAGCCTGTCTTCCTGCTGTTCAGAAATTGGCCCTTGTAAGATAATGCGGCAGCTGTTTCATTGAGGAACTAATCTGAGAATTAATGAGCAAATTTCAGGATCTGTGGAGAGCAGCATAAATTGTGAAAGCTCAGAATTACGCATGTATGTTCTGGCTCTCAATCCTTCAGTCTCCTACTACTACTCTGCTCTGAGGCCTTGGCTGGCTGCTCTCAGAGTGCATTTTCATTTTTGACAGCTTTTCTCTTTTAGGAGGATGGAATCACGTTGGTTTTAAAGCTCAGTATTGCACCTAGCCGGCCGAACATCATTTGTGGGCTTCTCCCGTTCATTTTTGTGGGACGTGTAGGAGCTGTTCCTTTCATGCAGTGCCCAAAGTTGGTTAGACAAGCAAACTAAGGCAAATGAGTCCATTCCTAAGAATTGCACCTGTTGGCATCGGGTTGGATCAGAGCTGTGTGTCCACGGGATTCCTACAAACATGTGTTATGTTGGATGCTGCATGTTAAATGGGTGCTGTGCATAATTAACCAAGTCTGTCTTGCTTGAAAAGACTTACTATTTTTCCTACAACAGCTTATCTGTGGAAAGAGAAAGGATACTTTAGCTTTTGTGCTTGATATCCTTACAAGGCAAAACAAGCTTTCGTGGAGGATCCTGAAAGTTGTCTTCTCTGTGTTGTTTAAGAACCAGTTCTTTTGTGCTGAAACTCTGCTAGAGGTGTTGTTAGAAACAGTGCTGCTGGTCTCCTTTGCCCAACTTGTCCCTCTTAACTCTCCATTTCCCAGGTTGTTTTGGAGTGAACGTAAAATAACTAAAGCTCGCGAGTGGTTCCACCGGACAGTGAAGATCGACTCTGACCTGGGTGACGCCTGGGCTTTCTTCTCCAAATTTGAGCTTCAGCATGGCACAGAGGTGATTTTAAGGGGGAGAGATGCAAACTTACCAGGATCCACTTGGGTGACTTCACTAGTCTGAGAAGGTTCGGTGATGGATGGCCAGGGCCAGGTGGCTTTCCTTTTCCTTTTTGCAGCAGACGCTGAGACTGAGGTGCATTTTGGGTTGGTTGTAGTATCTGCTTCTTAGGGAACATTCACAGAGCACTCAGGCCTCCCATTGGCAGAGGAATGGTTTGTTTCCCACACAAGGAAGATAAGGATATACATCCATAATTTAAAAAACAACAACAACACGTAAGCAGTGCAAGACCAAAGGCTGGCTAACTAAACATAGTTCTCCTGTGCTGGCAAGCTGTTCCTCCTAAAGGAACAGGCCTCCCCCCCCCCCCCCCGGAGCTCATTTGAAGCTTCCAAGAGCTCGTTCTCAACTTCCCGACCTTAAGCAGAAGCAGAGCGAACATTATTTCTGAAAGCCTGAGGGCCTGAGTTGTTTTCAGACTTGGAAATGTCAAGCCATGAACCCTTGACTATTGCTGTAGCCCCTCCCAAAGCTCTCTGGTGCAGAGGAGTGGTAAAATCCCAGGGAAGGAAATGGCCAGATAGAGTTTTTCCATTGGTCTAGCACTGCACATCAGCTCAGCGCATGGAAGCATGAGATGATTAGGAAGAGGGTGAACTGTCCCATTGCCTCAGGGTCTTAGGTGCACCCACAGGATGGAGCAGTCAACAGAGATCCGGGAAGAGAGTGCACTTGGGTTTAAGCAACTAGTACCTCCCCTTCAGGACTGAGCTCCATACATAAGCATGCTTGCTATTGCACTGCCTGCCTCCCTCAGGACATTTCTGATGCAAAAGATTAAGGTAACTCCAGAGCCGTATTCTCTTTCCTGTATAGGAGCAGCAAGAAGAGGTGAGGAAGCGTTGTGAAAATGCAGAGCCGCGCCATGGAGAGCTGTGGTGTGAGGTCTCCAAGGACATCAGCAATTGGCAGAGAAAGATTGGTGAGATCCTGGTGCTGGTGGCAGCCAAGATAAAGAACACCTTCTAGACCCCAAGCGCTGCTCATCCGTGCCTTTGGCAACGTGACGGGACCCAGAGTCTTCCCTTGGCACACATGTGAGCTTTGTCTCCTCTTACAAGGAGCTCAGAGGAAGAAGAGACCAAGAGGGAAAAAGGAATGAGATTTTATGGTTGAACTTAGAAGGTGGGGGAATTAAGCCTTCCCCTGACACTTCTGTGTATTGTACCGGTAACAGCAGTGAAAGTGAGTGCTTTAATCTACCAGCAGGCTTCTGGAGTGCTAAGAACAGGATCTTTGGTGTGTTAACTGGCAGGCATTTATTATTATTGTTATTATTATTTTGATGCCTGAGCTCTTTTTACCCAGATTGTCTGAAAACCACCTGAGAGACAGGTTGTCCTTTTAGGTCCTTCATTTGTCTAATGTTCAATTTGTCTGCTTGATGTCTTCACCAAATATGCCTCCCAGCCATGTAGTTTTTGGTGATCCTATCTAGTACAAACAGTCTGTTTTTTTAACACAGTGAAATATGGAGTGATTTAAAATCAATTTTTGATTGGGTTCTAAAGCAATCCCGAGGAACCTCCAGTTTCTCAAGAGAACACCGAATGCATCGTGTAAGGAGAAGGGTAGAGATCTCCGGGACCTGCCATAAAGCTCAATTTCCTGATGGAGAGTTAAGTTTAGGTTTTCAGCGTAGCTATGATAGTGTAGGACCTTGAAAAATTGCAGCCGTTTAAGGACCTAAGTAAGGTAAGAGCAGAGAATCTGGGTAACAGCCATAGGTGTAAATGTTAACTTGCGATGTGCTTGAATTCCGAACTTTCTATTCATTGTAGTAAGACAGAACTTTGTCAGACACCTCGGTGAAGTTCCTTTGCCTTGACCTTTGGTGAAAGTAAAAACAAGATTCCTTTGTAATAGCTGATTTTAAAATGTGTTCATTGCATTGGGAGAGAAACGTCACATCACAAAATACTGAAGAACACTCAAACTTTAGAGAGAGTGTGTTTAACATATGAACATGTGGCAACAAGACTGGAATAGCAACAGGGAAACCCTTTTCCACACCAGACAGACGGATGAGCTTCTTGGTGGCAGGTTGTGGGTGAGTAGAGATTGTTGGGTTCTGTGCACAGCCTACCAGGAAATTTTTCATTGAAGCCCTGTTGAGATGGATGGGGGCGATGCAAAAGTGTATATATCTGCATTGTGTATAGATTTTTTTTAAAGCATTCCCAGCTTGATCCTTCACTTAACTCCCTCTAGCTTCAAAACTTTTGTGTTTCTAGCTGGGATAATCTAACCCCACCCCTGCCCCATGCCAGTTAATTCAGAATTTCCTTGTGTCTGACGGTATATCCATGTATTTTGCATGGTTTTTTAAAAAAACATTCTGTTAAAGAAAGATGGTTGTACATAGTGTGAAGCTGTAAAATACAGTATTTTGTTCTTTGTGATAATTTTATGGCTCATATCTCTTCTGCATGTCCTGAATCTTATTTGGAAAATGATTGTGCTTGTTTGGCTTTACCAGAAAATATAGGTGAGAAGGGGGGTGTCTTATTTACCACAGTGAATCCCTAAAGCAAGAAGAGGAGATGGGGCATTCAGAGATGCAGGATACTGGGAGTGGACAGTATGTGATCCATTGGCCGCATAGAATCCTGGACCTTCCCCACATTGGTGCCTCGACCCACCACAGGTTAGGTGATATGAAACTGTTATCATCCTTAGCCAGAATGGCCTCGGTAGAATGGGAGTTACGAGTATTTGAGAACGTTTTCAAAATACTCGTATTAAAAAACATATTGGATTATAATGTGGGTGCAGTAAACCAGGACTCGTTACGGCTGAGATTCGTACAGTATCTGTTTCTGAATCTAACTTCTTTTTCCCCCCATGTACTATGTAGGTAGGGGCGCACAGAAAAATCTCTGACGGCATCTTTGAAATATTCTAGAGCTAAAGCTGTAGCATTTCAGGTGATTAGGTCTAGCCAGATTCAGCATGCCTGCCTGCCTGTTGGGAACACACCCTGTGCCTTGCTGCTCCGTTTTTAACGTTCTCAATAGTCATAATACTGTTTGCATTTTTCTCAAGCGAACCGGACCGGTCCCATCCTTCGGTCTCAATATTCCAAACAGTATGCTGTGTTTCAAACAAACGGTGTAATGCTAAATGTCTGAATCTGTGCCCCACCTTGAGCAAAGAAGCGGGCTCTCCTACCCCCGGTTGTAAGCCACGTTTATAGGGTCTCGGGGGCCCTCACCCCAAATTGGTGTAGTGGCAACTCTGTTGCCGTGCAGTTGTCTTGTGAATGGTTCCTAAAAGATTCTGTAAAAGAGACAAAAGTCCTTGGGTGCAAAACCAGGAATAAATGTTACTCGTCATTCATGAGTGTCTATAAAGGCAGCACCTTGGGTGAACTCTCAAGGGCCAGAGCCGTCCGTGGCAATGGCAGTTTTCCCAGAAATAAAGAGAGAACACTTGTGGACCACACACACAGGCTGTCTCTCCTGCCCCCTCTGGTGGTTGAAAGGGGTAGACACCCCATCTGTATCTGAATCAAAGTGATCTTGGTCCTTTTGTGTACTTACTGGTAACCTGTAAATCTTTGTCTTGAGCTGGTAAGCAAAGGGTTTGGCTTCCAACATTCTTTTCAGCCTAAAAATCTCCAGAATCTGTTGGAGTCAAATCGCAGGCAGTGAATGGACCTAACACTTGCCGGTAGTCTGAAGGCCAGCATGTAGGTCCAGCCGCTACTGGCTAGTGTGTCTTCAGACGCATAGGGATGTGAACACTTGTGCCAGTCAGTTGGACATCTTCCACACCCTAACATATTTTCCTTGAGCTCATCTATCACAAATCGTAGCCTTTTATTTTCCACATTTTTAAGTCGCACCCTTCCATCCAGAAATATACAAATACCCATAAATATCTGCAGAAACCTGCAAACATCTTCATACACCTTCAAATCAGTTTGGGCTGGGTGGGTCCTGGTTGGTTTGGTAAAGATTTGGATACCAGTTGGACTGGATCGTATCAACAGTTGCCATTCTTGAACTGTAGTGGTGTATTGAAACAGATACTCTTGGTAAGCGAAAGCCCCCCCAAAACAAAACGAGTTAAAATCAATTAAATGTTTGCCCAATCAACAGATTTATCGCCTGAGCTCTCCATTTCTGTCACTCTGCTCCTCCTTAGCTATTCTTCATGACTGACATGGTCTGTGGGGCATACCTTCATAATAAAACCATGCAGTCCTCCATGATAAAAACACAAGTAACAATTGCATTTGTATCTTATTCTAATAACGTTGTGCGACATCCTTATTTCTCTTTTCTCCCTCTCAACCCTGGCCCCCGTTAACAGAATTGATAGGGAGCAGAATTGTGTTTATGGCAGATTTGAACAATGCTCGTGGCACTCAAGTTGCCGAAGAAACATAGCAAAGCAAGCAGCTCGAGATGTCTTATCTCAGTGCAGTGGCATATGTTGAATGTTTTTAATGAGATCCGTCAAGGATGTCAGAAGGAAGAAGCTCCATTCATCTGTGTGATCATGATACGCCATGAGAGTATTCTCAATGGCTTTTACGGCCGGGATCCAAGGGTGGTAGGTTTTTCAGGCTGTTTGGCCGTGTTCCGAAGGTTTTTCTTCCTAACGCTTTTGCCAGTCTCTTTGGCTGGCATCTTCAGGGGAGAGGAGTTAGAACGAAAAGGAAGAAAAACCTTTGGAACATGACCAAACAGCCTGAAAAACCTACAACCACCCTATGCCATGAGAGTTGGAGAATGGAGCAGGGCCAATTTTCTGGGGTGGGGAGGTTTAGGATGGGCGGGGCTGCGTGATTTTACACACCCCTTGTTTGTTGTTCTCGTACTTCAATTTTTTTTTTCCTGGCCTTACACTAAGCCACAAATGCAGTTCCTTGTAGGAAAGGCTACTCTAGATCCGTGGTTCCCAGCCTTGGGAAACCCAGGTGTTCTTGGACCACAACTCCCAGAAGCCTTCACCATCCGCTTGTTGGCTGGAGTTTCTGGGAGTTGCGGTCCAAGGTTGGGGATCACTACTCTAGCCCCGTGGGCTGTCTGTCTTCCTTTGTATCTTTCTAAATTTCTATAGAAGAAATGGGAATCATTGGGGAAGAGGAGGAGGCATTTTGGACTACAGTTCCCATCTTCCATGACCATCAGCCTGAGAGGTGTCTCACACCACAAAAAGATGGCATGCTGTTTCAGCTAACTGGATCTTTAGCTGCTCTTCCGTAGTAGCAAGAGAGCAACCGTTTTCCTGTCCTTGTTTTTACCTGATGACATCTGAAATTGATCCATCAGCTGAAGGCAGTAGTTCTGGTTGTCCATCTCCTTGTTGATCGAGAGTGGGATACCGCAGAGTTTCACAACATGCCACTACACTTCTAGCATCTTTGATCCTTTTTTAAAAAAAACCTTATTGAAAGAATATGGAAACAAACAAACAAAAAAACAGTACAGGTCTTTCAACAGGATTGTATAAAAAAGAATTGCACTGTTTGGTGACAAAAGGGCTTTATTTGTTTTATTTAAAATATTTGTACCCTGCCTTTTTCTTTAGAAAAGGATCCAAGACACCTTACACCTTATATCATTAAAAGCTAAAAAACAGTAAATTATTCAAATATTAAAGAGGATTTAATAACATCATATTAACAATGTTAGGTAAAAGCATTAGGAAAATAGATTTAGAAGCAACAAAATATAAGCCATCCTGTTTATTGTCTCCTAGACAGTCAAGTCCCTCAGGGAAAGCTTGCCTGAAGAGAAAGGTCTTTGCCTGCTTGTGGAAGGACAGCAAAGATGGGGCCAGGCTGGCTTCCTGTGGGAGGGAGTTCCAGAGGTATACTGTAAAAGCTAGTGGGGGGAGATAAAGCAAGTAAAGCATCCAGGAGTTCTTTCGCAGCTCACCCTGAGCATTTAGGATGATTTCCACAGGGTCTAAACTGAGCTGCTTTGGGAAATGATCCATCAGAGGAACAGAGAAAGCTGCCTTGCACCAAGTGGGATAGATTCCATCAAACTTAACCCACCCTGTCAAGGATCTGTGTGGAGATGCCAGGAATTGAACCAGATCTGAACTTGAAAAAAGTAACTTTGCTGAAGGCTGACTCCCAGATTTGTCCAGCCAAGCTGGCTGAGAGATACTAGGATCTCTCTAGAATGGTCACTTCTACATGGTTTGAACCTGGTCCGTTTATATAAATTACGTTCTATGATAGCTGAGCAGGGCTGTTGAAGATAGGAGATTTTGGAGATCCCTCATTTTTAAGGTCACCATACGTCACACCAGTTCCCCTAGAAGAGCTAATGGTGGTTATGTTTTTGAATCGGGCGGGCAAGTCTTGTCTTGCAAATGTTTTCAGACTGCAGCTCCTGTCAGGCACAGGCAGCACAGCTGGTGATTGAGGCATGCTGGGGAGAATGCCGGAAGGTTGCGCTTGCCTAGCCCTGCTTCACATGGATGTTACACCTCTGCCTCCCAGGAAGAAGGTCCCAGTAAGGGCAAGACCAGCCTGGCCTCATCCATTTGCCAGCAAGGAGTTTGCTTTCCCCTCTTTTCTGTGCCAAAAAGCACCCACGTCCCCAGCTGCCAGTTCCATCCGGGCTCGAGAATTAAAGAGGGAACCCATTCTGGCCCAATCCACCAGACAAGTCATATGTGGGGAAGGTGCCATGTGTTATTTCTTGTTGGATGTAATCTGCTGTGAGATAATTCAGTGTAAAGCTGGAGCCTGTCTTTGGAAATAAAAACATCTCTAATTCAAAACAACACATCCCAGAGAGTATACAGCCAAGGTGCTATCAAACGCTTAGTGGCCTCGATACAGATATTCACCATAAATTCACAGCTGTCTCTGTTTAAAAGGTTGTCCAAGATCATCTCTGTTTGTGGTTGCTCTGTTCCATATTACGGCAACTTTTTGAGGCTGCTTTTAATCATTCAACTATTCTTCGAGGAAGGTGCAAACTGGCTCTTGCAGCTCATACACCAGGGGGCAGCAGTGGCACATCCAGGAACCCCAGAAGTTATTTTCCCAGAGAGCTATCCCTCTGTACTGTAATTCAATGCTCCATTTTGATTTTTACAGATGAAGGTAGCATCAAGAGCAACATCACCTTGCAAGGTAGTTAAGACATCACCACTGTCTTTTTGTGTGGCGTAGTGCAGTGGTCCCCAACCTTGGGCCTCCAGATGTTCTTGGACTACAACTCCCAGAAGCCTTCACCACCAGGATTTCTGGGAATTGAAGTCCAAGAACATCTGGAGGCCCAAGGTTGGGGACCACTGGTGTAGTGGACTGGTATTGGACTGGGGCTTAGGAGACCTGGGTTCAGGTTTCTGCTCAGCCATAGAGACTTGGCTCTCTGTGCGTGGGGCTCTCTGGTAGACCACTCCATGAATACTTAACATACCTCAAAAACCCTATCGGGGTCACCAGAACTCAGAAAGTAAAGTGTGCTGCTTATATACTGCCCTATAGCACTTAAAGCACTTTGGGTGGTTTACAGTTTTAACTATGCAAGCTACACATACCCCGCCCCCCTGCCCAGCAAGCTGGGTACTCGGTTTACCAACCTCGGAAGGCTGAGTGAATCTCGAGCCGGCTACCTGGGATTGAACCTGGGTTTTCAGCAGAGATTTGGCTGCAGTACTGCAGTTTACCCACTGTGCCATGAGGCTCCTGGATGGCACATGGCACCAAAGTGTGAGGGGTGAGTTGGGAACAAGGCGGTGAGGACACAAGATATGGGTATTACCTACTACAAAAGTGAAGAAAGTTACTTTTTTTGGACGATGTCCCCGGTACCTGGGGGAATCCAGGAAACATTTTCCACAAAAAAGTGAATTTCCTGTTCTCAGGCTCGTCTTGCTGGAGGAGTACGTGTATTTTTCAAAATGGTTATTTACCAAAGTTCTGCTTTGAAGCAGTAATTTAGCCCATGTAAGCCTGTCTCCTTCCATTTGTCATTCAAAGAAGGGGAGAGAACCACCCTGAAAAATAGACGCAAGCTCTCGTACAAAAACCTGGCACGGAGATCTAGGTGGGACGGGTAGGGGGTCTTTGGGAGTTGACTTGTTTTCTCTTGCTTGCAAACTCTTGAAGGCTCAGGAGCTGAGGAAGACGGCTGACTGCTCTGAGGCGAAAGAAATCCACCCATTAAATAAACCTGCAAGGCTGAATCCTTTTGAGGGTTTTAGTTCTCCCTTGTCCTGTGCCTTTAAAAGCAGCCCAGCCAAAAGAGAGGGAGAGCCGGTTTGGCAGAGGAAGTTTTCCCCCCACATAGAGATAAATGTTGGCCCAGGATTCTCCCGCTCAAGTTTTGTCTGTTCATCTGTTGCTGGAAAGTCTGGAGCATGGCTGGTTCAAGAGAAAGAACAACCTTTCTCTTTAAAAGAAGGACTTAAAATGCATCCTGGAATATGGTTGCAGCAGAAAATGGCTTCACCCATCCCGGAGCCTCCCTTCCTTAGCTGCAGGGCCCAAAGCCCTGTGATTCTTCTGCAGAGGAAATCCGACAGAGCAGGAACGCTTGTTCTGCACGCCAGGGATGCGAGCGTGTGTCCTGACCAGCGGGTTACCTGCTGCTGGTAGTGGAGCTAAGCTGAACTGGCAACGACTTGTGGTTGAGGAAGCTTCCAGCGCAAGAGATGGAATGCCATCGTCCTTTCTGATCACCAGCTCAAGTGGGTGCCAAGCGGATGACCGTCAAAATAGTTGTTAAGAAAGGAGGTGTGATCATGATCAGGAAAACTTGGATGCCTGCAGGAGTACCTCACACCTACACTCGGGCATGCACAGAAAGGCTAAACCTTAAATGAGGACACAGAATCATGGGGTTGCGGGGGGGGGGGGGAGAGACTTGGAAGGGCCATCTAGTCCACCCCCTCCCGACACACAGAAACCCATAGCTCACACTTCCCTGAGCAACCGTCCTCCAAACTTTGTTTTCAAATCTCCAGCAAATGAGGTTCCTCCACACTGCTGGGCAGTCGGGTCCACTCATGAGTTGCTCTTGTCATCAGGACAAGACATTCTACCTGCCATTAATTCACAATCTCTTTCATTATCATTTGAATCCACTGGTTTGGGTCCTACCTCTGGAGGTGCAGAAATCAGCTTGCTTCCAGGTAGCAGCCTTTCAAATACTGAAGGAATTGCAAGATTCATCTAGTTTGCAGCTGAAGTATCTCTGACAAATAGCCATCTAACCTTTCTTTTAAAAACCTTCACTGAAGGAGATTCCACCCCCTTGCAAGAGAGCCCACCGCCCTGTCAAACACTTCTTCCTATTCGGGAATGCTTCCTAACATTTAGTCAGAATGCCCTTTCTTGTAATTTGACCCCATGAGTTGGGGCCTGTGGCTTGATCCTCTCAAGCCACAGAAACAACCTCGTTCTATCTTCTACTACATGACAGCTCTTCAAATATTGGTTGATGGCTATCACATCACCTTTTGATCTTCTCTGGCTAAACATACACCTTCATCAACTTCATTTCCAAAACATTCACCATTGTAGAGATGGGCATGAATGGCCCTTCAATGGTTTGGGCCCACGGGTGTTGCGCAGATGGCCAAGATTTCCTGCTCTGCCTCCTCCCATGGACACCTCACTAGGAGGAGGAGGAGGAGAGGCAGGGAATCCAGAATGCCCACACAACACCTATGGGCCTGATCCACCAAACTGCACCAAACCGTTCATGCCCATCTCAACGAGACCTTATTGGGCATGCTCAATAGTGCATGTATGTAGAACAGGGACTTCTGCTACAGCTCTCATTATTGCTCATTGTTGCTCGTTGTTGGTTGTGCTGGCTACAGTGGAGCTACAGTGGCTCAAGAACATCTTGGGGAGGTGCACGGGAACCCTATCGCTCTGTAGATCGACAGATGAAAAATGGGGGGGGGGGAGTGGGGAGAGTGGGACACTGGTTGGACAGAATGACTGGCCAGAACCTTGTCAGGAGCAGCGCTTGGGTTAGGACAATGATTCCCAACCCTGGGTCCCTATGTGTTCTTGGACTCAAACTCCCAGAAGCCTTCACCCCAGCTGTGCAGTCCAAGAACATCTGGGGACCCAAGGTTAGAACCACTGGGTTAGGAGACACAGAGGCGCTGCAACATTTTGGTGCAGGTCCCACGTGTAAAGAACAAGGATCAATATGCTGGTTTTTTTGGGGTGTGGGTGTGGGTGTGTCAGGGCTGGAAGCGCAGGTTGTGGGTGCCTCTTGACTTTTCCATCTCTGTGCCTGAGAGGTGCCTAGTCCGGCCCTGAAGGCCAAACCAGAACAGTCTTCTGGTCTTAAACTGAAAAAGAGACATGGAAGGACCCGCCCCCACCCCGTCTCAGAATGCCCACTTCACTAAAGAGGAAGAGAGAGGGGCTGCCTAACACACACACACACACACACACACCAGTCTGAAACTCCTTGTTTTCCTTTTTGCAGGAGAAAAAAAAATACTGGAATTCTGTGCTGCTTGTGGGAAAAGAAGGGGGTGGTGGGGCAAGCGGAAAAAAATTAGACCCAGGTGGGGCAGTTAAACAACCCTCATCCACACTGCTGTTTTATTATTTGTTACATTCTCAGGTCCTGCTTTAAAGTCTAAAGGAGATAAAGGTCTCTCTGTGTGCCTCGCATCTCCTGCCTGGGGGTCTTGTTTAGGCCTGAAAGGGTAGCAGGGAGGCGTGGATCCGCCGGGTGTGTCTGCAGAGGGATAATGATGATGGCATGGAAAGTGAGGGCAGAAGGAAGGAAAAAGAGGAGGGGAAAGCGCAGGGGGAGGGGGCCTAGAATCAGAGAGGGGATCCGTGCAAAACAACCGGAAGAAGGAAACTGGATGGGAGCGTCCCACAAAAATAGCGGCCATGAGAGGCGGCAGTAAAGAAGACATTTCCTCCCTGAGCAGACATCTGGGATATTTTTTTTTTGGAAAGGGGGGGGTGGTGTTCTCAGGAAGGCCCAGGAAAGCATTCAAGGCCACTCTTTATCCACCTGGTTTTGCACAGCCCCGTGGAAAATACCACTGAACGAGTCCAGCCACCACATCTGGAATACTGCCCCTTGCGAAACCGGTATCGTTTGGGTCGCCTCCTTTCTACCCTTTCCCCGGGTCTGCTATACTTGGAAAGATGGGATAGGAAGGTGAAATGCAAACAAGCAAGAAAGAAGCGTTTCAGGACATCCACACAAAGTATTTTTGGAGCGGAGGCCTTTTGGGGTTAGAAAAATATATAAAGTGAAGCAGGGGCGGTGGAAAAAGCAAAGGCATTTTGGGGTGTTTGGTTCAGTAAAGGTTCCCCTTGACATTTAGTCCAGTCGTGTCCGACTCCAGGGCGCGGTGCTCATCCCCGTCGCCAAGCCGTAGAGCCAGTGTTTGTCCGAAGACCGTTTCCGTGGTCACGTGGCCTGCGAGACTAGACACGGAACACCGTGACCTTCCCACCGAGGTGGTACCTATTGATCGACTCGCATTTTTACATGCTTTCGAACGGCTAGGTTGGCAGGAGCTGGGACAAGCGACGGGAGCTCCCTCCATCGCGTGGATTCGATCTTATGACGGCTGGTCTTCTGACCTTGCAGCACAGAGGTTTCTGTGGTTGAACCCTCAGCGCCACCACGTCCCCTCGTGTTTGGTTCAGCGGAAGGCTTTTACCATGCTCTGCCATCACAGCTTTCTGCTGCTGCCCATTGTTGATCTTTACACCCATGGAATCCTCTCAAGTTTTTGTAAAGAACTTTGGGAAATAAGATGCTCAAGCTACAGGAATCCAGATCTGGGCTGAATATCAGGAAAAACTTCTTAACTGTTAGAGCAGTACTGTACAACAATGGAACCAATGACCTCAGGAGGTAGTGAGTGCTCCAACACTGGAGGTGTTCAAGAAACAATTGGACAACCGTCTGTCAAGTCTGCTTTGATTTGGATTCCTACCTTGAGCAGGGGGTTGGACTTGATGGCCTTAGAGGCCCCTTCCAACTCCACGATTCTATTCTATTTCTATTCCATTTTATGCTTGGCCCACCAGTACAGAAAATGGATAAAGTCAAGAGAAATAGAAGTGGTATTTGCAGAGATTTGAACAGTTAAGTGAACTGCTAGATTGTTTGATGCTTTAGGTACGGTTGGGAGTTTGATTCCTCCGTGTGCCTTCTTGACAAGGGCTGGACCTGATTATCCAGAGGGTCCCTTCCGGTTTTGTAGTTCTAAGGTTTGGATTTCGATTTTGGGATTATAACTCTTACAATCCAGTCATCAGCACAGCGAAGAGCCACGATGGTTAAAGATTTCTGGGAGCTGTAGTCCAGAAGCTAACTTCTCCAACTGAGGTTACTTGCCCCTCTGTGCAGCTATAGCCTTTGTTCCTGCCCCCCCAGTCTCCACACACCTGTTTAAACCACAGAATGGGCATTTCACAGACCTTGGTTGTCCTCGGCTAGTTACTCCTTCCACAGGTACCACGGAATGACACACCTTCTCTCTCCTTGTGGCCCCATATTGTCATGCTAGTTTGTGCCAGCCTTTCTCAGTGTGGAGAAGATCAGCCTTCACCAATTTGGTGACCTCCCGGTGTGCGGGTGTCCGACGCACAATGAAAATATGGTGGCAGCTGCTCCCTAACCTCGGAGGGAAACGTTTCCAGGATGAGAAGATGCAAAGGCAGGCCTTATCCAGTTTTTCCAACAATCCTGTCCATAGCAAACCTGCTCACGTTTGAACTTAAGCAAAGCGAGACTTACTGTATATACTCGAGTATAAGCCTAGTTTTTCAGCACAATTTTTTTGCTGAAAAAGCACCCCCCCCGGCTTATACTCGAGTCAGTGTCAAAATTACATGTTCTCCCCTGCAGTGCGGGTGTTCTCCAGACTCCCCCGCTCATCTACGGGCGCCTGCAGCCTCTTTGGGTGGTCCGATGACCCGGGTTAAGTACACTGCATTTCCGCTTCCAGGACACCCCCATCCTCCTCCTTCTGCATATTCTGTGTACCCACCTTCCTCCTCCCACCTTCCTCCTCCATCCTCCGTCTCCCTCCATCTTGTTACACAGCAGTAGAGCAGTAGATAAGCACAGCATCCGGTATGAGTCCTCCGCAGGCAGTGAAGTGTGTCTCGCAGCTCAGAAGGGCAGTATCTTCAAAAACATTTAACCTACTGATGCCTCAATTAATGTAATTTTATTGGTATCTATTTTTATTTTTGAAATTTACCAGTAGCTGCTGCATTTTCCACCCTCGGCTTATACTCGGGTCAATAAGTTTTCAAATTTTTGTGGTGAAATTTGGTGCCTCGGCTTATATTCGGGTCGGCTTATACTCGAGTATATACGGTTAGATTTTGGCTGAGAAGCCATCAGAGATCTTCAGGCGGAGCGACAAAAGGTGCCCTCTGGAAACTCCGGAGAGTCATGGCTGAAAATCAGAGATGTCAATTTTGGGGTTGAGGGGCCAAGGGTGCGACTCAGCTTCCTCTATAACATGCTGACCTCTGGACTACAACCCCCATCATTCCCAGGCATCATGACTTCTCTTACCCATCAGCCAACATGCAGATACAGATTGGCCTAAACTAGAAGGGAGCAGGTGTGCCTCTCCAGACGGCCCTGAGTGGGGATCAGACATCCTGAAGACCGAAGGGTAAAAGATGCCCCATCCATGGTCTTAACATCTGTGCAGAACTTGTGGCGCCAGCCACATTTTTGGCACCCCGCTGAAAACTTTTTCCATTTCCCTGCTCTCTTAAAACTCTGGCTGAACCGATTTTCTTCTGCTGCCCTGAGTTTTATGCTATTTATTTTTTACAGTTCTGCTCTTGTTTGCCATTTTATTGCTTTTATTTGCTTTTATTGATTTGCAGGATTTTTCTGCCCCATCCAACTGTATACAATTTCCAGGCCAATGTATTTTTAGGCAAGGTGTTAACCACCCTGTGGTTTTTAAAAAAAAAAAATAAAAGAAGAAAAGTAAAAGAAAACTACTGCAGAACCGGTGGAGATGCTTCTAAATGAGTGAGATCAAACTTTGAAGTGGGATTGTAATCTCCTCGCTTGACTTCCTGCCCCGGCAAACACATGGCACAACCGTTGAGGGGAAGAGACTCTTCATCGTTTGGCTTTAAGGCAGAAGCGGCTGGGTTTTTAAAATGCCAGTCATGCATCTCTTCCCGTCCAACTCCTGGCTCCAGACCGCAAAGAGGAACTCCATTCAGGATGGGAGAGGGCGAGAGAGGGCAGGGAGGCAGGTGTGTCAATGGCAGAAGACAGGAAAGGCAGAGACTCCCCTGAGCTCGGACCAAAAAAAGAAATAAAGGACATTTTGCATTAAGTACGATTATGAAAGCTGGCGGGATAGCTCACTGGTTTAGGTGTCTGGCTGTGGAGTCAGCGGTTGGGAGTTTGATTCCCCCACTGTGCCTCCTGGGAGAAGAGCCAGCCTGGGTGGACCTGGGAAAGCTTCACAGTCCCAGGGTGCCCCCAGAGTAATATTAATTGTATGCCATCAAGTCAGTCCTGAGTGACGGTGACCCTTTTCAGGATTTTCTAGGTAGATAATATACAGAAGTGAGTTGCTATTCCCTTATTTTGGGGGCCTCCTGGGGCTGTGCAGCTTGCCCAAGGCCACACAGGCTGGCTCTTCTGCCCAAGAGGCACAGTGGGGAATCGAACTCCCAAACCTCTGGCACTGCAGCCAGAGACCTAAACCACTGAGCTAGCCAACCATCTTCCCCCAGAAGAAGGGAAGAATGGTAAACCACTCGTGAGTACTGTCTACCTGGAAGACCCAGAAAAGGGTTGGCATCAGTCAGAATTGACTTGATGGCACATGAATATTATGAATATGACAGTTCCAAGCAAGCTTGTCTTCCATCCCCTGTGCTTTTTAGGTAGGTTTTCCTATTGTCTCATTGACAGCTGAATTAAAACTAGGGCTGTGCACCGGGGTCTCCCAAGTTCTCTTAGCAGACATTCATTTGGATTGTCTTCTTATTCATTCTGGGGCCACCTCAGTCCTACCTGAATCAATTTGCGTCCAGGGTCACATCAGTTTGCAAGTTCCCAAGGTCAATGCATTGGAAAACCAACATGGTTGTAACTTTTTAATGTTTGTGGTGATATTCATGAAATCCGAGGATGTGATGGGCCATAAAACATAGAGTAAACCTGCCAAATTCCCGACAGCTGGCTTCAGGGGTTTGTGTACTAGGCAAAAGTTTGCTTAAAATCAGGAGCAGACCGATGGAATTTGTGCTCTGATCCAAACCAATTTGTGAGTTCATATGAAAAAGCAGCTGATTGTTATACTCCATAAATTCAGCATAGCTCCGACCACCACAGCAGAGAACACCACATCATTAGAACTGCTAGATAGCTCAGAGATTTAGGTCTCTGGCTGCGCAGCTGGAAATCGGGAGTTTGATTCTCCTAGACAGGGGCTGGGCTTGATGATCCATAAGGTCTATGATGATGATGATCCCAGCAGATCCATCTGAACAGCATTCTCCTTGACCATGTTATTGTTGTTGTTGTTTCTGCTGCTGCTGCTGTTGCCTTTTTAATTTTGTACACAGCCTTGAGTACAACACTTTATGTGCATATGGGGTGGGTGGGTGGGGGGATGGCATTAAACATTTTAAATCTAACGTAATAGATGTGCACCCTCAAGTGGAGAAACAGAGATACAGCTATGATGAATACTTGGAGCCAAAATTTAATAATTATTATTTTTTAATACAACAGAAAAAAATTGGGGAAATATCTGAACAGAACTAATCAGGTTGTCATGATGGATGGCAACTTGGGTTTTGCAAACTTTTGTTTTGTTTTTGCATGGATCAGAGTTGTTCGCACTCCCTCACCCCCCCCTTTAGAAAATAACACATTAAAAAAAAAAGACATAAGCTCTGGACAAAGGGCTGTAACACAGCTTCCTCTTGGCTTTGACATTTTGTGAAAGCGAACCTACTGATGGGCAACTTGAACCCTGAGCATTCATGCACGGGTTTGGTCCTCTAGGCAAGTGAAAAGAGGACCAGCCATCATTCTCTGCTTGAGCACAAGCTTTGCTTACAACAATTTTTTTTAAAAGTTCAGTCCAAATTTGAGAAGTGACAAATTACAAAAATACAGTTAGTTACCTGTAACTAGTTCTTTTAGATGATTAAAGTACCTAGTAGTTGCAAAAGCAGCATGTTGGGTTTGGAAGTGCCTATATTGGATCACTAAAATGCTACAAATAAGGTGAGCTTTTGAGTTCCACAGAATTCTTCGACAGCCTAGGGTGGTGTAAAACTTGGAGTTCAAGAAGAATCTCCCTAAACTTGACTAGATTCGATGGCCGTGGCTCAGGCAGTCGGACTGCCAGGAAGGCAAACTCGTAACAAAGAGCAGCATCTAGCTGCTTTTAAAAGTTACCTTTAAATTGGATTTTAAGGCATATTTAAAGTTTGCCTGTCTCCCTGGAAGATTTGTTTTTGACTCTGTCCCTGCTCTCTGGCTCTGAGGGCTGGTTCTCCTTCCCTGCCGGCTCTGCTTGCCGCGGAAGACCTTAGTGGCGTTTGACCCTGGACAGTAGACCTTATTGCTAGCCCCCGTCCATCCAAGTATAAGATGGACGTGGGGCCCCAAAGAGAGCTAAAGACCTTCTTTTAGAATGTCTTCTTTTTAAAAGAAGTCTCTGGGATTGGACCTGAGCTATGTTATCAAAGCAGCCTCATTCTCAGAAGCTGAGCAAATGGTGGTGGCAGCAGGGGGGCGGGGGGCAGGACAGACCATTTCATCGCCTGCGAAAGGTGGGGCAATATCAGCATCGCCTGGGAGGTTCAGAGAGTTTTTGGCTGCTCAACTCACTTTTTTATGTTCCTCCAAGATTGGTTGGTTGGTTGGTTGGTTGGAGTGTGTTCTACTAGCTTAAAGTTGGAATGGAGCTCATCCTGTGAGAGGAACTCTGGAACTCTGAACTTCTCCAAAATCTTGATTTTGTCAGGGGGGAAAAATCCACCACAAGACGAAGCAACTCCGTCTTGCGTGGTACCTGGGAGGAAAAAATCAAGAGCTAGAAGCATCTCTATTCTGCAAGGGCCTGAATGTTCTGGTTCTTGAGGGTCCTATTAATGCAGGGAAGTGCCCCTCTTGAATCATATCTACAGCCTGCCTTCAGTCAATCAATGAAAGTGTTATTAAAATAAAATCTCCAAGAGACACAAAGAGGGAAGAGATCAGGTCTCCTACAGCTAGCTAGGTATAGAAAAGAAGGCTGAAGCATGGGAGAAGTGAAGCCTAAGAATATCCATCTACCACTCAAAGAATCAAGAGCAGAAGATGGAAGGGGTGCAGAGAAGAGCAACAAAGATGATAATGGGACTGGAGGCTAAATCCTATGAAGAACAACTAAAAGAACTAGGTTTGTTTAATGAGGGTGAAAGAGGAGAGCGCAAAAAATGTTCTGAAGCTCAACCTCAAAAAAACTAAGATCATGGCCACTGGTCCCATCACCTCCTGGCAAATAGAAGGGGAAGATATGGAGGCAGTGACAGATTTTACTTGCCTGGGCTCCATGATCACTGCAGATGGTGACAGCAGCCACGAAATTAAAAGACGCCTGCTTCTTGGGAGGAAAGCGATGACAAACCTAGACAGCATCTTAAAAAGCAGAGACATCACCTTGCCGACAAAGGTCCGCATAGTCAAAGCTATGGTTTTTCCAGTAGCGATGTATGGAAGTGAGATCTGGACCATAAAGAAGGCTGACCGCCAAAGAATTGATGCTTTTGAATTGTGGTGCTGGAGGAGACTCTTGAGAGTCCCCTGGACCGCAAGGAGAACAAACCTATCCATTCTAAAGGAAATCAACACTGAATGCTCACTGGAAGGACAGATCCTGAAGCTGAGGCTCCAATACTTTGGCCATCTCATGAGAAGAGAAGACTCCCTGGAAAAGACCCTGATGTTGGGAAAGTGTGAAGGCAAGAGGAGAAGAGGACGAGATGGTTGGACAGTGTCATCGAAGGGACTAACATGAATTTGACCAGACTCCGGGAGACAGTGGAAGACAGGAGGGCCTGGCATGCTCTGGTCCATGGGGTCACGAAGAGTCAGACACGACTTAACGACTAAACAACAACAACAACAATGTTTAGCTTAATGAAGAGAAGACTGAAGGGAGACATGATAGCTGTCTTCCAAGATCTGAAGGGCCGCCACAGGGAAGAGGGCATTGATTTATTCTCCATTGCGCCTGAGGGTAGGACAAGAACCAATGGGTGGAAACTTTTCAGAGGGAGATCCAACCTGGAAATAAGGAGGAATTTCCTGATGGTGAGAACCATGAAACAGTAGAACAGCTTGCCTCCTGATGTGGTGGGTTCCCCATCGCTGGAGCTTTTCAAGAAAAGATTGGACAGCCATCTGTCCGGGATGGTAGGAGGTCTCCTGCCTTGGGCAGAGGGTTGGACTAGAAGACCTCCCTTCCAACCCTACGACGATTCTATGATTCTATGTTGGCCTGCCATGACAGGCTTACATCTGCCGCCTTGCAATAAGTGTACTTCTCAGGTGCCAGTTGCCACCATATCACACAGCACTTCAGGAAAGTTACTTCTAAGCAGTAACTCATTCCTGTTACTTCTTATGCTCTTGCAAACTAATTCATTGTTTTTGGTTTCCAGGGTTCCAAAGTAATGCCTCATGTTACTTTGTGTTACTTTAACACACACAGAGAGAGACACCCCCACCCCTATGCCTTGGGTTTGGTAAGATTGGCATAAAACTTGAATATCATTTAAAAGTCACTTTTGGACGTTATTTTTTGAGAAGGCATTGTGCTAAGTTCGCTAGGAAACATTGCCCGCTACACCAATAAAATGGCTTCATTCCCATCCACCTTGGCTTGGGAACTGTTGGGGCTGCGTGACCAAAAAAACCCCATCATGTTACAGGTAATAGCATCGCTTATAACTTCTCCCCTGTGAGCTCAGCTGCTCTAAACACCATATACCACAACATGGTTTCTTTCTGAATCAAGATGGCTCCCTGCGTCACGTAAATAAACCCCCTCTTCTTGGCTTCGGGCAGAGGCGAGGCTGTTTTTGAAAAACAGGAGTCAGCCCTGGTGTTCCTTTGTCAAGCTCAGAACAAGATTTCGTTCTGACAATTAACAAAACAAACACAGGCCACTGGGATCTGTTCGTGATTATTTGCCTTGACGATTCCGCAGCCCGCCTCGCTGTCCTCGGGCTTTCTCTCAGGCGTGGCGCTGTGCCAACGGCAGGGGCCGCGGTGCTTTGCAATGCTTTCCAGAAACTCTTTTTTCCCCCTCCACTGGTGGCTTCTGGTTCTATGTGGAGAACCTGGAAGCAGAACTTCTCAGATCTCCCACAGTGCAGCAAGGGCGCCAATGTGTCGTTGGACCCGTCTCTGGAGTGCCTCCCAAGTGTGGGAAACAAACCACCCACCCATCTGTGGTGTCGTTTCTACTCCGAGAGGATGGCTGAAAGCAGAGATGACCAAAGCTCTTGAGTCAAAATGAAAGATAGGAAATCTTCAAAACAACACCTTGTTTCCATCCGTCTTCACCCACTGAGCCCATACCACTTTCTCCTCCCAAACAGTGACCCCTTATATTGTTGCAGAGTTTTTGAATTTTGGGTTAAACTCCTCTAGCCGCACACAGAAGTGCAGGGACTGACAGAGCAGAATTAGCTTAAAAGTCTCTGCTGAGTAGACCACTCCTTATCCTCTGGCACTTACAGTCTCAATGATTCACTCTTACCAATAATTCACTGATAAGAGAAAGAATAAAAAGTTCCATTTTACTTACAGTCGAATATACCAAAAACAGCTGTACTGTACAAGAACATGACTGCTTTGCAGCAACAGGAATCAACAGACTCACAGCCTGCTTCTGGCACACACCTGTAGACTGTACTCTCTAACTGTGCAACAGCTGCCAGCAGACTAAGAGAGAGAGAGAGAGAGAAAGACACTTAAGCAGAGAGGCGTGGCTGTCTTTGAAATCAGAGGCAGGGAAGGAATAATTGGTTACTGCTGGAATGATTGACAGTCACCCCAGTCCAGAAAGTTCTGTCCCTGCCAAACCCACTAAAGGCAGCATGCAAGGCTGAAGTAACTCCAACAAATATATGTTTGGAGAATGTAGAAACCTGCCTTATATACTAATTGAAGCCACTGGCCATCCAACCTATTCTTGTTCAGTTTACTCTGAGTGGCAGCCGTGGGTTTCTTGAACTTCAAGCTGAAAACTTTCCTAAGCCTACCATGAGATCTCTGTTATTCCCAGGTCGTCTCCCATTCACCTTGGAACAAGGCCTGATCCTGCTTAACTTCCCAAACTGGACACGTTCAGGTACATTCATAATTCAAGGAGAAAAGACATATGGAAGACTTCTTTTATAAAGAAACAAGAGGCCTGTAGTACAGAGGTTGAGTGGTAAGCATGAAAATAGAGAAATACAAAACTTCCATGGGACCTAGCAGCTTGCTCTCCTGCTCAAGTGTTTTCGAAACAACAACGTCAAAATTTACATTGTTATCCTTGCACGTCAAGTCGTCATGCATTCAGACCTTTTTCTATTGCCGTGCCTTTCATGATTTCTTCTCCATCTGAGCCATGGAGAAATAGATTGCAGTTTCGACCACTTTTGAAGGGATTGGGTGCAATCTATTTCCTAGTGATCACAGGACATAGGAGGAATTGCACTCCAGCCTGACCCCAATCCGTGCCCAAGCTGTTGGTCCAGCTGTACGACATCTACTCTTGGGGCCAGGCTGTAGCCGTTCTCTGGCAGACGGGAGGGCTGCTTCAGGAAAGTTCGCTCCCATTAAATGACCCTTTCTGGTGCAAGCAGGCGTGTCCATTTGCAGCCATGTGATCACACCCTTATTTTCAGAACCACAAAGATTCAGGACATGCTAAAAGTACTGCAGGTTCCCATCCCCGAATGATGTAGGCTGCTTTGCAATGTTGGCTAAGCAGGCCTGATAGTGCTCCAATTTCCAGGCCTGGATCACCGACATCTAGAACATAGGGTGGGCAATTGATGCCCCTCCAGATGTTGCTGGACTACAACCAGCGCTAGCCAATGTAACCAACGGCGGGGCATCATGAGAGCTGCAGTTCAACATCTGGAAGACTACAAATTTCCCACCCTGACCTAAAGGAATGTTCTCCTACCAAGGCTATCAGGACAAAGGGTCTTTCAGATTGAGGCCAGTAGCCTATAACTAGTCTCAGCTAGAAAGACGACTCACTGAATCCATTACTGAGTTGTAGGTCAATTTGATTGATTGATTGATTGATTGATTGATTGATTTAATCTATACAGTACCCTGCCCTTCTCCCCAAGACCAAAGACAGCTTACAATATCCAAATAAACTATATGTGAAAACTAACAAAAAACAATAAGTTAATTACAAAGCAAATCAATAGTCAAAACTTTGGTAAATCCCATTGAGTCAATGAGTCTGTTTTGCTTGAGACTAGCAACAGGTTAGTGGCCTAAAGAATATATTATGGCATAAGCTATCAGAGACCAGAGAAACATTTCATTAGATGTGTTGAACAGTATCCTGTTGAGAAAAATACCCTTTTTGGTGGAGCTAATCTTAGCGGCTGAATGTAAAGAGCATGCATGCACACATTAAAAAAACCAAAAAAACACTTTAATCTTGTGATATTCCTCTCTCATCCCTCTGTGAGGTCAAGTTCCTGTAAGTATCCCAAGTTATCCCTTGCTAGTTTCTAACTGAAAAGTAACATAGTTACATCTTCTTTATAGGAAGCAGAAATGAATTACAAGTAACTACAGTAACTCTCCTTTTCAAGTTCAGATTCCAAGTAGGGTTCACATGACAGAAGAGACCCCGCTCTCCACTCCAGAAAACCAGCAGGTCAAGGAGAGGGCTTTAAGCTGGTTGTCTCCCCTAATATGCTAGTTTTTAACCTGTGAGGTTTTAATAAGGATGATCATCCATCAGTAATATCAATCCATATCTACCCTTTGAAACAGGACAGCCCTTGCTTCTTCCGGACCCTGTTTACATGGTAGTGATTAATGAGCTACAGTTACAAATAAATAAATACATGGTTTTATTTATACTCATGGGACTTGAGGGTGCTTTGGAGCTGCATCTACCTGGATGCTTGTTTTTCTGCTTCACCTGTACAGTTATCACTTACTGAGAAGGGCAGCTTAAAGTTTCCATCCTTGATTTGACTCTTGAGATTCTTCGCTAAAGACAGAAGGACACCCACCCACACCCACTCTTTATCTTTCAGTGATAGCTAAAGATCCTTACTCACCTGGTCAAGATCTCCATTGGCCCCTGGAGCTTAACATAAAGAGCACCATCCAAGCAGAGCTGGTTGGGCCTGGTGTCCCACAAGGGACATGGGGAAGGTGACTCCAAGTCCTGAAGTTTGGAAGATATTCTGCGGAGAAGCGCTCCTTCCCAGCCTCTCTCCAACTCAGGCTGCCTTCAGGGTGATGTTCCCTGATGGTGGAGCATGTGGAGGAAAGACCTGGTAAAGCTGCTGTCTGTAGAGCTCATTGGGGACTAGCAAGATGGCCACAGTTCCACCCCTAGCATCCAAGATGCATGGCAGGCCATGGAGGTTGTGGATGTCCCATGTGCATATACTTTGGTGGCGAAGAAAGGTGCCATAAGTTCAAAGCCTAGGACATTGGACAGAGATGAACATTAGAACATAAGAAGAGCCCTGCTGGATCAGTCCAAGGGCCCATCTATTCTAGCTTCCTGTATCTCACAGTGGCCCCACCAGATGCTTCTGGGAGCCCACGAGATACCTGTCTCCTGATACTCCTTCCCCTGCATCCGGCATTTGGAGGTACCTTCCTTCTAAGCCTGGAGATGGTACATCCCCATCATGGCTTGAAACCTGCGACGGACATTTCCTCCAGGAATCTGTCCAATCCCCTTTTCAAGGCATCTAGGCCAGATGCCATCACCACATGCTGTGGCAAGGAGTTCCACAGACTAACAACACGCTGGGTCAAGAAATATTTTCTTTGGTCTGTTCCCACTCTCCCAACACTCAATTGGAGTGGAGGTCCCCTGGTTCTGGTATTGCGTGAGAGGGAAAAGAGTTTCCCTCTATCAATGAAATTATGCCCAGGATGAATGCTCCAGACGGAGTGATGGCCGTGTCGGGCAACACGCTGAAGGCAACTCCTCTGGCCGACATGGTACTCTGCAGGTGGGGGCAAGTTTAATTAGCCTTTCTGCTCCTGGAGGCTGGAGGTTGCAAATGACATTAATGCATGGGCACTGAGAGTAATCCACGTGTGTGGCACAGCTCTGTGTTGGGGGGTACCTTATTTAAGCAACAAAATTGTCTTTCAAAGGATGTTCTCTAGAATCTCTGTACACAAGTACTGTATTTGCTCACTCCCTCTCTCTTTCTCTCCACTGGATGAATGCTAGTTATGAGAATGGCAGCTCATTCTTTTGAATGCTGCTTATTTTATCTTCACCAAAACTTGGAAAAGTCACCAATGCTGGCTGGTGGACATCGAGAGCTGTAGCCAAAAAAACAACCTTTCTCAGCTCTGGTCCTTCCCTCGTGATTCTTAGCTTACAGCAGTAGTACCCAAACTTTTTCGAATTGTGACCCTCTTTTATAATAGCCAAATAACCAGTGACACCCCCCCCAACACATTTGTATAAAAAGGTATTTTCCATGGGGTAAAGTCATCGCTTCTCAGAAAAGAGAGGCTTCTTTCTCCCCCCAAAAGGACCTGTTTCTCATACATACACATACACACTAACTTTTATAGCCCCCTCTGAAAGGTCAAGGAAGAAAAGATTAAACAAGGGCTACAACCCATATATGGAGACCAGTGACACACACACACACCCGGCCAAGAAAACACTTCACAACCCCCTGGGGGGGGTCATGACCCCAAGGTTGGGAAACACTGGCTTATGGTGATTTCTAAACATGGCAGAACAAATTAAGTGACCTGTAAAAGATGATGCAGATCTGATTCACGCCTGCCAACTAAGCAGCTTCCAAATCCTCAGGCCTGAGGCACAACTTGTGCCTTGGCACACGGCGCACATGTGCTTATTAACTTTCCACTGTTTTAGCTGCTACTTTTTTAAAAAAATTCCTGCTATCTGATAGAGCGCTATACCAGATAGTAGGATTTTTTTTTAAAGCGCAGTCCTTGCAAAAAGCCAGCCTGTGATTCCACACATGTGGAATCAATTGCCCATGCGCCTCAAAATAAACAGACCTCCGCCAGAGGAGCAGAAAAAAAACCTCACTCCTCTGGCACAGTGATCCGCGCATAGACGTGCCTTGTGTGTACACTAAAAATTAAACCTGGGCTGGTTTCAGCAGAACCCGGAGTTTGTTGTTGGTGGGATCGAGCCCATAATTTGAGGTGGGAAGGCAAAGTTTGGCATGGTGGCGCTCACAATGGGAGGTTCCTTTCCATATCAGAGGCTCTTTGCTCCTTCAGTTAGTTTTAAACATTCTTCAGCCAAAAGCTCCAAAGGTGACAATCCAACAGGGAAGTGGATTTATAAGGATTTTATTTTTCATAGATACTTTTTGAATTTTTGCAGCCTCATATGTTGCCTTTAGTAGGTTTGCCTGGGAGAGACCTTTCTGGGCGGGGGGTGATTGTCAATAACCAACAGCACTAACCAATAGTTCCTTCCCTTCCTCTGAATTCAAAGAGAGCCCCACCTCTCCGCTCAGCGCCTTTTCCCCTCGCTAGAGTCTGTTGAGGTCTGCTGTTGAAAGCAGTCATGTTTTTCAGTTTGCTGTTTGACCTGTTTAACTGTAAGTAACAAAACATTTTATTCTTTCTGTTACCAATGTCTCTGAGTGAGTTAATGAGACTGTAAGGGTCAGCTGAATGAGAAAACTCTGGATAACTTGAAGCTATTTTGTTGTGTGAATCCCTGCACTTCTACGACACAGCTAAAGGAATTTATTTATTTATTTATTTATTTATTTATTTATTTATTTATTTATTTATTTGTTTATTTATTTATTTATTTATTTATTTAACCAAAAGTTCAAAACTCTGCAACAGATCAGAATGATTTCCTGAAGTAGTTTTCAAGGTCGTGGCTTTTTGCTGCTGTCTTTCACAGTGAACCACAAGCAACTGGAAGCAATTGAGGTAAAACTGTTGGACAGCTCAGTGGTTTAGGCCTCTGCCTGTGGAGCCAGGGGTTGGGAGTTTGATTCCCCACTGTGCCTTCTTGACGGAGGGCTGGGCTCGATGATCTGTAGGGTGCCTCTCAGCTCTGCAGTTCTAAGATGATGATGATGATTGCCTCCACTGGAAAACCGCTTCCAATTTGAGTAGACCTAACTTGGCTAGGAGGGACCAATTATGTGAGCAGAGCTTGAAACAGTTACATTTCAGAAGACAAGTCCCAACAGCCCCAGCTGCATTTTTCAGCCTCTGCATCTGACCCAGAATAAAGTATTTCCATGTATTTTAAGAGTCAGCAACTGTATTTAGGAACTCTGTTGACTTTCACATAACAAGTTAATGCCTAACAAGAGCTTTCAAGCATCAAAAGGCCTCCCCATGGGATCAGACCTTACAAAATCTAGGTGGATAAGTAAAAGCAGTCTCTCTATCTCTCTTTTACTGACAGTGTTTAAAGCCACATAGATACCTAGGCTGGGAAATGTCTAAATACACCAGAGGCAGGAAGCGAGTGATTCTCCCATCATCCTTCACGATCATCAGTGCTGACTAGGGCAGGTAGCAGTCTAAACACATCTGGAAGACTAGACAGGTACCACTGCTGATTTCAGCAAATTCTAAATAGAACTAGAATGGAATTTTCGAAATAGAAGGCAAACAGTAGGGCATAAAACGGCATGTAATTCAAATATACAAATGTAACATTTGAAATGAGTTTTCTAATTTATGAAGAATTGCAGTGCCTCTCCCTTGACAAGACAACGACTGGTTGATCGACATGTCTGCTGATTAATTAATTAATTAAAGATGAGCAGGAAACTTCAAGGTCCCAGATCTCCCTCTTTGGGTGTGATCAGACAGGTACTCGCCTTGTGGTTTGGTCCAAGTTGGAGGCAGGCCAGTTCACTCCTTTTCCTAGTGACCACACAATGTACATGCCATCGTGATCCAGCCCACCCTGATCAACCCCTAACCCACACCTGTTTCTTTCAGTGTAGGTAGGATCACTCTGTTTGGTTCAGTTCCAGCATGTGTGATTGCTGGGATCAAACCAAAGCAGATGGCTTAAGCTGTCCCTTTGTTTAGACCAGTTAACAATCTTGAGAAATGGAGAGCTTCCTTCCCCCGCAGAGAGGAAGGGAGAGGATTTTTTTCATTTCTTTTTAATTGTTTCTAACATATCAACCATATAAGTTTGTAACAACTCAAAAGAAATGGAAAACTTCCTTCCCCTTCCCTTCCCCAGGCGAGCAGGAAGGAAGCTTTCCATTTCTCAAGATCATTAACTAGCAAACTAGCAAAGCATGAAGGAAGAGACAGAAACTCCCTCCCTTCCCCTTTAAAGCTCTTGCTCATGCGAAATAGGGTCGTTGAAGGGTGGTGTAGTTGACACAATAAGGAGCACCTTCAAATGAAGGATTCTTCAAAGAAAGGCAGGCAGGCAGGCATGTGGCCACTCTGCATAATAGCAGAGGGATAGGATACATAATTCTTTGCCACCATTGGAGTCTCAGTCCAGATCAGCGCTACAGTCTGCATAGCAAAAATAGAATTGGACTATAGGGGCAGGGAACTGTGGATGGTGGGGTGGAGGAGAACATGTACTCAAGAGCAGAATTACCCAGATAAGCTAAATGTATTTTGTTCCTCAGAAGCAAATGTAGATTGTCTACAACCAGCAGGAAGGATGGGAGCTTTCAGATCAAAACCTGGAGTAAGCAGTTGGAAATTTAAAAATAACCTTTATTGTGTCTGCCAACCAACCAACCAACCAACCAACCAACCAACCAACCAACCAACCAACCAACCAACCAACCAACCAACCAACCAACCAACCAACCAACCAACCAACCAACCAACCAACCAACCAAAGAAAGAAAGAAAGAAAGAAAGAAAGATGAAGAAGCAAAAGGTTAAACTTTCAAAAGGTTGACCAAAAAATTAAAATATACACCTAAGCACCCTCCTTTCTTCTCTTATAAATCATGAAGTTGCATTGCTGGCCTGTGTTGGCTTCCGTTGCCAACTGGTGGTCTCAACATGCACGTCACCAGCATGCTCATGTTGTGTTCACCTGGGCTGAGGCTCCAGGTGAAAAGAGATGCTAATTGTGGAGCTTGGAAAGTAGGAGCCAGCACACACCCCTGCCCTTACTCAGCTACGGATGGCATAAAAGGCTCCTTCTCAATTTTTGGCTGGTTGTGTGTGTAATTTTAGAGATGTCCCTTATGCTCATCTTGTCGCAGGAGAAAAGCTGTCCCTCCTGCAGTGATTAAAAAGGTGGGTTGGCCTTCTCAAAAGTGGGAATGTGTGAGGAAAATGATTAGAGCCTTAGAAAAGTTACTTTTTTAGACTACATCTCCTCCTAAGGCTGAGCTTATGAGGATAATGAACACAGCCCAGAAATTAGAGAAGTACAGGATTCAAATGCAGCTCCCAGAATTCCCCAAGAGCACGGCCATGTTGCTTCAAGAATTGTAGCCTCCAAACCTCTCGCCCGCATATTCCTATCTGATATGTTACCTTTTCGGACCAGAGCTGAGCTCATGAAGAGAATGAGCAAAGCTCAGAAAACGTACTTTTTCTGGAGCAGGATCCCTTCTACAGCTGAACTTATAAGGAGAACGATCAAAGCCTTCCAAACTAAGTCACGAGGAGAATGATCCCAGCAAGAAAAGGTACTTTTTATGGAATACAGTTCCTCTTAAATCTGTGTTTATATGGATAATCGGAGCCTGTAGACATTACTGTTTCCAGAAACCACCAGCTAGCACAGGCAGCATCAACGCTGGGTGAGGGATTCTGGGAACTGCACCAACCTAGTTAACTTTTCCAAGCTGTGTGGATGGATTGTGAAGATGCAGGACTGGGTTAGGAACCAGCTTATGGAAAACCACTTCCCACTCAGCTGTGACCCTCTGAAGCTTCCTTGGCAACCGTCTACACCTCCCGAAGGGGCCCCCCCAGGCGCTCTAAGAAACGCCCTTCCTAGGCAAGCCGGCATCTTGAATCCAAATGGCTTTGCCAATCAGGGAGACCATGAGCCATCAGCGGCTGTCAAAAATGGCGGGCGAGTGGCCAAGAGGTTGCAAAACCACCCAGAACAATGTTCTTCTCTCAATCTCACACACATACACACACCCCACACGTCAAATTTTCATCCTCATGTGCAGAGGATTGTTGTTGTTTTTTAAAAAAAGGATCCCCCACGCTTCATGTTGTTAGCACATTTTGTTTAACATAACTTATGGAGGCCATGAGACCGCACATGTACGTGGGGAGGGGGGGCTTATGGGCAGAGCAGGAAGGGAGAGGGAGCAAAGTCAAGCAGCCCTTTCAAACGTTGAAACCCCCATTTCTTTCGTCACAGGCTCGCACGGTTTCATCAGAACTTAGTCAGAGGGCTTTTGAAGCTCAGGGTGGAAGGTGGGGCAGGGGGAAGGAGAGAGAAAGAGAGACATCTGGAAAAATTTGGATGAATGAAAACATAATCCCTGAGATGATTCCAGCCTGCCTCCCTTCCCATTTGTGTGTTCCACAGGCCTTCTCTAATTTGCAGCATGGAGTTCGTTAATTCGCCCAGAGGAAGGTTTTTCCAATCCTTCTCTCTCTGTGTGTCTCTCCTTGCCTCAGTTCATTATTTTGATATTTTGATATTCTTTATATCCATCGCAGACTGTGACTGGGACGCCTCATTCTTGGGTAGAGGATGGGCAGCTTGTCCACTGTGGGCCAAGTTTGGCCACAGACAGCCATGATTATCCTCACCACTCAGCACTGCTTTTGCAGCGGCTAAAGCCGTCGCCTCCCTCCCGGCAAGAACCAATATTTGTTGGTAAAGAAAGGAAGAGAAAATGTCCAGGGTGCCAATATACCCATCCTGCTGGATAGCTCAGTAGGTTGGGCCTCTGGCTGAGGGAGCCAGAGGTTGGGAGTTCAATTCCCCACTTGTGCCTCTTTGACAGGGACTGGACTCGATGATCCATTGGGTCCCTTCCAGCTCTGCAGCTCTAAGATGATGATTGTTGTTGTTGTTGTTGCTGTTGTTGTGATCTCCACCCAGTTTGTTGGTGCTAAAGCAGTACCTGAAACCTGCAAGGCTTCAAAGCAAGAAATAATGGCTGGATAAACCTGCAAGTTAGAGGTCAAGATTCCCTTCCATGCTCTCAGGATAGAAGGCAGGCCATATGGTCAGGAAAACAACATTTTTGAAGGAGTATAAGAGTGGTGGATGACTTTGATGGGTCCATTTGGCTCCTTTCGGCCTCCTGTCTCCTGGCTGGGGCCATGCAGACCACGGAAAATGCCCCAGTTGCAAAATCAAACAAATATACAAACACAACGAAGTGGCTAGAAGTCTGCGGCTAGCCCCCAGAGTCTCCAGGGACAGAAAATTAGCCCCGGACTCACTGAAGTGGCCTGCCTCTGTCCAAAGCCTTCAAAACACTGGCTGTCCCGAACCCAAAGAATAATAGACTACAGTTATTTTGAAAAACTGGTGTTTTTAAGCATTAACTGAGTTTTTAGGTTTTAACTTGCAAGCGTATTATGTGTGGATATTTTAAAGATATTTTTAAGTTCTCCTATGAACTGTTTAAAACATGAATGGTTGCTTCTGGAAAGCACTAGGAGCTGTCATTCACTTTTTTTGGCAGAAAATGAAGAGGCTAGAGGGAGTTCTAGAGATGCCAAGAAGAACTTTGTGGCCCACCTTGCTATAGGGAAGGAACCATGGGGCAGTTTTCCTTTACATGATCAGGCACATACTTGATTTTGCAACTAGTATGAGATCGGGAATGTGAGGAAGACCTTGCCAAAGGAAGGGAGATGCTTACACAACTGTGTAATTAAGTAGGATTTGGGTTCCAGAACATGGAAAAGTTACTTGAAAAGTTACTCTGGAATCCCTAGACCAGCATGGCCACACTAGCTACTAAAAAAGTTTTTTTCAAGTTCTGGAGAGCACCACAGTCTTATTGTCTCCTCTGGTTCAACACGTCTGGGTGGCTTACCTAACCTCTAAAAAACCTACAACACCTCTTTAAGTGATAGTGAAAAAACATATGCACTGATGAGGAACTCTGAAGACATTCCTCACAACATCTTTGAATCTTGCGAAGGGAATGGGTTGCCATTTTCTCCATAGTCACTCATCACATATTGAAATAATAACAGTAATAATCATCATGTGCCGTCAAGTCAGTTGTGACATATGGCAACCCTTTTCAGGGTTTTCCAGGCAGCGAGTACTCAGAAGTGTATTACCATTCCCAAACCTTGACATCTGAGCGTTCAGCCTGGAGGCAGGCGGTGCAGCATGGCCTCTCCCAATTCGAAGAGACCCTTGTCCAGCAGGCCGAGGCCAAGAGGCAGTCCCGAAACCAGCCAAATCAGGGAGCTGGGCAGGGGACAGATTGTATTTGTCTTCAGTGTGGAAGGGGATGGTCACTCTCGAATTGGCCTTCTCAACCACACTAGACGCTGTTCCAAGACCTCCATTCAGAGCACGTTACCATCGTCTCTCGAGACTGAAGGATGCCTACACACATTACCATTCCCTTCCTCTAGGGGCGCCCTGGGACTGTGCAGCTTGCCCAAGGCCATCCAGGCTGGCTTTCCTCCCAGTGGGGAATCGAACTCCCAACCTCTGGCTCTGCAGCCAGATACTTAAACCACTGAGCTATCCAGCCAGTTACCCATGGAGATAAACACCCTCACAAAACAGGTGGACATCAACACAGCCGCTTCCTTTCCCCAGATGACACCTGTCTACACCATAACTCCAGGAAGTGCTAAATATTTATATAGAAACTCGCATATATATGCATGGAAGGGCAGCAGGCGATGTTGCTTATACCCCAGATACAAAGGCTCCCTAAGGCATTCTGTGGAGGTCCAAGCTTTTTTTCTTTTGCAAAACAGCCTCTCTTTTTTGGCTTGGGATGGGGGGGGGGGGGGGGTAGAGCAAAGGGTTCCTTTTCTTCCCATTCTCCTCTCAACCTGTGATAAAAATTAACACTTCCCATTTCCTTTCTCTGTGAAAAATCACTTCCCTTCGAGCAGGTGGTCGAGAGAGGGGACAGGTCAGGAAAGAACATGAAACTGAGGCGTGGGGGAGGACTTTCAGCAACTTTGCTGTTTTCTATTTACAAAACCCAGCGTCTTCCTGATGCCGACGGTGGGAAAAACAACAGGATGTTGAACCCAGCCATCTCCTGAGGTACTGGACAATGCCACTGGCACAAGAACACAAGAATGATTTACTTTTTATTCTCTCTTCTCACTTTTTCCTCTCCTTGATCTGAAAAAAAATATTAAAATGGCACCTCTGGAGGTTACACCTGTCGTGGTCGTCCCCCCCCCCCCCCCGTGCCTCTGCTCCACACTGCGCTATGCAGCGGAAGTCTCTGCATGGATTTTTCCTTCTCATCTCCAGATGGACCGTATCCTTTCTGTCACCAAAAGAGACAGAAAAAAAAAGGAGGGGGGGGGGAAGCAAAGCAAGATTTGCACATTTCCTTTGTAATAAACAAAGTCTGCAGGGGTGGGGTGGGGAGAAGGGTAGTCTTGGAGGCTTTGTAGGAAGAGGAGAGAAAGAGAAGAGGAGCCAAAACATTTTCATTTAGCACACAAAAATGAATTTGTTCCTTCCATCTGTGCAATTTTCCTTTGCATGTTTCAAATGCCCCCCCCCCTCTATACACACCCTCCATGAATTGCCTTTGAATATTTACTAACATGAAAAGGCTTAAATCTCCTGTTAATTCTCCTTAGAGTAGATTTGTCAAAATGAATAGGATTACTAAGGCCCGTTCATTTCAAGGGGGTCTGCTTTAAGCTGACCCATGCCTCAATTTAACTAGAAATCACCAAATAGTTGAATTTTCCAGTACTAAATAACTTGTGGAGGTTTAATTTCCAGTATTTATGTTCTTTTGAGTTTCTAACATGGATGCAAATATCTCATGCCATGTTGCTTTCATACATTGTCAATGTGATTCCTGAACTTGAGAATAGAGGTGGGCCTGAACTGCTGATTCGGCGGTTCGTGCTGGTTCGTTTACAGCTCAAACAGGTGCTTGGCGGTTCCCAGCTCCGCCTCCTCTGGTGGGTGCCCACTCAGAGGCAGTGCCCAGAGGAGGTGGGGCAGGGAAGCCAGGCTGCTGTCTCCAACTGGACGCCCACCAGAGGAGGTGGGGCTTTGAAGCACTGAAAACCCGTTTTGGCCAATAAATGAACCCGCACGAACCACCAAACCAGTGGTTCGTACCCAAATCTACTCGGGAATATGACTTTTTTTTGTTGTTTTTTGGACCAGCTCATAGGTTGATTGCCAGTTCCATTGCTCCTAGAGGGAGATTTTCTTGACAGGAAAGTGCCTGTCTGTGAAATCTAGAATGCTGAAAAAAGTCCGGATTTCTGAATCATGTGCCGAGTCACCTCAGAGAAGGCTCCTCGCTGCAGAAAAGTGGGCCTTATATGCACCAAGCCATGGCCAGGAATGGCTGAGTGCATTCCTCTTTCTTCCACATTTAGTTTTCGTGCACACAAAGACTGCAATTAATTAATTAATTCCTTTCTGCAACTTGAAAGTTGCACTTTCGAAGTAAAACTTCCCATTGCAAATTCTAATTTGAACATCTCATCTGAAAACGTGAATTCAAAATCTGGACGACAAGCCATTAGAATGATGAATTTTGAATATACTTGCAAATTTTTATTTCAGTTTTTTTTCCTGTTGTGTTTTGTTGGCCAGTGTAGTGGATGGAATGATAGACTAAGACACAGGAGACCTGGGTTCGAACCCTGCTTGGACATGGAAATTCACTCTGTGTGTGCAATGATATAATAATAACCGTGTGCCATCAAGTCAATTTGGACTGATGGCAACCTATTTCAGGGTTTACTAGGTAGAGAGTACTCAAATGCACATTACCAGTACCTTTTTATACCACTCCTTCTAACATGCCTGGAAAACCATATTAGGGTCACCATAAATTGGATGTGACTTGACAACATATTTATTGGCTGCATCCTTTTGGAACTTTTAGACAGACAAAAGTGTGATGATTATAGTGCTATATCACTTTTGTGGTGTAGGACAGATGTATTGCGTTAGTTAGATGTGGCAAGAGTTAACCATCCAGTAGAGATGAGGACTCACTCTGGAATAGGCTCTTGCCACCTAAGGGCATATTCAGACAACAATCAATATTATTGCGACTTTAGCTTCTTGACTCTTGGTCAGACAATGCTGTTGGCTATCTGAATCCACAAAAAGCAAGCAAGCAAACCAACAAACACAACACTCGTGCCTGTCAGCTAAACAAGAAGCAATGAATGGACCTGGTCCTTAAGGGTGCAAAGATTCACTTGAAAATTTGGGAGGCTTCCACACTAACCCACATAGAAAGCCACTTCTCTTTCAGAGCTGGGATAAGTCACCTTTCTAAATCACATTGCTGGGAGCCATGCCGGCTGGTGTATTTTTGGAGTTGCACTCTAAATAAGTAGCATTTCTCATCTGTGCTTTGACCACACATGTTTGCAGACTCTTCCCACTGGGGTTAGAGATCCTATTCAGATGTTCGTCAATCTGATGATCCAAACATGCTTACAGGGAAACAGTTAGTTCCCCCTTCCCTTCTCCTCTCTAGAGAAGATTTGTATTCATTTGCAGGCTCTACACATCAACAAGAATCAAGATCTTCCAGGGTACTGGGCAGTGACTACAGTACATGCAAACAGAAACCTTACAGATGTGACAGTAAAAGCAGGAAGAAAGCAACAGAGTCAGTTGGGGTCTAAGCATGTTTGGAATGCTGAATCGATCACTCCTAAATAGGGTTAGATGGTCGCATTCCTGTTTTCTGAAGCCTCCTGCTGGATCTTCTCAGATCTACAATTTACCCATTCTGACTCTTCGTGCGCACACGCAGGTGTGTACATGTGTGTGTGTGTGTGTGTGTGAGAAAAAGCAATCCTTGCCCCAACCTCTGCAGTTTAGATATGCAGAGCACAATAAAAGTTTCACAGGGTTTTTGCAATTCTGAATAGGGCACTTTCCCTTTTACACAGTCAGACCCTTTTATTGCTTCCTATTGACCCAGGTTAGCTGAGGGATGAATAACTTCTGATCAGCCTTCCTACATTATCCCAATGGCAGGACCCTCTTTCCACAATGAAAAGGTGGGTGTGGTTTAATTATCAGCATCCTCTCCTTATTTTTTATTTTCTTTTTCAAATGGGGAAGTAATTGTATGAAGAGGAAAAGTACCAGGGAGAGGGTTGGGTAGGAGAGAAAAAGATAGTAAGAGGAAAGCGATAATGAAAAACTCTGCACCACCGCTGTCCCATGAGAAGATTAGCATACATTGGGCACATTCAAATATACCATTTAAAAGGTGAATCAGAGCAGACGTTGGTGGCTAGGGGATTCTGGGAGGGAAACTTAAAAATAATAATCCCCCCCCCCCCCCAGGCTCCAATTAGAGGCTAGACAGAAAAATAGAGAGCCATTCAAAGCAAGATGGTGCTGAAAGCAGCATGTCTTCATTACAGAAGGATCGCTCCTGGGTAATACAGATAAAATAGAACGTGGAGCTTCCATTTTAATTGCACTGCCACCTCGTTGGAGGAAAACTGTGCTAAAGGACTCTAGTCTAATCTCAGAACGGCAGAGCTGGAAGAAGCCCCATGGATTTTTGAGTCCACCCTCGGTCAAGGAGGCACAGTCGGGAATCGAACTCCCGACCTCTAAACCATTGAGCTATCCAGCATTTCATAGAAAGATCCTGGACTGAATGTCAAAATCCAGAGAATGGCAGTAGAGGAACTTTTAGAGGTTAGAGAGAAGGCTCTCCAGCACCTCTGACTCTTATTGTTAAATAGAAGCAAGCAAATAAAAAAAATTGAAAATAAAGGAGGAAAATATATGTGTCTATTTTTCAGGTTCGAAAACCGAGATCTTTTTGAGAGGTCTTTGTTTCTCCACGGCATGGACCTCTCTGGATTGCAATTTCCAGAATTCCCAGGTAACCATGCCCAGCTGAGTATTCTGGATGCTGTACTGTTAAAGGGGAGGGGGGGGAACCCAACTGAGAGAACGTGTCCATGCTCTGGGTTTCTCCTGTATCCACAGACCCCATCACCCACCTCCCTCCACCGATCCATATCTGCTCCTCCTCCATCTAGAAGCCAGAGGTCCCTCTCTCACAAAGCTGGGTCTCTCGACAGGCCAAAGTCTGTCTCCCTGGCTGGCGCATGCCCTGAAGGGCTGGGGCGAAAGCCATCCCATCCCATGCCAGAGCTTGCTTGCAATGTCCTGACTTGGCGGCTGTGGGCCATGCTCCAGCTGCTTTGCTGTTTTGCAAGGCACGCTGGGCTTCTGCTGGAGAGAGATAAGCTCAAGAATTCACGGGGCCCGTTCCACATATCCTGCCGGCTTCCGCCTGTTTCCTTGCAGCAGCTTCATTTCATTTGTCTAATTTCCTCTGCATCACGCTGTGGAGGGCTTCCTGTTTTCTAGCCAGAGATCCCAGAGTAGTTGCCGCTGCCGCCGCCACCACACAGAACACTCTCAGGAGAAAGAAAGATGGGAGCAGGCTGGACGCAAAATCTTGGAGAGGAGACAAACGCTTTTGAAGGGGTGGAGACGGGTTCCAGGATCGTCATACTTGCTTTACCGAATGCACAACAGAAACAGAGGCTGTGTCTTTTTTAAGACACCTCTTTGGGGCAGAGACCTGGCTTTGAAGCTACCTGTGGCTTCAAACACAGAAAGATGCCTTATATGTATTCAGTTGGGTCCATGGCCTGTTTGACCCAGTTTTGTCAACACTGGCTGGCAGCACCTGTGCGATCAACCACCCACCCACCCACCCCCAGCCTTCGCTGGAGTTGTCGGGTATTCCTTGGTGGCCACTCATCCAAGTAACAAGCACTACACATGTGCCAAGGGTTGCCCAAGCTTCCTGTCGGGAAAGGAAGCTGCCCTAGTGCTTAGCTGAGAGCTTCCTTTCTGAACAAAACAAAACAAAAAACAAAAAACAAAAAAAAACAGGAAAAGGCTACGTGGTCTCTGAAACAATACAAATGCAGGGATGAGTGATACCTTTATTAGAGCACTTAAAAAAAAATCAAACCAACAACAAACAGCTAGCTTTCGGTGATAATTTCAGTCATCTTCAGGCTGTGCATCAAGTTCTTGTTGGTACAGGAAGCTTCGGCACAACTAGGCCTAGCTTGGCCCCAAAGCCTTCATGCTTGTGCCTTTCTGCCAGGTGAGCCACATTTATGCATCTATGGGTGTCTTGTCAGGTGGAGCTCCCAGAATAGAGAATTATGGAATATGTAGTCCAAGCATTCCAAATGACACATGCCGACTGATCATGTCCAATCCTGCTTAGCTTCCACAATCTGATGAAGTCGCTGTGCTCAGAGCAAAGGCGCAAGTGGTTCACGGTAGTACAGCCACACCTACGTTTCCATACTGATCTTCCTTCCACGAAAGCCACGATCATTTCAGAGCTCAGAAAACCGTTTCCTTGTTTGTGATGTCAGTTTGCAGAATTCCCCCAGCCAGCCATGTCTTTAGTTCAAAACAAAGCAAAACGAAAAGCTACGCTCTGGTCTCGTACACAGTTAGATAAATAGAGGCAGGCAAGCTCTGCTTTTCTCAAAATCTCCCACCCGTCTTAGACGACAGGCGAAAGGATACTCTTCAGTTTCGGATAAGAGATCAGAGAAGAAACGCTTTGCAATGGGTCGCTTAGCTTTTCCTTTGTGAACTTCTGCCCATCCGATTTCCCGCTATTTCCTCCCGTCGCTTCAACAGTTGCAGATTCATCTCTCTGTGGTAAATGTGGGTCTAAAATGTTGCTGGGGGGGGGGGGGGGAGAGAAGGCAAACCAGGAGTGTCTGTGTGTCGTAAGGACTTCTCCTAGAGACTTTTAGGTCTCAAGTACTCAGATGTGGTTTACCAGTCCTTCCCATCGGGGAACATGGTGTAGCTTGTTCAAAGCTTCAGAACCAAGAGTGCCATCAACCATACATGTTCTGGGTGATCTCAGTTGGCCCCTCTTCTGCGAGCCACAGTGGAATTCAAAGCCCTTACTTCTGACTTTGCAGCCAGCTGCTCCAACTGACTGAGCTCTACCAACTTAGGTGTGCGAGAGACACCACGTCGTTGCCTACATGAGTGATTCTAGGCCCAAATGTCCCTGTTTTCTCCAGGCTCTAGCGAAATGTTCTTGTTTCCAAAGCTGGCTGCAGTCACGTCCTGTTTCCCCTCCAGCCAACCTTTGTTTCCGCACAGAAGAACTGGTGCAGAATCCTTGAGCATCCTTCTTTAAATGTCCAGTAAGAAGAATACTTTGAAGTTCAGCCTATCCAGCTGTCTTGTACTGCACCCAGCCATTGTTGGCTTGGATTACCAGCAGGTCTCTCCCCGTCCACTTCTGGGGTGTTACTGGCCCACATGGCTTATGGAGAGGCTGCAAATGGAACAAGGGTGTTGGTTTCTTGCATGAGTGGAACACGAACACTTTGCTTTTCAGATACAGGCTTTCTAGCAAGGTGCAAATTTTTAAAGCAAGAGATTAAAAAATGTCAGTTTTGCTTTCTTCTGCATTTATACTTTTACTGGTGTTATGTTCTGCCAAGTTGCTTTTGATTTGCAGTAACTCTGTGAATTAATGAGCCTCGAAAGGTCCTCTAGTTAACAACCGTGCTCACGTTTTGCAAATGTAAGGCCATAGCTTCCTTTATGGAGTCAATCAATCTCATATTCAGTCTTCCTCTTTTCCTGGTACCTTCAACCTTTGCTAGCCCTATTGTCTTCCCCAACGGGTCTTGTCTTCTCCTGATGTGCCCCAAGCATGATAGCTTCAGTTTCATCAAACTTCTAAAACCATATGTTTTCCCATCCCAAATGTGAATAAAAATTGCAAATCTACACTCCAGAAACAAATGGCACAATTTTCTTCCATTTTCATTGGGCAAATTCAGAGTTGATTCTGGTTCTGGCAGCTAGTTATGGTGGTTATGGTGTCCCTAAAAGTTCTTCAAAAAGGGCTATCTTTGACAGCCTTGCTCCAGTCTTGAAAATGGAAGACTATGGCTTCCTTTATTGAGTAAATCCATCTCATTTTAGGTCTTCCTAAAGACCTTCCTGCCATTGTTGTTTTCCTAGCATTTTTTTTTCTCAGTAAGTAGGTGCAACTATTCCCAGCATCAAGAGGGACATGTTGTACATGCCTGCCATACAAATATGGAAAAGAAGAAGTATTTTGGAAAAAAAGGGATGGCAACTCTAACCCAGGGCCAAAATGCTTGAATACAGAGATTCAAAGCCAGACTTTTAAGAGTGAACCACTCAAAGCTTTGGACCCGGATGGGCACTTCAGTCTCTCCGACATTCAAATTTCAGTTTCCTCTCAAATTCTTCCCATCTCAGAAATTTGTGAGTTTTCATAATTTTTTAAATAATAAAAAAAATAAACAGAAACAAATTTCTCTTTCCTTCTTAAGGAACCTTCTTAAGGTAATTACCAGAACTTTTATTAGCCTTGGAGGCAGTGTGGTGTAGTTGTTAGAGTGTTGGACTCAAACACTGGGTTCAAATCCCCACTCAACCATGAAACTCACTGAGTGAGAAATATAATAAATGATATAACATGAAGAGGGGAATGGTTACAGCTCGCTTTACAGCCACCTGGATTTTAAGGGCTTCCTATATTAACAAAATATAGGGATGGGGAGTTGAGTCCCGGGACTCATTCTCAAAGCAGACTTAAGACTCAACTTGGGTTGTTGTGGTTTTTTTTTTAAATGACTCGGAGTCAATTCATGACTCGGAACCATCCACCCCTCCCTTTTTTTTCTGGGAAATAAAGCTTGTTTTTAATAGGGACTTGAGACTTGGGACTTGGTACTAAAGACTCAGACTTGGTACCCAAAGACTTGCCAGCATCCCTGGTAAAATACAGAAGGGTGCAATTTCTTGTCTAGTTTCATCACTCAACTGCCTTCTTTCCGCCTCTTTCTGCTTCATATTTAGACATCAGTATAGGGAGATGGAGCCTCTGATTTTAGCCATAAAACCCTGGCTCGCAGGCAAAGGAAGAAGGGTAGGGATGGCCACGATGATGATGGAACAGATGTTTGTGCCAGGGGGCGAGGTGGCGATGCCGGTTGGCTTGACCTTTTCAGCACCTCCTCCCCTGGTGGGCCAAGATTCCATGATGGAGTGTGACTGTTTACCCCCAGTGATTCTCAGCGTTTTGAGCCGGGCCGGAGGTATTCAAAGCAGGGAAGGAAGCCAGAGCAGCAACTGAAACAACAATAAAAAGAAAACAAAGACTTTCCCAAAAAAAATATATATATGATATTTGAAAATCCGTTCATAAATCAAATGAACTGCAGGTGATCCCTAGAGCTAGCCAAAGCCTCCGGGAGAAAGAAAAAAAAGAGGGCTTAAAAAATAATAATAAAACAGCCCCTGGAAACCAGTTGGGATATGAAATGGAGTGTCCGCTTTTTGGGGGAAGAGGAATGAGGGATTCTACCTGTGTCCAAGATGCAGATGGATGGGAATACCAAGGGCGGAGAGAGAGAAAGGAAAGGGGGGGAAAAGAGGAGGAATTGCACAAGATGTTTGAGTGAAAGACAAATGAGAACTCAGCTGCTGGCTCACAGCTTGGAAAAGTTTCTCCTTTTTTTGAGTACAGCTTCCAGAATCTTATAGTATTCTGAGGGCTATAGCCCTAAAAGATAAAATGTCCAAGCTCTGGTTCACCCACTGGTCGTGAGTTGGTCCTGGTAGAGTTTCTACGTGTGACAGGTCAGAATTCAACCCACAAATTTTTTTACCATGCTTAGGCTGAAGAAGACTTTTGAGTTTACCTCTGTCAGGGCCTGTCCAGATGGGTCACTCCATGGATCGCTGTTGGCATGGTTTGGTGTGAACCAAATTATGGCGTTCACACGTGTTTCTGCTTAGCTTGACCAACCCTGCTCTTTTAAGAGCTGTCCTGCTCCTTTCTGATATATTTTTTTTTTGGCACAATTTGGCATGCTTCTAATTATCCCATTGTGTAGCCCATGCAGATGGCTATTCGCACCCAACTGGAGCTGTGGGTGGCATTAACTGAGGGGACAACCCTGTGACGTATTGGGTTGTGATATTAAAAAAAAGGATGGAGAAACCCCCTCCTCTATTTTACCTTCTTTCTTTCTTTCTTTTTTTAAAAAAAAAACCTTCCCTAACCGATGCAGCACATTTCTAATACAATGCTTGTTTGATGCATTTGCTTTTTCGAACAACAACAACAACAAAACAGAATAGAAAAAGGGGAAAGCCACTGCAGCCAGACGATTGACTGCTGTGAGGAAAGGCAGAGAAGGGGGCTATGTCGACTCCGTGGGCTTCACCCCGACTAGGCAGTTCAGCCCCAGCAGAGCCCCGGCTGAGGAGAAAGGCAGGGGGGAAAAAGGGGGGGGGGGGTTTGTATCCCTTCCATCTCCCCAACATTCACCACAATGTTTTCTCCTCATGTCAGCACATCCTCGACTGCTGTTCCTGCTGCCCCTTACTCATGAGTAGACCAGGTAAACGTGCATGCAAGTAAACTGGCTAATCCTGACTCATGACTAAGCCAGCGATCCAGAGACCTGTCTGGACCCTTCTCACGGAGGAATAAATATCTCCAGTGTTAACCGAAGGATGGCTTAAGTGCGAGATAAACTAGATTGCACTGAAGTGAAGAACCTTTTGAGCACGAACCAAATGGCTCCAACTTCCCTTGTCTGGACAGGCCCTCAGAAGCTACTTTATTCCCCAGTATTTGGGTGGGCTATATGTGTAAAGAGGGAAAGAGAGGTGGTTCTGTCCCATGTTTTCATACAAAGACGTTCATAGAAGGCCTGAAAATATAGAGTTTGTTGACCTTCTAGCCAGCCACAAGGACCGGTGATCACTGCACACAAAAGACTAGCTAACGACACCCATCAATCACAGGGACAGATCATCTCCCCCCCCCTTATCACAACAATACACCCATAACAAAAAACACCCTGATCACCATAATCACCCAATCTCCTGAAAAGGACTAAAAAAGCTGATCCCACAGCTACAAATACTCAACTATCCCACACACTACACCAGAACACAGACAGAGTTCTAACTCCTGTCCTCTGAAGATGCTGGCCACAGAGACTGGCGAAACGTTAGGAAGAAAAACCTTCGGAACATGGCCAAACAGCCCAAAAAACCTACAACAACCATCAGATCCCGGCCATGAAAGCCTTCGAGAATACATTGGTCTGTCCTGAATTTGCCTGCATTCTGTCCTTGTCCATAACTGTCTCGTTCAGAGTTAATTTTTTCTCTTTTTTATTCTAAATGGCGTAGTGCTGCGTCAATGTTGCAGACAGAAAGACTCCAGCGCCTATGTGATGCAGGAACAAAGCCAAACAGTTTCTTTTTAAAAAATGCTTTTTTAATTTACAAAGGGAACAGTTCAGACAGCAGGCGTAATTGCTGATTCTCTGATGGGGCAACATCCCATACTTCCTCAAACACATTACCGAGATGTTAGCAGAGGAAAAGCCCCGGCACACAATATACAATGACATGATCATTCACAAGACAAAAAACAGGTCAAAAACAGCATGATGTAGAGTGATTTAAACTAAGCAACCTTTGAATGGATGTTCAAAAAGAAATAATTCTTTGAATAAAAGTGTGAGTTTCTCCTGCACTTATAATGTCGTGTTGCTGTGAAATTTTGAATCGATTTGCATCATGCTAAACCCAGAGTAATCAGAGGAGCACATTGTAATATAGTCAAACTTTATGATAGTTGTTGTTGTTTACCCATTCCGAAAACTCTCTTCTCAGTGTGGCTCAGTCAGTGAGAGAGTTGATGCAAATGAAGATGATTATTCAGCCATGTGGGATTCCTTTTTATATTATTTTATATTTTTTGTCTGCCTGGGCGATACCCCATCTGTTCTGCAGGCTCTTTTTCTCCCCAGCAGGAACAGACAATTCTTTCTTGTATTCTGGGTGGGAAATTAGTCATCAAGTTGCTTAAGGATGATGAACAGAAGGATCTCTCCTGCCTTGATTTCTCCCCCACAAGGGGTGAGTTTGGCGTCATGGGCATGGACTCCTGATGCCAATCCCACTTGTTAGGTGAACGTCATGTGATACTGTGACAGTCCTGCTTCTTAATTCTGGGCAGCTTTTAGAAAACCTCTGAAACATTGTGACTTTGGTAACACAATGGCCGGAATCCCGTTGCTTGACATAGTGAATTATACTAGAGTAGGCCGATTGTATCAAAGGAGATGTAATCATAGAATCATAGAAAAGTGAAGTTGGAAGGGGCCTCCGAGGCCATCAAGTCCAACCCCCTGCTCAAGGCAGGAAGACCATCAAAGCAGATCTGCCAGGTGATTATCTATGTTTTTCTTGAATGCCTCCCGTGTTGGAGCACTCACCAACTTCCAAGGTAACTACTTCCACTGTCGTACTCCTCTAACAGTTAGGAAGTTTTTCTTGATGTTCAACTGAAATCTGGCTTTCTTTAACTTGAGCCCATTGTTGTGTGTCCTGCACTCTGGGATGATCGAGAACAGATCCTGCCCCTCCTCCGTAGGACAGCCTTTCAAATATTTGAAAAGTGCTATTATATAATGAGTGAATACCTCCATAATCTCCATGGCTGGAGTGTTGATATGTTGGTAAACTTCGGTCAACAGCTTTAAAGGCATTGGTAGGTGTTGCATCATTGTCCGGCAAGTGACCAAGCCCTGGGTGGGGGTGCCGGGTCCATTGAGTGCAATGAATTGCTTCCAGAGCTGCCGGTTCAACAGAGGAAATTTTACCTATCAGGAAGCACTGCTCCGACATATCAATGTATTGTTTAAAATTGCTATAATAATAATAATAATAATAATAATAATAATAATAATAATAATAATAATAATAATAATAATAATAAAGTTAAGGGGCTGCAGTGCCCCATAAAACAAGAGAGAAAATAAATCGGTAACACAGTGTAACCGGCCATAACAATTCCAATGGAAGTAAATGAAACAGTAATGTTAAAACACACTGTGACATTCATCCAGGTATATATGTATATCACGTGATCACAATGCATTACAACAAAGGTATGGAACGTATTGTTAGAAGTGGGTAACATTTCCCTGGTGTGATGGCAGCCTAAGCCTCAGTTAGAAGTCTATTTGAATCTGTGGAGTTGACTCATCAAATTCCCATTGATTCGGTGGGCCTACTCTAGTGTGATTTACTATGATAAGCAACAGGATTTGGGCTATTGTTACTTTCATGAAGGAGGGACGTGGTGGCGCTGCGGGTTAAACCGCAGAAGCCTCTGGGCTGCAAGGTCAGAAGACCAGCCGTCGTAAGATCGAATCCCCGCGACGGAGGGAGCTCCCGTCGCTTGTCCCAGCTCCTGCCAACCTAGCCATTCGAAAGCATGTAAAAATGTGAGTAGATAAATAGGTACCACCTCGGTGGGAAGGTCATGGCGTTCCGTGTCTAGTCGCGCTGGCCACGTGACCATGGAAACTGTCTTTGGACAAACGCTGGCTCTATGGCTTGGAAACGGGGATGAGCACCGCATCCTAGAGTCGGACACGACTGGACTAAATGTCAAGGGGAACCTTTACCTTTACCTACTTTCATGAAACAACCCAGGTAAGTAAGAGTTTGGAACCTACCCTTGCAATTTACACTTCAAGTTTCGTGAGCTGGTGTTGTGACTGGAAATAGGGGAGAATTTGGTTTCAGGGTTTTAAAAACAAATTTCCTAAAATTTACAGACCTTAAGATTATTATTTTTAAGGGAGAAACTGAAACTGGCAAATATGTAAGTCCGTGGCTTCGAGAGCTTAACTCTTATATTCATATATGACACTTTTGGTTTTTATTTTATTTTTTACAATTAACTCTTTGAAGTCTAGTTATGATTTCTCACTTTTTCACTTACATTTGACATCAATTAGAGTTGCCACCTTCCCCCCCCCCCCCTTCCTGGCAGCTTTCTGATCTTTGTCACTTACATGGCAGTCAAGTGGAGTAAGGTCTTCTCCACGCTTCGACAGGTGTGGCTGTTGAATCTGGCCAGCACAAATGCAGGGAAATTTCACTGCAGGTTTTGAAGAACTTACCAAAATTCACAGATCACATATTTAGGATGGAAAGAACCTGAGGCTTGTAAACTTTGAATCTCAGAGAAAGTGGAAGTGATAGATTCTTAAGCGTGACCAAAAGAACCAAGCCAAGAAAATGCTTCTTCTTTTGGAAAGGAATCACATACACGCTTCTTATTCTAAGAAAATAAGCAAGCTAGTGGCCAGAATCCTATTGGCTAGTGATTCTTGTGAGTAGTGAGCAATGAATGATACAAGTGGCAACTTATGAACTAGGGGGTACAGTTTACACCATTTCATTTATACTAGTGTAACTAACCAATAGGATTTGGGCCAGTGTTTATTAGAGAAATACTTTGAGAGAGGAGAGATAATTGGATTCCTCATTCCAGTTAAGTAAGGTTAACTTAGGGAGCCATGGCTGCTTCCTCAGACCTTAAGAACAAACATGTCTCCTCTGTGCGCTCCCAAAGAGGGTTAAAAAATAAACTTGAGAAGGAAGGAAGTGACATCAGCAAGCCTAAAAAGATCAGTTAAGTGTGAAGATGTAGGAATTATTTGCAACCCTGCATGCTGTCTATAGTTTGTGTAACTGATTGGTACTTTTCTGAGTTGAGGCGATTATCTATCCAGCACTCACCAATTGTTTTTTCCAGCCTTTGAATTAAAAGACAGCCCCGCCCCTCTGCTGAGTGTTCTTTCCCCCTTTCATTTGTCTGTTGGTGGCCAGTGTTTGTTTGCTGTTGATCTGTGTGGTTGGTTGGTTGGTAAGTATGTGTGCTGTAAAAAAAAAGCAGTATATACAAGTCCGTAATTTCAAGAAACTGTAAGTAGTTTTTAAAAAATTCTTTCTCCTATAAATGTCTCAGTGTAAGTTATACAGACTTTAAGTGTCAGGTTAATAAGAAAGGGGTAAACTCTGGAGAACTTGTAGCTATTCTCTCCTGTAGATCTCTGTACTGCTTTGTTGTTATTTAGTCGTTTAGTCGTGTCCGACTCTTCGTGACCCCATGGACCAGAGCACACCAGGCCCTCCTGTCTTCCACTGCCTCCTGAAGTTGGGTCAAATTCATGTTGGTCGCTTCGATGACACTGTCCAACCATCTCGTCCTCTGTCGTCCCCTTCTCCTCTTGCCTTCACACTTTCCCAACATCAGGGTCTTTTCCAGGGAGTCTTCTCTTCTCATGAGATGGCCAAAGTACTGGAGCCTCAGCTTCATGATCTGTCCTTCCAGTGAGCACTCAGGGTTGATTTCCTTTAGAATGGATAGGTTTGTTCTCCTTGCAGTCCAGGGGACTCTCAAGAGCCTCCTCCAGCACCACAATTCACAAGCATCAATTCTTCGGTGGTCAGCTTTCTTTATGGTCCAGCTCTCGCTTCCATACATCACTACTGGAAAAACCATAGCTTTGACTATGCGGACCTTTGTCGGCAAGGTGATGTTTCTGCTTTTTAAGATGCTGTCTAGGTTTCTCATCGCTTTCCTCCCAAGAAGCAGGCGTCTTTTAATTTCGTGGCTGCTGTCACCATCTGCAGTGATCAGGGAGCCCAGGAAAGTAAAATCTGTCACTGCCTCCATATCTTCCTCTTCTATTTGCCAGGAGGTGATGGGACCAGAGGCCATGATCTTAGTTTTTTTGATGTTGAGCTTCAGACCATTTTTTGCGCTCTCCTCTTTCACCCTCATTAAGAGGTTCTTTAATTCCTCCTCACTTTCTGCCATCAGAGTGGTATCATCTGCATATCTGAGGTTGTTGATATTTCTTCCGGCAATCTTGATTCCGGCTTGGGATTCCTCCAGTCCAGCCTTCCGCATGATGTATTCTGCATATAAGTTAAATAAGCTGGGGGACAATATACAGCCTTGTCGTACTCCTTTCCCAATTTTGAACCAATCAGTGTTTCCATATCCAGTTCTAACTGTTGCTTCCTGTCCCACGTAAGGTGGTCAGGCACTCCGATTTTTTTAAGGACTTGCCATAGTTTGCTGTGGTCCACACAGTCAAAGGCTTTTGCGTAGTCAATGAAGCAGAAGTAGATGTTTTTCTGGAATTCTCTGGCTTTCTCCATAATCCAGCGCATGTTGGCAATTTGGTCTCTAGTTCCTCTGCCCCTTCGAAATCCAGCTTATACTTCTGGGAGTTCTCGGTCCACATACTGCTGAAGCCTACCTTGTAGGATTTTGAGCATAACCTTGCTAGTGTGTGAAATGAGTGCAATTGTACGGTAGTTGGAGCATTCTTTGGCACTGCCCTTCTTTGGGATTGGGATGTAGACTGATCTTTTCCAATCCTCTGGCCACTGCTGAGTTTTCCAAACTTGCTGGCATATTGAGTGTAGCACCTTAACAGCGTCATCTTTTAAGATTTTAAATAGTTCGACTGGAATGCCATCACCTCCACTGGCTTTGTTGTTAGCCATGCTTTCTAAGGCCCATTTGACTTCACTTTCCAGGATGTCTGACTCAAGGTCAGCAACCACACTATCTGGGTTGTCCAGGACATCCAGATCTTTCTGGTATAATTCCTCTGTGTATTCTTGCCACCTCTTCTTGATGTCTTCTGCTTCTGTGAGGTGCCTCCCATTTTTGTCCTTTATCATGTCCATCTTTGCACAAAATTTTTCTTTAATATCTCCAATTTTCTTGAACAGATCTCTGGTTTTACCCTTTCTATTATTTTCCTCTATTTCTTTGCACTGTTCATTTAAGAAGGCCCTCTTGTCTCTCCTTGCTATTCTTTGGAAGTCTGCATTCAGTTTTCTGTAACTTTCCCTATCTCCCTTGCATTTTGTTTCTCTTCTCTTCTCTGCTATTTGCAAGGCCTCATTGGACAGCCACTTTGCTTTCTTGCATTTCCTTTTCTTTGGGATGGTTTTTGTTGCTGCCTCCTGTACAATGTTACGAGCCTCCATCCATAGTTCTTCAGGCACTCTGTCCACCAAATCGAGTTCCTTAAATCTGTTCTTCACTTCCACTGTGTATTCATAAGGGATTTGGTTTAGATTATACCTGACTAGCCCCGTGGTTTTTCCTACTTTCTTCAGTTTAAGCTTGAATTTTGCTATAAGAAGCTGATGATCAGAGCCACAATCAGCTCCAGGTCTTGTTTTTGCTGACTGTATAGAGCTTCTCCATCTTTGGCTGCAGAGAATATAATCAATCTGATTTCGGTATTGCCCATCTGGTGATGTCCATGTGTAGAGTCGCCTCTTGTGTTGTTGGAAAAGAGTGTTTGTGATGACCAGCTTGTTCTCTTGACAAAACTCTATTAGCCTTTGCCCTGCTTTGTTTTGAACTCCAAGGCCAAACTTACCTGTTGTCCCTTTTATCTCTTGACTCCCTACTTTAGCATTCCAATCCCCTAGAATGAGAAGAACATCTTTCTTTGGTGTCAGTTCTAGAAGGTGTTGTAAGTCTTCATAGAACTGGTCAATTTCAGCCTCTTCAGCATTGGTGGTTGGTGCATAAATTTGGGTGACTGTGATGTTGAAAGGTCTGCCTTGGATTCGTATTGAAATCATTCTATCATTTTTGAGATTATATCCCATTACAGCTTTTCCCACTCTTTTGTTGACTATGAGGGCTACTCCATTCCTTCTACGGGATTCTTGCCCACAATAGTAGATATGATAATCGTCTGAACTGAATTCGCCCATTCCTGTCCACTTTAGTTCACTGACGCCCAGGATGTCAATGTTTATTCTTGCCATCTCCTGTTTGACCACATCCAGCTTACCAAGGTTCATAGATCTTACATTCCAGGTTCCTATGCAGTATTCTTCTTTGCAGCATCGGACTTTCCTTTCAGTTCCAGTCACGTCCACAGCTGAGCGTCCTTTCGGCTTTGGCCCAACCACTTCATTAGCTCTGGAGCTACTTGCCCTTGTCCTCCGCTCTTCCTCAGTAGCATGTTGGACGCCTTCCGACCTGAGGGGCCCATCTTCCAGCGTCATATCTTTTAGCCTTTTGTTTCTGTTCATGGAGTTTTCTTGGCAAAGATACTGGAGTGGCTTGCCAGTTCCTGCTCCAGGTGGATCGCATTTAGTCAGAACTCTCCACTATGACCTGTCCGTCTTGGGTGTCCCTGCACGGCATAGCCCATAGCTTCTCTGAATAACTCAAGCCCCTTCGCCACGACAAGGCAGCAATCCGTGAAGGGGACAGCAATCCGTGAAGGGGTTCTGTACTGCTACTGCATAGCAAAAAGATAATTTTGCCAGGAAAAGGGTAGTTAGAGTTTGGCCTTTGAGAAGCAAGCAGTATTGAGACTTAGAACTGCAGAGTCACTGAAGAATCGCCATAATAAAAAGGTGGCTAAAAGGAAAAAGAAAGACATTCCACAAAGTCTCCATCATTTGTTTCTGTACTGGAGATAACATGGAATCACTGAGTTGCAGGTATCCCAGGCATTATGTACTTTAGGTAAAGGTAAAGGTTCCCCTTGACATTTAGTCCAGTCATGTCCAACTCTAGGGCGCGGTGCTCATCCCCGTTTCCCAGCCGTAGAGCCACCGTTTGTCCGAAGATAGTTTTCGTGGTCACGTGGCCAGCGCGACTAGACACGGAACACCGTTACCTTCCCACCGTGGTGGTACCTATTTATCGACTCGCATTTTTACATGCTTTCGAACTGTTAGGTTGGCAGGAGCTGGGACAAGCGATGGGAGTTCACTCCGTCGCGTGGATTCGATCTTACGACTGCAGGTCTTCTGACCTTGCAGCACAGAGGCTTCTGCGGTTTAACCTGCAGCGCCACCACGTCCCTTAATTATGTACTTTAACCTCTGCCAATACAGAGAATCCACAATGAAACCATCTCTGACAGACGGGCGTCCACCTTTTGTTTTGAAACCTCCAGTGAGGTCCGGCACCTTGTGGAGTAGCTGATCCCGTAGTCGAACAGCTATTCCTGTCCAGAAGTTTTTCCGGATGTTAGCTCCAATTTACTTGTCTGTAATCTGAATCCATTGTTTTGAGTCCTACCCTTTGCCAGCTTGGGGAGATGGCCCTTAAAATTTCCGACGATGTCTGTCATGTACGAATCTCTCATCCACCACCACATACTTTGCCGCCTAGCCCTCCAATGGCAGATGACAATAGCAGTTAAAAAATTAAGAAGCACATTATATAAAGACCACAAGATAAAAGATGAGAAGAGATCAAAAGACAGCTTAGCAGCCTCTCTCGTAACCCGAAAACTCTTTGTAGAGACAAGATAGGAAACCACCAGCATCTCCATTACTTTCCTAGAACCCTCAATGGGTCTGCCTATAAACCAACAGCTGAATTCCAAACTTTGCATTGTGTTCCTGGGGTGTACATTTTGTGGGGTTCAATATCAGTGCACCAAAAGCTGAGCAAATCCTTTCTCCTTCTCTTTTTATACTTTTCTGAAAAACTTAGTAATTTCTTTTCTTTCCTATAGAGTTCACCCCACAATGAAGGCTATGAAGTGTTATATAGAGAGATAAATAACAGGATGGTGTTTGTTTTGATTGTATTCCTGCCTTGAGCAGGGGGTTGGACTTGATGGCCTTGTAGGCCCCTTCCAACTTCACTTTTCTATGATTTCTATGGAAATTCTGCACAAAAGTTTTAGTTAGTCTAGGAATGTAAATCCTTGCTAGATGGGGAACTGCAAATCCCATGGTATTTTGTGCAGTTGGCAAGAGAAGCAAGCAAGTGCAATTCCAGCAAAATCATGCAAATATAGCTTTTGACACGAATTACACACATTGCAAAAAATGTCAATGGCTGTTGCTTCACTGTGTGAACGTTAAAGGATTAGAAATCAAGATGTGCCGCTTACAGCACTCTCTGGGCAGTTTAAAATTTGAATTACACAGGCTATACATTTCCCATCCACCCACAAGCTGGTGCTCAATTTACTGACCTCGGAAGGATAGAAAGCTGACTCAGCCTTGAGTTGGCTACCTGAGACTCTCAAGATCGAAATCTGGTTGTGAGCAGAGTCTTGACTGCAGTACTGCAGGCAGTACTGCAGTTTAAACACTGTGCCACTGGCCTCCAGAGAGGTTGGTGTCATCTTTTTAAACAGTCGGGCGCTCATTTGTATCTGATGTGTGTGTGCGCTTTACTTCCCAAAGGCAATCTGTTTTGCACAGAGGAAATTTGTGCAAATTACAGAGACCTTGTGGAGGGGAAAAAAATAGTTTCGTAGGCAAGGCAACGAATCTCACAGGGCTTGAACATTTCTCCCTGAAGTACCTTGTTGAGTTAAAACAGCCTCAATGATTGAGAATGCAGTGGATATTCTTTATACCCCTACATGTATGTTAACATCCTGTTTTCCATTCTTCATAGGATCTTGGTTTTGGTTTCTAACGTGATAAAAGGAGAAAGGAGAGCAAATGTATTACTTCTGGCTGTCTTCCAGGAATATTGTCAGCAAAGTAGAACTGGTCCTCCCATTACGTCGTAAAAACTCTGACCATGTATTGTTGTATTGTTCATGTATTGTTGAAATGTCTTAACAATCTGTAATAATCATTCATAACAGGTTTGCAGGGGCTTTCAAATTATGGACAGTGACAATCAACAAGCTTTTGAAAAACCGATAAAATATAATCCTTATATTTCTTAATACTTTATTTCATTTTATAAGACGGCTTGGGTCCATTGATTGGGAAAAAGGGAGCATAGAAGTGTAAATAAATAAATAAGAAAGATCCAGAGGAAATCAGTGGGGTACGCATGTGTGTGTGTGTAACAGTTCTGAGATGTTTCAGTTCGTACAACAAATTGTCATCAACCCAGCTCCGTCACTCACGTTGTGGGTAGGTGGAAGGATTCGCCAAGGTACAAGAGCAATAAGAATGGGGGGCACAGAGCATTTCCTCCCACCTTATTTATTTATTAATCTCATTAATTTTCTATCATTAGTAGGCTGCCGTTCTCCCAATGAGGGAGCCCAAGATGGCTCACAATGTTAAAAGAAGTAAAACAATCAGTTACACATTAAAAGCAATTAAACTAGGAATAAGAATTTAAATGCATTCAGTTATTAAAACATTTAAAACTTTATAAGTAAACTCAGTTAGCTAAAAAAAAACGGCATGTAGGGCCCGAAGAAAAAGCCTGCCTGAAGAGCAGGAATGGAGACTTGAGTCGTGGGATGCGCTGTCACATCTTTGACTTGACTTGGACTTGACTCAGATCCCCCCCCCCCAATGACTCGGACTCAGCTCATGACTCAGAACACACCCACCCCTCCCTTTATTTCTGGGGGGGGGGGGAGCTTGTTTTTAATAGGGACTTGGACTTGGGACTCGGTATCAAAGATTTGGATGAGGACTTGGGATTCAGACCCGAAGACCGACCAACATCCTTGGAAGACCCTCTCTCAGGTCCCCATAAAACGTGCCCGTGATGGTAATGGGAGCAAGAGAAGGGCCTCTTCTAATGATCTTAAATGCCAAGAAGGCTCATATGGAAAGATACGGTCCTTCAGATAGCCTGGACCCAAACCATACAGGGTTTTATAGGTCATAACCAGCACCTTGATTGGAGACTGGAAGTGGTCTGGCAGCCAGTGTAGGGTTCGTTATGTCATCTCTAAAGTGAAGTGAGGCACTTAACTTGGGTGGCAGATGCTGATAGGTGGCAGCAGGGATACAGGATAGACCTGTATGCCAGGTAGCTTTCCTGCACACCATGAGCTAATTCACTGCCTTTAGTGGATGCTCTCCCATCCCTTCTCTCAAAGAAAGATGTATGCGTGTGTAAGTCTATGTGGCTGTGATACAGGTAGGGGGGTCCCCACTTTATCCTTGGGCTCAGGCAGCAAAATTTCTTGGGTCAGCTCTGTTCTGTAACGTTTCCCTTCCCTCAGATGAAGCTGTACAAGAAAGGTCCACAAACCAGAGCAGGCAGCTCTCAATAAACTCTGCGTCTTTAAGACGTTTGGTACAGTACGAGGGATGGCGCTCGTTGAATTGCAGCTTTCTAATCAAATACATGTAACCATGTCACTTAGAGGGCTCAAGAGAAGAAATAATATTATATTAAAAAAATACAATTGGAAGAGCATAATATTAAAACCAGCTGCTTTATTATACCCCACCACACTTAATCCGTTTTGAATGTTCTGAAGGGGAAGGGGGGCGCGAGAGAACACAGCCAAAACACCATATTTCTGTCCATCTTTCGGATCCTGTGAGGTCTGCTTTCTTTTTAGGGGGGAACCCAGCAGGACAAGCCATGCAAGGGGAAAGATGGATGGAAGGGGGACTGGAAGGGGGGGGGGAAGCACCAAAGACCCATTTGCAACCTAGAAGGGTTGCATTCAGTCTCTCCTTTCCATGCCAGCCTCAAAGGAACACCAGAGAGCTCAGGTTCAGAAATACAAAAAGATGCGTTCGGGAGAGGGAGGGAGAAACAGCAGAAATCTGGAAGGGAATAATAGAAGGGTGGGCAACCATGATTTCCAAATACTCCTGCCTGGCCCCCGCCCCACACCAGGATCTTGTGCTATGAGGAACTGCCATAGTCAATTATTTAGCATCACCCATTTTTCAAGCAAGTACCCTTCCAAAAAAAGATTTTTCACTTCTCTCATCTATATCCTTGTTTTATGAAAAATAAATGTTAAATGCAGCACGTGTAGGCTTATAATAACTTGTATGGAGTCCCCCCCCCCCCCCCACAACTCCCAGAATCACCCAACTGGCCATGTTGTATCATTATAGAGCAGGACTGTAATACGGGGCAGGGTAACAGGAGCTTTGACCCAGGGCAACAAAGTCGAGTAGGCACCAAAATCTAGAGATGAATCTCCCGGCGAGTGATAAAAAACATCTGGGCCACATTTCCAGACTCCTTTTGTTGTGGTTGTTGAAAAGATCACACTTTTGGGGTTCCATTTGCGAGACACCGTATTCTTCTCCTCTTTTTGCATGCCGGAAGGTTAGTGCCCCTGGCTGAAACTGTGCTCTTTGTACAGTTTTGAATTTCTGGTTAACACTCTCCTTTTGCTACACAGCACAAGTACAGAGACTCACAGAGGATAAGAGCTTCAGGTTTCTCAGATAGTCCAGCATCATTAACTGGCACTTACCCTCTCAATAACTCACTCTGAGACATGAGTAGAATCAAAGATTCATAGAAAAGTGAATCATAGAAAAGGGGCCTACAAGGCCATGAAGTCCAATTAGTAGAAATAATGAAAACATTGCATTACTTACGGTTGTGAACAGCAAACTAACAACCAAACCAACTTCCAGAGACAGAAGAGAGGCAAAGAGAATCCTCAGCAGAGAGGCGGGCCCAATTTGAATTCTGAAGTGGGAAGGAATTATTGGTTCATGCTGGGTAGATTGACAGTCCACCGAGCCCAGAAAGGTCCCTCCCAGCCAAACAAACTACGGGTGTATGTGAGGTTGTAAAAACTCCAACGGTTTGCACTGGTTGCCAAAATTGCTAGTTACAGCTCTGGGTGGAAGCAATCTCCAGGGTGATCTAGGCAAAACCTCTGCTGATTCAGGGTCCTTCCAGCTTCAACTTAAAAAGAGATGATGATGCATACAACCAAGCTGTGTCCACATCATGTATCTGCAAACAGAGACAGGAGATTTGTGTTACAGCTGCTTCCAAAATCCCACGGGATCTTGGGGATTCCGAGAGATGAAGGCCAAAAAAAAGGAATATTTCCAGAAACTTCTGCCTGTGAGAATCGGGAGCCTAGAAAAGAGTGGGCATCATTCCAATTTCCTTTCCTTGCACAGACCAAATGAGAGAAAATGACTGTAGCTGCATATCCACCAACACAGTCAGGATGATGGGTTTTGTTACTTATTTATTAATGAAATAATTTGCAAAGCTGCCCGCTAGCATCCAAGCTGAAGGGTAGTGGACAAAGCATTGCCAAATGTTTGTGACACAACCCCCCGACATTCTTTTAAAAAAAATCCAACCAGAAAATAGTTTTAGATTTGTAATCCCAAATAGTGATGACTCAAATCCTCTTGCTAAACTGGTGTATCACAGACGGTGTAACTTTGGGAGGTGAACGGCCTCAAATTAAGAAATTGACACAGACATTGTCAGTTGCTCACTGAGTTGTGTGATTCAGTGCGCAACTGGTAATGTACACAGTAATTTCTTAACTTGGGACAATCCCCCTCTCAAAGTTACGCCATTTGTGTAGCTAACCAAGAGGATTTTGCCAAACATTTCCTTAAGTAAAAAGAGAAAGACAACCAACAAACTTTTATGATTTTGCCCCCGCCTCCCCGAAACACACGAGGAACACATGCTCACGAAATCCACTCAGTGTGAAGAGGAATGAACATGAAGAAAGATAAACGGCAACATATTGTCGTGAATCCAACTCACATTTCATATTTGTTACATTATCATGTGGGACCAGGCCATCACTCCTAAAAGCAAAACCACATTGCATTGGCTGCTTTTAAAAAATACTTCACAAGGCAGTGACGCTCAGAATACTCCGGATTCTCGCAGGTTGGTAAAGTTACTTTTGGGCACCTATACTTCTCCAGATCCTCCCATCAGCGCAACCATTGGTGTCTCCTCAAGCAACTAGTAAAATTTCATGTGCTTCTAATAAATCCATTTTCCAAACTCAGTGTATTCTGTATAAAGTTTTATAGCATAATAGCGCTAATGCGAGGAAGTTGCCTTCGCTTCATTCATGTCTTCATTGAGAACGCGTGCAGCTCATGACAGCTGGAGATATTTGGGTGTGCTACATCTAGGGGGCTCTGAAGAAGGATCCCCCCCCCCCCGGCTCCATTTAGAAGCCTGCAAACCACTGTATGCTTCTGCTCTCAGAGACGTGACATGAAGCTTTGACATGTGCCACCAAACCACGTCATAACCATGGATTTGAAACACAGGCCTAATGAGGGGCTCCTCCGATGGAAAATACAGGGGAATCATATAGAATCATAGAATAATGATGCTGGAAGGGGCCCATGAGACCATTGAGCCCACCCCCGAGCTCAATGCAGGAATACAAATTGAAGGATATCTGCCAGGTGGTTGTCTAAATTTCTCTTGAACGCCTCCAGTGTTGGAGCACTTGCCACCTCTCGAGGTCGTTGGTTCCATTGTCATACCACTCTAACAGTTAGGAAGTTTTTCCTGATATTCAACCGAAATCTGGCTTCCTGTAACTTGAGCCCATTGTTGCACATCTTGCACTCTGGGATGATCGAGAACAGATCTTGCCCCTCCTCTGTAGGACAGCCTTTCAAATATTTGAAAAGTGCTATCCTATCATCCCTCAGTCTTCTCTTCTCAAGGCTAAACATGCCCAATTCTTTCAGCCTTTCCTCATAAGGCTTGGTTTCCAGCCCCTTGATCCTCCTCGTCGCCCTCCTCCAAACTTGTTCCAATTTGTTAGCATCCTTCTTGAAGTGTGGTGTCCAGAACTGGACACAAGACTCAAGGTGAGGCCTAACCAGTGCTGAATAGAGGGGGACTAGCACCTTGCGGAATTTGGAAACTATACAGTACTTCTGTTAATGCAGCCTAAAATAGCATTAGTCTTTTTTTGTATTCACATCACACTGTTGGCTCAGATTTAGCTTATGATCTATGACAATTCCAAGATCCTTCTCGCTCGTAGTTTTGCTGAGCCAGGTGTTCCCCATCTTGTAACTGTGTGTTTGGTTTCTTTTTCCAAGGTGCAGGACTTTGCGCTTATCCCTGTTGAATTTCATGCTGTTGTTTTCAGCCCAGTGCTCCAGCCTATCCGGATCATTTTGAATTTTGTTTCTTTTAGACTGTGCTTCAGAAACGGGCTGGCTCAACCCGTCAGAGATCATTGAAAGCAGGGGGATTTCAGAGATGGTTTAAAATGTAGCTTGGAGGTTCACCCCCACTCCCAACATCCCTGAGGGTCCAAACTCCCCCAAATTACTTTACTTTGAAAAAAATTCTCAAAAAAAATTCTTCTTTTTATGGCGTGTGGGAGTCTATTTTATCCTAGTTTTGCGGGGTGGGGGGGCAGTCCTGCTAATTTTTGTAAATAAAAAATAAGTGACTAGAGAATTAGAGGTTGATTTTTAGATATATATATATTTAAAAAAAGGTCTTTTAAACAGTATTTTGGGATGGGCAGGATATGATACCAAGTGAGGCCTTCCAATGCCCAGAGCCTTATAAACTGTGTGGAGCCCTATAAACTCTGGAAGTTGCCTGCCACTGGTTTAAAGAGAAAGGGTCCGACGGTTTGATCTTCCTGCTCAATTGTGACCTGGACCCAGGCTTCACAGAGAAATAGTGGCAGGGCTTTGGGGGCATCAGCTGCAGGCATACCCATGCAACGAAGGCCAGTAGGTGCCAGGGAAAAACAGCAGGGGAAAGCTTCCCAAAGGAAGAGTGGGAGGGAAAAGGGTTAAGCATCCCCTTTCAGTTCCAAACCTCTCTCCTGAAACATTTGGCTTTGGTTACACGCATATGCATGCCGCTTCATGCATTTCCACCCTTCGTGGTGGGAGCCCTGTTGCAAAAAATGTCATTAGTCTCATCAATATTTGGCCTTCCTCCCTCCAGCTGTTCTGAACGACAACCTCTACTATTCCCAGCAATCAGGGCCACCTTGCTGGACTACAGCATCCATCACCCCCAGAAATATGAGCTCCTGTGCTTGCTGGGGATGATGGGTGGCAGAGCTTAAAACACCTGGAAGACCTGTTTTACCTGCAAAAGGACTGGAAAGGAAGCACAGTGACTGCCAGGTGTGAAAAACTGAGAAATTATGCAAGTCATATTGAATGTCGGCAGGATACTATGGTTTTCACTTTTGTTAATTTTAGAATTCAAATCATTGTAGAGGGGGGGGAAAACACAGAGTTGTCCTAAACAGATGAAGATTGTATTTATATGAATTCAGCCAATTTGATGAGGTTTCTACAAGCAAGAAACCCCTTCCTAGCTGTGAGTGCGGTCAGATACCTGATTTCACTGGAAAGTGTCATGTTAGTTGGAGTTATCTCCCTTAAAGTGACCCTTCCATCTGCCAGGAAATCACTCCAGCCCAGCCCCAAAAAGTAGAAGACTTGCAGCTGGACCAAAAAAGGTCCAGCTTGGGCAAGGATCGGGGTCAGGATGGAGCTCATTTCCCCATGTGTCAGGTGATGACCAGGAAATAGATCATTGTTGTGTAACATTAAATGGATTTTTTAAATGGTGCCCCCGAGGTTTTACTGAGCACCAGGGCCGTTTTGCTTAGTTTGTTCCCACAGCTGAGAAGGAAGTATCTCAAACGTTTTCTCCTGGCTGGGCAACATTGTGCATTTTTCATATTTCAGGCCCACTGGGCCTCCTGGGGGAAGAGCCAGCCTGTGTGGCCTTGGGTAAGCTGCACAATTTCAGGATACCCCCAGGAGAAGGGGATGGTAAACCACATCTGAGTGCTCTCTACCTAGAAAACCCTGGAAAAAGTTGTCACAAGTCAGAAATTGATTACACACAATTATTAAGCTGACAGGAGAGCTTACTGAGTTAGATATCTGGCTGTGGAGCCAGAGGTTGGGAGTTCGATTCCCCACTGTGCCTCCTGTGAGTAGAGCCAGCCTGGGTGGCCTTGGGCAAGCTGCAGAGACCCAGGGCACCCCCAGAAAAAGGGAAGGGTAAACCACTTCTGTGTATTCTCTACCTGGAAAACCCTAAAAAGGGTTGCCATGAGTCAGAATTGACTTGTTGCCAGATGAGGAGGAGGACGGTTAAGGGAAATTAGGGCTGGCTCAAGACATTCACCCCCAAATCCTACCGAACCTCTCCGCCTGGCCCCAACACTTTTGGCTTTTTGGCGCCAGGCAAAGACCTTTCTGTTTAGCCAGCATTTTAATTAAATAGTATCCTTTAGCTGACCGTATGAGCAGCAAGATTTATTAATGATAAATTGTTTTAATATACAGTATTATTATAATATTGGGAATTTTTAATGGTTTTAATGTTTTTCTAATGTTTTAATATTGTTGTATGCCGCGCAGAGACCATTGGTAATGGTGTGGCTAAAAAATCTTGTAAATAAATAAATAAATAAATATTGACTATGTTTTCTCACACAAGTAGCCCTGCTAAGTAGTTTGGCCATTGTACACATTTGAGAGAAGGACAATTCAAGGCCAACATGATGGTTTCTCAGATCCTTTAAATGGAATGGTTTGCAGTTCCCTTTTATTAATTGTGTCATTTGATGTCCAACTATGGTTTAAATTTGTTTGCTTATGTCAGATTTGGTGAATCATATGGCTCAATTTAGTTGTTTAGTGTTTGTTTACGTTTATAACTGTAATTGTATTCTTTGTAGCATATATTCATTGGTTGTGCTAGCCAATGCATATATGCTAAATCAATCAATCAATCAGTCAGTCAGTCAGTCAGTCAGTCAATCAATCAATGGCTCTGGTGGAGATAGAGCATGAACTGGAACATTTTCTTCATCTACCATCTCTCTTTGTCTTTTACTACATGTTTAATTTTTTTTATTATATTCATGCTTCACCTGCTGTCCAAGAAAGTGATCTTCATGGCCGTCCTCCTTTATTGTTATCACAACAACAACCCTATGAGGTAAGTTCTGCTGAGATATACTGTAGTAACTGGCTAACGTTGCCCAGTGAATTTTATGAGCAAGTATGGATTTCCACTCCAGCCCTTATCCAACCATTATAACCCAGTGCTTCTCAACCTCTGGTCCTCCAGATTTTGGGGCTTCAGCTCCCATAAGGTCCACCCGGCATGACCAATGATCAAGAATTCTGGGAGTTGACATCCAAAACATTTGTTTCTTTAATTTATTCAATATCATGAGGGGATGCTCGCCTCCCTGATGAAGGGAGAAAGAGGGCCAAAGGGTGATGACTACTGCTCTAATTACTCTCAGAAAGTCATCACAGGATCAAACAGGACACTACGGAGTGGTCCACTGTGAATTTTTTTTCTTCGTTTCTGCCCATTTCGCAGACAAAACATACAAACGAGTGTCTGTATTTCTCCTCTTGACACAGGCAGGAACAGGAATGAAATCTGCACACACGTTTGCTGTGTTCCCTAGAATTTATTTCCAGCCTGGCTCAAAGGCTAACACCAGCACTGAGGTAGAAATAAAGCTTGGCAAAATTAGTTTTTCACTTATACCTTCCCAGAATCTCCCAGACACTCATGTAGGTTGAGGAATTCTGGGAGCTGTAGTTTAAAAGGGCATGGTAAGTAAGACGTTTTGTGTATGGGTTCAGGTTTTGCTGTCCTCTGGTAGACACTCTTTTTTCCTATAAATAACAGACCACCCACCCTGGTATTCTTTTTTTTGGGGGACAATTATCCCGACATGGGAACAGTAACCCTGCTGTGCATAATGTCAATCCTGTTGGTCCCCAGCTGTTATGAGGCTAAATAAGGTAAGGATTTTCTAATTGGCTTTTTGCACCGCTCGTGCGATTGGAATGATTAATCATAACCGAGCCGGAGCTGCGAGGGTCCCACGTTTTGGCGAGCATATCATAAATTTCCTTGTTCTCCCATGGTTGGATCACACTCTGCTCTGTCTACACACATATGCTTTTTGGCTCAGCGTAGCCAGCGTTTCTGTCACTGGCTTCCCCCGGTTGCGCTTGCCAAGCCTTTTGAGCTGTGTGGTTATTGTGTAACGTGGACAAACATTCACGTCGAGTGAGGCTAGGACCACCAGAAATGTCAAAACACTTCACATTTATTTGCTTCATACCGCACATTCAAGCACCTTGAACGCCAAGCAGCGAGCGAGCGAGCTTTCCCCTCCAATGAGTCTGATCCCTCCATCGTAGTTATTTTATACATTCATCCACAGAATGCAAAGGTTATTCCCCCCCCACCCCACTTCTTAATTTAATGAAAAAGAGAGAGAGAATATTTTTAAAGCATATACACGCACAAAACGGATGGAAAATATACATATGTTCCATATGGGAAGATTGGCCAGTGGCGAGCCGCCAAAGAGAGAAAGGGTGGGTTTTTTTGGTGTGTTTTTTTTAAAGCCACGTTCCTCAAAACTGATAGCTGGACCTGTTCCCAGAATGGCCCATTTTAGAGTCTGAAGCAGCTTTCCTTGATGGGTTTCAGGCTGTCGGCAAGAGTTCGGCTCCAGCAGAAATGCAACCCTTTGCCAGCGTTTACCCCTGCAACGCTCAAGGAAAAGTCAGTTTGGGGGCTTGAGCTAACTGCCATGTCTTCCTAAGGAGGAGAGAATGATGCCATAATCCACTGCCCCCATATCAAATAGGAATGAACCCCCATTTAAATCAACATATGGTATAGTCACAATTTTGTGAGTTGTTGTTGTTATGTGCCTTCAAGTTGCCTCTGACTTATGGCAACCCTATGAATGAGCAATCTCCAAAATGTCCTGTCCTCAACAACCCTGATCAACTCTTGTAGACTCAAGGTCGTGGTTTCCTTTAAGGAATCCATCCATCTCGTATGGGGTCTTCCTCTTTTCCTGTTGTCTTCATCTTTTTGCAGCATTATTGTCTTTCCCAGGGAATCTTGCCTTCTCATGATATGCCCAAAGTAGGAGAGCCTCAGCTTCAACCTTTTTGCCTCCAGAGACAGTTCAGGCTTGATTTGAGCTAGGACCCACTTGTTTGTCTTTCTGGCAGTCGAGGGTATCTGCAGAATTCAACATGGCCACCTGTGAGGGAGTACTCTGGCTGTCCCTGGTGGGCCAGGTGTAAGGAAAGCCCTCTTCCCTTGGAAATAGAAAAGGATCAGGAACTGAGGTTTTCTGGACAAGGTTGAGGGGAGTAAACGTCTCTCCGGATGCAGTGGCTTTTTGTTCCATTGGCACCCCTAAAGTTTCCGGCTTTTTGATTGGCTTCTCTACCTTCTTCCCCAGCTGCTAGTCCCAAGATGCTTCTTAATTGGTGAATAACATGGTGGGGCCAAAACCTGTGGAGACTTTTCAGGGGGTGACTTAATTCTAGGCACCTTATCTCTGAATAAGGAACATCCCAGGCTCATGGGATAAAAACAATTCCAGGGGTCTATGCATCATGTATCCATCTCCATAGATGCCTCAAAGAAGCTTTGCCAGCACTGTGAAGTTGTTCCCAGCATCCCGTTTTACAGGCAGCTTGTGTTTCCCGCCCCGTATGGGAGCCCGACCTGCATCCGAACCATCTTCTTGTCCCTTTTTCTGGCTTGTTCCCCTCTGAGTTCTCTATTCCTGACACCTCGGTATCTTCAGGATATGGACTGAGTAACACAGTAAATCTGCAATGAAGTCATTTTGAGCATGCCCTGTTGCTTTCCCTTCTCTGTGCAGTGACTTACTTTAAAGTTAAACGCACAAGAGTGCAGTTTTTAAAAGTGAGTCCACCACTGGGCTTTCTTAAAAAAATCAAGCCAATAAATTTTACAAAAATCTGCCCTATGTGTGTGTTTATTTTTAATGGTTTCTTAGTAAGTGCCACAAGCCAAAATGTGTCTCGTTCAGCTTTGCAGGAAATAGCTAAAAAGTAATTTTAGGTACTTTTGATTAATTGAAATGCAAAGGATATTGTAATTATTAATTGCCTTTTTGGGTGGTTTTTTTGTGTGTGCAAACTATAGCAGTTGCTAATTACATTTGAAAAGTAAATTTCCAAGCTGTGCGTGAAGCTGTTTGCAGCACAAACTAAAATGTTATGGTGTGCCTCACAACAAAAATCGCAGATACGCACCCCATTTGGACTGTCTTTCAAGGACTGAAGCCTCACTGCACATGCGCTAATGGCAGCTGCAGGAAGGCCAGCCCAACAAATTGCATTAAAAACACCAAACCTCCTTATTAAATTCAGCCCACATGTATGTGTGTGTGTGTGTAGGGGGGCATTTTATTTTATAACCTAGGAAAGTCGCTGGGAGGTCCCGGAATGCTAAAGTTGTATATCATGGAAAAACTTCCCTGCCAGATGCCAGAGTCATGGACGTATGATTATTAAATATAAATATTTAAATAAATATTCACATGTCAAAAAACAGCCGTGACCATTGCTTTGTGTTTGAATGAGAAGTGGTTAACTGATGAAAAAAGGAGTAATGTTCTGAGGTTTTCCTTTGCTTGGTGTCTCTTTGTGAACGGCAGTGAGCACAAGAAGGTATCCTGTCGACCGTCTTGACGGCTGCCTTTGATGTTGTCAGCATTCAGACGGTCTTTTCCTATGTAAAGCTTGGCATCCTTTTTCCCGCTGGCAACATGGGGACGATATTATGCAGCGATATTGTGCATAAATAGCAGGCCCTTTCCTGGTGTTTTGAAATGTGAGTACAGAAGCACAACATCCCATGTTCGTAAAGTGGAGCTTTTGAAGAGACCTGAATAAGCCAAATATGTGCACAGATACAGCAGGAGGGGTATATTTAGGAAACATCTAGAGTGGATAATAACGAGCACGGTCTGGATTCTGGGGAGAAGGGAGAGGAGAGAGAGAGTTCCCAAGTGGGTAGGGATACCAACAGACCAGCAAGCAACCCAAATGAGGTGTAAGGCCCTTGGGTCTAACCCCCTGCTCAAGGCAGGAATCCAAATCCAAATATATCTGACAGATGATTGCCTAAGGGCATGATTCCGCTACTGAAATAAATTAGGAGATGGATTATTCTGGGCTTTTGAAAGGAGGTTAAAATCATGTGGTACTCACACGGTTTTTGAGTTGGTTTGTGCATCCTTTCAAGAAAACTTTTAACCCATTTTTAAGCTGTGTTGTATACCAGTCAAGGAGGCGACATAGGCTTTTCAAACCATTTGAATTGAGGCGTTGTCCTGTGTGCACCTGTCCTCACACTGGGCCACTTGCTGCTGCGGCGGCGGTGTTATTTTTAACATTTAATTTCTTTGTTTTATTTCTTTCAAAGTGACATATTGATATGCCAGTATTACAGATGATGATGATGATGGTGATGATGATGATAATAATAATAATAATAATAATAATAATAATAATAATAATAATAATAATAATAATAATAATAATAATAATAATAAAGGTGTTCTGCAGTCTGTGGAAGCCAGACAAAGGCTCCTCTTTCAGTAAATTGTTAAAGTGACAGCAGCCTTCTGTCCTTGAAAACTTCTAGGTGAGGATGCCCAGGGGACCCTCCCCCACACACAGAAACACAGACTCACATAGACACACACACAGAGAGAGAGAGAGAGAGAGAGAGAGAGAGAGAGAGAGAGAGAGAGAGAGAGAGAGAGGAAGGCCCACAGCTTCTAGGCTTTCGAAGGAGGGAGCACTTTCCCCATCACACTAGCTGCCATTTTTAAAAAAACATTCTTTCAAATTGGCATGTCACTATTTCAATATAACAGATAGGAAAAAAAAACCCCAGAGTGGACTGCAGCTTGACACAGGTGCACACACACAGAGGGAAGCCCAGTGGCGAAGGAAAGGGAACTGTCAGCAGGGGGAGGTGAGCAGGAAGGTACAGCAGTGAGTGGTGAGAGTGACAAACCCCACAGACACAATTTACACCAACAGAGATGTTCACATATGTCAAATGATTCAAACTATATTGATTTCACAAGTGAGTTAAAATAAACAGTTCTCTTGCTGCCTAGTAAAATATCTCGCTTTCTGACCAAAACCCACCACCACTTCCTGAGGAAATCAATCTATGCCTTCCTTTGGGTCATGTAGATGGCATTTTTAGATCAATCTGAAACATGCTAAACCCGATTCAAAATCAGGTTTTATTGCTCATGCAACTGCGTCCCAACTTTCTCTCGAATGCCTCCAGTGTGGGCGCACTCCCTCCCTCCCTCCCAAGGGAATTAGTTCTATTGTCGTACTGCTCTGACAGTTAGGAAGTTTTTCCTGATATTCAACCAACATTCCTGTAACATCAGCCCATTGCTATGTGTCCTGCACTCAGGGATGACTGAGAATAGTAGCCTTTATGCCTATTCTGATCTGAAAGAGCCAATTCAGACAGTAATTGGCTCCATGTAAGCCTGGTTGTACAGTGACACTTAATAACTCACAGCTGTGTGAAACCATTCCACTAAAACACACACACAAACACACATGTTTGGGGTCTTCCAGCTGCAGCATGTGTTCCACCTTAAGGACTGGCTCAATCTCACCAGAAATTCCCCTGACATGCAAATGATGTTCTTTCTTGTCTCATTTTGGACATTTTACCTTGTGTTCCTGCACCTTATTTGTTCCTTCAGAAACCAAGATTTATTTATTTTTTTCTACCACATGTAAATGGAGAGTGAAGTTGAGCACTAGGGTGCTTTCTAGGAACAGACGACCAAATGCATAAAAGCACATGTCTACTGTAGCAAACAACAGTGGACATTTTGGGGGGGGGGGGGGTGCCAGCAAGTGTGAGGCTGGGTTGGGAGTGCAGGGCTCAAGTTGCCAAGCTGCAAAATTTTGTTGGTTGACAGAATGCAAATCCCAATCAATTCTGTGAACCATGTGGTCATAGTGGATGGCTCTGGAAATCAGTTGCTGGGAATTACAAATTTTAGCTTACTTTGCCATTCATGTCCAGGGATGGGGGACTCATGAGTCGCGACTTAAGTTGACTTGACTTAGACTCAAGTTGGTTTTTTTAAAAAAAGACTTGACTCACAACGTGGACCCATTTTTCCCCGAGTCGCACTGTCAAATCCCTATTAGGGATGGCCCCCCAACCTGTTCTTGCCGCCGCCGTTCCCAGAGGCAGCACTTGCCTCTACCCATGCGCCAGCCTATCAGCTGGGTGGCTGCATGGGTGGAGGCAGCAGCTGGTTCTCGGAAGGGAAGCCGGGCCTGTTGCCTCTGAGGATGGTGGCGGCAGCACCTGCAGGAGCAGGTAGAGAGGTCCTAGACTCAAGACTCAGACTCCAGGCTTTGGACTGAGGCCTGAAGACTTGCCAACATCCCCATTCATGTCCTGCTGGTGGGCGTCCTAAGGGCCATGGGTTGACTGGTCAGGGAACAAAAGATTGGCTTATCTGGGGGACAAAATATTGGATTAGACAGGCCTTGGGTCCGGTCCAGCAGGGCTTCTCCTAAGTTCTTAGATAAATGGAGCGAGCAATGAGAGACCTGTGGGCCACCAGTGACTTGAACTGTTTATCATGGAGCCCTGCACGCTGGATTTTAGCTAAGCAAGTTTGCTTTTAAAGTTTTAAATGTTTTTAGTCATTTAATGTATTTTTTAAAATTATGATTGTGGTTTAATTCCTTTTTTAATGCATAATTTATTGTGTTTAAATGCTACTTGTTTTAACGCGAGCCACCTTAGAATCATAGAATAATGGAGTTGGAAGGCCATCAAGTCAAGTCTCCTGCTCACTGCGGGAATCCAAACCAAAGCAGATCTGACAGAGGGTGGTCCCATTTTCCCTTGACTACCTGCAGCCTTGGACTGCTCACCACCTCCTGAGGTCACTGATTCCATTGTCGTACTGCTCTAACAGTTAAGAAGTAACTCCTGATATTCAGCTTAAATGTGGCTCTCTGTAGCTGGAGCCCATGATGACGTGTCCTGCACTCCGGGATGATCCAGAAGAGATCCTGCCCCTCCTGTACATCACAGCCTTTCAAGATTTTGAAAAGTGCTGTTGTATCTCCCCTCAGTCCTCTTTTCTCAAGGCTAAACATGCCATGTTCTTTCGGTCTTTCCTCATACGGCTTGGTTTCCAGTCCCTTGATCATCCTTGTTGCCCTCCTCTGAGCTTGCTCTATGTTTGTTGGCATCCTTCTTAAAGTGTGGTGTCCAGAACCGAGTCTCCTCATCAAGAGAAAGGCTGCCTGCAAATGATCCTTCCTTCCTTCCTTCCTTCCTTCCTTCCTTCCTTCCTTCCTTCCTTCCTTCCTTCCTTCCTTCCTTCCTTCCTTCCTTCCTTCCTTCCTTCATCAATCAATCAATCAATCAGGAAGGAAGGAAGGAAGGAAGAAAGGAAGGAAGAAAGGGAGGGAGGGAGAGAGAGAGAGAGAAAGAAAGAGGGAGAGAGGGAGAGAAAGAAAGAAAGAAAGAAAGAAAGAAAGAAAGAAAGAAAGAAAGAAAGAAAGAAAGAAAGATCCATTGTGAGTCTGTGGGACAGGAAACTGGCCTGCTGGCTTCTCTGGCAGACTGCATTTGCCTTCAGGTTTCTCTTGCAAAAGCTTTCCCGACTTTCTGTGGCGCACCTAAAAGAACCATCTGCCCTTTCAGCCAGATGGATCCCTCCCCCCACACCTCCCCATCTTTTACACCCCCATCTCAAACATCCTTAAAACTGTTGACAGGATGGATCTGTGGGGCTCCCCCTCCCCCTTTTAAAAAGGTACCTGTCAAAGGCCTTCTCCCTCTTCCCCCAGTAATGACCTGTTAAAGGCTGGATGCAATCATTCCGGCTGCCATCAGGTACTGAGCTCCAGAGTACTTAAGTCATAAAACCAGGAGGGATTCAGCCCCATAACAGCTGCAGGTAGCGCTGTAATGGCGGTGAAATCATCTCCGAGCTATTCCATTATCGTCCCTTTGCAGTGCTCTTTACCCCTGATCACCACTCAAGAGTTACTCCACAAAATAATAATAATAATAAAACATGCTGCATGTTGTTTCCTGAATTCCAGCACTGTTGTAAAAGGTTTGTGTGTGTGTGCACATCTTCCACAGACACCGGCTTTCTTCTCCGTCTCCCAGTCCACTTCCAGGAGAAATCTCCTGTGGGATTTCTCTGAGTCCTGGTGCTTTAAGAGGGCTGCCAAGTTGCAAAGGGGAGGAAGTCTTGGCCTGTCCTGCACATTTCACAGTGGCTCGATGTAGAGATGTTCACTGTTAAGGGCCATTTCACATATACGTGGATATCCCTTGATCTCTGTTGCTTCCACCAGAAGGGTGGAAGGGATGGTCACTCTCGTAGTGGCCACACTAGACGCTGTTCCAAGTCGTCTATTCAGAGCACATTACCATAGTCTCTTGAGACTGAAGGATGCCTAATCTAAGCCCCTTCAGGCCCCTTTCGCATGTACTAATACCAATTCAGGTGTATATATATTTCTGGTCCGTCTTATATTTGCACATATGATCTTTCCTACATAAATGCAGACCTTTTCATTTATGCCCAATGGAATGCATTTTGCTTAGTTTGGCTCAGTTCTCCAACATGTTAAGGCCATCTTCATCCCGATCCTGTCACTCTGCAGATGACAGTCTCCAGTTTGGTGTCGCCTCCAAATGCAATGATCATCCCCTCTGCTCCTTCTTTCAAATTATTTCCAAAGATGTTGAGCAGTACCAGGCCTGAGACAAGAACGCTTTGCCATCTTATCTGTCACGTCTCCTCAAGGAGGACAAGAAACCATTGGTGGACACTTCTTGGTTATGATCCTTCAATCTTTTCTTGGTTATGATCCTTCAATCCTTTCTTGGTTATGATCCTTCAATCAACTAAAAATCCTTCTAAGATTAACCTATTCTACCCTACATTTTGTCAGCTTGTCCACAAGAATGTCATGGGGGATGTTGTTTGAAAACCCTACTGAAAGCAAGATAAATTGAATTCAACTCCTTCCCCTGATCCACCAAGCTTGTAACTCTATCAGAAGAAGAGATAAGATCAGTACGGAATGACATCTTTTGGAGAAAGCCAGGCTGGTTCTTAGCCATCGTGAGATTCTTTTCTAACTGCTCACAGATTACCTGATCAACAATCTGTTCTGAACCCTCTCCTAGGTCAATTCCCAGGGCCAGAATGGAGCACACAGTTCTTTTATTCATAAACCCTTTCTTGATCCCCTCCCCCATTGGTCCATAGCCAAGCATTCATCATTCCCACATCCTCATTTGGGATACAGGAAATGTTTTCCATTGTTGCTGTAAGAATAATAATTTAAAAAAACAAACCTGAGAGGCAGAATGCCCTGTTGATGTACTGCCGCCTCCTGCCTTCCACTGCTTCTGAAGGCTGGTGCTAGGCAGACATCTCATTCTCTGGAATGGTCTGAGGATGGACCCACAAGGGTTGCCAGACCAGCCACATCCCACTCCCTGAGATTTCAAGGTGAGGACAGGAGGTGGGGCACTTGTGACATCAGTGGGTGGGCTTTTGTGATGTCACAGAGGCTAGGCAGGCGAAGCCTGGGACTGGAGAAAGAACAGCTTCTGGGCCAGTTGATTATAGGAACAGACATGAAAGGACTCTGGGTAAATGGGCCCAGAATCTGGGTAAAAGTCAGCTAATAATGGGTTGCAGCATTTTGAATTTCTGGTAAAATTCTTTTTTTTGCTACACAATAGAAATACAGAGTTCCACAGAGGCAAATAGATACAGGTTCTCCAGAGTCCACCCTTTTCTCATTAACTGACATTTAAAGTCTCAATAACTCACTCAGAGTCATTTGTAGGAGAAAGAAGAAAAGGCATTTCTCTACTTACAGTTGCTTGGAATTACAGATTTGTGTATACTGCTTTCTTTGCTGCACACATACTAGTAACTGACTGAAAAGATCAACAGCAAACAAGCAACTGCCACCAACCGACGAAAGAGAGTGAGAGAATTTCAAAATCTGCAAAGAATGATTGGTTAGTGCTGGATAGACAGACAATCACCCCAGCCCAGAAAAGCCCCTTCCAGTCACTCAAACTACAGACAACATGTGAGGCTCTAAATAAAACTCCAACATAATGTAACCCAGAGTTGAGGGAAAATATTTTCTGGCTGCCAGGCAGGTGAGAAAATGTACCCAATAATTTTGGCAGCTGCTATCATTTCCTCTAGGGTGTCATCCTGCATTACACACAGAAAATTCTCGTCTTTTTGGACGGCTGTCCCTGAGATGTGTCTTCCCGTTTAGAGACCTGGAGAATCATAGCAATTTTTAAAGACTTAAAAATGGGGCAAACCTCTGATGACCTGGCCTTAAGATGCCTCTCTGTGTTTAAAACATGCAGCAGGTGGGCTTCTATGAAAAGCAAGTGATACCACAGAGAAAGGAGGTCCCTCTCCCTGCCTTGTTCGGTGCATGAGCTCATTCCGATGGAGATGAGGTGGGGGGATGAAATTCTTTTAGCCACTGGGAACTGTGCAGCCAGCTCGGCACAAAAGCCATTACTTTAGCAGAACATCCTGTTCTCCCAGCAAACAGGAAGCGCGGCACCTCCATCCTGACATGGCATCCTCTGTAGGTTAAGCAAACCCAAAAGGGAACTCACAGAATCTCTGGAGGCAAATCATACCCGTTGGGCTGAGATTGTGAATTTCAACGGTTTCTGGCATAACTCATGCCTCTCATACCTCCGTCTCTTCATTATGAAACCCTGAAAAAATGTGCGGGGTTCGGAATAAACTCTCTTTGGCATGGTCATGGAAATCAGACCGTCCACGAAACAGGAAGGACCAGCTCCGTGACACAGCCGCAGCATGGGGAAATTTACTTTTTTTCATCTACACGAGAGGTGTGCAAAAGCTTTGGACGGCTCACAAATTCCAAACTGAATGGGACTGGCTTGGACCAAGTGGTGTGAGATCTCGGTCCAAGTGGAGAAGCTAAATTTGGTTTAGGGTGCAGCAATACGAATTTGCAACCTGATCTGGATCCACTTGTTTTCATTTGCCACCGAGTTGCCTGCAACCAACGGTGTCCCTATGAATAAGTGACCTCCAAAGTTTCCTGTCCTCAACAGGTGGGAGCATGTCAGTGGGCGTTGTGTTTTAGGGACATGGGCAGTTTGGGTGTGGTGTTCAGAACCGTGGGAACATACACACACCAGGTTCTTTCCCCTGATAGTCCTACAATTATTTATTTCACATATATGAAATTAACGCTAGATCACCTCATCACCAGTATTGATATACAACTTTACTGCAAAATCCCCTATCTATCTATCTATCTATCTATCTATCTATCTATCTATCTATCTATCTATCTATCTATCTATCTATCTATCTATCTATCTATCTATCTATCTATCTATCTATCTATCTATCTATCTATCTAAGATATTTTTGCCCTATCTTTCTTCTTAAAAGGACCCAAGGCGGGTTTTTATTTGTAATTTTATACAATTACATAATTTTATAATTTATATAATTTTATAAAATTACAAACCAAACAGAAACAACCCAGCCAAAATGAAAGACGTTCCTGTCATATGCTGTATTTCTGGACATGTTAAGAAGGACTTTGGAACACTGCCCCCTTTTTCTGGAAGGCTGTACAACTCTTACAAAACCAAATGGCTAGACAGTGAACCCATAAAAAGATCAGCAGAGGCAGGACCAGAGGAAGGAAGGAAAGAAAGAAAGGAGGGCTGTGGACTGAAATGTGAATCACGTCACATCACATCGAGCTTGAACACTGAAATCCCACACCAGTCCTGCCCCTTTAAGAGCTGGCCTGTATTTTTCTGGCACAGAGCTAGGGCATGCAGTATTTTGGGGACGATTCATTGAGATGCAAAATAGCTCTTTCTTCCGCCTTCATGGATGAGTACCAAGAGTTAAAATAGATTGCACTGAAGATAAAGACGTTTTAAGCACTGGCTAGATCGCACCAAATTTCACAGTGTGGACAAGTCCTCTGAATGTTCTAATCCAAACAGGTCCAAAGAAGGAGCTTTCTGAAGCACAATCTCTGTAAGCAGAAGGTGATCTCAGGATCCATCCTGGCTCCTCCAGCTAAAACGATCAGATCGTAGATATTACAAACAGGCCTTCTCCCTACAAAGCCCCTGCTGATCAGATCAGCCATTCATAAGGTGGCTCCTTGTATTGTTCTCTGTCACTTTTGACCCGTGTGTCTCTTTGAGTTGGATACTCTGATCCCAGACATGCAGCCCGCTAGATGCTTCTGGGAAGCTCAAAAGAACTACGCAAGGAATCACCTTCTCCCTCCTTTATTACTCCCCTGCAATGAAGGGCATAGTTGTGATCAAGTAACACATGGTTGTAGTGGGTGGCTGCTAGCATTCTGGGAGTTGTAGTCTGAGAATGAAACTTTTCCAACCTCTGTTAGTTTTGGAGCATTATCATGAGACACATGGCTCTCCGTTGAGTCCCTTCCACTGAGTCTTTGGAAGAACTGGTGGGCAACATGTCCTCTCCGTTTGTCCTACCTCCTCTGTGGACTCTTCCCCACTGAGCCCAGAATATGTTCTGTTTTTTCACGCACATCTGGAGTAAGCGGCACTAGTGCTACGCTGAAAGGGTGGTTAATCGTTGAACCTGTGAGGTTGTATGTCTCTGCTAAGTGTTTTAGCAGCACGACTGGCATCTGAAATCTCAAACGCCCATTAAAAGCCCAGAACCGCATGTTATGAGAGAAATGGTTTACAGAGGGTAAGTCCCCCATCAAGCACAAGAGCCGAGATTGCCAAGAAGCAATAAAAGAAAGATCAGAGGTCATAGGAAGGATGGGGGGGGGGCCTGAAAGGTCTGCCCCCATCATGCCTCTGTGTGAGCCAGCCTAGCACTTCATCATCATCAATCATCCCTCTATCACATATGACTGTGCAAAGTGTTTTATAGTTCTTATCTCAATAGTGTCTCTCTGGAAACCCCAGAAAAAGTTCATTTCTTAATATTCTTCCTCCAGGCTGTGTTTGGGCTCCTATACTTTGTGGACCTTGGTGCATTTTAACCATTTTTTCTGGCGTTGTTCTCCTTCTGCCGTGTTTGGGCTCCTATACTTTGTGGACCTTGGTGCATTTTAACCATTTTTTCTGGCATTGTTCTCCTTCTGCCGTGTCATATAACAGCTCAGTAGTTTTTCTGGAAGAGTATTTCACCCCCTGAGGTTTCCAGATCAGGAGTAGCCCATTCCTTCAAATTTCAGGGCCAAAACTGGGACCTGTGGGTAGGCCCTTGTGATATCACAGAGAGTGGGGTCACAGGACAGCCTGTTCAGTAACAATTATAAAGCAGTGTGTGTGTGAGACTGACCAACTGTGCAGGAATCCCAGCAGCATCATCTCTAAAGTGGGCAAGATAAAGGAAAAAACAAAGGTGTTTCTGAGCATGTCTAAATGTCATGTCCTGAAGTCGTGAGAAAGAATTCCGAAATATAAGCTTGCCAGGTTGATAACATCCCATTCCATGCAATTTCTGGTGCAAAGCCTGAGATCAGGAGAAAGGACCCTAGAACTTGAGTTTCTGGGCCAAAACCTTAGTTCTGGCAACCCTGTTTACTTCCTGTGTGACTTGTTTAAATCATTGGTTCCCAATAGTGAGATCAAGAGGCAGAATTTTCTGTAGGAGACAGGGTTTTCATGCCATGCATTTATGAAATTATTATTTTTATGAGTCTTTTTTTGCTTTTGTTTAGTCACATAAAAACATTTAATCCTAACAATGCCATTCCAATATTTAATTATTTCTGAGTTTTACAGTTACTGCAGCAGTGCTGTTTATACTTAGCAGTGTTGCTCAAAGTTTAAATTAAAAAATTTTAATTATCAATTTTGTTTGTTTCCACTGCCAACAAGACTAGTGGAATATTCAGTGTTCATGGTACCCTAATGATAACAATAAAAACAGATGCAAGAATAGGCAATACCTTTATAGACCACTAAAGAAATCATCATGCTCACTGGACGGACAGATCCTGAAGCTGAGGCTCGAATACTTTGGCCATCTCATGAGAAGAGAAGACTCCCTGGAAAAGACCCTGATGTTGGGAAAGGGTGAAGGCAAGAGGAGAAGGGGACGACAGAGGACGAGATGGCTGGACAGGGTCACCGAAGCGACCAACATGAATTTGACCCAACTCCGGGAGGCAGTGGAAGACAGGAGGGCCTGGTGTGCTCTGGTCCATGGGGTCACGAAGAGTCGGACACAACTTAACGACTAAACAACAACAACAAAAAAGAAATCATCATACAATACGTGAGCTTTTGTGGATGACTTTTTAGTGGTCTATAAAAATACTGCCTATTCTTGCATCTGTATTTTATTTTGTATTGACCAAACAGCTCCCCTTTATTTCAATAAAAACAGAATGTCTGTATAATGTACCAGTGTCCCTCTTGGAAAAAGCTAATCAAAAGGTTGACAAGCACTGTTTCAAAGCATTTCTTTTCCACTCTTTAGTTGAAAAACCACCCTGATTTCCTGCTTTGTGATACCAGAACAGCTTCCTCCTATCTGGGCCCAAGGGAAAGACTTTTGGAAAGTAATCCACCAATCAAGGGCCACTTGCTTGATCCAGACTTGCTTCCCAAAGGATGCTTTTCAAGTGACACATGGCCCTTGAACCTAGACTTTCAGCAGCACCATCATGCTTATAGCTATTGAAAAGTTATTATCTGCCATGGCTTTCTCTAACCCCTTTTAGAAGCCTACTGAGCCAGTAGCTTAGGAAAGACCAGAGCTGGCTGGGGATTCTGGGTTTCGTTGTCCAAAAAAAGAGAGGAACTTTTCCAAGCTCTGGATGGAACTGAAGATGGAACAAGAAATTGCTGGTCCAAATATCAACACTGCTTGGACACACTACACAACCGCCCAGCAAGGGCCCTATATTTCCAGAGGGCTGTGTAAAACATGTCTTTAGAGAGAGATGCAGAATATTGACTGGTGCGGGCTGAAGTGGTCTACGAGCCAAGCCAGGAGAAAACCAGAACGTTGAGTTCTGCGTAGGGCTGTCGCTTGGCCAAGAAAACAACAACATACAGAATTTGGAAGCTGTCCAAGAAATCAAGTAGGCTGTACCAAGCTTAACATCTTACTCTTGCTGAGGTAATTATATGCAAATAGAGAGGGGTCAGCAATCAAACTTCCTTTCCTTCTAGGGAAGTTGGCATTGCAGTAGCTAGGAGGAAGGCTATACTGAAGGTTGAGAAGGTGGCAAAGAGCCATATGTAGCTGTGAGAAGAGGACGGGGCTTCTGGCTCAGAGGGTGGGGCTTCCCAGCAAACCGGAGAGCCGAGGCGCCTCACTTTCTCCAAGGAACCTGGCTGATAGGGTTATGAGTTCTAGTTGCCGAAAATGATCTGCTGTGTTTCCCTTGTGACTGGATTCAGGGCTGATCGCCTTTCCCGTTGGCAGCCGAAAGAGGCAAAGGGTTGAAATGTGTGTACGGGTGCATGTGTTTTTTTTAGCTTTTCCCTTATATTTCAGGAAGTGATCGCATAGCGATAACCTGGAAAATAAGTCAAGAGCTACTCTCTCCCCCCCTCCCCCTCTCAAAATCATCTCCTTCCTTCCAGACCCATTTCTGGGGACCATAATGTCATTCGGCCTTTATAAGGCCATTTCCTTTCATAGTCATATGCAGGGAGGTACGCAAGATGTTTCCCGTTTCTTTACAAGGTTGGGGGGGGGGGGGTGATGGAATTAAAAAAAAAAAAAGCAAAATCCACCAATTCTGCCCAAGTTGGATGGCCCAGTTGTGGCGGAAAGCCAGACCTTCTGTTTAGCTGGTGAGGTCATTTTCCCTCTTGCATTTATTTTTTCCTCTTACCTCCCCTGGCCTTGTTAACATGCTGGAAGTTAAACAAAGCAATGCTTGTCACCGTAGGATTAATTGGGACCAACATCCAAAGCAGTATTTTAAAACAAAATGGGTATGCCTTTTTTTTTGGTTTGCATTCTAAAACAAGCCAAAGTGAAAACACTCTCTCTCACTGCAGACCAATGGATATTTTGTCTTTAAAACTTCATAAAACTCACTATGATGGAATGACAACCTCTCCTCTCAGTGCCATTATTTTGCCAACAATAACTGTGAAAACAAAAGAAACTTTCATTGACTCTGTCTCTGTCTCTCTGTGTATAAAAAGTCTTTAAATCGCCATTATCATTCCATGCAAAGATGTTATAGCATCTTCCAACACTGAAATTTCCTTGTCGAAATATCTTAGATTCACTCCTTCCTATGCATGTTTAGAAACATGGAAGCTAATTAATTGGATGGGGTGAATCTACTAAAAAAGTAATGATTGGAACTGAACTGAAGTGAGGATGGGGAAAAAAGTAAGAAATCTGTGGGGAAATCTGTGCTGGAACCAAGACAAAAGATTTTTCCAAGCTGCCCGTACAAAAGTCCAATGAAAAACAGAGAGTGAGACTGAAAAACAAAGAGGAATTGGAAATAACTCATAAGGCTGTTGTGAAAACTGATGAGGTAAAAATGTAAACTGTTCTACCCAGAAGAGGTCCAAAGAAAAAGAGACCCATCAGCCGGCAGAAATCTTTCTTTGAGGGGAAATCTCACAACTTCCAAGATTGTCCATCCCAACTGAGTTTACGTTTCAAGGGAATTAATTTCTATTGATGGGAATTTAATTGCTCCTTCCCAAAAATGTTTCCACAAGAAATGTTAAGAACTCTGTATTTTTTAAAAAATGTGTTTGCAGCGCCACACGGATCAGACGGCACATCTGATTTTTAAGTTTATTGATATCTTGAATTAACATTGTTAATTCAAGATATCAATAATGGAGTGATGCAATGGAGTTTAAAACACATTCTTTGTGTGAAAATGCTTTAAGACTTACTGTGCCAAAAGGGGAAGGAAAAAAAAAAGAGAATGACAATGTGGTGAAAATAAGGGGACATACGTCCAGCCACCATGGGACCAGCAACATAACAAAAGGCAAGCACGGGGAACGAGCACAGTAATTCTCAAGATAGCTTAAGAGAGGACACGCTGGCTTAAAACCAAGCCCTTTGACGTCATGGAGTTATGTGTGAAGCTGTAAACAGAGCATCAGAACACATGGAAGGAACCGTATTCCTATCCTGAATCAATTGATTTAAGGAGACTTTACTAGCATTTCAAATTTCTGCAGGCCGCAAACAATGTAGAACCTCACCAGGGAAGGGGCTGAGGGGGTGAATTTGCAAGCTTTGAGGCTGGTACAGATTGCATACAGTTGTGCTAACAAACCAAAAAACCACACACAGACATGCTGAAAAAAGGATATCGTGGTGTTTTATTGGGGGAGACTGAGTTTTTCAAATCTGAGAACAGACACCATGTCCAACGGAACACGCCAACAAGTTAAAACATTAAAAAAAACCAGGCCCACGGACTGGGCTGTGTTGGCAACTCAACTATGATCAAACAGACTCTTTCATATCTTTCTGACAGAGTATACATTTCCTGTCCCCGCTCCCCACGTCCAAACATTGTTTCGTGGGAGGTGTTCTCCTCAAACCAACGCAAAGTCTAAACAAGAATCGGCTGCCAGAAAAATCTGGAAACAGTTGGGGGCGACATTTATTTGGGGGAGAAACATGTGTTCTCGTAACGAGCGCATGGAGCCAAGGAACCAGGAAAAGATGTTTTAATAATTAAGCATCAAGTGATGCAATATGGGGCTGAAGTCAACAGCGTGGTTCCTGCACAAGTCTGAACAGGTCTCTTGCAAAGTTCCCATTCGTGTCAACGAAGCTCGCTCAGAACATCTTACTGGATTGTGTCTTATCCTTGGTCTTCATGCTGATGAAGGCCATGAAATTTCTCCCCGCCATTTTGTTTCACTCCCGATTCCAGAGGATTTTACAACCTAAACTGCTCCTTACCCTCACCTTTTTTTAAAAAAAATCTGAACTCAGTCCAGAAATGGATTCAAACAGCACGAATACCCTTCGGTTTATTGTCAAAAATGGAAAGAAAGACGGTAGTATAAAATGTCTCAACAAATTTAAATATTAGTTATAGATTGACAGACAGATACATTATTCAAAAAAGACTTAATAAAAAAGAGAGACCTGCTGTCCAAACAAGAAGGTAATACTTTGATACAAGGGCAGAAATGCTAGGGGGGGCACCCCTATCCTATTCGCAGCCCCATCGCGATTACTGCAAAAGCGTCCATGCATTTTGGGAGAGCCATCCCTCTTGTTTCTTAACAACCACGAAAGACTGAACTCTGGTCACGTTGATTCTCATGGCACAGTTCTGACCCTGGTGGATTTATAAGATGGGGGCATCACCTGCAGGATGGAAAGTGCCCATGATACAACAAAGGGTCCATCTGCCAAGTTTTTTAAAGAACGGGCACCAGTTAGAGGGACTATGAGATGCTCCAATGGTCTGACCTGATATTTATAAGACAGCTTTGGAATATATACCAAGGTGTGGATCAGCAAGACTGTGAAATACACGAACTGACTTGCCGAAGATTTATTTTGGAGCTTGGGAAATGTGGTTTTTGGATTACCACATCCAGCATCCCCGTGGCATTTTCAGGGATAATTCTGAGAGTTCAAGCCTTTAAAAAAAAAAAAGAGTACTTTTTCCAAAACACTGGATTTATTAGAAAGATTTTGCCCTGAAAACCCTTACCCTCAAATCACCTGAGTCAATTTTACAGGATACAGATTAATTAACGGTCCAATTAGGTTTACCTGAGAATACAACCTGAAAAAATGCAATTAATCTGAGGGTGAGTTCTTAAGACTTTTTGGAAGCAAATGAAACTAGTGGATTGGCTGACGGGCAAAGGGATGCAATCCATGGAGAATAATTCCAACCTATAGGGATGATCTGTAAAATATACCGCCCTTTTAAAGACATTTTCCTCTCTTTTCCATCATCGTACCCAGTGGGACTGACAACACTAACAGGAACAGATTGGTGCTAACTGGAAAGTTCTTATTTTGGGTTGTGCCCAGCTCACGCACAATGAGATGAAGTTGCATGCAAGTGGAAGTTTATGCAGGGTTACTTCAGTTAGCAGCACTCTGCTGCTACCAGCTGGATTCATGTAGCTACATAACAGGGTTTTGGCCACAGACTGGGAGACTAGAATTCCCAGAGCACACCCAAGCCAGCTGGAGGTGGGGGATCTTGACTTTAAATCCTGAAGGTAATTTTTCCTTGGTTTGTTGGAAACCCCTCTCTTACTACCACTTCGCTAGTCTTTCACCTGGACGCACAACATCCTTTTCCGGTGGCCTCAAAACCCACTAGGGTTAGCCTTCCAATGTCTGATGTAATCCATCGAAATGAGTTTTTAAGGATGGCCCGCTTTCTCCCAATCACTCTCCCTGGAGGCATCCCATGCCAATATGATATACGGAATGTTTGCTATGGATTTGTTTGGGTTGTAGGTGGTGCACACCACACATGTGCCTACTTGAAATTCAGATGCCACTTCAGATCCACAGATTTCAGTTGGCCTTTTGCTGAGGGGCAATCCTACTTTGAGATACAATCCCTCTTCACACCACATATGAAAAGCCATTGTTCCAGTTTCTTCAATTATATATATGTAAAGAAGGTGATACTACGAACCTGGAGACCAAAGGCAGGCAGGAAAGCCCTTCTTCTTTTCATAGCTACAGAGAGGGGAAAAGTTTCAGCTGCTATTACTTGACACGTTATGGTGCTTGAAGATACAAGAAATGCAGCATCCACCAGAATCCAGTCTAGTTCTTTATCCACCCAAAGTTCAGGGACACTGTCCTTTCCTGTATCTTGGCGACCTATAAATGCAGTTTCCTTCTGCTTTGGGACTGTCCATCTCCTTGTGCTACACAGTAATACAGCATATCAGTGGTTCAGCGTTATTTTTTTTTAAGCAATACATTTAATGAGATCATCTAAATACTGCAATGTTCACAAATAAGGGGAGCAGGTTTGGGAGAAGGGTGCACAGGAAGGCATTGGTCGGCATGAAACGGTTGCAAAAGAGGAGGCCCTCTTAGCTCTAAGTGAGCACTGATGTCCTTTAGGAGCATAGTCCATGCTCTGTGCTACTTCACACGGTAGGCAGAACCTGAGAGGGCCACAGCACGGCACTTTAGCTTTCGATTCTCACTTCTGCCGAACATGCACAAAACAGGTGTTTCACACTTTAGATGGCAGCAAACCTGGGCCTGCCACCGGTTAGGGGCAGGTGTTCATCCTGATCTTGCTAACAAGCAAGACATGCGGGCACCTGCAAACACGTTTGTTGACATCCACTTCAGACGTCTAGGTCATACACCTTGAACGTTCAAAGACATGAAGAAGTGTCTGGACTGCAGCTTGTAAGGCTACTTTTTAAGACTAGACTCATAGTCGAACAGAACAAAACAAGACCCAAAACCCAACCATTTCAAGCTCTAGCTTGAGCATAGCCCATGCCATTGAGTTCTGGGATGGGATTCCCAAACAATGCTTTGAACACAACAGCAGAAGTGTGAAACCGTTAATTTGTGTTTTTTTAAAAAAAGAATTAACAATGATTTCAGAGTTCTATGAAAGCTTTGTTCAAGAGCCAACCGGCGCTTCCTTTCCTGCAACAGTTCGGTTTCATAGAAAAGTATCACGCCCAGGACGACAAGGGATCGAGTTGTTCTTGTCTTGAGCGAATATGATTAGAATCTGTGCACCGTGCTTTTCTGGCGACTTAGCCCCGAAAAAAAACATACACACTCCAAGCTTACATCAAATGTCTACCAGTTTAACCGTCACAGCTTCGCCCAAAGAATCCTGGGAATGGTAGCTAGGGGACCTGAGTCTTGGAGATCCGGTCGTCCCCGTACAGTTCCCAGGGCTCTCTGAGAAAAGAGGAAATGGCTGTTGAACCAGGTTCAGCTTGTAACGTAGGTATGCCTTCAACCTCTTCCCTCGGGTGAACACGTAGCACAAAGAAACTGCCCTACCCAGTAATGCAAGTGCTGTAGTAGACAGCACTGCTGGCATCAGACAGGGCCGATATCAAACTGCTCTCGTCGCAGGAGAGGCTCCGCGGAGTCACTTTGGACATGGAAAGATGACAAGCGAACCCAGGAGGATCGGGACGAGTCCTGCTCATATTCAAATACTGGTCGAACTCGTTGCGATCAACTTCTGTCCAAAGCTCGTTGGGATTCATGTGTTCCACGCTGTCCAGATGGTGAGATTCAGGAGGTGGGGAGAGTTGGCCAAGGTGGGCTGAAAGGCCGTTGGCGGCTCCAGCACAGATCTGGTTGTAGTACATACCAGGTGGGTGTGGAGTCCTCATGGCATCGGCCAGATGGGACGCAGGGTTCTGTGGATAACCCATGGACAGGTTACGCCCCATAGCTTTTTCTGCAGGAAACTCCATCTGGGGAGGAGGAGGTGGTGGTGGGTGACGGTGGTAACCCCGAAAGGACATCACATTGCAGTCGTCTTGCATGTGAGGAGGGAAAAAGGCTGGCTCAGTCTGCTCCAGGACATCCAGGGGGGACATCTCGGGAGTCGGAAGGCCATAGTTCTCCATGTCGGAGCCCACGGACCGGAGCTCCCGGAAGTGGTTGAGTGGAGATGGCTGGGAATGGCCTGGGTGGCTGATGCCGCCCGAGGAGCGGTGGTTCATCCCGAAGTTATCATTGCAAGGTTGGGAGAGGTTGTGCAGAAGGATGTTAGGCTCCATCCTCTTGATCTTTTTGGCTTGCTTCTTCCTTCTCGGGCGGTACTTGTAGTTAGGGTGATCCTGCAGGTGCTGGATCCTCAACCTCTCCGCCTCCTCCACAAACGGGCGCTTGTCGCTAGCGCTCAGGGCTTTCCACGACTGGCCTGAGAGGTCAAAAAGGAAAAGAAAACAGAGACATGAAGATAATGTAGCTCACCAGTACAGTCCAGGGTTAAAGAATGTGGCAGATCCAGTGCATCTGATAATTAAAGGAAGTGAACTTATCCACTAACGCTCACATTCAAATATAGCACGCAAGACTTTAAGGTGCCACAGTCTTTTTGTCTTTTTTATTTTTCTCTTGTCTCTTACCCGATATACTGCAGACTGAGCTTCTATTCATGTGTGTGCTACAGAAGCCTGTTTGCTAACCCATGCACAACTGCAGCCCACGGAGGTCCTTAAAAATTAAATATCACTCACTATCCTTTAAGCACGTGTAGGACTTGGTGAAATCACAGAAGGTGAGCCAGTGAAGTTCATGTAGCTCCTCTCTGTCTTTCTCCAGAGAGGCTCGTCTCTGTACTACCTCCCTAATTTTACAACCCAGACAGAACACAGTGTGATGTGACAGCATGGGGGATGATCCCAGCCATTGCTCTTCCAGTCCCACCAAGCCACATACGGAACGGAGGGAAGGAGGGACCCAGATTCTGATGTCCCAAGTGAAGAATGGAAGGGTGACAGGTGGTTCTTTGCCAGGATAAATTGTGTCTGAGTAAGGACATCTTACTGTCCTGCCAACCTAGCAGTTCGAAAGCATGCAAATGCAAGTAGATAAATAGGTACCACCACGGTGGGAAGGTAACGGCGTTCCGTGTCTAGTCGCGCTGGCCACGGGACCACGGAAACTGTCTATGGACAAAACGCTGGCTCTACGGCTTGGAAATGGGGATGAGCACCGCGCCCTAGAGTCGGACACGACTGGACTAAATGTCAAGAGGAACCTTTACCTTTACCTAAGGACATCTCAGCCCAATCTTTGGGCTACACATCTTAATACCCTCCCCTCCTGCCACGGGTGCTACTGAGAATAACCACCTTGTTAAAAAAACTAGTTCTTGGTTTCTATAGGGTTATTCATTTTTATGCTTATAATTATTGTCTGTTGTATCCCCATATTGTTTTTGAATGTATTTTTTTTCTTATTGTGGGGTATTGTAAGTTTTAATCTTGAGTAAACCACCCAGTACGTATAGTGCTTGCACTAATGGGGCAGTATAGAACTTTAAGTAATTAAGCAAGCAAGCAAGCAAAAATAATAAACATCCTCAAAAGTATTCATGCCTCTAGTGAAAAACCTGAAGGTGCTAGCTATGTTGCTTGAAGAATTCTTGGAGTTGTAGAAACAAAACAAGTAACTTTTCCAAGCTCTAACTGATGGTATCTGTGAATTGGAAATAGCTACTTCCAAATAAAGCTACATAATCTGAAAGCCTTTGGGAGATGAGGAGACCAACTTTTTTGGAGGGGTGCTTTCTGCCCTAAATCCTGTCGGACCGTCTTCCCCCAATGTCATCTGCCCGACCCACCAGATCGTCTCAGGTCAGGCTCCTCCGTGTTATCTACCAGAGGCAAACCCTTCTTGGTGGTGGTCCCGACATTATGGAATCAACTCCCAGGGAAGTAAACGCCTGGCCCCCTCCCTGTACTCATTTAGGAGGCCGTTAAAAACACAACTTTACAGGGAGGCCCTTCATGCTGACCCCAATTGAATACCTCGCCCCCAGTCTTGCTTCAATGTGGTTTGCACGATTGATTGTTTAGTGTTAGACAATGCTTTTGTTATTTGTGTTGAATTTATCATTTATTGTGCCGTTTGTTTTAATTTCTTGTAAACTGCCCAGAATAGGCCTTCGGCACTAATGGGGTCGTCAATCAATCAATCAATCAATCAATCAATCAATCAATCAATCAATCAATCAATCAATCGGGTTGCTGACTGCTTCAGCAGATTTTGATGAGTAATGCACGTAAGATCCTTGCCCATCCTGTGATACCAAAATGGATCTTCTGAAAAGGAGTCCAAATGATGATTGTGAGAGAATATTTCTCCCCAAAGAAGTCTGTGAAACATGCTGTACAGGATCTCCACTGCAGTTCACTGGTAAGTACTCACAGCGACTCAGTGTGGGTAGGAAAAAAATGTGTTTTTTCCCCCATGAGATAAAAATCCAAAATGCATCAGAGGGGTTACACTTTTATTACATCAACCAAAATGTCACAAATGAGTAAGCAAGTTATCTTACTTGTAACTGTGTGTTTGCGCGTGTTTAGAGGGCAGCAACAAAAACTATCCCAAGGCATTGTTCTCAACAGACCTTAGGAATGTGATTTTTTTTTCTAACTGCAAATCCCAGAATTCCAAAATTCGTAATTAAAAAAAAAAAGCCCTTACTCGAAGCCTACAGATCTTGAATCCAGAACTCCAGAACTTGTGGTTTGAAAAAAAAAAATCTGAACTGTAGTTCTAAAGAAGCTGGCCTCACTCAAACTTTTGATTTTTTAATGCTCAAAGTTACTGCCGTACTGGGAATTCACTGCGGACGACAATCTCCTTTGACGGAGTTTAAACAGCTCCTACCCACTCTCGGAGACAATCTGAAAGAAATTAAGCGGCAAACAGATTTCCCCACCCGGTTCATTCACTGAACTCCAGTGTTGATTTTGATAAAAGTGTCTTAAAGTCTCTTTCATGCAAACATGGAGTGGTTAGGCTGAGAGTGTACGTGATTTTGGCATGTTGTATGCGATTCGTTTTGCAAAGGTTCGAGCCCGTTCAGATGGTGACTCAACGCTGCATCCAAGAGGCAATTGGCTAGGGAAACATTTTCCAGAACATGGTGAGTTGCATTTTGGACCTTTTCCAAACCGTTATCAAGTGTGCCAACATTCACTTAAAAACCCAGCACAGGTTGACTCAAGCAGCTAGGGAAGTAGAGGGTGGAAATGAAGCCAAGAGAGGAAAGAACAGAGGGCAGAAGTAAATTTTAATGTTGCTTTTCTCTTATTTCTTTTGTATTTTCTCCCTTGTGTGATAACCAGCATTGGCTACGGTTTACAGTCAGTTTACAAGTTGGTCTCTCCTACACTCTGGCCTGCATGAATTAACATTTAGACACGATACAGAGTGTTAGGCAGCAGTTTCCTAAGTTAGGAACCCAAATGTCATTGGACTACAAGTGCCAGAGAAACTCTGATCGTTGGATGTCTTGGCTGGGGCTTCTGGGAGCTGTAATCCATGAGTATCTAGGATTCCAGATCTTGGAACTACTGAGATCAGAGGGTGACAGAGCGGCACAAAATTCTGCATGGGACAGAGGAAGAAGTTGAGAAATTTCCCATCCGTTCCCATCATACTAGAACTTAGGAGCACCATCCCATATAGCAAAATGGTGGGAGCTTCACGGCAGACATGAAGTTGTCCCCCGTGTCCCCCAAACACACACCTGGTGCATAGTTAGGCTGTGGAATTCCCTGCTACAAGATGTTCGTGGTGGCTGCCAGCTTGAATGGCTTTACTGGGCAAATTCACAGAGGGTAACACTATCAATGCCTACTAGCCATGATTGGCAACGTATTCCCTCCGCTGGGCAACATGAATGGGAAGGAGCATCTTTCTTGCTGGTTTCCCATAGGTTGCTGTAGGTTGGCCATTGTGAGGACAGAATGCTGGATTAAACAGGTCTGTGGTTTGACACTTCTTGGAGGCTCTCCTGATGTTCTTTATGGGAGAGGCATGGCAGCCCTTTTCAAGACAGAGAGACGGGGCCACTAAGGGATTTCCCTTTCCTCCAAATTTTCCAAGGGTAAGGTGAAGTGGCATTGCTCAGGTAGAGAGAGCAATGCCACTTCACATAGAACCTGGTTCTATGTGATGGATACGCATTTGACTGTGCTAAATGCAAGACTGGAAGTCTTTTCCCCATTAGCAGGAGGCGAAATTCCTCTTACTAAGGGTGGAAAAATACTGGTAGGCCTCGTGTCCCATTACGGGCATAACGGACATATATTGCTGGGCTTGGTCAAGCAGGCATGTCTACGGCTACGCCCTTAACAGGAAGGGATGACCATCAGTTTTACCAAAAGGCCCTTCGTACATGGCAGGCAGCTACGCAAATCTGTGTCGCGCCAAACATATTGCTTCACAACAATCCATGGCGCTTGGTGTCATGACCTGAGCAATGAGAAGATGCTGACTCACCACATCATTTCGTCCTCCCCCCAGGCTACCTCTGACTATATCTGTATTGCATCCTGACGATTTCCCAGTTAAATTAGTAGGAGGTAACTGGTCCTTCTTCTTGTGCTCCCATTCTTGTATATCTTGGGACAGAAATGTGACTGATCTATTGTTTACACTCCCCCCCCCCAATGTGCACATGCATGTACATCTGAATACTCCGACACCCTCTGCCTCTGATAACATTCTTCCCTATCTTCTTGCAAATATTCACACGCACGACTAATAGAGCGCAAGAGAGGTGATCAGCCACTGGCTGGTTCCGGCCATGGCCGTAGAACTCAGGGGTGCACAAATAGCTGCCGTATGGTTGTATTCCCCTCCCCCTGCTGTTTTGGCAGCCCCCGTCCAAAGAAAAACCTGCAAACAAGGAAGTTTTCTGTTCCAGGAAGCCTCCAGAAGTGGTGGTCTTGCAACAGAATGGGTTGCCAAACCCCCCCAAATTCCCTACCAACCCCAAAACCCACAAATATGAAACTGGAGGTGGATTCCAGGAATATTTGGTTTTGAATTTTTTTGTACATTATTCTAGTTTTCTGGGCCTCTGCAGCCTCCTCCGGGTCCCGCGCCCGGAGGGTTGACCCCCTTTTCTGAAGTTGCTGACCCCCTGGTACGAAGGGATCAGCAACTTCATGGAATTGGCCACCTAATGGAATTAAGTGGCTTCCCGATATAATAGGGACTGGTAAGAAAAGTGGCACCAGGCGAAGAGCTGACTTGGCTCACTCCTATCCTTTTTTGGCTCTTAAAGATGGGCTCCCAACATGGGCCAGAAGACCACAGCCCCTGCCCTTCCAGTTTGGTCACAGCATCTGGTCCTCAAGAGATACACTGCCTCTGCATGGGGAGGTTCGCCTTCCCTATCCTAGCAACGGGACTCCGCAGTCATGAATTTTTGCAGCACGGGTTGGGATCCAAGTTGCAGCCTGGGCTTAGGACGGCTCCGATTTCGGACTACCACTCCCCCAAGCCCTTCCACCACGCCGGCTAGGGGATTCTGGGACTTGTAGTCCCCAAGGAACGTCCCCGCACTTCCAGCCAGCGGTGGCGCTTGCCTGAGCCGCTCCGACACCTCCCCACTGGGCGCTCTTGCCCCTCCCGAGGCTGCTGGAGCCACATCGCCGTTTTCCCACATCTCGCCTTACCCAGCATCTTGCTCAGCACCGCGTTGTGCAGATCCGGATTCTGCTGGGCCAGGCGCTTCCTCTCGTCCTTGGCCCACACCATGAAGGCGTTCATGGGGCGTCGGATGCGGGAATCCTCGCCGGCTTTGCCTTCGCTGCTGCTGCTGGTGCTGCTGGTGCTGCGGCCCGAGACGGAGCTGCTCCCGGCGCCCAGGCTGCCGCCGCTGTAGCCATACCCGGCGCCGCCGTCCGGGCTGGGCGAGCGGCTGGACGCGGCGGCGGATCCCGCGAGCGCGCCGCCGGCCGGGTCTCCTCCTCCTCCTCCTCCCGCCGCGGGGCGAAATCCGAAGGGCGGCTCCGGGCTGGGGCTCCGGCTGGAGGCGCCCGCCTTGGCGGCGGCGGCGGCACCAGCGGCAGCACCGCGGGTCTGGGCCGGGTAGGGGGCGAGCCCCGGATCAGAGGCAGCGGCGGCGGCGGCGGGCGGGGGCGCGGCGGCTGCCGAGACGGCTCCCCATGAAAAGTCGCCTGGCGCTTGCGAGCGATCCTCTCGGCAGAAACTAGGCGCAGATATATTCATTCCAGCTAGACGGACCTTTGGGGATCGCGAGCCCAGCAAGAAAGTGGCGGCCGGCGGAGAGGGTCGGCTTCCTTTCCCCCCAGCAAAAAAGAGAGAGGAGGATGATGAGGATGATGGAGGGAGGGGGCGTCGGAGAGAGTGTGGAACCGGCTCTGGAGAGAGAGGCAAAACCACGGGAGGGCAAGAAAGCTCTCTGTTTGGCGAGGGGGAAAAAAGGGACTCTGGGAAAACCAGGCTCTTCCAAGGGCTTAAATGCGCTCCCCCTTTTTTCCCCTCCGAGGAGGAGGCGGCCGAGATGAACTTGGGGGAAAGGATGCGCCCTCCGACGGGGCGACATTATAAAGGCTTCGGTCCCCTTCGGAGGCGGAAGGAGGGGGAAGGGGGAGGGCTCGGCCGGCCCCATCAGGAACACCCGCGCCGGGACGGGGGGGGGGGGACGGGCGCCCTCCCTCCGCGCCCCTGTCGCCGCTTCCTTTCCGTCGGGGTTTTTTCCCCAGGAAAGGCGAGGCGGGGCTGCCGTCTTGGCCCGGGAACGGCTGCGGATGCAGGAGGAGGAGGAGGAGGATGCTCAGCGGGGTTGGGAGAACTAGCTCGCTTGGAGGACCATTGCTAGAACCTCCCTGCCCCCTCCCCAGCCCAAAGTCGGGGGATTCTGGGACTTGTAGTGCCCCCCCCCAAATGTAACTTTCCAAAGAGGCTCTAGAACGCGGGACGACCTGAAAGGCCTGTGTGTGAAAGATGGACTGGTCGGCGGATTCTGGGACTTGTAGTGCCCCCCCCCCCGCCCCCCACTGCCTAAGTAACTTTCCAAAGAGGCTGTGGAGCAGGGTGACGACATGGAAGGCCCGTGTGTGAAAGATGGACTGGTCGGTGGATTCTGGGACTTGTAGTTCCCAAAGTAACTTGGAGCGGACAGTTTCCAATGAGGTGATGGAGCAAGGTGACAAAATTAAAGGGGGGCGACCGTTGGGCTGGCCAGTGGATTCTGGGACTTGTAGTAGCTTTGCGAGGCCAGTTTCCAGAGAGGCCATGGAACATGGTGTCGAAACTCGAGGGAAAAAGGATGAGGGGACCCAGTGTCTCTGAGGAACCTGGATTTTAACCCACGCGCGTCCACACAAACCACCTCTCCTCTTCACGGTGCCAAAGTCCTCTTGTCCTTTTGTTCTCTCCCTCGGTTTCTCCCTCTTCCCGTTCCCGCCCCCCCCCCCCTTTTAATTCCCTTCGGAGGCCACCCGCGAAAGAGGGCCGCTCGGCGAAGCTCTCCGGCGGGCGGATTCGCAGCCCGCGGCTCTGCGCGCTTTTCCAGCCGGCCGGCCGCGCGTCTCGCCTTGGGCGCGCCTCGCTCGGATGCGCCTGCGGACGTTTCAAAACGAGGGCAGATGCCAAACGGGGCTGGCTCTTCGGGAGGTCTGGAAAGCTGCGGCTCGGCGGCCGCTTCGTCACCATCTTCCACTGCCTCTCTGGAAACTGGAAACCTCGCAAAGTTACTACAAGTCCCAGAATCCGCTGACCAGCCCAACGTCCCACTCCCCCCCCCCTTTAATTTTATCACCTTGCTCCACCGCCTCTGTGGAAACTGTCCGTTCCAAGTTACTTTGGGGACTACAAGTCCCAGGATCCCCCCCCCCCCCCCGCGTTTAAAAGGGGACGTGGTTTGGAGTGGTTGCTTCCGGAGGGTCTGGAGTCACCGGGTGCGCGCGCCCTTTATAGTTCGGAAGTTCTTCGGAGCAGGAAACAAGACTCTTGTACCTGTTACTCTGCAACGCCGAAGACGTTAAAAGTAACGAATCCAAAGAAGAGAGACATGTTTCCAAATCTCAACGTTCTCTCGACTCCCCAGCCTAGCATCTCTTGGTGTCTCTCATAGGTTTGTGCAAATGATGGGGTGCAGAGAGGATCTGTGCTCCTTCGCTGGCTGACGGCGGAGCAAATCCCTGCTAACTCAGGAGCCAGCGTTTCATTTCCACGTTGTGCGTCACAGGAAAATGGGAATACTCCTGATCATGCAACCAGAGGTTATTCTGACACACAGAGAGTCCCTGTCACCATGCGATTGTCACAGCAGGAGCTTTCTATACCTCGTTGCGTTTGCAAATTAGATTGTATCCTGACTGTTCTCCAACTTTGGCTTCCTGTTTCTTTTCAGCTGTTTCTTTTCAAAAATCTGCCTAAATTTACTTTAAAAGAGCCTGCGCAATATTATGCGCACCCAGATTTGGTTCTCAGACAGGTAGGTGCTTTTACTACTTTATCTTCCATGTTAATGTCAACATAATGTCAGGTGATTGACCAGCTGCAGCTCACCTAGATAAGAAATGACTAACAATAGTGGTTCACACATTGCTAATCTCAAAACTAGACTACTGTAATGCTCTCCGCATAGGGCTGCCCTTGAAAACTGTACAGAAATGTCAGCAGGTCCAAAATGCGGCAGCCGCACGGATTACTGGGACTAGTTAATTTGAGCTTGTATCTCCAGTCTTGGTGTGTCTTCATTGGCTCCCTGTCAGTTTCTGTGCTCAATTCAAAGTGCTGGTTATGACCTATAAAGCTCTTAACAATTTGGGACCTTTATACGTGTCAGAATGCCTCTTCCAGAACTCAGCGACCTCTTCCACCCACTTCTCTTAATTCTTGTTGCTAAAAGTGACCACACCAAAGGAGGCCAAAAAGCTGATGACAAAGAATCAGGGAAGGATCCTGGCAAGTCTTTGGTACCAGGTCCAGAGTCCCAAGTCCCTATTAAAAACAAACTTCCCCCCCTCCTGAAAAACAGGAGGGGTGACTGGATTCTGAGTCACAAGTCGAGTCCAAGTCATTTAAAAAACAACAACAACAACCCTGGTAAAGGTAAAGGTTCCCCTTGACATTTAGTCCAGTCGTGTCCGACTCTAGGGCGCGGTGCTCATCCCCGTCTCCAAGCTGTAGAGCCAGCGTTTGTCCGAAGACAGTTTCCGTGGTCACGTGGCCAGCACGACTAGACACGGAACGCCGTTACCTTCCCACCGTGGTGGTACCTATTTATCGACTCGCATTTGCATGCTTTCGAACGGCTAGGTTGGCAGGAGCTGGGACAAGCGACAGGAGCTCACTCCGTTGCGTAGATTGAGTTGACTCCAAATCAAGTCACTGGTGTGACTTAAGTCCAACTTGACCATGAGTCCCTGAAATTTTTCGTGGCCCCTAGTTTCTGGAACAAGTTGCCAGCTGAGATGTGCCGAGCTTCCTTCCTTATGTTCAAGAAATTTGTAAAAATGGAATTTCTCCTGTGTGTGTTCGCTGCGTTGGGGTGCTACACATCTTGACTGGGATGGCGGCGTGGGTGTTGCTGCCCCGCCTCAGGCAGCAAAATGGCTTCAGTGGACCAAAAGTGTAGAAGCAGGGAAGAAGAGCCTTCCGCATCTGGCCCCAGGATTCAAGGTGGTGTGGTGTCGAGCAGCGGTTCTTAACCTTTCTTTACCATGGGTAAAGGTAAAGGTTCCCCTTGACATTTAGTCCAGTCGTGTCCGACTCTAGGGGGCGGTGCTCATCCCCGTCTCCAAGCCGTAGAGCCAGCATTTGTCCGAAGACAGTTTCCGTGGTCACGTAGCCAGCGCGACTAGACACGGAACGCCGTTACCTTCCCACCGACGTGGTACCTATTTATCTACTCGCATTTGCATGCTTTCGAACTGCTAGGTTGGCAGGAGCTGGGGCAAGCGACGGGAGCTCCCTCCGTCGCGTGGATTCGATCTTACGACGGCTGGTCTTCTGACCTTGCAGCACAGAGGCTTCTGCGGTTTAAACTGATATTGTTCCTTTGCCACGGACCCCCCCCCTCTAAATATCTTTTGTTGCCATAGACCACCAAGACTTAACCCAAGATTTAGAACGCTAAAGTGCATCAAATATTTCTTTAAAGTTTCTCATGAAGGGTCTTCAAATTTGGAGAGAAGGGAGAAATAAGTTAATTCTGTTAATGCCCACACTAATATTATAATATTTTTATTGGAAGAATTTCATGCAAATTATTCTTATTATTCTTATTCTTATTATTCAAAAACTCCAGGCACAGTCAAAATTATAAAAACATTGACTTGTATTATATAACAGATACGAGTTTTAACCAAAAACCTAAGAATCTGTTAAATATCAACGCGGTATGTATGCTGTTCCTAATATTGCCATTTTTTTTGTAGCTCTTGTGTGATTGCTGAGATCTGGAACTGCTTATAGTACTGGGTGAAATTTCTTGATATTGTTCCCAAAGCCTCAAATGACTATGGGGACCACTGAAGTTTGTTTCTTCCAGAGGCGAGATGTTTCGATGGTCAGGTCTCTGTACTTTGTTAGTTTTTCCAATTCTTTATTTTCAACTCTGGCATCCCCTGGAATTGCAATGTCAATGATCTGGACATTTCTTCATTCTATTACTATTATGTCTAGGGTGATATGTTCAAGGTGTCTGTCCGTTTGGATCCGGAAATCCCACAAGATCTTGACTTCCTCATTTTCTGACACCTTCTGTACCTGATGTTCCCATGGTTTTTTGGAGTCCAGCAAGTTATATTTTTTTGCATAATGACCAGTGCACTAACTTTGCCATTCTATCATGTCTAACTTTGTAATCTGTTTGTGCAATCTTTGGACATTCACAGATGAGGTGTGACACAGTTTTATCTTTTTCTTGGCAGAGTCGACATTTGCTGTTAGCACTAACTCCTTGGATCATCCAAGTCCTCTATTCATAGCATGTTACCATAGTCTCTCGAGACCTAATCTAATCTTGGATCATCACGTTGGTTTGGAGTGCTTGTTCTTGTGCAGCAAAAATCAAGCCTTCAGTTTCTTTCTTAAGGGTCCCCAGTTTTAGCCATGCCCATGTTGAATTATGATCATGCTTTACATCAGTATTTCTCACATGTTGTCCATGTAGTGGTTTATTTTTCCAGCTGTTTAATTTATTTTCAAATTGTTATTTCTTATATTGAGCCTTTGTTTCTGTTGTTTTCAAAATATTCTCCACTTTCACTGCCTTAAGTAATTTTTCTCTGTTTGCGCTGATATAATCATTTAGGCTTCTTTTTTTCCTCCTCTACTACCTGCTGTATTTGCAGTAATCCACAGCCTCCAGTTTTTCGTGGTAAATGTAATCTGTCCACATCACTTTTTGGATGTAGTGCATGATATTAGTTTCCATGTTCCTCGATCCTTAATATGATACACCTATACAAAATGTTGCATGAGAATGACATGAATATAATTTGTACAAAATTGTACCTCATTAAACACAAGTTGGGTGGGAAAAAAGGGAACATGTTATATTAATAGAATTATAATGAATGAGAAGGCTGGTGCTGCGTTTCACTTACAAGCCTTGTTATTTTGGACTTAATAGCTGCAACTTGTATTCTGAGTTCTGACTCTACGTTTTTCAAACAGTTTCTATACTTATTTTTAAAATAAACGAGAGCAGAGATTGTTTTGCATAAGTATGTTGTTATGAAAGGCATCAATACTTTTAGGTTTCAGATTTAGCCAGCGATCCATTCTGAGGTTCAGCCAAGATGTATTGTTACAAAAAGGATTTATTAGCAGAAATCGAAGAAGAAACAGAGGATCACAGAGTCTGTCCGAACGCTCACTCACACTGACACTGACTGACTCCGACTCTCTCCTCCTGTGGCTTCTGACTGTCTGTGCAGTAGCAAGAAATGTCCCGTGCTGTCTCTCAGCCACTCAGCGTCATTCACTTGCATGTTCTCACCAGGTGCACAAACATCAAACAGTTATTTGCTATCAAACAGTTATTTTCATAATCCACTTTTTATTTTTCTTTGTTTTTAATGGAGGCGGTAGGAAAGCCAAGTTTTACCCAAACAAGCAAGGGAAATTAAGATTTTGTTCTACGTTTCCTTTTCTTTTTTGCTTCCTTTCATCCATTCTTTCTATTTTAACTGCAAAAGATCATAATATTTCTTCAAGCCTTCGCGGACCCCCTGTGAGGACATTGCAGGCCCCCGGGGGGTCTGGGGACCACAGATTAAGAACCTAGGGTGTAGAGGATAGAGTGTTGGCCTGGACGTGGGGAATCTAGACTCTAGAAACCTGTTCAGCCATTAAATTATGTTGGGGCCAATTGTTTTCTCTTTCAGCTTGGCCTACCTTGCAGGGGTGTAGTGGGGATAAAGTGGGAAGGACGTGAACTCTGCATGCCTCTTTCTGTTCGTTGGACAGAGGACAAGAAATAAATGTAATAAACAGCTAAGTAAGTAAAGTTGACATGGTGGCATCCTCAGAACCTGGAGTTGCTGATGATTATATTTAAACCTGGGTTAAATAATAAGGAGGAGTAATAATATAAAGTAATACATTCAGAGTATACTTCTGTAAAAACTACCCCCATGATCAAATAAAAACAAATGGTTCCCCCCTCCCGCCCATCAAGGGCATTTTCCTAAGGTTCAGAGGGCATGATTGCTATTAAACAAGCTTGCATCTCAAGACCCCCTTACTTTGGAAATACGTAGACTGCTGTTTCAGGACACCAGAAGGAAGTCAGAATAGTGTTAGCCACCAAACCGTCCTGCCAGAAGCCAGCCAGCTACCTCCACTTGAGGTCAGAGCCAAAACAAGATGATACCACTCTGATGGCAGAAAGTGAGGACGAATTAAAGAACCTCTTAATGAGGGTGAAAGAGGAGAGCGCCAAAAATGGTCTGAATCTCAACATCAAAAAAACTAAGATCATGGCCACTGGTCCCATCACCTCCTGGCAAATAGAAGGGGAAGATATGGAGGCAGTGACAGATTTTACTTTCTTGGGCTCCATGATCACTGCAGATGGTGACAGCAGCCACAAAATGAAAAGACACCTGCTTCTTGGGAGGAAAGCGATGACAAAACTAGAAAGCATCTTAAGAAGCAGAGACATCACCTTGCCGACAAAGGTCCGCATAGTCAAAGCTATGGTTTTTCCAGTAGCAATGTATGGAAGTGAGAGCTGGACCATAAAGAAGGCTGACCGCCGAAGAATTGATGCTTTTGAATTGTGGTGCTGGAGGAGACTCTTGAGAGTCCCCTGGACTGCAAGGAGAACAAACCTATCCATTCTGAAGGAAATCAACCCTGAGTGCTCACTGGAAGGACAGATCCTGAAGCTGAGGCTCCAATACTTTGGCCATCTCATGAGAAGAGAAGACTCCCTGGAAAAGACCCTGATGTTGGGAAAGTGTGAAGGCAAGAGGAGAAAGGGACGACAGAGGACGAGATGGCTGGACAGTGTCATCGAAGCGACCTACATGAATTTGACCCAACTCCGGGAGGCAGTGGAAGACAGGAGGGCCTGGCGAACTCTGGTCCATGGGGTCACGAAGAGTCGGACACGACTTAACGACAAAACAACAACAACATAGGTTACAGGAGGTCTCCTTGACCAGCTGCAGGGCAGCCTTTCTTATTTACACCGGAATCCTGTTCTACTCACTTACCCAGCAGTAAGTCCCATTGGACTAAATGGGATTGACTTCAGGAAAAAAAATGTGTTGGATAAGAGGAACTAAGGGGCAACCAATCAAAGTCAGGGAAGGAAAAGATTTAGGAACCTTAGCAGACCACAAGGAAAATGGTGTCAACCGTGTGATGCAGTGGGGTGGAAGTAGGGGAAGGCTAAATCAGTTCTGGGCTGCAAGAGAGGTACAGTGTTCAGAGCATGATAAAGAATACTATCTGTTGGAGATGGGCACAAACTGAGCGACGAACCAGAAAAACCGACGCATCGGGCTGGTTCGTGGTTCAGTTTGCAACCCAGTTTGGGGATCCTGTTTTGCCGAAACGAAAGGAAGCACTGAATATTTTCCCCCCTTGGCGCTTCCTTTTGCTTTGGCAAATCCGATGCCCACCCGCCCCCTTCCTGCTGCCACCCTCGCTTCCCTGCCTGGTCCTGCCACTTCTGCCGCCACTCCCACCTCTGACCCTTCCTGCAGCCGAATTGATCATGATTCATGAGCAGAGGTGGGCACATGCGCAGAAGGCCGTGACCAGCGGCACTTCCAGGAGCTCAGGCACTGCCTTCTGTGCATGCGTCTGCCTCCCAGCTGAGCTGGGTAATCAGCAGGGGTTCAGATGCTTGTGAAGAAGCAGTGCCCAGACTGCTGGAAGGGAAGCCAGTCACTGCCTTCTGCGCATGTGCCCACCTCCCAGCTGACCAGGGCAGGGGTGGCAGGGCAGCCACAGAAGTAGCAGCAACAGCAGTGTGGAAGTGACAGAGGAGTGATAGCTTGCAGCCTGCCCCCCCCCAGGCATGAACTGAAAACCGAACCACAAACTGGTTCGGTTTTCCGGTTGGTTCATGGTGGTTCGTGGCGAACCACAAACCATCACAAACCAGCGTTTTTCAAGTTCTTGCCCGTCTCTACCACCAATCTATTCTGCTTTGGTCAGACTGCTCCTGGAACACGACGGCCGGTTCGGGGGAACACATTTGAAGAAGGATATTGACAAGCTGGAACACATGAGGAGAAGGGTGACCAGGATGGTGGTGGGTCTAAGCCCTGTGAGAAACATTTGAAGGAGGTGGTTGTGTTGAGGTTGCAGAAGAGTAAACAGAAATAGCAAATTAGCTGTGAGTCTCCTTGGATAGCAGAGATGCTATGTGCCATCATGTTGCTTCCAATTTATGGCAGCCCCTGTAGATTTTCAAGGTATGTGAGTGGTTCAAGGAGTGGTCTACCACTGCCATATTCACCTCAATGAATTCCCATGGCCAAGCAGGCCTTTGAACACAGTTTTCCTGAGTCTACCTAGTCCAGTGATCTACCAACTATACCACACTGGAACCAAAATATACTATTATATTTAACAAAACGATTCTGACTTCTTGCAACCTGCCCAGGGTTCTCTAGGTATGAAGTGCTCAGAACTGGTTTATCAGCCCCCCCCCCCCCAGTTGTTCTGGGACCAGGCAGTTGCCCAAGGCTCACACATGGCAGAGCCTGTAAGCCCCTCGACCACACATGCTCTGGGTGGTATTAGCTAGCTTCTCTCCAGGGAAGCACCGTGGGAGTTCAAACTCTTGGCCACCGTCTGGCATTCCAACCCACTGAGCTCTATGAGCTCTATGCAGTTAAAGAAAGTGCCAAAGCAGGACTGCAGTTGAACATTAGGAACACCTAAGCATCCAAAATCCTAAATCTTTCTTTTTAAGTGTAATTGTGATATGACAGTGCCACATATGTTTGATGCTGTCATTGATATATTGCGATGACCTATGGTTTTAAGTAATTAACCAATAAAGTATAAGTATAAAACATTAGGAACACAAAAATCTGGACTACAGAAGAACTACACAACTTCAACATTGGCAATGAAGAAGTTGAAATAGTTAGAGGTTTTGTGTATCTTGGCTCAATCATCAATCCAAGTGGAGACCAACACCAAGAAATCAGAAGACTGAAACTTGGAAGGGCAGCGATGGAAGAACTAGAAAAGGTAATCAAGTGTCAGGATGGGTCACTGGAGACCAAGGCCAAGATCACCCACATGTATGGGTGTGAAGGCTGGACAGTGAAGAAAGCTGACAGGGAAAAAACTGGATTCATTTGACATGTGGTGCTGGAGGAGAGCTTGGTGGACACCCTGGACTGCCCGGAAGACAAACAAGTGGGTCCTAGATCAAATCAAGCCTGGAGGGGAAAAGGTTGAATCTGAAGCCGTTCTACTTTGGGCATCTCATGAGAAGGGAGGATGTTCTGGAAAATACCATAATGCTGGGAAGGGTGGAAGGCAACAGGAAAAGAGGAAGACCAAACATGAGATGGTTTGACTCCCTAAAGGAAACCACAAACTTGAGTCTGCAGGAGTTGAGCAGGGCAGTTGAGGACAGGACATTTTGGAGATGACTCATTTGTAGGGTCGCCATAAGATAGAGGTGACTTGACAGCACATAACAAAAACAACAAATACAAATAACCAAGGAAAGCTACCGTGTTTCCCCGAAAATAAGACAGGGTCTTATATTAATTTTTGCTCCAAAAAACGCATTAGGGCTTATTTTCAGGGGATGTTTTATTTTTTTCATGTACAACAATCTACATTTATTCAAATACAGTCATGTCATCTTCTTCTGGTTGCTGCCCAATGGTGGAGGGTGGGGTTTCACTGAACTGGGGCTTATTTTTGGGGGTAGGGCTTATTTATTTTTATTTATTTATTTATTTGACTTATATGCCGCCCACACTACCCAGAGGTCTCTGGGCGGCTTACAACATTTAAAATACAATAAAAAGACAAAACAATTAAAATGCAATTAAAATATATACTCTAAAAAATTGCCATCGGACCCACAGCTGATATCATTTCAATTAAAAGCCTTCTGGAACAGGAAGGTTTTGACCTGGCGCCGAAATGTCATCAGCGTTGGCGCCAGACGAATCTCAGTCGGGAGGGCATTCCATAGTCTGGGGGCAGCTGCCGAAAAGGCCCTTTGTCTACAAGCCATCCCTCTTATATTACGAGCATCCTGAAAAATCATACTAGGGCTTATTTTCAGGTTAGGTCTTATTTTCGGGAAAACAGGGTAAGTGCAATTATTGTCATAACTAGAGGAGACTCCTAGAATCCACAGGGCACTTGTAAACCCAAGTTTATAGAAGTTGCATTGATTCAATGGATCTAATCTAGTTGTGTGCAATAATTGAATTTGCCATAACCTGATGATTTTCCAACATTCTTCTCGGGCGCTCCAATTGGGATGTAGTTCTTCATAACAATGGAACAGCATACAGGGAAATTAATTCAGGGTGTGAGGTTTTAATGCCTATTGCTGTGGTTCCCTTCTAGAATGAAAAGGGGGCTTGTTAAATAAATTTGCATTGTTTTGGAGCTCCCTCTCAGAGAGCCAGCCCAAAGATCCAGGTTGCAAGCAAAAGTTCTCTGCTCTTCCCCCTTCCTCTGATCCTTCCCAAACCTCCAAGGGTTGCAAACACACCCTGGACCCCGGCTTGAAACCTGAAACTTTGCATTGGCTCGGCTGGGGCACTGGATTGTGCAAGAGGCTGGTGCAGAGAAATTGCACGCTATGGGGTTTTTTAGGGGGTGGAGAGGAGTGAGTGTTATGTCTGGAAGTGATTTGGGAAAATCCAATCTGTATTTAACCCTAAACAAAACAACAATCCTTTCTCCCTAGTGGATTCTTTTGCCTGTAGACAAAAACAACCAAGGGTTTAAGCTGCATTTCTTGCTGGGCTCTGGGTTTAAAATTTCCAAACGTTAACTGCAGCATATATATAGTGCCAACCTCTTTTCCATCTTGCAAACTCCTCCTCATGTTTACATTTTCTTTTGGAGCAGAAGAGGATAGAAGGAACTGTTGGATAGCTCAGTGGTTTAAGTCTCTCACTGCAGAGCCAGAGGTTGGGAGTTCAATTCCCCGTGGGGCTGGACTAGATGACCCATAGGCTCCCTTCCAGCTCTGCAGTTCTAAGATGATGATAACAATTTAGGACTACCGTTTTGAAAATCCCAGTGGCAATGCTGATAATTGACAAGATTCTATGAATTGTGGTTTAAAAAATTACTTCTTCCAGCTGTGCCACAGCTCATGCTTTGCATGCGCATGTTCCCAGGTTCAGTCCTGGGAAATGAAAGAAACACCTTGAGATTATGAAAAAGTGGCACACCCGGGTACACAGTACATGGGTAGAGGGCACTGACTGCTGAGAATTAGGCACAGCATTGCCATGTTAAACTAAACACAACACTACAGTGTTCAAATCTGATTGCAGTTGTATGTGCACATTGACCCACCGTATGCTGAAATTATTTTGATTCTTCAGTTTTCCTCTTCCCTCCTCATCGCTTTTTCCTTTTGTGCTGTGTATCGTAAAATGATGCCTTGCTGGCTGGGGCTGTTTCATTTTCAGTCTGTGCGCAGAATTGAGTAAATTTTAGACGTATCATCACGATCATGTTCATCATTGTGAGCCGCAGGAGGAATAACCATGCAGAACACCGCCAGTGTGCCTTCAGTATCAGAATGGGATAAAATTTGGTGCCTCTAGGTGGCGTCTCATCCCTGAACAGAACCACCCACATCTTCTATCAGCTCTTGACTTCCTTTCTACTCCATGGAGGTGGTTTTTGCTGATGGAAGGACAAAATGGTATAAATATAGAAAGATAAAGATTTGAAAGAGGAACCTTGCTGATGGACGGCAGAGGGGTGGGGGAGAGACGGTGGAGGGCATCGGCAGTTTCGTGGGAATGTTTATATATACCCCACTCCACTCGCTTAATCGCAGCTGAAGGTCTGTGTGGATAAAAGCAGGATGTCCTTTTTTTGCAAATTTTAGAAAACGAGAAAGGAAAAGAATCCCGTTGTCATCTGGTGGGCCAGGGTGAGAGGTCATACGCCGATCGTAAGCTTAGGGCAATGAGGCTGCCGCAGCGAAAGAAGTGCGTGAGCTCAGCTGTGCGTTTCCTTGTGACACATTCAAAGCGATGAAAAATGGCCAGCCTGGGATGGGACAGACAGGGAAATTTGGCTCCAGAAGGAGGATGAAAGGCAAGCCTGTTGGGAAATCCAGACTGCGTCCTTGCCAGGGTCGCGTCTCGCTGCGTCAACGTCGCATTCTCTGCCAAGAGGAGAAATTGGGCAGAAAAACTAAAAACAAAACACCCCCTCCCCTCCCCCAAATTGCAGCATTTCAAATGAGAAAAACAAAGAGGCAGTGCCTTTTCCTCATCACAGGGGTGGCCCCTCACGGACCCTGGGCAACCCCATGGTGCCCCAGGGCCATCTTGTGGCTCCCTAGCACTTCTGACGCCATCCGCCCCCCAGCCCTTGATATTTTAAAAACGTTTTTTTTGGGGGGGGGAATTCGCTGGGAAAGTCCACTTGTGCTGTCAAGGGGGTTGCTGGTTGCCATTTGCCATGTTTGAGGGGGGGGGACACAGGCCTCCCCCCTGAAAGAATTTGGCTGCTAAAGTATGAAAAGGGGCTTTTTCAGTCGTGACCCCATTTTTAAAAGTTAATGCTATAGTCCGGTAACGCAAATCCATGATCCACTTCACACTACATCACCATGGTGCTGTGTTTTCCTAAAAATATAATAGAAATATGAAAATTATCATCTTTGGCAATGTCCTTCCTTCTGTTTTCTTGAGCCGCTGGGAAACCTGAAAAACGACCCTTAACACAGCGGAGATCACTTATCTCATCCTTATCGATTTAACATGAATCTACCTTAAGGTGATGTTTCCATGTGTTCATGTTTTACTTTTCACCACGTTCCTTTCCAGATGGGGCATTCATACCATTTTAAAGTTCCTCATCAATCACTGATCATCGTGCAGATTCCTGCAACATCCAGATGACGTTCCGCATATTTTGTTGTGATCCGCTTTTTTCTCATGGATTCTCAGTCTTTTCCCCCCCTTGGTTTTATTTATTTATTTATTTATTTATTTAGGGTCATCTTTTTGGTCACCTTTCTCTGGGTGACGGAACCCATGGTGTATTTTTAATGCTGTTTTATACCAGGGAGAAGTTGAGTGCTGTGGTGTTTCTTAATCTTTGTGTGAATTCATCACCCAATAAAGATCACCACAGACACACCTCAACCCAAAGAATCGCTTGGTTTGTCCTCCGTTCACTTCGTTAAAGAGAAAGATGGTTTGGAGGGGCAGCTCCTATGTTGCCCGTGGCAACAGCCGTGACAGGAGACTCCCTCTTATTGAGAAGAAGGCAATTCACACAGCACAATACTTGTGGTCTTCCAGCCCATTTTCTTCAGCTCACATCCTACTGTCTTCTTTGTGAGTTAGGAGCTGGGCAGAGCTGTCACTCCCTTGTCAACCATGTCCTGCTGCCGCTACTGCTGCCGTCATGGTGAAGATGTGAGTCACAGTAAACCCGTTTCAGCATCTTTCAATATGGAAGGAACCAGGAAAAGCTAACACACATGTACACTGTCTGGACGATCCTCTCCCTGTTGCTACAGCGTCACTCCTTTGCCAGCCACACACTGGAGCAGGTCTGGTAGAACTGGGGAGTGGATGTAGATCAACTGGTAGTTCACCTGCTTTGTACTGCTGTCGGTTGCAGCATCAATTCCCAGCGTCCCCAGGGAGGGTCACGAAAGAATCCTGCCTGAAACCTAGGAGAATCGCAGTGTTAGTATTACTGGGCTAACTGGACCCAACTTCTGATGTTCCCAGAAATACAACCATGAAGACATAAGAAGTTAATTATGGAAGGTAGCCCCAGAGTCTCTGGAGCTGTCTCATAAAACTGATTTTTATGGCTCCATAAGAAGTTGTGAGAAGCAGCGTCTGAGTCATAGACCTCGAAGATCATAGATGTGTTGTCCAAACATAAACAAGAGTCATTTAGAGGAATGCTGTGAAGCCATCATTGCAAGAGGATGGGACGTTGGCCAGCCACTTGGCAGAATGATGTATCTGTTCAGAAAGATTTACCCTCAGTTTTCCAAAAAAATTATTTCTTTACTTTTATATTAGACCTTCCTTCTAAGGAGGGCAAGGTGACATAACTTTTTCTTCTCTCCCGCAACAACCCGGTGAGGTAGGCTGCACTGAAAAATAGCGATTGGCTTAGGATCATCCCATATGCCTCATCACTGAGTGGGGATCTGAACTCAGAACTGTCCTCAGTTTGAACAGCACACTGACCATTCTCTTATTTTTATTTTTTTTAGTTTCACTGTGATCTTTGCCTTCCTGATTTTTGCAGAGTTAAGGGAATTCGACATGCGTTGTAGGAACTCGGCTTGATTCTACGGCAGCTAAGGCCTCAAGAAAGATTCCCTAGGTTTTGTTGAAAGCCCGTTGATTCTCAGATCAATTGGCCATATTTTTTTTTCTGTTTGTTTTTGTGAGTTCTGGGTCTGGCCTGGGAATGAAGGACCCGGTCAAGTCTTCCCGGCTCCAAAATGTCCAGCATGATGTAGACATAATCTTGCTGGTAGACCCTTAAGCCAACGCCAAGTCTTTATACCCGTGCTCCAACACGTTCCGAGGCAAGTGGAATAATGAGGCAGGATGGTGACATCGATGACACATGAAAAATGTCTGCAAAGACCCTGGGAAAGGTATATTTTTTGGACAAAAACTCCAGGGATCAGACCCTCTAAGCCAGTGGTTCCCAACCTTATAGAATCATAGAACCATAGAAAAGTGAAGTTGGAAGGGGGTCTGCGAGGCCATCAAGTCCAACCCCCTGCTCAAGGCAGGAATACCATCAAAGCATATCTGCCAGGTGTCCTTGGGCTACAACGCCTGGAAATCATGGCCAGCACAACTCAATAGAGAAGGGCATTTTTCCAGGCTCTGTGCCCGGTATAGCGGCTCTCTGAGCTTCTTCCCTGATGGTGCTTCCATTCCTCCATTGCCATCAGAAGCAGCCGCCTTTGGCCCCAACTGGATGTTGGGTCAAAAGATCACCTATATAGTTTGGTTAAGAAGGGCTGGCTACGTGGAGACGGTCAGGGCTTCGCTGACCCTCGCCCTTGTCCATCCCCAACTACCCCAAGAGGGAAAGTGTTCCAAGGCGAGTGGACCGGCCAGCGGAGGAGGGTGTGACATAAACACACCGCCTTGTGTCTCTGGCATAACAATAACCCTGGTCGCCCACCTCTTCACTTTCACTGGGGACAAGACGGACTCCAGGCGTCCATTATGAGCCCCGCCTGCCTGCCTGGGCCGAGAGCCCCGCTGGCCTCTCCCCGCACCAGGTGGCCTTTGGACAAAGGAGCAAAGAAAAACAAGCCCCAGCTGATGGGGCAGGTGGGTGAGCCAGGGACCAGGCAGACAGGCAGCAAGTGGGGTGGGGAGAGACATGGAAGTGGGGGGGGGCAGGAGGGGGGGGGAGGCGGTGAGCTGCCTTTCCCCCTCGAGCTGTTTGCCCTTTGTATTTGCAGCGGTTGCACAGAGAGAGGAAACGTTGGATATTCCTGGGCAGAGATAAGATCGTTGTAAACGCCATCTGGGTGACCTCTCCCATCACCCTCCACCACGGAGCTGGCGTCTGGCAAGCTGGACTGCGGCCCAGCAGCCGGTCTCCTCTGCAGAATAGACACAGGTTTTATTGGATCTGACCCTCCCGCCTGTCACACTCCCACTCACTCACACACACACAGACACACACAGAGTTTCTCTTTATAGACTCCTGTGTTTCCAAGCACCAGGGCCACACCTAGGCGGGAGGAAGTGTGACTTCAGAGGAGGTCGATTCCACCGCTTAGCACTCTTTGAAAGATAGAATGGTTCGTCGGGCGTTGGGGAATGGTCTCCCTCTTCCCCACTCCTGCCTCTCCTGTGTTTCTGATGGATTCTCAAAGTGACGGGAAAACTGCCAGGAGTGGCTCCTGCCAGTCTAGAATTAGTCACCTTACCCAACAGCTCAGAAAGAACTAGTTGCAAGCAATGCCATTACCCGTAACTAAGTCCCTTTGGCAATTAGGATGTAATGAAACTATACTGCAGCAGCAACGTTGCAATAGTTACTGACGCTGCACAACACATTACAGTATAGTTGAAGCAGCAATAACCACAATGAATACCTGAGTACCCTCAAATAATGTGTAATGCAAGGAGTTCCTTTAAAAAAAAATATATATACTCTAAGTGCTTCCCAGCCTTGAGAACCATAGTTAGCATTTTCTCTGTCTTACAAATATCTGTGATCAGTTTGTGTTAACAGAAGTGGGAGATAAAAAGACTAAACATAATTATATGTTTCATTTTGCGGGTTTTTTTTCCAATTTGTAGCTAGGTTCAATCCCATCTCTCGTTGGGAATCATTCTTTCATTTCATATTCTTGTCATGGCTAATCATTTTAATATTTAAAAAGTAAGAGAAAGTAACAACAACAAACCATAGAACACGTGATGTAATGAATTATCTGCCCCCATTGTAATGTCTGTCCTCCATGGGGTGCTTTTCAAACACCCTTACAAATAAGACAAAGAAATTGCTTTTAAAAAGTAACTTTTCTATCTGGATCTTTATTATTCATTCCTTTTCCCTACAAATGCTGCAATTATTATATGTTTCACACATTTGTTTTTGTTTGGAACACAAGGGCTGATCGTGTGTCGGTTTCCCCTCTGCATAATTGTGAGAACGGCCAGCGGTCCCCATCCTGCCCCTTTGGTCCAAAATGGCTCTCAGACTAAACAGAAGGAAGCAAAACAAACAAGCAGGCAGGAAAACAACATCATTCTCCAGCAAGGTTGCTTTGCATTCGACCAGGTGGTACATTAATAAGCAGTGTTTGCTTCCTTTTTGCTGTTGTTATGGGTTAAAGAGCAGCAGGGCGACCCACCTGAGGTTCTGGTTTGGAGGAAAGTATTCCATAAAATTTAAAATCAATTGGAGCAGCAAATTTTCCCACTGTGCAGGCTCTGGATCTAACCTTTTTACCCATTTCAGCCTGTTATTTGCAGGGAAATTTCCTGGAAGATCGTGCCTTACTGGATTGACAACTGGATGGTTGAGTTTACCAGATAATTAGAATGAAACAGTAACTTTAATGATGAAGATGGAAAACAAAAATGGTGCAAAGCGTTCTTAAATAAGGTGAGAAGTTGCCATGCTGTTAGCTGGAATAGTCAAACTATACAGGGCTTTGTTGGTTTGTTACCATCAAGATATCAAAATTATAAAGCCATGCTATGCGGTAGCCACGCTGGCTGGGGGATTTTGAGAGTCACAGTCTAAAAAGTATTTTTTTTCTAAACTCCATTATATTGTTTGCCTGTAACTGCTGTGGACGTTCTCTTACTGTGTATAATGAACATTGCGCATGTTGCAGGATTTTGAATTTCTGGTTAAATTCTTCTAGCTGCACAGCAGGAGTGCAGGGAATCACAGCAGAAAAATTACAATTTTCACAGAGCAGTCCACTCCTTTTGCTCATCAACTAGCATTTACAGTCCCAATAATTCACCTTGAGACATTAGAAGGAGAATGAATGAAAATCATTTTCTTTACTTACCGTTCAACAGATCAAACAGCAAACTGACAAACATGACTGCTTTCGGTAACAGAGTTCAACAGTTTCTAGAGATGGGGAAAAGCACAAAAAACAGAGAGGTGGGGCTTTATTTGAATTCAGAGGCAGGAGGGTACTTATTGGTTAGTGCTGGAGAGACTGACAAACACCCCAGCCCAGAAAAGGTCCCTCGCAGCTAAACCTACTACAGGCAGCATGCAAGGTTGCAAAAACCTCCAACAGTGCATCCTATCACGAGACAAGTTGGCTCATGCCCTGCTGTGACTCTACCATCGGTTGGTCATAATGGAAGATGCTTTCATTCAAGTTCAGGGCAGGGCCTTGAAGGAAAAAAAGGATGTGTTTTCGAAACTTCGAGAATAACTCACTTTGACCTGAGCTTGATTTGGATCATGCTGCACTCCTGCTAGCAGCCATGAAATTAAAAGGCGCCTGCTTCTTGGGAGGAAAGCGATGACAAACCTAGACAGCATCTTAAAAAAGCAGAGACATCACCTTGCCGACAAAGGTCCGCATAGTCAAAGCTATGGTTTTTCCAGTAGCGATGTATGGAAGTGAGAGCTGGACCATAAAGAAGGCTGACCGCCGAAGAATTTATGCTTTTGAATTGTGGTGCTGGAGGAGACTCTTGAGAGTCCCCTGGACTGCAAAGAGAACAAACCTATCAGTTCTGAAGGAAATCAACTCTGAGTGCTCACTGGAAGGACAGATCCTGAAGCTGAGGCTCCAGTACTTTGGCCATCTCATGAGAAGAGAAGACTCCCTGGAAAAGACCCTGATGTTGGGAAAGTGTGAAGGCAAGAGGAGAAGGGGATGACAGAGGATGAGATGGTTGGACAGTGTCATCAAAGCGACCAACATGAATTTGACCCAAGTCCGGGAGGCAGTGGAAGACAGGAGGGCCTGGCGTGCTCTGGTCCATGGGGTCACGAAGAGTCGGACACGACTTAACGACTAAACAACAAGCACTCCTGCTTGGGCATGTAGCTGGAACCAGTCCACCTCCCCTTCCTTGTTCTTCTTTCTGTCTTCTCTCCATTTGCTTCTCAACTGCAAGTCTTCCTGCTCCAAGACCAACAGGGCCACAGCAGAAGGACACTCTTCTCCCTGGATGCCCATCCTGCTTTTGTAACCCCATGAGAGGCTGTGGCCGCAAATCCAAGCACTCCTGGATGACCCTGGTTGTTTGGATCCCTTTGATATGGGGTTTTGGCCAGGATATGGGCCTGAGACTGCTTTGATCTCCTTGGAAGATGGGCTACACTGGGGGCTGAAGAAGAGGAACACAAGCTTACTGGTTCTCCTGAACCACTTGGCAGCTTTCGAAACCATGGACCAGGGTCTGTTGGGTCACCTGGCTAGGTTGGGTGCGGGGGGCACTGTATTACAGGGGTCTCCATCTTTCCTGTTGGGGCACACTCAATGGGTGGTCTTGGGGCATCATTGTTCGACACCAAGTCCTTTGGCATGTAATGACCCTCTGGACACTTACCTTCTTTTCTGTGCTACTATATGAAGCCACTGGGAGAGGTCATTCAAAGCTTTGGAGTGAGATGCTACCAATAGGTTGATGACACCCAGCTTTACTGCTCCTTGACACCCAATACCAAGGAAGCAGTCAGGAGGACCCGTAAATCTGGCCTGATCTCAATCATGGGGTGGTTGAACCAGCTGGAATTAAATTTTGGCAAAACAGAGGTGCTGCTGGTCAGTAGGAACTCAGTAACTGGGATTCAACCTGATCTGGAAGGGGCTGTGCTCCCCATGACAGGTCAGGTTTGTTTGCTGGGGGTTCTCCTTGACTCTGAACTTCTGTTGGACTCCCAACAGGCGGAGCAGAATAAGGAACTCCTTATGTACAACTCGACTTTAGTGTGCCAGCTATGATCCATCCTGATTCAACCTGACTTAGGAACAGTCATCCATGCCTTAGTTACCTTCACGTTGCAAGACACCCTTGAGAAAGCAACCCTTAGGCTTCTGGCCAATCAGAAAAACACTTCCTGCTCTGCTGAGGTTGCCCAGCCATTTTGCAGTTCTTTTGTACTTCTACTGTGAGGTTGGAAGTTCGATTCCCCCACTGTGTGCCTCCTGTGAGTAAAGCCAGCCCGTGTAGCCTTGGGCAAGCTGCACAGTCCCAGGGCGCCATCAGAGGAAGGGAATGGAAAACCACTTTGGTGTATTCTCTGTCTAGAAAACCCTGGAAAGGGATTGCCATAAGTCAGTACTGACTTGACGGCACATGATGATTATTATTACTGCAAAATCTGAACTTTTCAATCTGATAAAAATGGATACACGTTTGAAAAGCAGGAAGCAACTTAAGCTTCATATTTGGGATTCTGATTTTATTTTATTTTGTTGTAACCTAAGCTGATGAAGAAGGGGGGTGGACGGCTTCTACTTGCCTTCTGTTGAGAAAAGCATTACAAGCCCACCACAAGGAGAACCATATCTTGGAGCCAGAAAATGCAAATTTCAGCAGCGTCACTAATACTTGGAACAAACCAGCAATGGGTTACCTTTGGTGCAGCCAGTAAACCAACCAACCAACCAACCAACTAGGAGTCCTTGTCATCAGTTCTTCGGCAGGGAATCTGGACATAGAATCCAGTGTCACGCTTTCCCTCTTGAACAACTGGTTGGCAGAACTTTTGCTTAAAAAACAAAACACACCATTTTGTACACACAGACAGTCCCTATTCTGGGATCGGTGGCTGAGATTTAAGCAAAATTCTATCCATTTAAGCAAAACTCTATCCACACAGAGGTGGAAATAAAAATAACTTTTGGACTATAATTTCCAGAATCCCTCACTGGCAATGCCTGCTGGGAGATTTTGGGAGTTGTATTCAAGGAGGTAACTCTGGGACTATAGATTCCATCTGTCCCTAACTTTAGACACAGGGTTGATAGGGACCAAAGTCGGAGTCTTCTTGGTGGTGGTGTCATAGCTGGAGCAGACTCCTTTCCTGGGACGTGCATCCAGTGGTGATTTTATTAAATTTTAGGCATCAAACGAAGACATTTTTATTCTCTTAGCAGTACGTGGAAAATATTTTAACACTGCTCTTCCCCTTTTATTGCTCAGTTGTGGTCGACTGTTTCATGGCTGGTCTCTTTCAGTCCTGTTTCACAGGGGGCCCTTGTTATATTTTGGATATATTAACTGTTTAATATTAAACCAGAAGAGGCTAGGCTAAACATACGGAGAACAAAAATCACATACTTTGCCGAATGGATGAATGCTGAAGAGTGTCTCCCACCAGGACAAGACCTTGGCTGGATCATCTGGAAGTACCTTAATGAACTTTGAAACAAAGGAGGAAGGTCAAAGAATAATCGAGTAAAATGAGGCTACTTGGATACAGGACAATTTTTCTGTGACTGTGAAGAAATTCAATCCATACAGCACTTATGTATGTGCTTGCCATTTATGCTCCACCACATGTATAAAAGAAGATCTAGCCAATAGCCAAGATAACGCTACTGAAGTAGCCCACATCTGGTCCAAAACAGTCTGATTATCTTAACATTTCAATTTGTTTTTAATTTTACCTATATTTTATATATGTCTACACTTTTAAATTGTGCAACACTTGATATGAATAAATAAAGAAACTGTTATAGTTTTAACTGCCTTGAATAAGACAGCTTTAACAACAACCCAAAAAATCAGGAGATCTCCCTTTGGAAGGTAGCTTCTGTAGGCATTATATCCTCTAGTTCAAGGATCCAAAGCATGAGCATTATAGTGACTCTCAGCATCTTTCTGGACCGTATTTCTCAACATCCCTCACTGTTGACCCTATTGGCTCTGATGGACACTGGTTGCAATGCCACAGAATTTGGAGGTCTGCTCATTCCCTACCATGGGGTTTGAATAACATTACTTTTATTGACTGTGATTCACAGAATTCATGCTGGCTGAGGGATTCTGGGAGTTGTAGTCCACAATGATGCCGCAAGTCACGGTCCAGCTCCAGCCACACAACATGTCTGAACTCTGCCCTACCCAGACCTTAACATATTGAAGCCATACAGCCCAGAGAGATACTGACCATGCTTTCCCAAATGAGTCCTTTGGTGTTATTTGGCCTTGCTTTTTATGTGAGGCTGCCCACACGGGCAGTTGTCCCTCTGTTTGATGCGCTGATGGGTCAGGTTGATCTGCTCTTTTTTCCTGCGTCCCCACATGGACGTCGCTGGAATGGACCAATTTGCTCCAACCTGCACCTTTTCGAACCTCTGTCAGGAGGTGCTATTATTTCAGTAGGGGTTGGGGGACTCCTGTTTAGTTCATTCCCAGAGAGTATGATCGCTTGGAAAGGATTGTATTAGAGCCCTGCATCTCCTTCTGGTGTAAATTTCTAGTATTCTGAAGCAGTTTATGAGCCGCTTCAGGATATCAGAAATTGAACCCTTCCCCAGATTGTTTTTAATGGTCAAGAATTTCTTTTTCTGTCTGCTAGATTATTGCTGATACAATAAATCACTTTGTTTAATTTTTTATTTTTACATTCTTTGCCTGTCTGTGTATTGCTGATTGGAACCACAGCTGCAGGCAGTTTCTTGAACGGCAATACACAGACAGGCAAAGAATTAAAAAAAAAAATAAACAAAGTGATTTATCACATCAGCGATAATCTAGCAGATGTAAAACAAATAATTTCACTTCCCCTGACACGCTGCAGACGATCAGGAGAAGTGCTTAATTGACAGCAGATAGGGCTACAAAGGGGCGTTTGCGTTCAGATGGGAGCTGAGTGCCAAATGGCACATGACTGCTCCCTCTGACCTCAACTGACCCTTTGTAGCCTGATCCAGCCCACACCAAAACCGCCAGTCTGCTCAGGCCCACATGTGTCAATGGAATCGTGAAGCACTTTGACTTGCTCATGACTGTGGGAGGTATTGGCCACACAGAGCATGAATCTGCCTGCGTTTCAATCAGCCCATTTTGATTTTGCTGTTTATTGCAGCGCTCATGATTTACTGCAGAGGCAGCACATTATTTCCAGAACAGAGCACTACGCTCCCTGTCAACCATTTCCAGATGCCCAGAAACAGGCTTTTTTTTTTTGGTCTTTTTTGGAAAGTGGTGGCGGCGGTTGCTTTCAGCATGAAGGAATTACCTCAACACAATGTAGTGTGTTTGCCAAAGGCATGGACGCAACTTTTCAACTGGCCGTGGAGAGGAGAAAAGCAACTGGCTGCCATTCAATGGCAAGAGTGGACAACTTGAACAGAATTTGGTGTTGATGAGCATTTCCTTGTTGAATGAGCACCTTACAGAGCTCTGAAAGACAGAAGAGGCTGGCCGGCCGGCCCCAACAAACTGATAGAGAAACCATTATTGTTTTCCTCTGTTTTTTTGCTTGAGAGTTTGTGTGTGTGATGGCCAGTGATAGGTGTTTTTGTTGTTGTTGTGCACTGTCAAGTTCCCTCCAACTAAAGAATGAATGAGTGACCTCCAAAAAGTCCACTCATCGTCAGTCCTACTCAGGTCCTGCAAAGCCAAAGCTGTGGCTTCCTTTATTAAGTCAAACCTTCTCATATTTGGTCCTCCTCTTTTCCTGCTATCTCCAGCTGTTCCTAATGGTGACTGGAGATATGCACTTAAATCCACTAGGTAGCCCTGACTGGAATAAATGGCAAAAGGGTGATTCAATCCTTACGTAAACCCCATTGGTAGATCTATGCTGGTTGTGGCTACCACTGGGATTTCAATCAGGGTCCCCTTCGTGGTGGCGCTCTGCTTGTAGAATATTCTCTTTAGGAACCCTGCACCAGAGCTGACCATGTTGTTTCAGTCCTAGATTTTATCCTCTCGCTTTTCAAAAGCATTTTAAAAAATTTATATTGAACCTGTTGTGTGTGTTGTTGTTTTTAAAGATTTCTACTAATCATCACCTCTTGTTTCTTTTTGTGACGGCTGTTTTTATTACAGCTATTAAAAGAAAATGCTTCTATTGGTGTTTTCCTCAATCAGCGTTTTTTAAAAATAGGAATTGTCAGTTTTTGGGGTTTTTTAAAAAAATCATAGACACGCCCTTAGTTTGATTTCCCACCTCAAAAACGTTAGCTCAAAGGCAGCTAAGAAATCCGTTATATAAAGAAAACTACATCATAAAACTGACGCAAGCTACAGGAAAGGAAAAATCTGGTACAACAAATATGAAATAAAATAAATTATAAATAACTTTTTAAAAATAGTAGCTCATCTCTACCCTTGGCCTTGCTGATGAAAGTTTACTTTCGGTGATTAAATTTGTCTCCTCCAGCAGTTAAACCTTAAAGTTTTAGCTGATTAATCTCCTGACTGCCATGTTAGCGCAGAGGACTATTAAAAGTTACAGGAGATCAGGAAGAATCTCTTTGGGCAGGGAAAAAGTGATATCCAAACATCCAGAAGTCTGAAGCAGGGCTCACCCAAGGAAATTGGCTGCCTGAGGCAAAGAACAAGATGGCTACTTATATCATCATCATCCTAGAAATACAGAGCTGGAAGGGACCTTATGGATTATTGAGTCTGAACTCCCAACCTCTGGCTTCGCAGCCGGAAACCTAAACCACTGAGCTTTCCAGCTCTCCTTTCAGGAGGTATAAAAACCAACAGAATTGCAGTTAAAACTGACATCAACAATAGTAAGAGGGGCACCATCTTCTATCAAGGTGATTTTTCAACCTTTGGCCTTCCAGGTATTTGGGATTTCATCGTCCAGAACTGCTGACCATCGGCCATCCTGGCAGGGAATTCGGGGAGCTGACTTCTAAACTAACTCGTAGGCTGAATGCTGGGTACCACAACTCTGGGGGGGGGGGGAATAGTTTTTTACGGCATCCTCCAAGAGAGGGGATTGGCTGGAGTACATGTGAGTGTCATGTGTATGTCCAGGGGAAACGGCTGCCAGGCATAGTTACCTTTGTCTCACAAAGAGGTACCACTGACTACCTTAGACAAGACCCACAAGAGTCAGTTTGGTGTAGTGGATAGCACATCTGACCAGGATTCAGGAGACATGGGTTCAAATTCGCTCCCAGCCACGAAAATTCACCCGGGGTGTGGCAGTCGTAAATTACTCCTCGGATATCTCACATACCTTCAAAACTAGAGATGGGCTCGAACCAGCAGTTTGTGCCGGTTCGTTTCTCGTCAGAACAGGTGTTTGGTACTTCCCAACCCTGCCTCCTCCAGTAGGCACTGCCTCTGAGTGGGCGCCGGCAGGAGGAGGCAGGTTTGGGAGGTACCAAACACCTGTTATGGCGAGAAACGAACTGGCACAAACCACTGGTTCGAGCCCATCTCTATTCAAAACCCTATGAGGGTGGCGTTAAGTCAGAAGTGGCTTCACGCTACATGAAAACAACACCTCAGCCCGGGGAACTAGAACAAATTATCCCACGCTGACATGTGAAGATGATTCCCGAGAAAAGCCATTTTTGGTGGCATCAGCGTAACCCTTTCTTCTCTGCTGAATCGGTCCCCTGAAGAGCTTTGCTCTCTTCCTGTTGGAAGCAAAGAGGGTCTCCTGTGGCTGGTATTGTCACAGGGTCATTCAGGAAAGCATATACAATGTCAGGACATTTTAACACTGACCTCACCACTTTATGACTCGACAAGCTTCCTTCACCGGAAACCAAGTTCTGTTGAGATGGAGCCTCGGCCACAAGTGTTGCCAGGAGGTCTGGGAGAATTTTTACCTTGCAGAGTTCTATCTGTGACGGTCTGGCCACTTCTGTATAGCACAAAATGGTGGCCGGCACAACCCATTTCTTTGCCTTTGTCCAAGATAACAGAGAAGAGCCAGAGAAACAAGTGGATGATTTGACCCAAAGCCTGACCCCAAAGTGACTAAGTTATGGAGTGGACAACATTATGTCTGAGTAATGTAATAGCAAAAATGGCACTCCCTTTATTATCCGTGTATCATCATCAGTTTATAAGCCCCTTAATAATAATCATGTGCTGTCAAATCAATTCTGACTTATAGTGACCCTTTTCAGGGTTTTCTAGGAAGTGGTTTACTGTTCTCTACCCCTTTCTCTGTGGTGCCCTGGGACTGTGCAGCTTACCCAAGGCCATACAGGCTGGCTCTTCTGGGATGCAGAGTGGGGAATCGAACTCCCAGCCTCTGACTCCGTAGCCAGATACCTAAACCACTAAGCTATCCAGCCAGCTTGTAAGCCACTTACAATATCTGAAATGATATTTTGGAGCTGTTAATAGTAGGAAATATTTCCGCTTAAACAAGAACGGATCAGAAGATCTTTAAAGGTCATTTTACAAAGAAGTAGACTTGTAAAGTGAGTCTTCTGAATTATGAAATGTGTATTTTGAAATCAGTGAGTATAGAAATGCAAAGGTTAGCTGACAAAGTTGGGGCTTCAGTAGTGTGAATGTGGCAACAACTCCTTAGTTTGGAAGGAATGGTATTCTGTAATAATATTTTTATCTTAGAAGGAATTTGCAGGTGTAAAACTCTGGCTCCTAACTCTATAACATGGTATGTGTAGAACAGCTTTCTGCAATCCCTTGCTTTGCAGTTGTGCTGGGCTACAACTCCTGTCCTCAAGAAAGCATTGCAGTCCAAGACACCAAGAGGAACCCGGGAGGGAAGTCAAACTTAGACCACAGGTGAGGATTGTTTGGTTCTCCAGATATTGCTGGACTGCATTGTCACCTAGTGGCTAAAACAGGGGTCTCCAAACTTTTCAGCATGAGGGCCACATGATATATTTTACACATTTTCAAGGGCCAAAGGAGGGAAGGGGGATCCAAGCGATCCCCCACTCCCTGCTGTCTTTGCAAAGAGAGTGGGGGTGGGGGATTGCTTGGGTTCCCCCTTCCCTCCTCCTCCTATGCCCGGGCCAGATAAGAAGGCAAGGCAGGCCGGATGTGGCCTGCGGGCCGTAGTTTGGAGACCCCTAGGCTAAAACATAATGCCACAGGCCACACAGATTCCCCCTAGTGTTTGCCTTCTGCCAGTGCTTTACAGTCTCCAGGAAACATCTATGACAAGCAGTTGTCAGTAACCAGCAGGTCTGACGACTAAAAATGTTAAGCCCACACTGTTGCATGCTGGGGCTGCATTATTCACAAGCAGGAGGTTGGTATTATCCATGAGTCTTGTTACTTCGGTCCAGATAGATAAGATACCTTTACAACAGGGAGCAGGCGGAAGTGAAGTCATCAACAGTCCATCTGGCAAAGGTTCCGAGAATCTGAACAGGCAACGTGGATAAGCAGCCAAGAGCTGATGTTCCACCTTATCTCCCACAAAGGCTCTGCTGGCAGCAAACAGAGAATTTAAAGTCCCTAGCCAGCCTCTTCCTGGTGTCTGGCTGTTTTCAATTAGCACTCAGAGATCCCTGTGATACTGCTCGTGCTTTTGCTCTAAGCTTTTCAACATGCACCTCCCCCTGGGACAAAGGGCCTCACACCTACTGCACTTAATTCATACTTTGATACTTCTGGAACAATACTGTTGGGGCACTAAGTTCCTCTTCCAAATTGGCCTCCAATAGCCGCATGAGGTCAATCTCCTCTTTTGAAACGAACTCAGCAAGGTGAGACATGACATGTACCTTTCCTAACCTGTTGGAAGAACTTACTAAACGCAGAAAGCAGAATTGGGTAATATCTTTCCTGGCCCGCCTATATCCTTTTTTTTTTTTTTTTTAAAGAGAGATAAAGAAAAGGTGAACTTTTGGATCCTTCAGAGTTTTCCCTTGGAGGATACGTTGCAAAACTCGGTAAGCTGGGGCAGGACGGAGAAGCAGAAAAGTTTAAATTTCAGCCTGGATAGAGATTATAAACAATGGGAGATTATAAACTATCGCTATTTAAGCTTCAGAATGAAGAATTAGCTGGAGGTGAGATCTTTTGAGGCTGCATCTTTAGGGATGTAGAATTGAATGCCTTTCTCCGTCTCTGTAGACCAACGCCTTGCAGAAGTACTCAGCAGACGGTCCATTCATTGCCTTTTCATTGAAGCTTGTGCCGTCTTTTGTTGTCATAGACCAGAAGCATCGGGTTATAGGGCAATCCCTGTCTCAGCCCAGCTGGAGATGAAATGTGGGCAGATTTGTGTGTTTGGACTACAACTCCCAGAATTCCCCAGATTGCATGGCCAGTGACCTTGTTACCTGGGGAATTCTGGGAGTTGTCATCCAAACACACAGATCTGCACACATCTACTGGGGACAAAATTGAGGTTTCTATGTGCTGGTATGCATTAGACAAAAAAAGTCAATAGATGCCAAATTATGATATTACTTAAGTGTCTTCTGAGAGATGAGAATCCACAGGGTAGCCCAGTTCTCTCAAATGGTGGTAACATTTGCTTCTTCAGGGGTAAATCCTACCCTGCACCATTTTTGGTGATATTTTTAGTTGCAAATATATAAACAAAAGTGTGACTGTCTTGTTCTGGAGATGCATTTACAGCTGTGCCAAGCCAATGATTTTATAAAAGGGCGTAACTAAGTGATGGCCCATGCCAGGAGAAAGGCCACTTCATTAAACGGTCTGCCACAGCTAGGTGTGACCGTTTGGACTGCTCCCTATATTTCTCGTAAGATGGTTTCCGTCCATGCCAGCGGGTTGACAGTGTTATGCCTCTCTTCCTGCAACATGCGGTTCATGCAGCATCACAAGGGATGGAAGCCACTTTGCTAAAGTTTCCTGTAAATCCAAACATACCTTCACCCTGGATGTGGAACAAAGAAACCAGGCAAAGGGTGTATGCAAAAGCATGGCTTCCTTTCGTCTCCTCCCGGACCCCCCCCCACCACCACCACCTTATGTCATTGATTGTCCTGGGAGAGTAAGGAACTTAAACAATCTGCCTTATGGTCTGGAACTGGTAAAAGTTACTTTTGGGGACTACAGCATCCAGAAACCTGCAATCAGCCGGGGCACCAACTGGAAGAATTCGGAGAGCCATAACCCCCCGCAAAAAATAACCTCCCAGCTCAGCTTTATGCCGAATAGAAAAAGCTGGGAATGTGTTACTTGCTAGGGACACCGAAAGGCTAGCGTTGGGGGCAGGCTGCTGGGGAGGGGCTGAGGATGGGAGTATTCTCCCTCCCAAGCCACTCCGATGTGAGTGATCTAATCATCTGAGATGTCTCCATCTGGGAAAGGTTTTCTGTTCTTCCCAACTGCTTGGGGTCCTTGATGTGTTATAACTTAGAACAGACCATTACCTCACTGGTTCCTCGCAGATGGCTGCAGTTTGAAAACACATTAGACCCCTTTCTTGCTCTCTTACAGTTTTTTCACCAACCCTCTTGGAGGGGGTCTGTAATTCCCCCCCTCACTCCTTGCTCTTCCCCCAAAGTTCTGTCTGATTCATGAGTTGCTTTAAGACAGGATGGATCTCGGGAACATATATGTTCAGAATTCTTGCTTTATACTTTCTGAAGACACAGACAAGGACCAAGCTTGGGGGGGGGGTCACCTCAAAATTATGCAGAAGGTGTCCTTGCCATGTGCATACATTTTTAACACACACACACCCAAAACCTGGGAGAAAAACTTTCTCAACAAATGGAGTGCCACTGGGACACTTATTCTTGTCTCAGTCAATGTAGAACTGCTGGATAGCTCCGTGGTTTAGGCATCCGGCTGTTCTGATCCACAACCTTGTACATCATGGAGGTCTGCTGGATAACTCTGTGCTTTTGGCTGCGGAGTCAGAGGTCGAGCCTCTTTGACAGGGGCTGGACTAGATCCATTGGGTCCCTTCCCGTTCTACAGTTCAAAGATTATTATTCTACGACACCTTGATAAAATTTGTCTCATGTTATTTTTTTTAGTGACCCATGATCCTGAGAAGCAGAGGTGCCCACTGGGGGCATAGCCTAGTGAGCAGAAATCAGCCACCAAAGTTTCTACAATTTATCTTGCGCAAGTGTAAATCAGCGATAAGGTTCTGGCCCTTATTACTCTGCTCATGAGACTAAACAAGGGATAACACACAACCTGGTGTATGGGAACAGATCATGGGGGCAAGACTCACTCTCAGCCCCTGTGCATTCATTAACTCTTTGAAGAAGAGCCAACAGGAATGAAAAGATCAGGCGAAGAGGCTGCCATGGCATCCTGTCTCCATTCTGCATGCGGTCACCTCATTTATGGTCCTGTGAAGCATGTTGTTACCTGCTTCTTGCTTCATGGAGCAGGAAAAATGTCCAGGGATGGCGTCCAGTTTCCTTCGGATGAGAGATGAGGCTTGTGAACATTTTTGTCAGTTTTGACTGTGTTGCACTTCTCTGAATTTTACACAGTGATCAGACAGGCGAGTGGCCCCCATTTTGGACTCCTTGTGGCACGGTCTGGTGTGATCCATTTCGTGACCTCCCATAGGTCACAGGGCATTTGGGAGATCACGAAGGAACTCAAGCCCAATCCATGCCCAAGCTGGATTTTTTTTTTGGTCCGGCAGCAGGGCTCATTTATTGAGAAAAGAAGACTGAGGGGAGATAGGATAGTACTTTTCAAGTGCTTGAAAGATAGTCCTACAGAGGAGGGGCAGGATCTGTTCTCAGTCATCCCAGAGTGCAGGACACACAACAACGGGGTAAAGTTACAGGAAGCCAGATTTCCGCTGAATATCAGGAAAAACTTCTTAACTGTGAGAGCAGTACGACAAAAGAACCCATGACCTTGGGAGGTGGAGAGCACTCCAGCGCTGGAGGCATTCAAGAGAAAATTAGGCAACCGCCTGGCAGATCTGCTTTGATTTGGATTCCAGCCTTGAGCCGGGACTCGATGGCCTGATAGGCTCCTTCCAGCTCCATTATTCCATGATTCTATGATTCATCCTGAGTTCTTTGGAGGAAAGGAGGGACGGAAATATAATTGATCTATAAATAAAGAACCTTAAGTTTTCAAGAGGGGAAGGAAACAAGAGGGAAAAAAGAAGGGGAAGGCAAAAACCTTGCTGATGTTTTTCACCAGTCTTCACGCCAAGAACCTGAGATTAGTCTGCCTGGTGGTTCAGGGGTAGACAGAGAACTGGGGAAGCCATCATGCTGGGCTTGACGCCTCTTTATAAATAACTCTTGTCAAAGGGGCAGGATGTGTGTCAGGGCCATTTTGATAGAGTGCTTCTTTCCTGATTAAAGAGAAACAAGCCTTCCTTATTTTTTTTTATTTGGTCCCTTCTCTTTTTTTTCCCCCTGATGAGGTTGCTTTGAAACGAAGGCCTCCTTCCTTTTGTTTTTCGGACCTTGGCAGGAGATGCCTCGGGAGTAAAAGGTTCAGGCAGTGGGAACACTTTTCCTTTTTACAGAAGCTGCCGGCTGGGTGTGGAAGCTGGCAGCCGGACAGAAGAGGGGAAAGGCCGGCAAGAGAACTCCCCAGAGATCTCTGGATACAGGACAGGATGTCAACGTTTTTCAGAAATAAAATAAATAAACCACACACCACCCGTTTCAAAAAGAGAGAGAGAGAGAGAGAGAGAAAACCCAGAATTCCAGTCGGGACACCTCTGCTCTCATGGTGCCGCTGCATGTGTGAAGAGACTGGATTGAAAAAGGAGGGTGTTTGAGGTGATGTGAAAGCCCTGTTTTGCAATGCCGGATCATCTCCGGTCCCACTTAAAACAAAGCAAAAAGTGAAATATATATACTGCTCCATAGTGCCTGAAGATCTCTCTGGGCAGTTTACGATTTAATTATCGTATTAAATTGCCCCTTCCCCCCCAATTTACCAACCTTGGAAGGTTGGAAGGCTGAGTCAACCTTGAGCCGGGGATCAAACTGGGATCGAACTCAGATTGTGAGCAGAGTCTTCACTGCAGTACTTCAATTTAACCACTGTGCCTTGAGGCTCCTTAGACATACCGGCCATCTTCCCATGAACTGGCAGGTGTCTGTGCATGTATGAGTGGGTTCGGTTATTACAAGACAGGGCTTGTCCACACAGTGGTGTTGTCTTGGGTTGTTCAGGGGTTGTTCTGGGTAGTTTTGTTTTTGTGTTTTTTTGCAGACTGAGGGCAAAATTTACCCACAATTTACATTGGATTGGGCACAGATGAGTTCCAATCAAAGCCCATTGACGATGTGGAGTAGGTTGATTGAAATATGATCATGGAAAGTTACAAATGGCGGGTATGCTAACTTCCCCCTCTGCTCTGAGTAGGGTCCAGGAGGTAAACTACCATAGCACCTAAGAGCCTTATCAATGGGCTTGTGGAATTTGAACAGAGGGTGATTGAACAGTTCCACCTGTTGTCATTACCTGTCCATCTAAGTTAGAACGTTTGAGTCGACATGTTGGGAAGCCCATTGTGGAATCATCTTTTCTGAGTGGGGGAATCATCTGCAACCCATTGGGTTGACATTGCTTTTGTCTGCTTTCTGCCAATGTAATTGCTTGATCCCCTGCAAAGAAGCAATCACAGGGGTGTCAACCAGGTGCCCTTTGACTCCAAACTGGTTCTTTAAAAAAAAAAAAGAACAAGATTTCAGTTCAGAACTGGAACAGGCTTCACTTAGAACTAACTATGTTAAAAAAGGAACTTGCCAGTTAGCACCAGGGTCCCACCTTCTGCTGTCGGAGCCCCATGCAAACTGCTGTAAATTGTTGTCTGGATAGCTACAGGGATTTTACCTGGGAAAACCTGACTTGATGAAAGCTCTCTACATAGGGCTGACCTTCAAAACAGTACAGAAACTTCAGCAGGTCTAAAATGTGGCAGCCAGACTGATTACTGCGGCTAGTAAATTCAACCCTATATTCCCAGTCTTGATGCACCTTCATTGCCTCCCTGTCAGTTTCTGTGTTCATTTCAAGGTGCTGGTTGTGAGCTGTAAATCCCTGCACAGTTTACAACCTTGAAACTTGTCTGAACATCTGTGAGGTTCTTTCAAGCCCGCACCCTCCTTAGAGCTGGTCTCTTCAATTAAGGCACCAGAATCCACTTCAAGTTTCGCTCCATCAGGTTTATTGTATAACAACAGAACTTTAGATAAGTCAACCTTCACAATATTTTTATCCAAGATAACAGCTCTTGGTGTAGAATAGACTTTGTTAATCATGCCAACCTCCCCATCTTGGGTTTCTCCATAACTAGGGAACGGCAACAGCGCATCCTTCCCAAACAATGGGATTGCAGATTCGGAAACAGGGATCACTGGTGGAAAACCCACCCTATATTGGGCTCCCAAACTCTCTTGCTTGGGTCTTTGCAGGGTCTGGTGGGGAGTTGTCTCGTCGCAAGATTGTTCCCAAGGGAAGACAGGCGTTTTCGATTTTCCCTATTATGGGCCTCTCATTGAACATATTCTCTCTCCTTTCTTCCCCTTTCTTTTTCTTCTATCCCACCCCAATAGGGAGGCTTCCAACCCTGTTTCTTATTCCATTCTTCTTCTGCCGCCTTCCTGGGAACCCCATTCCTTTGTCCAGGGGCCTTCTTTCACTCTGTCCTCCCAGCTATCTTCCATTTCCTCCTCCTCCTCCACTCTCGCCCAACACTTCACTGCTAACTCACCTTCTGCACCTCCCTCCTTAGATTAGGCATCCTTCAGTCTCGAGATACTATGGTCACGTGCTCTGAATAGAGGTCTTGGAACAGCGTCTAGTGTGGCCGAGAAGGCCAATTTGAGAGTGACCATCCCTTCCACACTGAAGACAAATACAGTCTGTCCCCTGTCCAGCTCCCTGGTTTGGCTGGTTAGGGACTGCCTCTTTGCCTCGGCCTGCTGAACAAGAGTCTCTTCAAATTGGGAGAGGCCATGATGCACCGCCTGCCTCCAGGCTGAACGCTCAGAGGTCAAGGTTTCCCATCTGTTGAGGTCCATTCCTAAGGCCTTCAGATCCCGCTTGCAGATATCCTTGTATCGCAGCTGTGGTCTCCTTCTGGGGCGCTTTCTCTGCACTAATTCTCCATACTGGAGATCTTTTGGAATCCAACCATCAGCCATTCTCATGACATGCCCGAGCCAACGTAGACATCGCTGTTTCAGTAATGTATACATGCTAATACCCGTCTTTTCCAACCAAAATGTTTCTCCTAACAGTCCAGCTCTGTTAAGTCCGACTCAGCTTCAGAAGTCTTCTCAGGCTTGTGAACAGGAGGGGATGGCACACCTTCTTTCACCTTTTCCACTTCACAACATCTCTCCCAGAAATGTTCTACCTGCCCCTCTTGATCTATGTTGTTAAAAGGGGCTACACCCAGGGAGGCCAAAAAGCAAATACAAACAATTATGCCTTCTCGGTTGTGGCTCCTACTCTCTGGAACAAAACACTGTGAGAGATACGCCAGGTTCAAAGCTGATAAAGAATTATTTAAAGCTGACTTGAATAACTGAATCTCCTGGAGTCAATTTTTAAAACGAATGATAGATTTTATAGGGTTATTTATTGTTGTTGTTTGAACTTATAGACTGCCCCAAAGTGCTACAGCATACAACATAATTTACATAATTTATGTTTACAACATAATTATGGAAACAACAGCTCACCAGCGAGCTGGGCACTCATTTTACCAACCTCGGAAGGATGGAAAGATGAGTTAACCTTGGCAACCTGAACTCATCAGGCTTATATTTATGGTTTACTTACTATCTGTTGTATCACCTATTGATTTTGAATGTGCTTTTGTTATTGTGGTTTGAGAGCTGTGTGTTTTAATCCTGTAAACTGCCCAAGGTTGTGCTTGCACTAATGGGTGTGTGTGTGTGTTAAATAAACTGCAAATCGCAGTGGATTAAACCATATTTGCCCTGTTGTGTAGTTGTACCGTGAATAGATCATCCTGGTATTTTTTGCTGGTTGTACTGGGATACAGTGGGTCGGCTACTCAGTACTACCTGTCCACATACCTCCAGAATTAACTTGTTACTAGAGATGTGCATGAACTGCTATTTGGTGGTTCTGGCCAGTACGGTAGTCAACCCAACAAATGTTCCACGGTTCGAAACTCTGCCCCTTTCAGCGGCCACCCACTCAGAGGCAGCGCCTGGAGAAGGCGGGGTAGGGAAGCCGGAGCGCTGCCTCTAATTGGGCATCCGCCAGAGGAGGTGGAGCTTAGAACCGCAGCGCATCTGTTGGATGTTGTGCTCTGTTGCTTTTAAATGTGTTTTTAGTATTGATTTTATTTACCATTTTTAATATGATACTTGTTTAATTCTTTTTTTAATATTTGTATACTTACAGTTTTTAGCTTTTAAATATTGTCCTTTTTAATGATGTAAGCCACCTTGGGTCCTTTTAAGGAGAAAAGCAGGGTAAAAATATTTTGAATAAATAAGTACATAAATAAATTGGCCCCCATCTCTACTTGCTACTTGCTTTCAACACAAACGTTTGCCTTTTTCCACCCTCTCACCACCAACTTTGCTCTCTTCTCCATCCCCACTTTGTTTTACCAACCTGGGGTGGGGAGACCGAGCAGCAGAAAAAGGCCCATAAGGAAATATCATTAAATCATCTTAGTAATCCTAGAACTGCAGAGCTGGAAGGGACCCTAAGGATCATCACGTCCAGCCCCTGTCAAGGAGGCCCAGTGGGGAATCGAACTCCCAACCACTGGCTCTGCAGGCAGATAACTAAAGCACTGAGCTATCCAGCAGATCTCGATGATGCACAAGTGTGTGGATCAGAACAGAACAACACGGTCATAGAGTCCACATGAGCCAATCGTTGTTGTTGTTTAGTCGTTAAGTCGTGTCCGACTCTTCGTGACCCCATGGACCAGAGCACGCCAGGCCTTCCTGTCTTCCACTACCTCCCGGAGTTGGGTCAAATTCATGTTGGTCACTTCGATGACCCTGTCCAACCATCTCGTCCTCTGTCGTCCCCTTCTCCTCTTGCCTTCACACTTTCCCAACATCAGGGGCTTTTCCAGGGAGTCTTCTCTTCTCATGAGATGGCCAAAGTATTGGAGCCTCAGCTTCAGGATCTGTCCTTCCAGTGAGCACTCAGGGTTGATTTCCTTCAGAATGGATAGGTGTGTTCTCCTTGCAGTCTAGGGGACTCTCAAGAGTCTCCTCCAGCACCACAATTCAAAAGCATCAATTCTTTGGCGGTCAGCCTTCTTTATGGTCCAGCTCTCACTTCCATACATGCATGAGCCAATCGTGCATTGGAGCAAAATGAAGCACAGCAGAAACAAAATATACCATCCCCTGTTGGTGTTTTATTTTTTAACAGACACACCATAAAGCAAGGTTTATTTATTCCACTTTGACTGTGTGGATGCTAGTCTTAGTCCTGTGTTTTGTAGATCCCAGATGCAAAATTAGTATTACGCGAACAAACGACAAATACTCGGTGTGGGTAGGTTTTAATACTTTGTGTGAAATGGCTATAAACTCAGCTAATCTTATCTGAATTGAACAGAAATTTCTAAATGTCTGTATGTGTTCGGGTTGCCACACCGAGAAGATGATTATTATCAGAAATGGTGCCTTCTCAGTTGTGGCTTCTACTTATAGAATGGATTCCCAGTAGTTTTTCAGACCTCTTTCCTCCCATCCTTGACGAGGATACTAACAACAGTATTGTTCCAAGAAGCATTTAAGGACATCCTCTCTTAAGTCAATTCCTATTTGCGTTTCCCAGAGTCCGCCATCATTTGGGGTCTTGTGTATTTATTGTATGTGTTTATTTGGGGATGTCTATTGCTGGGTGGTTGGAATTACTGTTTTATTGTCTTGTTATAAACCACTGTAGAGTAGTGCTTTGCGCTAAGTCAGCTGTATATAAATACACAAAATAAATAAATACATAAGAAACTTCTACGCCACACTTCAGTGTTCAAAATTTCCCAGATAGCTAACAGAGAGAAATAGAACAAACTACAGAATAAAATCAATTATTAAAGTAGAAGAACAATGAAAGACAGGTCTATAGTTCAAGCAGTGCAAAACCATTGGATGACATAGTCGGACACGACTTAACGACTAAACAACAACAACAACAACCATTAAAATCATCATCAGGGATAGGCTGGGCACATTCAGTTTAATTAACATTATTTGCCTTCTCACCAGTGACCACCTCGGGCTGTAGAAAATGTGGAGGACTTCTAGTGATAAAAAACGGAGTAAGTTCATGGGGAAGGAGCTTTGGTTTGGTTACCCGGAGTCCAGATTATTGAGACATTAAAACAAAGTCCCAATACCATGAATTGTTCTTGGAAACAGACCAACAGTTAATATAGCTAATTTAAAACAGGCAAGCTTTTCTTCTTGTGGCCAGTCTCAGTTACCAGCCTTGTAGTTGTGTTTTGAACAAACGGCAGTTTCCAAATAGTCTACAAAGGGAGTTCTAGATGCAGAAATGGACAGCAGTCTAGTCTTGAGATAAGCTAAGCATCAGTAATGTTTTCTCTCTCCAGGACAGGTCGCAGCTAGAACAGCAAAGAGACTGTGCTTTATAGAACAGTGGTCCCCAACCTTGGGCCTCCGGATGTTCTTGGACTTCAACGCCCACAAATCCTGGCCAGCAGAGGTGGTAGTGAAGGCTTCTGGGAGTTGTAGTCCAAGAACATCTGGAGGCCCAAGGTTGGGGACTACTGCTATAGAAGACACTTAGGCGCTCAGTGAGAAAGTTGTATCCATCAACATCCCCAGAGACTTCAAAGCCCTAGAAGGAAACGGAGCTTTATTTTATTGTATTTATTTATTTATTAGATTTCTATCCCGCCCATCTAGACCAAAAGGTCTACTCTTCAACCAGAACTGCTTCAACCAGAACAGGCCAAGCACAACTTATCTCAATGGGTGAGCCACTTATCAACATCACTCGTTCTTGTTGGGATGAACAATGTTTTATTTTTATATTATTTATATGTCACCTTTCTCCCCATAGGGGACTCAAAGTGGCTCACAACAACTACAGCTATCAATCAATCAGCAGTTTTAAAATATAATGGTTTGATTTAAAAAAAATGAGAAATGAACCTCGAGGAGAAATGGTTTCTGTGGAATGGCCCCTTCACCTGCCCAGTTGTTCTCAGATTGTGACTACATCATGTGAAGAATGGAGGTTGATTCACTGTGATTCACATCTGTCAAAATCAGATTCCCCCTGGTGAATTCACTGTAGCCATCCAGATCTGCAAGAGTCAGCAGGGTGTCAGTGTGTGGTCACTGGGTCTTAATTCAAATTTAAATTGCTGAGCAAATGACCAATGCAGTGGGACCCTCAATCAGTTTAGCTCATTAACTTGGGAATTAAGCCCACTGACTTCACTTATTGGAGCTGTATAGGATTGGATTGTTAAACTTTGACCCCCATCCTGACCCCTGCCTTTTCAACCAAGGTGAGCAACTTCCAGAGGTCCCAACCGTTCACTCCTTTGCTCTCTTTATATTTTTTCTCAAAAAAAGTCTTTCTTCAAAATCAAAAAGGCCTCTTTATGCCATCTGGTGGACAATTTTTTAAAAAAGGAGTTTGGGGAGCAGGAGAAACCCCCCCCCCCAAGTGTGGCCAAATTGCTCTCTTTGTAGGAAACCCAGGAGGTTTTCTGAGCTAAATGTTAATGCTATTTGAATACGGAGCCTGAGTGGTACTCTGTTTTAAAGTTTTGGCAATGGTTTGAGGAGACAACTGGAGGTTTGTGTGTTTCGTTTCGATTTTGTTTTTTGCAAGATGCACTCTGAAAGAATGAAATTCAAACCATTTTTTAAAAAATGATGTGGTCGTTTAGGTTCTTGAAAGGGGGTTGTGTGATAGAATGACATGTTGTGACCGAGTGCCTTTTTCATCAGCCTGCTTCAATGCCTTCCTCTTTGAAAGGGGTATTTAACAGTTCTATACCTCTCAAATGGGGGTACGGCTTTGTGGACATGCTTTTTTCTCCAGTTCAGAAATATTCACATTTTTTCTATAGGTCTTCAGCTGTTGCCAATTATTACATGGATCGTGTTTTTATGGGGGAGCTGTTTTGACTTCCACCAAGTTCTAATGTACCTCAGAACAGGGCTTTCTGGGGAAAACAAAATAGCAGCCATTCCTTTTTCCTAACCCCAAAGAGCTTTGTCTAACTGCCTTCTATTAATGCAGCCCTTTCTAGTTGGGTGAAATAGCTGAGAAATGGCTTTTGTCCATCTGATACAGCCCCACAAGAGGCAGATTTTTGGTTTCTTGCATGCAGTACGACTTATCGTTTATTGCTGAATTGATGAACCACATCCACCATCTCGTGTGAATTGGATGAAAAATAAAAATAAAGCTATGACAGGATGCCATCACCAGAATATGGAGGACATCTCACTCCGTATCCTCAAATGCCCAACCGGACTCAAATGCCCAACCGGCAGAGAAATCATACTTTGGGGGGGGGGAGGGGGAAGAGTCGATGTTCACCTCCTGCTGACCAATCACAAAACAAAATACACTCATGTGCAGATTACAGGAGATGTGAAAAACCCCTGCAGTGACGATCAGGCAACTTCAGCACTTAAGGAACTCTCCTTTCTAGTGCCAGGTTATCTGTAATGTTAGGTTTGGCCCACATCCTTTCCAAATTTGGGCAACCTTTTAGGATAAGGTTTCCATCAGCAGCATCAAGAACGGCTGGGGATGATGGGTGGTTGTAGTCTAACCCATCTGGAAGTTCTTAGATCTCCACATCCCGAAGTCCGTTGTATGGGATGATGGATTCACCATGGAAGCTGAAACCGGAGAAGTGCATCCATCGGGCTTCTCACGGAGGTTCTTCAGTGATGTTTTTAAAAAGAGAGAGAGAAAAGAGTTGGGGAGGGGGAGGAGAAATCATTGAAGTCCAACTCTTTGCTCTTTGCCCCCGTGGTGTGCTGGAGGTGAAGGAATAAAGCACTGAGCGCTTATCTGATGGAGCGTCCGAGCTCTGCCAAAGCTCCTTGCTATCAGCTTGAGACACATGTGCAATTGGCAGAGCTTCTGGGAAGGAACAATACAAACAGTCTTCATTGTGGAGTCAACAATGCTGGGAGAAGGAGCCCGTGGGCTGTGGGCGGCCTGCAAGCCTCTCTGCAGGCGATTCCAAGCCAGGAAGATGCTGTCAAAATCAAACACTGGGGATGGCAGATTTCTGGAGCATGACTTCCCCCTCCCTGCCCCAACCGTTTCTCGCTCTCTCTTCTTTTTTTCTTTTTTGGTTTGTTCCCAAAGGAAAATTCCTCCTTTGGGAAGGATTCAGAGCCAACCGTATAAAAGCAAGAAGCTTTTTTTGGTCTTCATAAAAGAGATTATGGTTGTGGTCATTGGTGAGCTTAAAATAAACGGCTGTTGCCAGCCAGTTTAGGAAAGTAGATCCATTGGCCAAGGTGCTAGTTTTCACTCCAACCGACAGAGTGGAGGATATTCTAGAGAAGTTCTAGAGAAGCTGAACAATACGAGCAAGTCAATATAATTGGCCATATGTCATGGCAGGCATATAATTGGCCCTAGGCCATAGGCATAGGTTTGAAGTATATTTGATTTTTCAAAATTATGAATCCTGGTGTTTTAAAGATGAAAAAATTGGTATCTTACGTTTCCACACCAATAGTTTCAAACACAAACTTGATCTTCCCCGAATGCTTACAAACAAATCTGTCGCAGATTTTTAATTTTTTAATTTTTTTTTGGTAAATCACTCCAAACTTTTCAAAATATCACAATAATATACTGTAAGGGTTTCTGGATTTTCTTCCCAGGAGAGTTTGAGCTTATACATGTGTTTTGACTGATTGTATGGTGTGCCTTATAATTATTCAAAATACATAAAAAGCTGCATTCGAGATTCTGACCCTATTTCCACCTGTGAGGGTTCATCTGACAAGAAAGACTTTTTAGGCTCTGTGTGTGTGTAGGGGTAGATTAAACGCCTCAGGTTCTTTCAAACATTCAACATTTATTTCTGGAACATCGAGGAAACTCTGAACATCAACGTTAACATTTAACAACTCTTCTGAACTTAAAGGATTAATAAAAAGTTTCTTCTCATAAACTAGAAAAGGGTTTTCAAATGTTTGTTCCCATACCCCTCCAACACCTTCTATCTCTAAGTCCATCAGCACCGGCTCTGGTGATAATGACAGCAAGAACAACTGTTCTCCTGGTGGGCCTTGGGTATCCGTGAAGTCATCTCTCGGGTATTCTTTCTCTCTTTGATTTATCTTCCCTGATTTTAATTCCCCACTCCCGAGATTCTTTCTTGCCCCAATATGAGGGTTTCTCGGATACCCTTTCTCTCCTTCTCCTGTCACCTTCCTCCCAAGAGACCATCAGTTTTTCCCACTTATGGGTCCACAGGTTCTTCAAACAGATCCATTCCCAGCCAGGCTCACAGTGTCACCTTTTACTTTTGCTTCTTGCCTCTTTTTTACAATGTTAAGTGTTTCTTTTCTCATCTATCTTGGTTTTTCTTTCTTTCTTTTACTACAGGAATTGTCTTTTTTTTTATTTTTCTCTAATGATATCTCTGGTTTCAATCCACGGTTCTTCAGGTTCATGGACAATCGAGTTTAATAACGCAAATCTGTTCTTTGTATGGACTTGAAATTCACCAGAAATGTTGGTTAAATTATATTTTGGTGTTAGGATTCTTTTAGTGCTCTTCTTCAGCTTTACTCTGTTTGATATTAACAGTTCACGATCAGTATCACAATAGGCTCCTGTTCTTGTTTTGGCAGAGGTAATACAGCTTCTCCATTTCCTGTTTCCAATTACATAGTCCATTTGATTTCTGTATTGAACATCTGGTAAAATCTAAGTACACAGTCCTCTGTTCAGCTGTTTGAAGCATGTATTTGTGATTAACAGATTATTGGCTTCATGGAACTCTAAGAATCATTCTCTTGCTTTGTTTCTGACTCCTGGGCCAAATTCTTCAATAACATGTGGTTCTGCTTTCTGTTCTGCTTTTGCATTCCAGACACTTTTGATTACAAGCATGACTTGTTTTGGTGTGTGACCAATTTCCTTCTGGATACTTGCACAAAAGCTTTCAATTTCATCTTCTTCAGCATAGATGAAGCATATAATTGGAGCATAGATTTGAATGATGCTTATGTTGATAGATTTTTCCCAGAAGTCTGATTGAGATTATACAGTCATACTTCTCATATTCCATGTTCCGTTTGTATGTGTTGTGCTGCATCAGACTTTCCTTTCACCTCTATGCACATCAGCCACTAGACGTCCTTTCAGCTTTAATCTAGTTGCATCATTACCAGCTGCGCTATTCGTACTTGCTCTTTGCTCTTCCCCAGTAGCTGATAGAGAGCTTTCTGACCATCTTCAAGCACTATTTCTTTTTTGGACTGTCTCATCATAGGGTTTTTGAAGTAAGAAAGGTTCAGCAGTGCTTTACCATTGCCTTCTTCTGTGCATTACTAAGAAAAGTTAGCTTGGCAGTCACTGCTGTTGTCTGTGACAGATGTCACCTTCAGCCACCAATGCTGCCCAGTAGCCGTCCTGCCCAAGTTTCTCTGCCCCCATCACCACTGGAACTATCCATTCTATTCTGTTGATGTGGCCGTTACTCCTTAGTCTGGTGCCTCATCTGTGACTATTACACTTTGGGTTACCCTGCTAAGGAGTCCAGACTCATAACGGAGTCTAGTCTCCTGATGACATTGCTCTTGGCTTCTCTGAGACATGCAAACCCCATCACCACATGAAGTGGGATCAATCTGATAGGATGTAATTATTATTAATGGGATAAGAAGACGTTTGGTAGAACTTTACAGTCAGTTTTGTTGATGCCTTCCTTTTTTTCAAGAAGACGGTTGTGATTATGGCTGCTGGATGATTTTTGAATGACTAGTTAATACCAAGAAGATTTCCGGAGTGGGAATGCTTCTGATCCCAGTAGGGGCACTTGCAGTCCAAACAGAGATGTGTGCATAAGTTGCCTCACCCAAAGATGGCAAGGTTAGGTGCTCACCATGCAGATCACAAATTTCGAATGCATCTGAAGTGACGATTATATCGTCCAGGTAACTGTGTGTGCCACTGAAAAGAGACACACTGCAGTTTTTATGAGGGATGGAGTGGAAGGAGGAAGATAGACTGATAGGTAGGCCAAAAAGAGAGTCCTTGATACTGTAAGAGAACAGCATCAGGGAATGGTAAGAGGTGCCTCTGGAGATCTGAAATGGAGCAGTATATAAACTCAGCACCCAACGGCCTCTGCTGATCTCTTTTCAAAACAAAACAAATCTATATAATTGTTGCATATATAGATTTATGCATCACTCAGCATTAATGGGGCAAGCTAATAGTTTAAATTGAAAAAGACAATACAGTAATGCTAGGAAAACTTTAAGGCAGTAGGAAAAGAGGAAGACCAACATGAGATGGATTGACTCTGTAAAGGAATCCACAGCCTTGAGTTTTCAAGAGGTAAACAGGGATGTAAATGACAGGCTGTTTTGGAGGTCACTCATTCATAGGGCTACCATCAGTCAGGGGCAACTTAATAACACATGCCAACAACAAACAGTTTAAATATCCTGCCTTGTAAGCTAATTGTTTTGCACAGAGCACCTTTTGTTGGCGACATCCAGGGAATATCTCTCAGGGAAGACCAATCAACTCTTCCCCCGTCTGCAGCACAAAGGGCTGCAGGTTAAAGAGAGCTATGCGCCACAATTATTTTGGCCGGGTAGTTTAGTTGTGTGGTTAAGCTAAAGCTCAACCTCGTAGTTGAAAAAAGAACTTCACAGTTAGCTTTCTGGTAGTTTGGAAGGGATCAAAAACAAATGAGGTGGCCCTCACTGGCCATAGCCCAACAAAGGCCAACGGGCTTTGAATGAACCCGTAGATACACCTCCACCCTGTGTCAGACGGGGATATGTGAACCCTCTCTGCTTCACATTGCAGGAGCTTTATTAGAAAATCTGGAGAGGGTTATTTTTTTTGAGGACCTTAATAGTTTCACAAAAATCTAATGCAGGGATGTGAAACCTCTCCCTTTTAAATTTCTTCCGCTGTTATCTCTGAACAGTGACCGGGAAATGAAAGAAAGTTACATATGTGAAAAACTTGCAAAGAGCTAAGTGTTTTTTTTATGCTTGGAAGCTGTTGCATAGTCTTCATCTATGCTTTGATTTCCTAAAAGGTGTTTCATGGATGTCATTTGTGCTTTGTCTTCCTGAGGCTGTTACATAGTTTTTATCTGTATTTTGAAGTCTGATAACGTTATCGCTGTGATTGGATAGCTCAGTCGTCCGGGTATCTGGCTGTGGAGCCAGAGTTTGGGAGTTCAATTTCCCCCATTGTGCCTTCTGGAGAAGAGCCAGCCTGTGTGGCCTTGGGCAAGCTGCACAATCCTAGGGGTAAATGTGAAGAAGAAGAAGAAGAGGAAGAAGAAGAAATCTATATCAAAACAAGAGCTTAACACAAGAAAAGGTATTAGTGAAGAGTACCCATTGTTTAGGCACCTGGCTGTGGAGCCAGAGGTTGGGGGTTCGATGCCTCACTGTGACTCCTGTCAGTAGAGCCAGCCTGTGTGGCCTTGGGCAAGCTGCACAGTCCCAGAGTACCCCCAGAAGAAGGGAAGGGTAAACCACTTCTCAGTATTCTCAACCTGGAAAACCCTGAAAAAGGTCACCATTAGCAAGAATTGACTTGATGGCATATGATGATTATACTTCTGAAATAGATATGCACACATTTATACTGTGCTTTACTTCTAGCAATGGGGCTTAACCTGAGTAGACAGCCATCCCTACCTTATAGATGCTGTCTTTGATCCCGATTCAGGCCTGTCGCCCCAGCTATTGCTAAAATGCACCCCCCCAGGCCCTTCCCAAACTGGAACTAAAAAATAGGAGCATCTGCTATGCTTCTCTGCAGCTAATTTCTGTCAGCACTCCTTAGAACCTTCTGCCATAGCTACCATGGTTCCTTTTTCCCATATGGGGGAACTGAGGCTGAGAGAGCGAGAGCAATTCACCCTGAGCTGCACCATGAATGTACAGCAGAAATAGAAACTTTAATTCATTAATCCTCAGAATCAAATCCAACATGGGAACCATTGAACCACTCTTCCAGGAACTTGTCTATTGAATGGATGATGAGGAAGTGAGTCAAAGCTAAGGAAAGAGAGGCTTCTAAGAAGAAAGGTGGGAACCAGTGGACACAGCCCCCTTAATAAAACGTGACATGTTTCAAGAACAAATATTTTTTCCACGTCCACAGCAAGTCCTCAGCCTGAAAGGGAGACCATGCGGGGATTCAGCCTGAGCTTCCAGATATTATTTATTCCCCAATCATAGTGGCTAGAAGATTCTGGGAATTGTAATTTAAAACCAACCAACCAACCAACCAACCAACCAACCAACCAACCAACCAGCCAGCCAGCCAGCCAGCCAGCCAGCCTGCCTGCCTGCCTGCCTGCCTGCCTGCCTAGGGCCACAGAAAGGAAGTCCAAGCTGTACCAAAGATATAGCAAATACAAAGGCTGAAATCCATACAAGAAAAGCCAGGGTGGGTGCGGGCACTAATGTACAACATGAAGATCATGTACTCATTTCAATCTTTCCCCAAGAGCAGCTTTAGAGCCAAAATGGTTCCATTTTCCCACCCACAAAGTACCTCTTTCTGTGGCACGTTGTTGACTAGTTGCATTGCCCTTATCAACATGCCAAAAATACTGTTTTTCTCTAGTGTTCAATTCTGCTTCTGTACATCAAAATTTGTTCTTATGTGCAGTCCTGTCCTTTCCAACATATGGTGACACTATGAATTTCCAAGACATAGTATCTTTTCCAGTGAATCTTGTTTTCTCATGATATGTCCAAAGCACAATAGCTTCAGTTTAGTGATTTTAGTTACTAATGAATGTTCAGGCTTGGTTTGATCTGGAAAATCCACGTACTTGACATTTGCCTAGCTATGCGCGAGGATTTTGGCCGCACATTGGCCAATCGCTGTCAAAATGCTTTCAAATGCAATTCTTGAAAGTAGCTAGAAATTATAGCTCATTGCTCCGAAAAGAAGATTGTAACTTCTCATTGGGGTATCTTTGAGAAGTAACTTAGTTTCACGCTTGTTACCCTGGAGGTAACTGGCTTATCAGTTCTAACAAGCTACTTCCAAAGCCTGTCAAACTAAACTCTGTACTTAGCGGTTTCCCAGCCTAGTGGACCAACAGTACCTTCCCCCATTCCAACATGCTCTTCCAACATGCTTCCGCTGGTGCTTGCTTTCTCCATTTTGTAGCTACTGTGTGAGAAACCCCCAAGGCTCCCCATTTCATGACCATCACAGCCTTCCTTTGCCAGTAGGTGGAAGGGACTATTCTTTTGCATTGGTGCCGACAGGCCGGCTGGCTGGCATGCGCCTCCCAAGGGAAGTGTTAACAGGAGGTTGTGCATTTCTGGGAATTGTGCTGATCAGGGAAGGAGACTGTCATTGTTTGAGTGAGAGGTTTGCATCAGGAATATGAGATCTCTGCTTGGTTGAGGGCAGCAGATGAGTTGTATGGGTAAAATCAGAGGAAGCCAACAAGTGTTATATCAGTAAAGGCAATGGAGACGGCCTCAGGATTGTCAATTTTGCTTTGGACAACAGTTAACTAAATGATGTGTTCAGCTGTCAGTCTTGCTGTTAGCCCCTTTCTTTCGAGCTTCAGATATATGTACATTTAAATTTTTTTTTTCAAAGACCACACGTGCTGACGCATCTGTCTCTATATAGGTCCTGCACCTTGAGGAAAAGATCATTGCAAAGAGTTGAAAATGGTTGCAAAACTGCTTGGTTGACTAGACGAATAAGGGGAGTTAGTGACATCGCTGGTCCTAGCCAGTCTGTGCTGTCCACATCCAGACTGCACCCCTTCAAACAGGATAAATCAGAGAAGTTACGGATTAAAGAAGTTATGCTGCCCAGTTTGAGTGTGTTTTAGATCACTGAACACTGTGAAGCCATCTCGAAAACCTCTCTGCTGCTTTGTTGTAAGATTTTCCTTTGAGGCCCTCGTCTGAGCGCCTTCCTCATGGGACACCAGATATGTAATCATACCATATGGGTAGACCGTGCCTACCTTACAGTCTTTTCAGTAGCAGATTAAGTCCCCCCCCCATTTCCCTTGATGTTTTTATTTGTTTAATCTCCAAGCCTGCTTCATAATTTTTATTTACTGTTGTTTATTATGGGGGTGTTTGATTTTAGGTATTTATCATACATGTTGTCGTCCTTGGGATTTTTGATCCTTTTTTTTTTTTAATTGTCTCCTCTCTTCTTGAGCCCTACAATCTTAGACCCTGGACCATTTGAGCCGGGGTTAGAATCCTTGTTAGTCATCCTGCCTGCTCAACAGATTCTTGCATAAGTGGAATGACAGAGCTTATTCAAGGAGAGATGTGGCATCTCCTAGCCTAAACAGAAACCCCACTGTTGTCAGCCGGCATGGGCTATGGTTTCATAGAATCATGGTAATAATAACTGCACGCCATCAAGTCTTTGACTTATGGTGGCCCCTTCTAGGGTTATCAAGGTAGTGAGTACTCAGAAGCGGTTTTCCATTCTCTTCTTCTGGAGGTACCCTGGGGCTATGAAGCTTGCCCAAGGACACACAGGTTGGTTCTACTCATAGGAGACACTGTGGGGAATCAAACTCTCAACCTCTGGCCAGACCTAACTCCCTGAGCTATCAAGCCACCTCCACTGATGAAATGAGGAAAAGGTCTGGAAGGCAAAAACCTGGGATTATCTTGAGAGCTGGTCTCCCACATTTCTGTCCTTGGTTTTGCTGATGTCTCTGGGAAGCAGACATGTATGCGGGTGACGGGCAAGTCTGCGATGGTCATGGTGGTGGGAGGGATGATTTAGGAAGCATTAAATAGTAAAGCCTTCTGTGAGAGCTCAGAAGCCCCCGCCTTCCCACAGCCAGTTTTGATGTGGCGCCATTGAGAGGTTTTTTTTAATTTTTTTTTTTTTTTGCTGAGGCCAAAAAGGAAATACATGACCACCGGTCAAGGGCACAGAAGAAGCAGAGAAGAGAAAGGCTGCAGGGAGGGGAGGCGTGTAGCAGGGCAAGGGACACAAATAGCAAACGCACGGCTTGCACTTTCTACGGGTGCAGCGAAATAAAAAAGGAAGACCTCCACCATGCACAAATGACTGTGTCGACACTAATGCATCTAAATATATTTAAGCATACCCATCTCCATCATGCTGCACAGTGAATGGGTGGCTGAAATCCAGGAATAAGCACAACCAGAGCAGGCCCATTGAACCAGTGGGGATTTGGTGAGTCAGTGATTTACTACTGGAGCTAGATGAAGAGCTTGGAAAAGTGATTCAGTCCTGTGGCTCAATCCTGGGGAAACTGAGCTTATGGAGTGCTCATCCTTCATGGTGTTTACTTGCCATGTCATGCCGTTTGGAGCGTTCACCCTAAGAGTTGGAGCCAAGTGTCATCCGTTGTATCGTTCCGTCACGTCTGGCTCAAGTGTGGTTGTGCAGCCCTGAGATCCTGCGCTGGTGTTTTGTTGCAAATGGTGAGCCAGCTGACAGCCAAGAGATTGTGGTGGAATCTTAAAAAAAGATGGCGGCCATTGTAGATCCTGGAGACAGGTTCTGAATGTTGTTACAGTCCTAAAGTGTCTGGGGACACTCCTGGATTACTGGAAGTGGAGGTGATTTCTATGGCTTCCATGTTTTTTTTTGCCAGCTGTGTCAGCAACAGATGTTCTCCGATAGGGACCGCTTAACCACAGTGGTTAAACGATCCCTAACCAACGTTACACTACATTGTTAGTATAAAAGGTAGTGAGGAACTTGGGACTTGGTTACCAAAAGGGATTGCCTTCCATTTAGTCCTGGAGATGGTCTGTAGAGGACCTTTTCATGGTACCACATGCTCTGAAGCTCTGCTGTGCGGGGCCTTTAGCATCATAGCACCCACTGTGTGTGATAGTCTTCTTTCTGACATTAGACACACTGCAACTATGCTTATTTTTAGATGCACAGTAAAGACTGGCTTGTTTCTGCAAGTCTTCACAGTGTAGCTCAGTCTACCATTTGTTTTATGATAGACATATTGCACCAGGGTTTTACATATTGCTTTTAGGTCACATGTTTGCTATTGTCTACCACATTACTCTACAGCTTGGAGGTAACATGCTACAAATAAATGACATGACCTGAAATGTGTTGATTTTGGAGAGAGAGGCATAATGATGTTTCTTTTGCAAGTAAAGTTACTGGTGATGTGATAACTTTGCAGTGTAGTGTGTATGTTTTACTTTTCTCATGGTTCTTGTGAGCGAAAACAAAAGTTTTCTCAGTACATCCTGAGAGTTGTTTTCCCCACATTTTCCGCCTATTTTTTTTTTTTAAAGAAAGACAAATGCCCCCCAAAGTAAAGAAAAAGTAAAACTAGAGCAGTAAGTTATGGAAGTAATGTCCAAACTCTAGCCTCTGCTGGAACCCTGGCGAGTAGCAAGCAGTCAGTGCCAATGGTCTTACTGGCTGGGGATGATGGGATCTGTAATCCAAAACATCTGAAAGGTGCCGATTTGGGGAAGGCAACACTAAATGGACTGATGAACTGGCTGGATGTTGATTGGCTTCTCATGATCCTTGAGTTTCTGGGCTCTGTTAGAGGAGGAACCAATACAGTACATTGATTTTAAAAGTAAAATCCAATTTTTTATATATGTGTGTATATAAAACACAGAAGGCTGTGCAAAAATCCAAACACACACACAGACACACACAAGGCTGTGCAAGAATCCAAAGGTCACTGATGGCTTTTCCTGCCCAAAGAGCGGGAACCTCTCTGTTTCTCGCCTCCTTGGGAATTCCTGCGGCTGCAACAGGCCGGCTCCTGAAGAGGTGGGGTTTCCTTCTCCTGCTCTCTCTCCACCCAGGCTTGCTGGCATGGGTCTTTTGTTTTAAAGGGGTGGAGCCGAACCAGACGACGCCACCCGAGCTGCTTCATCCCTGCAGGCAGCCAAAAGCTACCAAGTCCCACAGTACCGGTTGAATTGGACTTTCCATGAACTGGTGGAAGGAAAGGAATTCTGCATTAGAAAGCGATGGGAAGGAATATTTAGGGTAACTGGCATCACTGAGTGGTGAAAGGTATGAGCTGGGAGGTCAGGAAATTCTGGACCAGGTGACTGCTCTGGACCAGAGTGCTCAGAATATCGTGTCCTCAACAAACTCGTTCAGCTCTTGTAAACTCCAGCCTGTGGGTTCCTTTAGTGAGTCAGTCCATCTTCTCTTTTGTCTTCCTCTTTTCCTGCTGCCTTCATCCTTTTCTAGCATTATTGTCTTTTCTAGAGAATCCTGTCTTTTCATGATGTGCCCAAAGTAGGACAGTCTCGGTTCCAACATTTTTGTTTTCAGATATAATAATAAACAATGTAATGCAGGAACTCATAATTTTACACACCTTTGTGGTGACAAACATATCAAGATAACATTTAAAAAATAAAGTTGCTGTACTGGTGTAACATTTCGAGTTACCTACAAATGTCCTTTTTAGAAGCACATTTAAAGACACTGAGAGGATTTTTTCATTTCACTTTCTTGCTAATTTCTCTTTTTTCTAAAATAATAGAAAAGGAACAAGCAGCACCATGTGGTATAGCTACTTTTCCCACATTGTAGTGGGTAATGGCAGTTGGTTACTTCTGAGATACTGCAAAGAGCAATAATAAAAAATAATTTTCCAAGCTCTGATCCAAAGATAAGAAGTCACTTTTGACAAGCCACTGTCCCTCAGCCATCCAGCTGCAACCAGGTGACAAGACTGGTCTAATTTACAGGGTTGTAGTAAATGTTGCAGAGTTAAGCTACATAAAATACTTTGGACACTCAAAAAGTGTGACAGAAATCATTCCTTCTTGTTCGAGTGTTTTGAGCTGTGAGCATCCTTGCGTATGCAGGGGAAAACAAAAGGGGGGAGAGAAAAAACGCCTCAGCGCACAAGTATCAAGAAGCTTAGGGAAAGCCCAAGGTTTGCAAACATACCAAAAAAATCAATAAACTAAATAAATTTAAAAAGGGAGAGATGGAAAATCTTTTAGGGAGATGACCTCAGAAATGGACCAGTAAGAACTGACCATGCTCAGTGGGGCATGGAGTGCTGATTGTTGAAGGAAAATAGAAAACTTGGAGCCATAAAATTTACACCATGGTTGGAATTGTGAATTGCAGTGCCCAGTGCAACATTTTATGGTGAATTCCATTTGTGCAGTGTGGTATTATTTAGACTTAGACCCAACATCTCTGGCCAATGCTGGAACTCAGAGCTCAGTCCCAGCGATTAGAAAAGTTACTTTTTTGGACTGTAACTGTCAGAATTCCCCAGGCAGCATGGGATGTTGAGAGTTATAGTCCAGAGTCTCACCCTAGCAAGCTCCACTCTGAGTGCGGTTACACTAAGAAAACGGACACACACACACACAAACAGAGCGAGCATATTTTAAATCATTTTTTTAAAAAGTGACTACATGAAACACGTGGACGTGTGGATTGTTTTAACAGGGAATTAGGTTATTCAGATTGGAAGTAAGGTATTTTACTCTTCCACCAGAGGGTCATTTATTTTAACTCAGATGTCAAATCGATTTATTTGGAATTGTTTTGTCATGTGTGAATGTTTCTGTTGGTGTAAATTGTGTCTGTGGGGCTTGCCACTCACTGGTGTGCCTTCAGTGCACTCCCTCTCCCTCTCCCTCTCCCTTTTTGTCTCTCCCTCCTTCACAAGCCTAGAAGTGCCTATTTAGTCAAAATGCCTGTCAAAATCTAATCAAAATGTTTGGTCAGTTTCAGCCCCAGCTCCCTGTCTCCCTCCTGTGGAAGCCTTGTCAGTTTCAACTCTGGCTGGGTGGCTTCTTCTCCTTCTCTACCCACTAAGTGTGCCTGTTTATCTGTCTGTCTCCCTGCCCATGTATTGGCCGGCAGGAAAAACTGTTTTAATTTTTTTTCCTGTCTACCATTCTGTTCTAGTGATATTTCAGATTGCAAGAAATAAAACAAACAAACAAATAAAAGTATAAAAAACAACATCACAGCAGCAGTGGCTAGTGGTTGTGAGAGGCAGCCAGTGCAAAGAAGGGTGGGCACAGGACAAAGCCTCAAATGCAACAACTCTAAAAGCCCATGTAGCCCCTCAAACAATATACAATGCGGATGCACGCAGAGAGTCCAAAATCGCGTGACTACCATGTGCCTTTAAAACTGAATTCAAAATCCCCGAACTCTCACTTGATTTATTTCAATTGTGTAACCGTACTCTCAGTCCTTAAAGATGAGGCAAGAATAAAGTAGTGCTCGAAGTTTCTTTTTCTCATGGAATAAAGATCAGTTCCTGTTTACTTGCTTTCCCCATCTTGATCCATTCAAATGATTATTTTACGATCTCTAACGGAAGATAATCTAGTTACTACATAATAACTTTTGTTATTGTTGCTTACGCTGCTTGTTCACTTATGCAAGATGCCCAAGGCAGAATGCAAAATTAAAAACACAGAACTTGTTGCAAAAACTCTAAATGCACAAAGATAAAGTTCTGAAAATTGTATCAATAGCACATAAACAACAGGAATCCACGGAAGTGTATACAAATCCTCAAAATTGCCAAGGAACAGAACAGGTCTCATTACAGCACTCTAGTTCTTAAGAAGGTTCCAAAACTAGTTTAAAACATATGGACTTGACTCAGCAAAAGTGAATGTTATTAAGACTGTGCTATAGACTTTTCTGGAAACCTGCCTCTAATTCTTGAGTAAACGTGCACTGTCCCAATCAGGACTTTTCTCTCAAGAGAATGACTGGGCTCATGTGTGGCTCATGTAATACATATTTATACCTTTTCCTATGTAAGACTGAGAACCAACATAGTGTATTGGATAGTTTGTTGGACTAAGATTCAGGGGATGTGGGTTTAAATCCTCACTGGCTAGGGATACTGACGATGGGGTAGCAATAGGAAACCACACCTGGAACATCTGTTATACCTCAAAAACTCTATCACTGGAAGTCATCAGAACCTTGATGACACGTATAAACAACACATCCGATTAGAAACAACAGTAGCACTGGGTTCAAAATGACAATCTTATGAATGGTCACCCTCCGGAATCTTGCCTCCATGCTTGAGCTGACTTCTGGTAGTTTTGCAGACATCTTATTTCCAACTTTGTGACATATGAAGATTTGAGGTGCAAACCTAGATTTTAACCTGGAAGCTATGCCAGCCCCCAGGAAAGTGGGAACGAGAAGTTTTACCTTTGTTCCTTCCTTTCTCTCCTCTCCTGTTCCTCCTACTCAGCTTGACAGAGCACCCTGGAATCTGGGAAACATCGCATGCTATCTCTGTGGTTGCAGACAATGCGGTGGCTGAGATCAGATGATACAAACCACATTTTACAGTCCATCCTCTGCATAAATGAACAATTCTGTGGGGTGCTTGGGATGGGGCCTTAAACTCAGCTTTCTCACTCCTGTTCTCAATCAACTGCTTACTTCAAGACCTCGGCCACACCATCCCTCTGTTGAAGCGTGACCTTCTGTAGTCTGCCGGATTTTGCCATGTGATGGAACAATGCCAGGTACTGTACTGTTTCCAGATTCTGGTTTGGACTATTGCCTCATGTGTGCTACACCGAGCCTCATTGTTCTGGGAAACCTGGGAGCATCTCTCCCCACTTCTCCTGCTGTAATGAGAATCGTGCAGCTAAAGTTTCAATTTTGACCTTTTAAAAAAAGGGGTGTGTGTGCGGAATCCATGTATCTCAAAATCCACATGCTCTGTTTTAACAGTCAACAAAACGTCTTGTTACCCCATTTCCCAATTATGTCAGGCTCAGGGTAAATACATGCACATGTGATTTCAAACTCATCATTTTTTTACTTTGGTGTTCAGGAGAGGTGCTGAAGAGAGAGTGTATTTACTCAGAGAAGCCATGAAAGGTGTTTCGGACCAGGTAGTCAGTGATTCCATTCTCCTACTGCTATGTAACATACAAATAATCTGATATCCAGAGGGTTTATAATCTTTTCTTAACTGGACTTGGGAGCAGAGTCTCACCTTATCTCCCTTTCTGCTACCTGGAAACCCTAATTGGCTTTCCGAGCCTGGATTCCTGATTGACTACATAGACTTTCTGTCTCTGAAAGTCCATAGTGCCTGGATATACTGATGATGACCTCCAACTCTTAGTGGATGCTGGGCCTCTGTCTTTGCTCCCTCTGTTCCTGGTGCTCCTGCCTCATCCCACAGACTCCTCTCTTGTCCACAGGTTTCCCTTACTTTGCTTCTGCATCCTTTCACATCCTCCTTGGTGACCACTCCCACCCTCACTGCCCTTGCAGTGAGCATCGGATGGCAGAGTGAACTTTTTGGAAGGTGCCAGCTCAGAATACCCTACTTTCTTGGCAGAGACATCTGTGTTTCCATGTTCCAAGCATCTAGAAAGCCTGTGCCTCTGTTCTCTGAAGAACAGAGAAAGAATGATGGTGTCTGTATTGAGAATTTGCCAATGGTATGAGAGGGAGTCTGTTGTCTGTTTCCTACAAGAGCTTATTTCAAGGATTGGGAGCTCAGCACATCCTTTTAACTCTGCCCTAGAATATGCATATAGACAGATACTTTAAAATGTATTTTAAAAAAAAGTGGAGGGCAAACAGTTATAGTTTAAAAATAGGTAAATAAAGAGAGGGGTAAACAGCAGCTAATTTTGTGTACCAGCATGCAAAGACTTGGGGTGACTGTACTAGAAAAGGACCTCAGGGAGGTTGGGTGTCCTGTGCAAAGATACAGGGTTGATTTGTACTAAAAGGCTGCTCCTGCAGGACTGAGATGGTGACCACACCAGCTGACATAGCACCCAAGTACTTCTTGCAAGGCCTCATACTACCATCTACAGGCACTTCTCCTGTATTGACGCTTGAGAAGCAGAAGGAATCATATGGAAACAGAAAATGGAAAGCCATGTTTCTCTTATTCGAATATTTATCACCATAAACCCAAGTATATGTGCTTAACTCAACTTTACCCCGAAAACTGATTTAGGGCTGTCTATACTTTGTATAAATAAGAAATATGGAAAAAAAATTAAAACCACATTGAAGGGATATATTGCAGAAAACATAGAGCAATTAGCTATGTTAAAATCAGATATTAAACATCAAAAGCCTGTTGGAATAAAAATATTTTCATTCACTGCCAAAAAGAGAGGAGAGAGGGGGCCAACCCAGCCTTGTGGGAGAGGGTGTTCCATAATCTGGGGGAAACCACTGAGAAGGCCCATTTTTGGGTCTCTTCCCCAGATAATCTTAAGACCCAAGGAAGGTTGTTTGGGGAAGCATATTCCAACAGATAGCCTAGACCCAAACGATACAGGGCTTTACAGGTCTTAACCAGCAGTGGTAGCCAGTGAAATGGGCTAGTAGCTAGTGAAGCTGCTGTAATAGAGGAGTTATATACTCCTTGTAATCAGCCCTGGTAAGTAGTTTTGCTGCAGCATTTTGAACCAGCTGAAGTTTCTGAACCATCTTCAGAGGCAGCCCTATGTAGAGAATGTCGCAATAATCCAAACAGAATGTAACCAAGGCATGTGCCACTTGTAGCCAAATTGGACATTTCAAGAAACAGGTGCAGCTGGCGCACTAGTAGCAAATGCACTTCTGGGCTTCCAGGTTGATCTTGTGTTCTTCTTCTTTTTTTTACAAAGAGCAGTCCTCTTTATCACCTTGATAAAGTCCATGCCCAATTTAAAGACACCCCCCCCCCAAAAAGTGATATTTCTTTCTTTATTTGTATCTCAGAATTATGTAATTTAAAATTATGGACATATATGAAATATAGATAAAATTAAAAACAAATTTAAATGTTAAGATAATTAAACTATTGTTAACCAAAAGTGCGCTACTTCAATAGCATTATCTCAGCCATTTGTAGGTTCTTGACGGGGCTGGACTCGATCTATAGCAGCGGTCCCCAACCTTTTTGGGACCACGGACCAGTTGAGGGGTGCGGGCTCCATGCGCAGGGGCACCCCCGTGCTCGCGGGTGGGCGGGTTGCGCTTGCGTGCATGCGCGACCCGCCCACCTGCGAGTGCAACACGCCCACCCGCAAGCACAACACTCCCACCGTGTGTGCATGTGGGGGGGGGGGGGACGGAGATCCGTATCTGCGGCCCAGTTCCAGGAAGTCCACAGACCGGCACCGGGCTGCGGACCAGGGGTTGGGGACCCCTGATCTATAGAATCCTTTCCAACTCTGCGGTTCTAAGATTATATCAGCCCTTTAATATCTTCTCTTGTATATGTATGGTGGGCATAAATTGTATGCACATAAGTGCTGCACTAGTTACATTTCTCCAGTGTCACAGAAAATGTGTCCTGTAGCCCCATTTTACTTGATTTTTCTTTGACATTCTTTCTTTGCTTCAAAGTCTATTAAGTGACATCCAGATGGTCCAGCTAGAGTCTTGTCCTGGTGGGAGACTCTCTTCAGCATTCGCCCATTTGGCAAAGTGTGTTGTTTTTCTTCTCTGTAGGTTTATCTAGAAAAGATGATCAAGGGCGTTGATGTTGTCCTTCATCCAGTTAGCAGCACCAGACAAACTCAATGGTGAGCACAGGCAAGAAGCACTGTAAGGAACTTTTAAATCATAAAATATCAATTCCAGGTTTGCATGTGTGAATAGAGAGGCTGAAAGACAGTGTGGTGCTGTGGGTAATAGGTCAGATTAAGACTCAGGAGACTTGGGTTCAAATCCCACTGGGGGGTGGCAATGGTGAACCATTCTTCGAACATTTCACATACCTTATTAGGATGCTCACAGAATGGGAGAGACTTGGCACATCAGCCTATAAACTGGTATAAGCAGTTTTATGCAAACTTTGTGGGAACAGATAAGCAGCCAACCTAACTTTGTGTTTTCTCCCATCTTGGATCATTGTTTATTTAGTAATATATTGTCATGATTTTAAATTGTTAAATTGTTACATCATATGTTGTTACCCGCCCAGAGTAGTCTATATGACTAGATGGGCAGGCTATAAATGTAATAAATAAATAAAAAAAATAACTGCATCATCCATGGATTAAGCCCCTTCAACTGCAGTTTTTCTGTTCTTTGCACCTTTCTCCTCATTCCCTCCTATCATCTTTCCAGTTTTCTCCCTTTTTTGCCTCATTTCATTGATTCTGTCAAATCCCCAATTTCCCCGCAGAGTCCAGAGAGGCGAGAAAGTCTACGAGGCCAACGAGCATCCTGGGGCTTGTAGTCCTTTCCTTCGGAGCTACGCATACAACCATCGCGAAGCAGAACTTCAACTCCCACAATGCTTCACGGATCCCCACACAGCCGTCGCCGCGTTGCCCTCCGGGAGCTGTAGTCCCAGCCGGCCCTTCGGATCCGGCCGTTGAAGGAGCCCAAGGGGCGCGGCGGGACTACGTTTCCCGTCGTTCCTCGGGCCTGCGCAAACAACGGAACAGGCGGCCGTGTGTGTGTGTCTATATGTGTGTGAGAGGCGGTCGGTTCTCTTCCCGCGGCCGGCCGGACTGCGGCACGGTTCCTGGGGTCCTTTCCCTCCCCCGACAGCCCAGGACGAGCCGTGGGGGCCGGCGCCATGGGCGGGGAGGAGGAAATCGTACGCATTGCCAAGCGCCTCGACAAGATGGTCGCCAAGAAAAGCGCGGTGAGTGAGGGACTGGCTCCGCCGCGAGACTGACGGGCAGCGACCGACCGACGGAGGGACGGCCGGCCGGCCCGGTTCCCTTCATTTTGCCGCCCCTTTCGGGGGGGGGACAGGCGGGTAGGCAGGCGCCGAGTCTTCCCGAAGGCCGCCCGCCGTCTTCAACGCCCTCACAGAGAGGAGGCCGCCGCTCATCTCCTCAGAGTTTCTTTTTGTTTTTTTTCCGTCGTGAGGGAAGGCAGTCGCCAACGCTCCCCGGCTCCCCACTTCGTCTTTTCCCCTCGTTGCCTTGACAACAACGCTCCTGCGTCCCGAGAGACTGGCCCCGCCCCCAGCAGCACGGTCCCAACGGCTTTTTCTCTCGTCGCCCCGCCCCCGTCACTTAAAAAAACCACACCAATAAGCCCCGCCCCCGCGCGAGGGCAAGCGCCGCCCACATTCTCCCAAGCTGGCTCGTCCCACCCTCTAGCCTTCATTCTCCTTCCCAGCTCCGCCCCCACCCGTTCTCGCCCGCAGTTCGCCCCGCCCCTTCGCCCCGCCCCTTCTCGCATTCAGCCACGCCTCTTATCTTCCGTTTAGTCGGGGACGTCCTGCCTTTTCGGTCCTGATGAGGGTTAAATTTTGCGAATGTTGGTTTCGTTTCCCATTTAGGTTCAGAGAATGACTGCTCGACAGCGGTGGTCCAGGGGAGCTCTTCCTTAAAAGGAAGAATGAATGAGGGGTCGTGCAGCTTAAAATTGGGTTTGAGGATGTGCAGGGTATTTGTGTATTTTTTGGTTCTGATCTATGGCCTGGAATCGTTGATGTTGACACAGATTATTATATGAAAAAAAAAAAGTTAGAAAAATTTGCAGCGTGGCTTTACCGGAGGATGCTAAGAATCTAATGGGTTAAGAGGATGACCCACAAAGAAATAGTAAAACGAATGAACGAGGACTAAGAAATCGTGAAATCCTAAAATGCCGTGGTCGTATGATGAGAAATGAAAAGTTCCAATTGTTACAGTGGATTATTCAAGGTAAAATAAAAGCAGCGCAGGAACGAAAGTTGTCTGAAGAACCTTGAAGACTCATTTCTGCAACTTCATCTTTTAGAACTGCCCTCCCCAGGAAGAGTCATGTTGCCGTCCGACGTCTGGTAGCAGAGGAACAGGAACAAGAAGAAAGGGAGTTCCGTAGGCCAAAGTAAATGTGCTGATATTCTCAGCATTATCTGTGCTGGTTAAGCATATAATTTCTCCAGCTTAAAAAAGCCTTTATCTTTTGGAATGTCTTCGATCTTTTAGTATAATACAATGGCCAAAGGATAAAGCAAATGTCTAAGTGATCCACATAATTATTATCCTGCTGTTTAAAGAGATGGTTAAAAACTCCAGTGAAATCAGAAATGCTAGTTTGAAAGGATTTGTATTTCCTGACTTTCAGAAAGATGAAAAGGAACAGCTTTAATGAGAACAAATAGTGTCTTCTAGATACTATCGCTCCTGGCTTTTTTCATATCAATCTCATGGCCTGTGCAATTCTGGATTGTTCTGGGGATTAAATCATTTTCAGAGGTGAAACAGAAACAGGCTCGTTTTATAAATAATGGAAGATTGAAAGGGAGAGGGGCCAGTTTAAGCCTCCTCCTCCCTCTGTGGTTACTCATACTGTAGAGGCTTTGTTGTTTTAAAAACCCAGAGTATTTACTGATTGAACCCAGCAAGAGAGCCCTTATCTTATGAAATGGGTAGGGAAGCTGCCCTGGAGTTGAGACACATTCCAGACCATTTACTTGGCTAGCCCTCGCATTCCTTTATCAGACCTTGACAGGCAAAAAGAGTGGGAAGAGACAGATGGAAGGGGGCCAGGTGAAACCGGTTGACTGAAAATCCTTTGCAACCTACAGATTTATTTAACTAACTACCTGGATTTGGTGCTTTCTAAAAGATTTTTTAAAAGTTCATTTGATCTATTTTGTGTGCTGCCGAACACACACTTCTTTCACTTCTGTACTTTATGGTGGGTACAGTCTCCCACTTAAAAGAGCGGTTGGCAACTCTCTGTATCCAGATTGGTGCAGAAGCCTTGTGTTTTGGAAACTCCAGTGTGTTTTGGTGGTGATTGTGCCACTGGCACAACCTTCTTTTAAGCCATATGTTTTTGTTGACTGCTGTTTATTCTGTTTGAAATCAAAAAACAAACAAACATTGGCATGATTGGTCAAGAACACTTGCATATTATAATGTGACTGGTAGTTCTTCCTTCCCCTGTATGAAAGGTACATTCACATGTATATACAGTATATATATTGCTTGAATGCTGCAAGGTGAAAATTGTTCAGTGGTGGGAAAAGAATAAAGTTGTCTTGATTTGAGAAACATTGCACAATGTACCACAACAGTTATTTGCAGCAAGAATTGTGAGTTTAACCAGGCGTGTTTGTGTTCCTCAAACAACATTTTCTTCGCTTGGCTTGATTTTGAATTAATAATTCGCTAGACATGTTCTCAGTTGCTTTTATGAAGCAAATTGGACTCATGTTGATCGTTAGGTAGTGTTAACATGTAGCATTTCTTTACTCTTCCAGGAAGGAGCAATAGATTTACTGAAAGAGCTGAAAAGTATGCCAATAACTCTGGATTTACTGCAGGTAAATTGCGTTGGTGGATACTCCCTGTGTTTTACCCTGCTACCAGCCTCTTGCTTCTCCTTCTGCATCTGTTTATCTAATGCAATGTGCAATATTTTTTTTGGTTCTGTACAGATAAGTAATAGAATAATAATTAGAAATGGTCATGAACAGCCGGTTCATTGGTTTGTACTGGTTCATCCTTTGGACAAGCAGGTGTTTGGTGGTACCCAGCCCTGCCTCCTCTGGCAGGTGCCCACTCAGAAGCAGTGCCCTGGCATCTCTGCCCCGCTTTCTCCGGGCACTGTCTTTGAGTGGGCACCCACCAGAGGAGGTGGGGCTGTGAAGCGCTGAACATCTGTTTGTTCAAAGAATGAACCAGTGGTTTGTGCCCATCTCTAGAACCTGAAACAGAGTTTCTGAGTGTAATAATTTTAAGCAAGGTAAGGATGGCCAGGAAGCATGGAGGGATGGAAAAGCTGTGAGCCATGGGCAGGCAGGAAGAAAAACACAGCCTTCACCTAATCACTTAATGCTCCTTGTGCAGTCCCGTTTCAGTTTCTGGGTCTTCAGCGACATATCTACTTTGATCATCTCTACTGCAATGGCATTTGTGCTGCCTTGAGGACTAAAGAACTGGTTATCATTAACACTAATATTTTCAAAATGTGGTTGGCACAGTCTCTTCAGCTCATTGAAATCTGCCAGAAATGCAGATGCAGAATTTTCAGATATTTTGAAGCCATTTGGGTAAAATTATTTTCCTTTTGGGGAAAACCCGTAGAGATGAAGAATTTTTTAAAGAAAAAATTAAAATGCTTATTTTCACATCTGAACTAAACATATTTCACTGTCTTAAAAAAACTAAAACAGTTCATTTCTAACTTAGAATGCAAGATTGTTCTAGTTATAGTACTGGAATTGGCAATGTACTGTGCACTATGGAGAGAAGTTACAAACTGCTGTACCCTCCATATCCTGAGCACATATATCGTCGTTTTTGCCATCCGAGACGTAGAAAACAGAAATTAAAACAGAGTGTATTATTTAGATGCAAACAGTCTTGCTTCTGCAGGGCTGTCTCTACTAAATGAGAAAAAAGTAAATCAGAAGAAACAGCCTGCCAGCAGTGAAACCCATGTTCCTCTCATGCAGATGGCAGCACTCACTAGTTGCAGAAATACATTTCGGATGGGAGCGTCAGTATATGTCTGTAGCATAATGCAATTATCCTTGTCTATTTCTGTAGATTGTTTTGCATGCTAATCTTCATACTCTGCAGTTCCTGGCAGTCTGAGTGAGTGAAACCTTACCTTGAAAGGTGTTTCACTATTTTAGCAGACCTTTTTTGATGTTCCCCCATAGTTTAAGAAAGCCTTATGATGCTACTAAGGAAGTACCCCTGAATTTTCATCATCATCGTCATCGTCATCTTAGAACTGCCAAGTTGGAAGGGACCAATTTTCCTAGTTTTCTCCCAGACTTTCAGGACTCTAGCCAGAAGGATGTGTTTCAAGAGTGTAACCAAGGTGCATGAATCATGATTCATTCAGATAATGTTATGGATGCCAGATTAAGAAGTTGTTGGGAGAAGCGTATCATCTTATTCTTGTAAACCAGCATCAGCATTCTTCTTGCTCCTCTTCCCTGGATTCAGGGTAACTGCAAGGAGCACGCTGATACCCAGAACCTGGGACAGTGTTTACTTGTTAGTCCTTATTTTTAAAAGTAACTCTTTGACATTACTTGTAACTTCCTATTTTGAGAGTAGTACCTCAGTAATGTGTTACATTTCTAAGGTGTTACTAACACGTTACTTTTTAGTTACTTAAAAAAAAGAAAGAAAATATGATTAAATATAAAAAGCAAAGTAAATCCAAAAATGGTCTGAACCCTGTCAAAATGAGTCCTTGGCCATTCCTGTTTAGAATCAATGAAAAACAGTATGGCTGGAATCCTATTGGTAGTTTATGTATGTGTAAGTGAAATTGCATTAGTTGTGGTGGCAAACTGTTGCTGATTAATGAGATGCAATCCATGTTCCTGGGTACGTGACTATTGCATGATTGGGCACCTGGCCAAGAATGCAACCAGCCCCTGGCTAATTAGTGCAGTTCACCCCAGTGACTTATTCAATTTCACTTATGCACTCAAAAACTAGTACTAAGATTCTAGTACATATGTTACACCACAAAATAATGAGATTACTAGTTGTTTCAACATTTTGGGGGGAAAAATAATATTCTTGCTTCTCGTTACCCCTAAAAGAAGCACATTGCAAGAAATGTAATTACTTGTAATGCATTATTTTCAAGCATTGGGAACAGTTGCTTGTTTGCAAAGTCAGGCCCTTGCCATCTCCTGTGAAATAAACATGCGTAGCAGACCCAGGTTGTTAAAAGGACGGTGCTCAGTGTAATCTGGCACATTGCTTCCCTGAGTGGCCATTCTGACATCTTTTACAAAATCTACCAGGAAGTCCTGATGGTGAGCAATGCGCTCTAGCCCCAGCTGCCCCTGAGAATCCTGTGCCCAGAGGTTTATGTTCTGTCTGTTGAGAGTAGCAGGCATAGAGAGATTTCTCTCCTCTACCAATGCTTCTCTTTTAGCAGTCATCACAGTATCCTGTGATTGTGAATTCTTTAACTGAGCTTTAAGTTTCGTCAGGAAGTGTTTGTTTGTTTTGTCTTGACCGTGCCGCTAATCAGTTCACTTGCATGCTTCCCTAGCTCTAATGTTTTTTGGAGAGTTACAGCCCATTCAGTGCCCTGTCTCCAGTTGGGTAAGTCCTTGATGTCTCCAGGGCAGAGCAAAACAGAACCAAGGTCCTACACAGAATGGGCAGAATCCTTTCTGGCGTGAATAAGAAAAGGGTTATAAAGAACTGAAATGAAAAAAGTGCTGTTTCACTGAACGAAGCAAGCACAAACTGTTACATAGCCTGAGATTTGGCCTTTGTCTTTAGCTACTGCTTCCTTTTTGTGAGAACCTTTAATCTAACCGGCCTTAGTCTGATGAATTGGTCACTCCTTCCTTATTGGCTTGCAGTCTACCCGGATTGGGATGTCTGTGAATGCGCTTCGGAAGCAAGCCACGGATGAAGAAGTGATCACACTGGCCAAATCACTGATCAAGGCCTGGAAGAAACTTCTAGGTAAGGAGAAAAATATGTTTGGATAGTTTCACTTGAATATAAGATGGGTGCGGCTGATTTAGATGAATGATCCATCTAGCCAGTTGCTCATGCAGAGTTAGTCCACAAGCAGGGCAAAAAACCCCAGAATCATTCCCCTCCTTCTCAGAGTGTCTGTTACCTTACAGTCCTTTTGTTGATCATTTGAGTCAAAACTTGCAGTCCCCACAATTCAGTAAACAGAAGATGAATCTCCTGGTTGCCTTTTAAAAAGTGGTTCTTTTGTAGAACATTCATTACGTAGGAAGTTGGACTATAATGTTAGTACTAAAAAATCTGCTTGCTCTTATTCCTCTTAACGAGCAGATATTAGTATCTACCCAAAAAGATAACTTCAGGCAATGCTCGGGGAACCATCAGAGTGATGAGAACAAAATCCTTTTTCTAGCATTTGGGGCGGACCCTTTATTGCTGGGAGAGGCATCTTCTTCTTTTAACTTTTGGTAGTGTTGCTCTTCAAGGCTTTATAAGCCACTGTGATCAGCAGGATTATCAGAGAAATGAATGCCGTGGTGCAGGAGGCTGGAATGATGTATTTTGCCATCATGCTGAACAGTGTCTCTGCTTTTGCCCTAGAGCTTGTACACTGGGCTGCCCATATGGATAATTTAAGAATGATCAAGCAGTCAGACGCTTTTAGACATCTGCTGGGTACAGAGAGACAATCTCGGTCCGGATGGCAATTAATTCTGTTGTTGCTTCTTCTCTTCCCTGTGGCTCTTTTACGATGTTCAGATGCCTCCGAGGATAAAAGCGACGAGAGGAAGAAGAACTTGCCAGCTTCCTCAAAGGAGAGTGGCAACCCAAGAGACCAAAGGTAATGCTTCCCTTTAGCCAGAAATGGTGTTGCTGTATTTGGTCCTCTCTCACCCCCATCTTGGCACCACAATTAATTTCAAGTGTTAAAATGGAATGGGATAATTTTGTCTTTATATTGACAAATGAAGGCTGCCTAGAGGGGAGAGTGCTACAGGGAGATCAACCAGGGTGGTGACTTTTTTTTAAAGTCTACAGTTGTAAATGAAAAACAAAATAAATGTCTACAAAACACAGCAGAGCTTCTGAGATTATTTTGATTGTTTATGATTTGGTTCATCTTCATTTCTTCTTAATTCAAACCTCATGTGTTATTAATAAAAACATTCCTTCTGATTTTGTTGATTTACTTTGTGGTTCTTTTCCACACTTGTTAACCCACTCTTCCTTCTGTCCCGCATGTGCCATGCAGACACACACTCATACACACGGTTTCTTCCTTAACCGTTGAGTTTAGGAAAGCTCTTTCCTGAGTAGAAACAACAGGCCATGCAGCAATCCTGCAACCTTTCCAATCCAAGCTAAGCTGACAGCAGTCCCGTTCCAAATTGCAGTGCACTCAGCAGCATGGAGTTGACTAGCACAGGGCAGATTTCAAAAGCCTGTCACGCATCAGACTTGTACAAATTTTCATGAGTCCACAGCCCAGCTGGCACATGGATTTTCATTTCTAGGAGAATGTTCATACTGGTTTAGTCTCTCTGAGATTAGAAAGAACTGTGCTGGATCCGACCAAAGGCCTATCTAGAACAGCATTCTGTTCACACTGCAGCTGACCACTTGACTATGGGAAACTCACTAGCAGAACATGAGTGCAACTGCATCTCCTGTATTGTATTCCCCAGAAACTGCTAGAGCTGATATATAGCCATCTTGAATAATAGTCAAGGGACGTGGTGGCGCTGTGGGTTAAACCGCAGAAACCTCTGTGCTGCAGTGTCAGAAGACCAGCAGCCGTAAGATCAAATCCACGCGACGGAGTGAGCTCCCGTCGCTTGTCCCACCTCCTGCCAACCTAGCCGTTCGAAAGCATGCAAATGAAAGTAGATAAATAGGTACCACCTCGGTGGGAAGGTAACGGCGTTCCGTGTCTAGTTGCGCTGGCCACGTGACCATGGAAACAGTCTTCGGACAAAACACTGGCTCTACAGCTTGGAAACGGGGATGAGCACCGCGCCCTAGAGTTGGACACGACTGGACTAAATGTCAAGGGGAACCTTTACCTTTACCTGAATAATAGTCAGTGGCCAAAATCTTGTTGTGTAGTGTAGTAAATTGCACTCAGATAGGCCCATTGAATCAATGGGTATTTCATGAGTCAACTCCTGTGTAAGCACTATGGTTTCAAATGCTAAAGTCACAACAAGAGTTGTGACTTTAGCATTTGAACCAATGGAACATTCTGAACCAATGGAACTAAAGGAGCTGACTTGCCAAATTCCTTCTGATACAATGAGCCTTCCTTAGTTGTGACTTACTACGCTAAGCCACAGGATTTCCGCCATTATTTCCTTTAAAAATACTAGAAGAGACCAATTTGAATCAGTGGAACTTATGGAGGAGTTGACTTACTAAATTCTCACTGATTGAAAGGGCCTACTCTAGTGCAATGTACTGTGCTAACAGCATTTTGGCTATTGATGGTCCTAGCCCCCATGAGAGAAAGGGCATTTCTATAAATATGTAATAATGCTGGTAAAAAGTGTTCCTTGGGTAAAAACACAAGGTCACATAACTAGCCAGCTGTTCCTTAAAATGCGGTCCCACAGTGACCAACCACTTAGGAGCTGGTTGTCTGAAGCTTTCAGATGTACCACATTTTTGTAACTATTTAACAATCTGGAGAAGCTGACTTTGCAATGAAATCCAGATGTTGCAGATGGCCAGTGCTCCACATGGTTAGGCTAACTGCTATGTCCATTGTCAATTATGTTACTTTTTCTGTGCAGTTTGGGGTTATATGTTTTCTCCTAAATTCAGTTCCTTTGTTAGGTGCTTCCCATGAACATATCTGGGTTTGGCCTTTTATTTTGCAGTGCTTTTGTAAAGAGTTTTTGTCTCCAACAGACAGAATCTTGATTGTGTTTAATGGCAGGAACAAGATCATAGCTGCTGAGATTTTAATTCCTTTGTTCCATATCTCAGTCTGTAAATTGGAGAGGTAAGAATTAGAGATGGGCGCAAACCAGTTTGTCGTGGTTCGTAAAGGTGGCAGCACAGGTGGTGTTGCTCCCCTCCCCCTCCTCCTCTGGCTCAATCAGCCCCTCACCAGGCCCAGCGTGCTAGCTTCCAGCATCATCTCAACTGATCTTCCAGTCCTGGCAGCAGCTCAGGCTTCTCTGCCCCGCCCACTTGGCTGATCTGCCACTCAGACCAAAGGGGCGGGGCAGAGAAGTCTGGGCTCTTGCTCCTGACTGGGAGATTAGTTAAGCAGGTGGGAAAAGCAAGCAAGCTGGGCCTGGCGAGTGGCTGATGGGTTGAGGAGGCTGGGGGGGGGGGAGCATCAACATCTATGCTGTTCCCTTTACAGACTGGCATGAACTGGGACGAACCAGTTTGTGCCCTTCTCTAGCAGGAATCTGTCCGGGACTGGAATTCTGTTGATGTAACTATGCCTGTGGAAAACTGATGTCGTTACCAGCAGGGAGTGATCTTTCAGAAATTAAACACTTCCTACTTCTGCAGCCCCCATGTCTCCTCTATAATCCCTTTCATCAGGTGGGAACCATGGGATGGGAGGAGGAAGACTTTAATTACTGGAAGTTGCAACTGGGGATAATATCCTGGCGCTGGTGATTTTTGATCATTACTCCCTCCTTCTATCATGCAGCTTCCACATGAGAAGAGGGATTGCACAAACTGAGTGACAGAAGTTGAGTGTTTTTAATTACTGAAAATTGCTGCCTGCTAATGATGTCATCAGCCTTCTGCAGGTATCGTTATGCCAACAGGATTTCAGCCACTACACTAGGCCGTTAGCCCTGCTTCACACAGGTAAATGATAGTCATAAGAAACATGGCTTGGGTTTGGCCAACCTTTTCATCGGTAACCTTGCGTTTTTGTGGTTTGTGTTCATAAGTAGGGAAGTGGCTCGGCTATAGATTTGCTTCACCCAACTGGTTTGCCACATGATGCTCCTTCCCTGGTGATGTATAAAGTAACAGCAACCCTAGTCTTTTCACATTATCAGTGGGGCCTTTCGTCTTACTCAATTAATGCATGACTTGAGTGGACTAAGGAAAGCCATGAGCTTTCTTAAGCCAAACTGTAGCTGTTTGGTTGAGACTGTTCTCATTCCCATAAGTGAACTGTGAAAGGAAATGAATAATACTTCACTGTGCTTTGAACTGTCGAATTTTCTGATCCGTTCAGGAAAAAAAATATCCCCTGCTAGTACTGGCTGTGAGAGAGCCCCGAGGTTAACAGCTTCAGCTGAGCTTTGTGGCAGGGCCAGCCATCTGCCATCCACCTACACAAACAGAGAGTAAACATGCACTGGGGCTTGTTAGAGCAGCCAGTCCTGGATTACTCAAGCCGGTGAGTTATCCCACATATTTCAGGGAAAGACTGCAAGTAAACACTCAGGGTGGCAGAAATACAACCATAACTTAAAATGGCGGTGGAGCCAAACCTCCCCATTGAGTCTGTAGAGCCAGAAGGCAGGAGTGCAATTCCCCACTTGCGTCTCCCAGGAGAAAAGCCACTTTCGGGAGAGTGCCACCAGAAGCCTTGGGTGCCCGAAGAAGAGACAGGAAGGTCAGTTCTGAGCAATTTATACCTCAGAAACCCTGGCAAAGGTGGTCATAAGTCAGAACTGACTTGATGGCACATCATTGTCATGATATGACCCTTGATAGGGCCATCTATGGTCTCCTGAGCAGCACAAACTCCTTGAACATTCTGAACCATAAAAAGCTTTTCTGAACTTGCCAGCTGAAATATGCGCTTCCTGCAACTTCAGGCCCGTGAGCGGTTGGGCTGGGACACAAGGGGAAGGGCCCCAGCAGAGTATGACCTCTTGGTAAGGTGCCTCGGCCCTAATCTGCTAATGCCTTCTGCGTGACGCAAGGGTGCTCCGTAGCAGAGAGTGAAAAGCTCTGATCATGGCTTACCAGTTGGAAACCTTTGGATCTAACAGCTGTGCTCTTCAATAAAATGTAGAGTCTAGATTCTCAGATCTAGCAGGCAGATCTCAAATACTTACTCTTCTGTCCAGCCATGCTGGTTGGCCAACATATATCTCCAGCATCCCTTATATAATTGCTATATGCATTCTGTCACTTTAGTTCAAGGCAGGCTTTGCATGGCGTGCAGGATGCATGCAGTTCTCCAATTTTTATTTTTATTTTTGGCAGCCCTCCATGGATTTCCCCCTCAAAACTCACAGAATAGTTTATCACTGAAAAATTGGTAATGCGACTCCCAACTCGTTTTCCATCTTGTTTTGCAGTTATTTTATGCTTATATCACCTTGCTTACACTTATTTAATGGATATCTATTATTTCAGAAGTAACTTTAATGTAAAACTAATTCTTTTTAATCTCTCTCTCTCTCTCTCTCTCTCTTAATTGAACTGATTTGGGAAGTTTCCAGTCACATCTAGTACTTCCTGGTTTCTTTTTTTTTTTTTGAATTTTTTTCTCCTTTATTTTAAATTTAAACAAAAACATATAACATACAAACTAAAATACAATTTAACTGTGTTCCCCACCACCATCTGGTTTCTGATAACAAATTAACCTCGAAGGACTCTGTGTGACTTGAAACCCTCCTGAAGCAACCAGGTCAGTTATGAAACAATTTTTAAAAAAGAAATATTCCTGCTGAAAACAATACCAAACCACTAAATAAGCACAGAAAACATACAAGGAAAGTATAAAATAGGTGGAATCTGACTTTCAGCTGACCAAGAGCAACTGCTCCTGTTTTGACTGAAATATGAGATTAGTTTTTACGTTCCTGGACCATTAAAAACCTGTTATGAGATTTGTCAAAATGTCTGTTTTCCAGTACTACGGAATGTTTGTCCCTCTACATCAGTGACTCCCAAACTTGTGTCCCCAGATGTTCTTGGACTATAATTCCCAGAGGCTCTGGCCAGCACAGCGAGTGGCGAAAGCTTCTGGGTGTTCTAGTCCCAGAAGATCTGGCCACCCAAGATTGGGAAGCCCTGTTCTAGATGCTGTTAGTGTGCCATTGCTGTCAGTGCCCTCCAGCCAAACCAGTGGTTGGAGCAGATGTTGTCCAGCAGCATCGGAAGGGCTTCACATTCCCCGTGGCAATGTTGAGATTAAATCAGTTCAGACTGAAAGGTGTTTTGTAAGGCAAGGGGGGCTTGGTGCAGTCCAGTAGGGGAGTTAGCATTTACTGTTGCAGGGTGGACAAAATAGGGCATGGTTTACTGGGAAATTGTCCTGCCTAAGAACCTTAGAGATGAACTTGTTTTAATGAGCTTTCACAGAATTCAGTCTTAGTAAAATACATTCCGAAACAAACCTTAGTGACCAGATAGATTAGTGTCACCAGGTTACTTGGACGGAAGGAACATTCCATGAAGTGATTGATCTGGTATACTTTAGTAGTTGATCTGTGAGGCGTGGTTTCATTTTTGCTTTATTTTTCTCTGGGTAAAATTATTTGGTGGGGGGCTGAGATGAGACCCTCTTGTAGGACATATCAGAGAAAACAACAACAACAAAACGAGACAAAAATATTGTGGCACATTAAAGACTAATTGCTATATTTTAATGTGAGCTTTCTTGGGTCAAATCCACTTCCTCGGACATAAGATTGAGACTATAGGACTGCCATATTTATATGCAGCCCCATGACCAAGCGGGGATATATATAATAGATAATGTGACAATGGTTCGTTAGTAAACGAATAGGGCTATCAGGCTGTGAATAATTTCAGTTATGGGTCTCCGAAGTAACAATAGCATAGTTGACACAGGTGGCAAACGATGTGAATCAACGTAGGATTTCATAATTAGTAATGACTTAAGAACCTTGATTGATGTTCAGTCCTTTTAAGTGGATTTCCAGCTTAGGTCATTCAAAGAGTGGATAATGCTGAAATTTCTGAAAGCATTTAACACCCAAATCTCATGGCAGGGCACACCTTTCCTCTTGCTTGGATCATGGGCTGCCTGTCGGTCTGCCTAAAATGTTCTTGTTAGGATTACAAAATAATGTACGTATCTGATATTGCTGCCTTCTTTTACACCCAGAATTGGGAACCATATACATAAAACAAAATTCAGCCGTAAAGGTTTAGCGCTAATAGTAAAATGAGAGAAGTCGAACTCCAGAATAACGTTGATCTCTGTTCCTTTCTATAATCATCTTTTTTGTACATTCATGAATACAGTTGAGACACTGGTGAAATTATTATCCTGTTAGAAACTCAGCTCATTATTTAGACACTTCGAAGGACTCTACAGCGTGGTGGGTTTTATCTTGGTTTCGTGGGGTGCTATTTCTACTGATCATTTCATTGCTTGCGTTCTATATTTTAACATACTGCACAATGGTTATTTGATGGTCTGAAAATATAGTCAGTCAATTACCGTGTTTCCCCGAAAATAAGACAGGGTCTTATATTAATTTTTGCTCCAAAAAACGCAGTAGGGCTTATTTTCAGGGGATGTTTTATATTTTTCCATGTACGACAATCTACATTTATTCAAATACAGTCATGTCATCTTCTGGTTGGTGCACAAGGGTGGAGGGCAGGGTTTCACTTAACTAGGGCTTATTTTTGGGGTAGGGCTTATATTACGAGCATCCTGGAAAAATCATACTAGGGCTTATTTTCAGGTTAGGTCTTATTTTCGGGGAAACAGGGTAAGTTCATTTTTGATTCAGGGTATCTTACAGCTAACTCTGGCCCACTCTTGGGATTGCATGTGGAGCAACCTTAGATGGGCCTTTTGTTCTGATCCAGCAGGACTGTGATGCTCATCATCCCAAATGAGTCTTCTATTAAAACAAGGGATTTGATAGGAGGCTTTTAGTTGAATTTGACAATGGCGTCCTGCCATCCAACAGGAATTGATCCAGCAAAATTCACACCAGGCTTACAGATTAAGAGAGTACATGGATCATAACTTGGAAATGCCGTTTTGAGCTCACAATATGCCAGCATGCGTATGCTACGGTGGGTAACATAATTAAAAGACAATATTTAAAGCTAAGAACAATGAGTATACAATTTTTTTTTTTAAAAAAATGCTACTCTGAGAAATGGAAAACACAAAAATGGAAAACACAAGTAGTACTAAAATCACACACAGGTAGCTAGTTACTAAGGGAAGGCTTGCCTAAAGAGAAAGGTCTTTGCCTGCTTGTGGAAGGATAGCAAAGATGGGGCAAACGTGACCTCCGGTGGCCGGGAGTTCCAAGGTTTTTGGCCACCAGATCGTGAAAGAAGCGGAATAATGTCACCTTGTTCCAATCCCTTTATGTTTATGGGGTTCTTTTGGGGTTTTGAAAAATTTCGAAGCACAGGGTTTTTACAAAGCTTATTGGATTATTTTGTGATTCCATGATTCTGTGAATTGGTTTTGGGAGCTTAGATTCTTTTTCAAAGTTTACCCAGTTTTACATTCTCTTGCGCTCAACATGGCTTGATCTCCATCATGTGGACCGAGAAATTCTAACCCGCTTAGTGTCTCTTTTAGCTCCACCAAAAGACAGGATCCTCCGAAAACCCCCACTACTCCAAAAATCACCACCTTTCCACCGATGCCTGTCACATGTGACACTGTGCGTACCAAGTGCCGAGAAATGTTGACCTCTGCTCTACAGACGGACGGTAAGGAAAAATGGTTGGCTGTTGCCCTTTCTTTCCATATGTATTTTCTTTCTTTACCTTCCTGAATCTTTGCATTATAAAAGGTCTTGTGTTGGTTGGTTTTAAAAAATGCTTCTGTGAAACTGTGAGCTTTCTCAGACTGGTGTCCTATTCTGTGCTCATCCCGGTCCCACTGTGGCATTTTCTACCCATTTCCCACTCTCCTTACTTGCCAAACAAGGTGTACTTGGTCACTTTTGTTTCGTTGTTGTTTAGATAGGCTTTTGGCATTTATTCTAGGCCAACGTGAAGAGATGCTCTAGCACTCATTGAGTGTTCTAATTTCTTTTCTAAAAGATTTATTCTGATGGTGTTGTAAAACTTTTTTTTTAAAAAAAACGTTTAATTGTATTGGTTTTTATTTGAGTTTACTTCTGCCCCAAGTGTCCTTTTTTGGCCAGAAAGGTAGGATATATATATTACAATAATATAAAAACCCAATAAGCTACAGAGAATTGTTTGAGTTGGAAATGTATCTGAAATCTATGCTCTATGTTCTGGACCTCTGAGTGCAGAGGGGACCCCTGCTTGCTGTGAAATTTGTCTATCGTTCTCGCCTGCTGGCCCTTTTTCTCCATTAGGAGAGGAGTCTGATTAGTTTATTCATGTTCCTTCGCAGGTGACCATGTAGCCATTGGCGCTGACTGTGAGCAGATCTCTGCCCAGATAGAAGAATATATCCTTGCTTGGAAAGAATTGGAGTGTTGTTGTTGTTTTTAATTTTTTTGAGCTGCCACTGTTCCAGATGTAAGCTCCTGGTTTTTATATTTAAGTCTCTCTGTACACCGCAACACGCTGAAAAGTGTTTGGCATGGCTTTTTCCAGAAAATCTTGGGAAGCATACAGGGGTGTTTTTTTTTTTTTTTTTTTTTTTTAGGATGTTGGGAACTCTTCAGAAAGGATCCCTAAACTTTTAGCAAAATGTTGTAAGGCAGGGGAGAAACAGTAGAAGCACAATCCTAAATAGTCAATGTGTCTGATGATTGAGAATAAGCTATCTGTGGCTATACTGAATCCAAACCTACTCAGCCTAGAGATGGTTTAAAGTTACTTTGAACTAGAGTAAGACCCCTGTATCTGCAGGGGATGAATTCCAAGTCCCCCGCGGATGCTGAAAAATGCGGATTATAGGAAACACTAAAATTACAGCAATTGCTACACATAGCTTGTTCTCTGGCTCCCTCTCGTGGCCAGTTCTGGTAACTTCATAATTAGAAATATATATTTATGGGAATTTTTTTCTTCTAAACATTTGCATATTTTCACTGATATCAGTGAATCAGTGGATATTGGTCCTGTCAATAAGGTATGTGTGTGTTCCTTCTGTGCCTGATCCTGGCTTGATTTAGTGCTGGCCTCACAGCTATGAGTCTGGGCAGAGCAGGATCTAACAAAGGTTCGCATCCTCCTCCTCTGCTTTTTTAAAAAAAATGGCTCCACTGCCAGCTGGGATCAGGTGGAACAGCTGTGCGGGCAGATCTGAGATCAACCCGTGCAGGGAAAGTGGTGCTGGCTCCAGAAACTTTGCCCATGCCACACCCATTATCTAGCGGGCAGATCTTTGAGTCCGGATTGCCCTACTGCCTGTGAGCAATGCCAAAGGAGCAAAAGGGGAAAAACAGCTGAATTGGGAGCACCTCAATCAGGAGCTCAACCCGTTGGACCCAATGATGGTCTGGAACCCACTGTGGTCTGACATATTCTTTGGAAGGAGGTGTGCGTCCTAGTCCATATTTCCATGAGAATAAAACCGTTTTCAGTGACGGGAGCCACACTTAGCTCCAGAGCGTCGTGTTCCAGAGGGTTCTGACGATGTCTTCATGTCTCTGGGATAGGCATGGCAGTGAAGGTGGGATCTGCAGAGTAGAGACGTCCGACGCAGGAGGGTGTAAGGAAAGAAGCCCCTTTGAAGAAGGAGATAAAACCCTTTCACTCACTTCCCGTGATGGTTTTTCTCCTCTTTGGTTGTGGAGAGATCTGGCAAAAGGGCATTTTATAGAATTATGGAATCATGGAGTTGGAGGGGGCCTCTAAGACCATCGAGTCCAACCCCCTGCTCAAGGCAGGGATCCAAATCAAAGCAGATCTGACAGAGGGTGGTCTAAATTTCTCTTGAATGCCTCCAGCCTTGGAGCGCTCACCACCTCTCGAGGTCATGGGTCCCATGGTCGTACTGCTCTAACAGGTAAGAACTTTTTCCTGATATTCAGCCTAAATCTGGCTTTCTGGAGCTTGAGCCCATTATTATGTGTCCTGCACTCTGGGATGATGGAGAACAGATCCTGCCCCTCCTCTGTATGACTACCGTTCAAGTCTTTGAAAAGTGCTGCCCTATCTCCCCATAGTCTTCTTTTCTGAAGGCTAAACAGGCTCAGGTCTTTCAGACTTTCCTCACGGGGCATGGTTTCCAGCCCCCTGATCATCCTCTCAGAGGACTTCTTCCCCGGATGGTCTCTCCCATTCTCCAGATTCTCTCCAGGTACAGAAAAATACAGGGAACTGGGTCTGTGAAACCCCCCCCCCTTTTTTTTTTTTAACAAGACGAGCACGGGCAATAGGTCATTGTGGCAGGAGCTCAGACAAAAATCTCTTTGGCTGCTCCTTAACGGCTTTTGCACGTATCTACCAAGAGGTCAAGAACACGGACTTGAAATACAAGAACCGAATCAGGAGCCGCCTGTCCAACCTGAAGGACTCCAAGAACCCTGACCTCCGGAAGAACGTCTTGTGCGGAGTGATCACCCCGGAGCAAATTGCGGTGATGACCTCAGAGGTGAGAAGGGAGGTCTTGCAGCGCCTGAAAGATCCAGAGGGAGTGGCTGCCGGCTGCCCACCCGCGTCCCTGCAGAGCTAGAAGCCACGTGGCCTGGTTGCCAACCTTCTCCAGAGCCTGTGTGGTGTGTAGTGGTTAGGGTGTCAGACGGGGATTCCAGAAACCTGGGTTCAAATCCCCACTCAGCCCTGGAAGCTCCCTGGGGGGGGGGGGGTAGGGGGAGGAAAGCCGTGGTAAAAAGCACTCCTGGAACATCATCCCGCCTGCCTTAAAAACCTTATCAGGGTCAGCATAATTTGGAAGTGGTTGGACACATCATCCCCACCACCGAACGTTTGCACAGCTGTTGTTCACGAGGAAGACTAGCCAAGACTATGAAGGGCCAGGAGTCTTATATTTTGTTTGATTGCGGGCGGGGGGGGGCGTGCCTGGGTGGCTTCCCAGAGGGACCGAATACAAAGTCAGGAGTCGATGATAAACTTTTAAGGACAACTAAAGAATTTCGTGCCTCTGAGATTAAAAAAAGAGAGAGCAAGAGAGAAGGGAGGCGTCGGTGGCTACCGTGGAAAACAGGCTGCTAGCCAAGAGGCCCCTTTCCTGTAGTTCAGCATGGCTCTTATGGTAGATTGGGCTACATTTCTGAGCTCCTTTTAGGCATCCCCAGCTTAAGTGGTGTCAAGCTTGCTCAAGAGTCGCTCCACTTTTTGCAAGGGTATGAATGGCGTGGAATCGCTCCTCGGCTCGTGATGACTGAGGGTGAGGCAATGTATGATTGTGGCTAACTTCGGATACACAACGGATCCCCACCTTTTTGAGTCGTCGCTCCCTTTTATAATAGCCAAGTAACCTGTGAAACCCCCCCCCCCTCGCCACCACATTTGCATAAAGAGGGATTCTTAATGGGGCAAAGTCATCCCATCTCAGAAAGTGGAGGTTTCTTTCTCCCTCAAAGGGCCTGTTTCTCATAGACACACAGACGTCCTCCGAAAGGTCAGGGAAGAAATTATTTTAAAAGGGGTACAACACCTATGATTCCCGGTGTGGTGTACTGTAGTGGATAGAGTGACGGACAAGGACTTTGGAGAACAGGGTTCGAATCCCCACTTGGCCCTAGAAACTCACTGGGGAGTAGAATTGTTAAAGCCACTCCTTGAATATCTCACTTAACCTTGGAAGCCCTATTAGGGTTGCTATAAGTCACTTCTAGCTGGATGGCACACAACACGTACAACGTACATAAGGCAACCCGCACCCCCCTCAGAAAACACTTTGTGACTTCCTTGAGTGTCATGACCCTCAGGCTGGGAAACGCGGATCTCGCAGAGACCTGAGATGATGCGTTCACCCTCTTTCCCTGAAAGGAAATGGCCAGCAATGAGCTGAAGGAGATCCGGAAAGCCATGACCAAGGAGGCGATCCGGGAGCATCAGATGGCCAAAACAGGAGGGACCCAAACGGATCTCTTTACCTGCGGGAAGTGCAAGAAAAAGAACTGCACCTACACTCAGGTAAGGGCTCCAGGCGTCCCCACAGAGCCACCTGAAGGGACCCCCCTTGTTTGCTCATCCACGCCCTGCTTGTGGAAAGGGCACTTCTCCAAAGAGGTCCTGACATGATCCGTAATAGAGATGCTATCTGTAACCGCCGAGGGGAGGGAAGGCGGTTTTATTTACTTATGGAAAGAAAAAAAAAGAACAGCAGAGATGTCAGACGTTCAGGCTAATAGAGCAACTAAGATTACTCACCGATCTGTAAGGAAGATCAGTATTCTATTCAAAGAAAGGAATGCAACATTGGCCGGAGAGGCGGTGAACTCTCGGGCAAAGCCTTATCTTGATGCAGATTTCAGTGCCCACCAAGAAAACTTCCCTACAAATTGCAAATTACAGTAGGAACGTAGTATCCGCAGGAGAACCGTTCCAAGCCCCCCACCCCACCCAGATGCTGAAAAATGCAGAAACATGCTGTACATCAAATGGTCTCTTCTTCCCTCTAGTGGCCAGTTCTGGTAAATACACGCCGGGGTTTTATTTAGTGTTTTCAGGCAGGAGATAAATGAATCAGTGGATACTGATCCCGCGGATAGGGGGGGTCCTACTGTAGTTTGTTTGTTTATTTATTTATTTAATTTGTATCCCGCCCATCTAGACAGTGTCTACTCTGGGCGGCTCACAGCAAAATGAAATAAAAACAATCAAATAATATCAATTTAACATCAGTAAGAATATCATTCAAGATGGAAAAAAGGGATAAGGGAAAAAAGGGATAAATCAAATGGTGACCGGAGGGAAGGCAAGTTGGCTTTTGAAAATACCCAGCGAAGGGGCCAAGCGGATCTCGGAGGGGAGATTATTCCAAAGGCGGGGGGCCATTGCCGAGAAGGCCCGGTTTCTTGTTTTTTCTTTCCGGGCCTCCCTCGGCGTTAGGCTCCTCAGCCGCCCCTCCTGGCTGGAGCGAGTGTCATGAGTAGATCTAGGTGGGAGGAGGCGTTCTGCCAAGTATCGAGGTCCTAAACCGTGTAGGGCTTTATATGTGATCATTAACACTTTGAAATCAATGCGGAAACGAACGGGCAGCCAATGCAAAGCGGCCAGAGTGGGAGAAATATGCTGATATCTTCTCGTCCCACTAAGAAGTCTGGCCGCTGCATTCTGCACCATTTGAAGCTTCCGCGTCAATCTCAAAGGTAGCCCCACGTAGAGCGCATTGCAGTTTCTATTTAGCCAGCCCTTAACTCTGTGCTAAAACTCCTGTTCTTGCAAAGAGTCAGTTTACAAAAGAAGCTGGCCTTTGTCTGTCCTTCCCCAGGATTAACATACACTAGAAATTGGCCATGTAAATATTTTAATTATCTGATTTCTAAGAATAGGGTGGATTTTTCCAGGCGGCACGTTTGTCAGAAATCGTCATTGTGAGAAAATCATGGGGAGAGTTCAACGTTGTTTATGAATGTGCTCTTCTGCAGAGAACTCAGCCTTAAAGGGTTCAGATGCCTTTGGAATATGGCACGTGGTTCTGTTCACCCCTCTTCTTGTAGGGTTTGCTCGATCTGGAGAAGACATCAAAGGGCAACGAGAATGATCCAAGAGTAGACACGCCTTATCTATGCAGGGGGAAAACAAAAGGCCTAAAACGTTTTTATTTGGGAGAAAGATGACGGTGGGACATGATTAAACGAAAAATTAGGATTTTACAAAGCAGTCCTCTCTTTCACTCTTGCAATCTAGAACTTGGAAATGTCCAGTGCATCTGATTCAGAGCATGCTTAGAGGAGACAAAAAGGAAAGAAACATCATCCATGTGTAAAGGTGGCGGTGCTAGTGGATGGCAGCGTGTGGGTGAGGTTTAGATGCCCCGTCTTGGCCACGGGAACTAAGCGAGTGCATAGGACAGAAGGGTGACATGGAAAGACGGCTAGTTGGCCCCTGTTTGTGCTCCTGAGATGTTTTGTCTCTCCCACACAGGTGCAGACCCGCAGTTCAGATGAGCCCATGACCACTTTTGTGGTGTGCAACGAGTGTGGGAATCGCTGGAAGGCAAGTGTTACCAACCCCTTTCGGTCAAAGGGTCAAACTCTGGGCAATACCGTAGTACTGTCAATTCTTCTCCCTGAGCTGGCTGTGGGGTTGATTGGAGAAGGGGGTGGCAAAGCGCGGAACCCTTTTCCTGCTAGCCGTTTGTCCACCCAAATTTGCCTTCTTCCCTGCCCGCAAAGCATAAAGTGGCCATGGAGGGCAGCAGAGAAATGGCAGCAGGAAGGGGAAAAGGTTAAGCCGTCCTTCCCTACAGCCATTTCTCAGCAAAAGCAGGCACCCTCTGTGGTTCTTTTTGCGGGGTTTAATAATAATAACCTTCGAACGGCAGAGCTGGAAGGGACCCTATGGATCATCCAGTCCCTGTCAAGAAGACACAGTGGGGGAATTGAACTCCCAACCTCTGGCTCCGCAGCCAGAGACCTAAGCCATTGAGCTAACAGTTCTGTCTTTACTATTTTTAAAATCAGCAGGAAAAAAAAAGAATTGTGGAACTATTTGTAAAGCTTGAATTAGTTGTAAAAGGTAGTGTGGATTTGACGCTGGGCCTGTGGAAGTGATGCCGTAGGCCCTGCTTGAAATACCCTTGACCGATTTGGAGAGAGGGGTGGTGTTGATCCATTTGGAATAAAACAAGGGGTCCCAAAGAGGTACTGTATGATGAGGACTGCCCGAAGATGTCCTGTTGGCCACTGGAGGGTTTAAGTCCTCATTCCACTTTATAAACTAAGGGACTCTGTTGCAAACTGCCTTTGAGACACCCCCTTTCGCTTTCAAGAAACGGATGCCTAAACCCTGCTGGTCCTTGTAGGTTTAAATGCAGAGTTTTGTACCCTGGCCAAAAGCTTGCATTTTGTGCAGAATAAGATTTCCAACTTATATGGATTTTATGGCAATCTGTTCTGACTTCTCTTAAAGCATCTCAGCTGTTGTTATTATTATTATTATTATTATTATTATTATTATTATTATTATTATTATTATTATTATTATTATTATTATTATTATTATTATTATTTCACTTGCCAGCCCGTGCAACACAGGATGATTTCAATTGCCAGATGACATTCTTCTGCCATATTTATGACTTGCCAGTTGAAAACCTCTCGGCACTTTGGGGCTGCTGCAAAGAGATTACCGGCATGATTGGCATTTTTCTGAAAGCTTCAGAAGGCGAACGACTCGTTGCCAGAATACCAAACTGATCACAGACTCGCAAACAATGTGAACAGCAGTTGTGACTAGAGATGGGCACGAACCTCGATTCGGAGCTTCGTGCCCGTTCGTACACATGACACCACAGGTGCCGCGCATTCCCTTCCCCCTGCCTCCCTGGCTGGATCCCCCACTCACCAGCTGGCACACACCCCTCTCCTCCTCCTCCTCTCTGGCTGTTCAACCCATCTCCGGCAGGACCACGGGGTTACCTGTCCTGCCTCCTCATCTGAGTGGGCAATCAGCCAAGGAGGTGGGGCAGAGAAGCCCGTGCGCCTGCCAGAGACAGGTTGAACAGCTAGAGACGAGGAGGAGAGGAGCGTGCACCGGCTGGTGAGTGGGGGATCCAGCCGGGGAAGCAGGGAACAGCAGCATGCAGCACCTGTAGTGCTGTGCGTACGAACCAGCACCAACCTCCGAACTGAGGATTGTGCCCTTCTCTAGTTGTGACCCCCTCTGCCGTTCAATGGCTGCACTGAAGACTGTGTTATCTGTTTGTTGCTACACCCACCAGCCCTCTTTCCTTGGGGAGAGAGATTGATGGTTAAATCCATTTATAGTGTCGACAGAACCCAATTATTCGCTGGTCTGTAACTTTTTCTGACTGTATAGCCAAGAACTTTAAATGATAAGACTTTGGGATTCTGGTAGCCAGAGCTTAGCCTTCTTGGAATAGAAACTCTCAGGTCCATTCTCCCACCTAGTTCTCTCCTCTACAAGTTCCATCTTTTTGTTGCCAACAGGGTGGATAAAAATCGATGATTTAAAAAATTCAAATCGATTGAAATCACAATTTAAATTTTTTAAAAATGATTTTTTTTTTAAAAAATGGTAAAAAAAAATCCAATTTTTAAAATGTAAATGGTGATGTAAATCAATTTGATTTCGTTCGAATCCCTCTTGGTTGCCGTCACCTCGGAGCGACAACCGTTGAACCACAAACCGACTATACTGCAGAGAAAGTAAAAAAGGAGGATCTTTTTCCTTCTGTGGACCTGCAACTCTTTTGCCCTCCAGGACAGACAAAGCTCCGGGCAGGGAAATACTTGGCTTCTTCCCTAGCTCTCTAAAAAACCCCCTCCTCTCTTGCAGTTCTGCTGAGATCATTCTGACTGGAGCACCCATCGTCTGTCCTGGGCCAGGTCTCTGCCACACACCTCCCCAACACTCTCAGCACATTTTGTAGTGTTTCTCTGGCCCTGAGTTTGCTTTGTGCTCTGTACATCAGCCGGGCGAGGAAGGCATCTGCGCTTCCGTGGAAAGGCGCACCAACTGGAAGCGGGAGGTGCCAAGCAGTATTGTGAGGATTTGGAACTGTATTAAACGTTTTGTTTGCTTGTTGTTGTTTTTTTTTTAAAAAAAATATCAGCCAAGTGTCTCATCTTGAATCTCAAACGCTCCACTGCTTCTTGTGACTTTCCTTTGTTCCAGTTGCCTCTTTTGGAAGCCAAAATGAACATTTGTTGAACTCTTTAGCCGGGACGGGACAGGCTCCTGCTTTTGACACAGAGAGTGCCCCGTTCCGTCTGCAGCTGCTCAAGTGGCTCTTTCTGCCCTTATCACTGAAACGTATGTCCCCACTGCAAACAGAAATACATCTCACCCCTGCCTAAGGAGGAGGCAAGACCGAGCTGTCTCTGACAGCTTCATCAGTAGAATTTCTTTCGGGGGCAAGAGTCAAGCCAGGTTCAAAGCTGGAGGGACCCACTTTTGTCGGGTGCTTGGGCAGAGTGAGACACAGCGACAATGAGGTGGGAATTTGTGAGGATCTCTCTTGCTAGACCCACCCGTCCCAGTGCTTGGTGTTGGGGTGCAAAGCAAGCTTTATTTTTGAGCACTCTTTCCCAGCTTTCTGGTTGAATGTTGTGGAAGGCGGGCACTTGAGCCTTTGCCTACACTATACACTTCCGGCCACGCTCCCCAGTTGCAATTCTTTGTCCTAGGCAAGAATTTTAACCAATCGCCCTTTGAGGAAGGGGGCTGAGGACTCTGTCGTACACCCCTTGCCTTCCCCACTTGGACCAGGCAGCTTTCCTGATTTGTTAAGGGCCAGAAATGCAACCTGTGATGAAAGTTAGGGCTCCAGCCTCCATCTCGGCTGGTGCGTGTGTTTTGGGTGCGTGAAACGAAGGAACGCAAACCCACCATGGAGTGGAGCGATTTGGCCAGCAGGCCAACCCACCAGGTCTCTGGCATTTCTGGGAAGGTGCATTACCTACATGAGCGTTATCTGAGGCTGGCAAAGGAGACTTCCTGGAGGAGAGACACAGACCACTAGCAAAGGAAGACGTCAAGAGCAGTGCTTGAATATTCAAAGTGGGTGGAGGAGAGCAAGAGAAGCAGTGGCTTATCTTGGCTGGTAAGTGCCAAAGGCCGGCCGCTCAACACTGTTAAAGATAGCCTGGGAAAAATGTAAGGCACAGTGCTTCCCCCATAAGTAGAAAGAGTGCACCTTTGTGGAAGGGTGAGACCACACAGCTCTTTGCAAAAAAATAAAAAAAATACACGCCGATGCCATTCGGATTGCATCTCTCGCCCTTTGGCTGCATCCAGCGCTCTATGCCTGTTTTTGTTACGTGTACGGTTGCAAATGAACAAAAATAATAAAATGCCTAAGCGAACAAGGCCGTGAGCTCGTCCTGTGATTCAGGTTGTTAAACTCCCAGTTCTTCTTGCAGAAAAAGATCGCGCTGCAGGCAAAATTTGAGCCTGCCTAAGTGCCTGCAATTTACAGGGCTGTAACCTGGGTTTGGTGGTTTGATCTCGGCAGGATTTGTTTTGTTCTGCTTGTGTTTTGGCACAGGTGAAAAAGGGGAATCTCTTTGTGGGATTATGTCCGATGAAGAAGAATATTATTATTTTTTAAAATGTCACCCTGTAGCCTTTAAAGCAGAAAAAGAAAGCCACCGGTCCAGCTTGGCCATGTCATCCAGGTTGGCTTGGTTTGGTGCCCTCCAATCCAGGTGCATAGTTGTGGGTGGGTGGGTGGGGGGATAGAGAGGGGCATCTCCCAGGCTGTTCCCCAAAGGAATTGCAAGCTTGACCTTCTTTTTGGTATCGCTGTGTCTTAAAGAAGCAGAAGTCCTGAAATGGGGCAGAGGTGGGTGGGCACACAGCTCAATATGTTATGGTTATGGGCGCTCTTTAGTAATCAGGTGTAATGAGGACTGGCATGGAAGATTGGTTATATTATATTTTTGCAGCCTGGCTACGTGGTAGGAAGACGTCTGCAGCAGCCTCTTCTCCATGTCCTGCGCTGGAACTACAAACACCATTTAAAAATCAAAACAAGGAAAACAAAACAAAACACCCCACTGCAGTTCTTTCTTTTTAAAACACCTTAAATGAATTAACAGCAACCATGAGCATGCCTTGTTTGTTTGTGTGGGAAAAGGAGACCTTGTGGGGAAACAAAAAACAAACAAAACCCAGGTTGTTTGGGCAGAAAGGATGATGGATAGGAAAGGGCTTGACATCATGATCTGAAAATGCAACCCCCTCTTCTGTTTGTGGCTGAATTCCACCGCAATTTTGTACCTGTGCCAGTCGGAGAACATACTAAATATGGCAAATATCGCAGGCAAGTCTGCCCGCCTACTCCCCAACTTGCATCTTTTATGGTGTGTAAACATACTTAGCCCACCCGAAAGCATTTCCATTCTGGCTGAGGAGCTGCTCAGTATGGAAAGAAAATGCTGATGCATTCAGCAAATTATGGTTGCCATGGCATTCCTTCAAAGACATCCATCGGGTAGGAGGAGCTTTTGAAAGGAGGAAGGGATCCTAACAGTGCAAGTCAGAGGCTGCTCTTAAAGCTGGCCATCCGACGAGCGTTCCTGTCCACACCTTTCTGCCCCCTGTTAAGGACCTTTTACTCCTCTGGGCCTGGCAGGAATACTATGGGTTGGATCGGTTCTAGCATGCGTGATCGCTGGAACCAACCCAAAGCAAGCGTTCCTCTTTCAATTTGCTAATGCCGTGAAGTGAAACACTTCGGGACATGGGCAAATTGTAATCACTTTCCCTGCTCGGCAGAGGGCAGGAGACACACACACAAAAAACCTTTATTATTTTTTAGTGTATGTAGACTCTTGCTGATGTGCTATATCAGCTATAGAAAAAGTTTTTTTTAAAAGAGCCGGTTGAGAAACCTCCCACATTCGAATCCATGGCAATGGCTTCAGCTGCAGGCGGTTTCTCGACTGACCCTTGAAGACTAGAAGGAGCCACTTGTGTCATGTGAATGGCCACTTATGCTTTAAATCGAGCCCGACCGCTCCCAGGCAGCCCACACAAGCAAAGCAAAGCATCCTGCTTCTATACTGCCCCCATAGCGCTTAAAGCACTCTCAGGGTGGTTTACAATTTAATTATGCAGGCTACACCCTGCTCCCCACCCCACGAAATGGGTAGTCAATGTTTTGACCTCGGAAAGATGGAAGTCTGTGTCAGCCTTGAGCCAGCTACCTAGGTCTGTTGGGGTCGAACTCAGGTTGTGAGCAGAGTCTTGACTGCAGTACTGCAGTTTAGCCACTCCACGAAGCTCCTAGTGCACTCCCTGCTGCAAGTAATAGCCATACCCTTAGGCTCACAGGCCAAGATTCATGGTAGAAAAACGAACCTTTAGTATTTTTAACATAAGGATTGGCAGGGAGTTTCAAATAATTTATATGTAAATCTCTTTCAGCAATATTGCCATGCATGGGAGCTCCTTTTGTAAAAATGCAGATATAAAAGATAAGTGCTGCTCCTCTGGAGTCTATCGGTATCCTCCTGGGGAGGCTCTCCGAGCTGGGAATCGGTGGTCTGGCGCTTGCCTGGCTCCGATCCTTCTTGGAGAACCGTCCTCAGAGAGTCCAGCTTGGGGAGAGTGTTTCGGCTCTGTGGAGTCTCAATTGTGGGGTCCCACAGGGCTCGATTATCTCCCCAATGCTGTTTAATATCTATATGAGGCCGCTGGGTCAGGTCATCAGGGGGTGTGGGGCTTCGTGTCATCCGTGTGCTGATGACGCCCAGCTCTACATCTCCTTTTCTCCAACAACAGTGGATGCCGTTTCGTCCCTTCAGCGCTGTCTGGAGGCCGTATTGAAATGGATGCAGGTGGAATGATCTGAGGCTGAACCCAGACAAGACGGAGGTCCTGAGGGTGGGTGGCCCCGACATTGGTGGTTTGGGAAACTCCCTCTCTTTTGGGGGAGTGACTCTCACCCCGAAGAGTGAGGTTCGCAGCTTGGGGGTCCGCCTGGATCCGGCGCTTACCATGGAAACCCAGGTGGCGTCAGTGGTCCGCTCCGCCTATTTCCATCTTCGGCGGATTGCCCAGCTGCGTCCCTATCTTGATGTGGGGGCCCTCACCACTCTGGTCCATGCGCTTGTAGTCTCGAGATTAGACTACTGTAATGCGCTCTACGTGGGGCTACCTTTGAGATGGATGCAGAAGCTTCAAATGGTGCAGAATGCGGCGGCCAGACTTCTCACTGGGGTGAGAAAATATCAGCATATCTTCCCCCACTCTGGCTGCCCTGCATTGGCAGGGCATTGATTTCTGCATTGATTTCAAAGTACTAATGATGACATATAAAGCCCTAAATGGTTTAGGACCTCGATATCTAGCGGAACGCTTCCTCCCACGTAGATCTACCCATATCACTCACTCTAGCCAGGAGGGGGCGGCTGAGGGGCCTAACGCCGAGGGAGGCCCAAAGAGAAAGAACAAGAAACCGGGCCTTCTCGGCAGTGGCCCCTCGCCTTTGGAACAATCTCCCCCCAGAGATCTGTCTGGCTCCCTCGCTGGGTGTTTTTAAGAGCCAACTCAGGACCTGGCTCTTTAGGCAGGCCTTCCCTCCTGTCAATACCTAATTTATTTGCTATTTTCAATTGTATTAATGTTGTTTTATTTTATTTTATTACTCTTGAGTGTTGTTAGCCGCCCAGAGTAGACTTTGGTCTAGATGGGCGGGATATAAAATAAATAAATAAAATAAAATAAATATCGGGTACAAAATTCAGGTCACACAATGGCCAAACCGTTGCCTATAAGAAACATATCCGCAGTTTGAGTTGCAGCTCTACCTGTCTTCTTATTTTTTAACAAATGAGGCACGCTGCATTCACCCGAGTGCGAGCTGAAGTGGCTCAATTTCTAAAGGTCACGTGGTCGCCTAGTGTGCTCAAGAAAAGGATTCTACAGTAGGACCCCCCCATCCCTGGTATCTGCTGATTCACTTATCCGCTGGCTGAAAATATAAATAAAAACTCCCAGAAATACCTATTTTTATGTATTTCCAGAGTGTATTTACCAGAACTGGCCACTAGAGGGAACCAGAGACATGCAATGTATAGTGTTCAATTCTTCCACGTGTTTCAGCATCCATGGGGGTCGGACCTTGGAACAGATCTCCCACAGATACTGCAGTCCTACGGTGTATGCATTGCGTTCTGCACATGGTCCACAGAAAATCCTCTACAAATGTATCATAATAATAAGGGATACCACAAGCAGCAGCACTGGGAGTTCTAATACCCTATAAATGGAATCATGAATTTTGCAAAATTCTGTCATCATCTTTTTTTGGGGTGAAAAATGGGGGATACTTGAGAAGAAAAGGCTCCATCTCTCTGGTATTCTTTGTTGCACCTTTCCCAGCCCTGTAATATCCCGCTTAAAAGAGGGCAAGCACAACAGCATACTGTGTTCCAAATGTAGCCACCCTACAGATTTGTCTTAAGTACATTATGATACTAGCCTTGCACAAGTTACATATTTTATAAAATCTTTTGCGTAGTATGCATTATTTTGCTTCAGACGTCTACCCCGAATCAGTTGGCGCCCACGAAGATTGCAGCTTCCCCATGGAATCCCACTATGGAGCTGATCATCAGAGAGGCTAGCTGAAGGTTCCAGGTCTTGGTTGCATTCCTCCAGCAACCCCAAACGAATATTAAAATAGCCGGCACTGAAACATGCCATCTTGCAGTAGAAGCCTGGTTCTGCCAGACAGGCAGCCAAGTATTGTTGAGTTGATGGGACAGAGGTTCAACCTTGAGTCCCCTGATGGTCTTGGACTAAAACTCCCCAAAGCCTCCACTGCTAGCTGTACTGGCCAGGGTTTCTGGGAGTTTTAATCTAAGACCATCTGGCGATCCAAGGTTGGGAACCACTGCGCTAGCATCTAGCTAACATCTGCCCAGGCAGATTTTCTGATAGTGATTTGCAACTGAGCCTCAAGAGCGTATTCATTTCCATAGTTCTTGTCGCACTTTCTTGCACATTTCTTTCTTGGCTTTTGCCACATGGGATGTATCACAGACCATCACTATATCTTTAACTGGGAGAAAAAAGAGGCCAAGATCCATGCAGCGCCATGGGAACATTCAGAAACATTGTCTTGTGCAAGCTGCTCTGAAGAGCCGTTGTTGCATTACCTGTATTGACATAGAAGCTCGGTCAGGAATCATCCACTTTGAAAGATGGTTGCAAGGGTAGCTTCAGAAGATGGCAATCAGCTTGCAAAGATACCATGGGTGTAACATACAACCACATGCTCTTGTTCAGGGTTCCAATCAGTCACACGTTGCTGCTTCCAGGGTTTCCCACGCTATCTCACCGTTTTACCGTCTCCAATAACCATTTGCATCAGTAGATCTTAGTATGTGGCTTTCACAGACTCTTTGTAGCTCTTTATTGCCCCCCTATTTTCTGTACAGGACTGGTTCCAAGCCCCCCGCAGATGCTGAAAACCGTGGATTATAGAGAATATACACGGCATGATAAACGAAAAAAATCCAAATATATGTATTTTCACCATGTATCATCAGAACTGGTCACTAGAGGGAACCAGAGACCATGCTATGTATTCTTGCCTCTGGTTCCCTCTAGTGGCCAGTTCTGATAATACATCATGAAAATACACATTTCGTTTTTTTCTTTTGATATTTTTAAACCATGGATCAGTGAAACCACAGATAATGGTCCCGTGGATACAGGGATCCTACTGTCTTTTGGAAACCATCTGGTTCCTCAAAACTGGATACCTCCCTTTTGTGTGTGCTCACACACACACACCTGCGCCATTTTGACTGCATCAGAACAGGCACTTGGGCCAACGCAATCTCTATTTGTATATGTGTGCTTTAGAGGATCAGCTTACAGCTCTGTATTTTATGGCTGAAGGCTGAACCTAGAGGATTTTTTGGTAACAATCCTGGAAGTATTCACACTCTGTGCTAACATTTCTGGCTACGTGATGCGCCTTTGAATCACTAATGAGTTTTTTTAGGCCTAAAAGACACATAAGCAATGATTTAACACTGCCATCTCTCACTGAATTCCCCCACAGCCAAGCAGGGATTCGAACTCAAGTCTCCTGAGATCTAGGCCAACGCCCTATCTATCTATATCCTGTTTCCTACAGGCCACAAAATCAGGAGCCCAACAAACGTCTGAGTTTCGTATTGGGATGGAGATGGAAAGGCCGCACCTCAATACTTTTGGAGGAAAGTGTTTCAGAGAAAATCACTCAGTTGTCCATGTATGTGCATAAAATTTGGGGGCTTCCTTTTGCCTCTGAATAAGGAATGCGAACACAAAACTTACTCCTTATTTGCACATCTGTTTCAGTTTCAGACCCCCCCCCCACCCCATGTTTCAAATTTCAGGAGGGAAAAAAAGGATGATGCCACAAGACTAACTGCATATCTGGAGCATTCATAAAGTGGCAGGATCGGAAGGGACGGTCTGTGGAATGAAAACGGTTAAGAACTTTGCTTGGAGCAGCTGTGCAGAATGGTCATGTTCCACCTAGAGAACATCTGTCAGGTTACATAGTTGTCCTTCAACGATGTGATTTTCAAACAGAGCCTGTCTTTGGGTGCGGGAGGTGTGAAAATCGGCTGTGATAACCACACACCCTTCAGCTCTTGAGGAGTTCCCTCTTCTAATGACAAGTATCTACCATGCATAATGTTGTCTGGATGCAGGCCAACCCATACCGCCTCCATGCTAATTTATTCTACTGCTGGTTGCTAGAGAGGAGTGCTATATCCCAATATCAAGTTATGCAGAGTCTGTCATCTGCTTGAGAAGACCAAAGGCCCCACATACCAGGACCACTTCAGTATACGTGGGCCAATTTTTTTTTTGTTAGAGAAAAAGCACTTATACACTGAAAAGACTTGTGGGGGAGTGTGCACTTAAGTTTCAGTGTGAAAATACAAGGTTCTTCTCTAGAGCAGGGGCTGTCATTACCTCGAGAGGTGGTGGGCCCTCCCAACACTGGAGGCATTCAACAGAAAGTTAGACAACCATCTGTCAGGTAGACTTCCTCCACTGAGCAGGGGGTTGGACTTGATGACTCCCTTCCAACTCCATGACTCATACGATTTTATGACTGGGGAGGAGATGGCTCCACAGACTGCCAGTGTGGGTGTGATATGCTGATATGCCATCATCCTGATTCTCACCATGGACAGGCTGTTCCAAATACCTCCAGGACTCATTCTGGCTTGACTGTTTGGCCATGAAGGGCCTAGGGGGTGCTACTCTGGCTGCACCATAACCATGGGACCAAATGAAGAGGCAAGGCTGCTTGGTATTGCACTGATCCAGAAAAGCCACACTGCTTTTACATCCAGTGCAACTTCTGAAGTCATCCTGGCAGACCCAAGTTTTCCATCTGTGAAGGGGTCATCTTCTACTTTCCAAAATTCGTTCTGAAACCCTGAGTTTCACAACCTGGATCAAACCGACCAGATATGGTAGCCCCATGAAGTGGAGGACTGAGCATCTTGTCCACCTTCGTTACCTGTGTGAAAGAGGACATTTCAGCAGGTGTAGATTTCCTCTTCTCACTATTAGTATAGGAGACCCGTCGGCTATTTCATGTGGCCACCATGTCATGCCTCAGAAAGCCAGTTAGGATGGCCACATGGGAAACCTGATAGAGCTTCTGTACCTTTAATAATTAGGTAGAAGCAGGAATTTCCCCATATGTACCTTCTCTTGTAACCAGCACTTGCTGAAATTCCTACACACACTTGCACACACACACACACACACACACACAGAGGAACATGAGCCCTGTGTGTCCACCCTAATCACAGCAGAACTTTCCTGGGTTCTAGTGCGGTAGTTCCCAACACTGGGTCACCAGATGTTCTTGGACTACAATTCCCAGAAATCCTGGCCAGCACAGCTCATGGTGAAGGCTTCTGGGAGTTTTAGGCCAAGAACATCTGGGGAGCCAAGGTTGGGAGCCACTGTTCTAGTGCATTATGTCAGTATAGGCATTGCCGTCATGCAAGCAGAATGTGTCAGCTTGTCTTGGGTGAGATTTCTGAACCTGGGATTTCAGGAAATCTGACATCCAGGTGGATTCTGTGGAGGGCAGAAACAGCAGGTCTTCCAAGAAGCTCCTCAGAAACCCTCCAACCTGTTCCTCTTAAAGCAATGGTTCCCAACTTTGGGTCCCCAGATCTTCTAAAATCCCCAGAAATTCTGGACAGCAGTTTTAGTTCAAGAACAATTGGGAACCAAGGTTGGGAACCACTGCTCTATGAGTTTTGGAAGCAACGCCTGAGTTTTGCCCTCATCACTGAGATGAGAAATCCACTCCTGAGATCTGGCTGCAGCTGAAATAAACATAACCTCATCATACAGGATAAAAGCTTCTTGACGGGAGCAAAATACTACTTCAGGCAAAAAGTCACTTCTGTGTAATCTGGATTTTTCTCATCTCACCTCTGAGCCTGGAAAAGGTAGTGACTCGCACTACAACTCCCAGAATCCCCAGTGTCCTACATCCAGGGGATTTTGGGTGTTGTAATCCTGACAGTAGCTTTTCCAAGCTCTCTCTGAAGTTAGCTAGCAGAGGCCTTGTTTAAAGTTACCACCATGGGACCGGCATGGAAACAATTCTTTTTAAAGAGGAGAGGGGGGAGAAAAAAAAAAGACAGATCCAACAGAGAAAAATATTCAGAAAATGTGGACTTTGGCCTTTTTTTTTTTTTCCTTTTGCCATGATGCCCGGGGTTCCTCCCAACCCATCCCAGTCTCTCTCTCATCCTCTAGTTATTCTGTCTGGGGCCGCACGGATTCAGTAGTAAAAGCAGAGGCCTGAGTTTTTGAGGTTCACAACGGCAGCAGGTGTCACGGCCCACTTGTCCGGCGAAAGGAAACAGGATTACGTCGGGCGAATTTTTCCAGTAACCGGACAATCGTGCTGGAGACAGAAGTGCGGCGCGTCAAGGGAATGCTGTTTTGGGTCTCTCGGTCCTGCCCAAGACGAAGTGGAAGCTCTGTTCTCTGTTTTTAAATTAACTGGACACCGGCTGTAGGTCAGGAGAGCATCACTCCGTACTTTTCTCTCCATTTCTCTCCACCACCACCACCCCACCTCCCCGCACCGGGCTCCCTGTGGCGGCGGAGGACGGGGGCTTAGGACTCCGAGGACGACCGGGAGACGGTCTGGAGCAAAGCTTTGTAGATGGATGAGTTCAGAAAACGAGGGTAGGAGTCTCTGTGCATGAGGGTGTAGATTTGGAGCTGTGCATCGTCGAAGGTGTGAGAGGACGGTTCCTGCATCTTGCGGTTGATGCCTTCCCGCACGCGTGAATCCAGGCTGACCTGCATTAACAGGGGAGGGGGTGGGTGGGTGGAGGAGACACACACGTCACTCGGGAGGGAAAAGAAGAGAGGAGAACGGCTGCAGGATGAAGGGGCCAAGGGAGGGGGATGGAAACTTCAAAAAGGCCAGAGCGAAGAGAGCGGGGTATGTAAGATGCATCACAAAGAAGCTGGTCTTTAGCAGAAGGCAGAATCTGGACCTCCTCATCCAGATGATTCTGTATCAGTAACATCAAGACCAGCATCCTTCAAATCTGGGACCCTCCAGAAGGATAGGATTACAGTAGGACTGTTATGTCTGCGCGGGATCAGTTCCAAGCCCCCATGCGGATGCTGAAAAACGCGGATTATAGCAAACACTACTTTAATAGCTGTTATACATAGCATGGTCTCTGGCTCCCTCTAGTAACCAGTTCTGGTATCTTCAGCTTTAGAAATATATGCATCTAGGATTTTTCTTTTAATATTTTCAGACTATGAATCAGTGAATCAGTGGATACTGATCCCGTGGATATGAGGATCCCACTGCTGGCTAGGGGTGATGTGAGTTGTAATTTAATACAGTGCCAGATTAAGGCTGGTGTAGGCCATACTTGAAGCCTGCCGAGGCTGTAAGCAGCTACACCTGGATCAGGAAATGTGGCATCTCTGAAGGAAGGAACTTAATTATATGTCAGCTTCACAATTAGAAAGTGATAAAATGTTTTCCCTCCAGAGACCAATGTTTTGGAATTTGTTTACCTTCTGGTAACTAATCACAAAACAAAAGCACCCTAATTTGCAGGTTGTGGTGCTGAGGAAACCTCACAGTAGGATAAACAAACGTCTTTTGCTTCTCAAGGAAGTTGTGCCTCTAAAGACGTGTCAACTGCGTTGTCTATTTTGATCCTCAGCTCTGAATACTCTCAAGCTTGCAACTTGCCAAGCATGGCACAGTACCCCTAAAGGGCAGAAGTAGGATGTGTGCTCTGCTCATCGTTAGCAGCCTGGGAAAGTTACTTTTTTTGGAAGGGTGCTCCCAGAATGATCTGGCTGGGGGGTTGTTTTTCAAAGGAAATGAACTTTGCCAAGCTCTGCTCCTCACATCTACCCAATCCAATCCAGAACCCCCAATATGGCCACTCACTAGGGCCAAAATTGCTTTGTATCCCCTCCTTTCTTGTTCTACATCTAAAAAGGGTGTTAAGGCATGGACCGGTGCAGTTTACACAGGAAGCCTGGAAGCTACCTTGATCCATCTAGCACCAATCCCTGAGATTCTCTCAAGAATTTCTCAGAGAGAATTCTGGGAGTTCCAGCCCTCAGACACGCACACACACTTTTCACCCGCCTGCCCCACTGCTTCCTGAGAGGCTTAGGTCTTAGCGGGGAGGCGCAGTCTTGCTGCCCATTAGGCTCCACACAAGGCACACTCCCCCCCCCCCCAATGAACTACACCTCTCACAGAGCCCTAGGTTTTCCGGAAGTATTCAGGCGGTTTCCTTTTTTTACAGGAAGTAAGCCCAAGACCGCCTGGAAGGCAGGCCCTGTTCCTGGGGAATGAAATGTAGATGTGTGTCGTTCATGTCTCTGGGCAGGAGCTCCTAGAATTCTACCTGGGGAATTCTTGGAGAATTCTGAAAGTTGGATGCACACCCCCCCCGCCCTGCCCAAATGGCATAGCTCCCATCAACACTAATTGCACTAATGTTGCTCTACCCTGTTTCCCCGAAAATAAGACCTCACCTGAAAATAAGCCCTAGTATGATTTTTCAGGATGCTCGTCATATAAGCCCTACCCCAAAAATAAGCCCCAGTTAAGTGAAACCCCGCCCTCCACCCTTGTGCAGCAACCAGAAGATGACATGACTATATTTGAATGAATGCCGATGGTTGTACGTGAAAAAAATAAAACATCCCCTGAAAATAATCCCTAACACGTTTTTTTTTGGAGCAAAAGTTAATATAAGACCCTGTCTTATTTTCGTACAAACACGGTAGCATTTCAGTTTCTCCAGCCCTAGCTGGAACCAGTTGAACCCAGGAGCTTCTGCTTGCAAGAGTCCTTGGTAGAGATGGGCATGAAGCACGTCATGCCATGGCAGCACAGGTGCCGGTTGTTCCCTACCTCCCACCAGCTGGTGCTCGGGGTTTCTTCCCTCCCCGTCGCATGATCTCCAAGTCGCAGCAGGAGCACAGACTTCTCCGCCTCCTCCAGCAGCTGCCCACTCAGATGAGGAGGCAGGGCAGGGATTCCTGCAGTGCTGCCTGTGAGTGGGCAGCTGCTGGAGGAGGCAGAGAAGGAAGTCCATGTTCCTGCCAGTACCGGAAGATCGCACAATGGGGAGCAAATAAACAGCACGCACCGGCTGGTGAATGGGGGAGCTGGTGGGGTGGTGGTGGTAGGGAACACACAGCACCTGTGATGTCACATTGATGACTTAGGATGACCCTGCACGAAGTGCTTCGTGTCCATCTCTAGGTTCTGGGTTCACTGAGATGCAAGGGCTGCTGGACTCCTCAGCCAAACTGCAGCCTTGGCATCACCATCAAGCTGCACAGTGAATGAGAGTCTTGGAGTCCTGCATTCCTCCTGCCTGATGGATCCTAGGAATTGCTGCTCAAAGCAGTAACGGCCCCCAGCTCTGCTCTAATGGAGAAACACGTTAAGCCACGCTTTGGGTGGGCTGATCCACTAAGTGCGGTACCTCCTTGGGCGAAAGGATGGAGATGTAATCCTCGTAGATCATCCGCGCCTTCTCTTCAATGGCGTGCTTGTTACACTCGCTTTTCAGCTCCTCGCAAGCCAGCCAGAAGAGCATGTTCTCCTCGCTGTATTCAGTCCGTAAGAATTCCCGAAACACGTTCCTGCCGGCTGGGTTTTTCATCAACTTGTCGAACGACTGGGACCAGCCCTTGACTTCCTCCGTGCTGGGTTTGGTGCTGGAGAAGGTAGCCCCCGTCCAGCAGAGGCAAAACAACGAGGAAGGGGCCACAAGGAACGACAGAAGGAGAAGAGGAGATACTTCAGTGACTTTCCAGCATGCTCTGCCTGTCCTTAACCATTTGCCCTCATACACCTTCACTGGGTGGGTGGGTGGGTGGGTTATGTGGGGTGTCTAAAAATAAATCTACTGTTTCTCCAATTGGAAACGCCAAACAAGGTACTAAATTCAGGGCGACAAACTGGAATTTATCCCTTGACAATCACATTGCTTTGTTATTGTTATTCTGTACACAAAACAGCCCAACCTTTCACATCTTTTTAAGCAGAGCATTTTTCAGCATAAAGAATGATGAAGGAGAAAGCTTGGAGAAGTTACTTTTGGGGTTGTTAGCACCCAGAATCTTCCAGCCCACGCTGGCTGTGGTATACTGAAAAGCTGTAGTCCAAAAAAAGTAACTTTTCTAAGTTCATAGTAAGAGTAATGCACATGCACGCAAATGCACTTGGATACGGGACAAATCTTCTGCGACTGGGAAGAAATCCAATCAATGCAGCACTTATGCCATTCAATTTATGCCCCACTATGTGATCTAGCAAGGGACGTGGTGGCGCTGTGGGTTAAACCACAGAAGCCTCTGTGCTGCAAGGTCAGAAGACAAGCCGTCGTAAGATCGAATCCACGCGACAGAGTGAGCTCCCGTCGCTTGTCCCAGCTCCTGCCAACCTAGCAGTTCGAAAGCATGTAAAAATGCAAGTAGATAAATAGGTACCACCTCGGTGGGAAAGTCATGGCGTTCCGTGTCTAGTCACGCTGGTCACGTGACCACGGAAACTGTCTTCGGACAAAACGCTGGCTCTATGGCTTGGAAACGGGGATGAGCACCGCCCCCTAGAGTCGGACATGACTGGACTAAATGTCAAGGGGAACCTTTATCCTTACTTTATGTGATCTAGCAAGTGGCCGAGATAATGCTATTGAAGCAGCCCGCTTCTGATCAAAAACAATCTAATTATCTTAACATTTTAATTTGTTTTTAATTTTACCTATGTTTTATATACATCCATAATTTTAAACCGTGAAACACTCTGGTATGAATAAAGAAAGATGTGAATAGATACCCTGTTTCCCCGAAAATAAGACCTAACCTGAAAATAAGCCCTAGTATGATTTTTCAGGATGCTCGTCATATAAGCCCTACCCCAAAAATAAGCCCCAGTTAACGGAAACCCCGCCCTCCACCCTTGTGCAGCAACCAGAAGAAGATGACGTGACTGTCTTTGAATCAATGTAGATTGTTGTACATGAAAAAAATAAAACATCCCCTGAAAATAAGCCCTAATGCGTTTTTTGGAGCAAAAACTAATATAAGGCCCTGTCTAATTTTCGGGGAAGCACAGTAGTTTGGTCCATGCGAATACCTAAAAGTCTGCACAGCATCAAGAATAAAGTTAATAATGTTTTCAAATATGCATGCGTTGTCTGCTGAGCCCTGTGCCTTTTCCTGAAAGATATCCGTGGGAGCTGGGTGTTTGCCAATACATGTAGAAGCAACATGCACGCTTTGTGATGAAAGTAAAGAAACAAAATGATAACAGCGTGGCCTCCTGAGCTTCTAGCAAGCAACTGCACAACACTGGGGCGATTGTATGGTGCGTGGAAAAAAGCCACTCGGGCTTAACTTCCTGGCCAGTTCAAGGAAGGCTAAATATAAATTATCCAAAGTTAGAGAAAACAGCCATTCTGGTGGAGGAGAGGGAAGGCTGGAAGCTATAGCTCAAATGAGTAACCTTTTAATATGCACATATTTGCATTAACCCCTAACCCCATCCCACACCTGAATTTCACAGGCAGTGCAAGGAAAGAGCAAGGCAGGACCAAGAAGGCTTGTTTTCAAATCAGTGGAAAGCTTTTCTCGTTCCACCCGCTTCACGCTACCCTACCTTTCTCCCAAAATAGCCTTCGGTTTTTAAGATTTCGCCATGCAACCACTTTCAAGTCTACTGAAGCTTGGAAATAGGGTGGCTTTCTTTGGAGAGATGGGTTGTAAAATTTTACAGTGGAGGAGGCTGTGAAATAAAGCTGGCGCCTCCGCTCTCCCATGCATCTCTTTATAGCGCCTCGGCACTAGATGGTCGGGATATAAACGTAACGAATAACGAAATAAATATTTATGCTATTTTAAGGATTTTATGTGCTGCTGGACCATCTGGGATTTTATGTACTGCTGGACCCTAAAACCCTGCATGGCTTATAAAACCCTAAACGTCTACGTTGGCTCGGGCATGTCATGAGAAAGGCTGATGGTCGGATTCCAAAAGATCTCCTGTATGGAGAATTAGTGCAGGGAAAGCGCCCCAGAGGGAGACCACAGCTGTGATACAAGGAGATCTGCAAGCGGGATCTGAAGGCCTTAGGAATGGACCTCAACAGATGGGAAACCTTGACCTCTGAGCGTTCAGCCTGGAGGCAGGCGTTGCATCACGGCCTCTCCTAATTTGAAGAGACCCTTGTCCAGCAGGCCGAGGCAAAGAGGCAGTCCCGAAAGCAGCAAAATCAGGGAGCTGGACAGGGGACAGATTGTATTTGTCCTCAGCGTGGAAGGGATTGTCACTTTCGAATTGGCCTTCTCAGCCACACTAGACGCTGTTCCAAGTCCTCCATTCAGAGCACGTTACCATAGTCTCTCGAGACTGAAGGATGCCTAATCTAATCGGACCATCTGGGAATCTGTACGTCTGCAACTATTGACATGCTATGCGGTACAAACACATACACACAAAAGAGCATTCTTCAGCAACATGCATATGTTCAAAAGTGTCTCTTTGCTTCTAAAACCCACACAAATGCACTTTCATCGATGGTGCATAACTGAAAAACAAGGCACACTATTAAGGTCACATAGATCTTGATGCAAAATGTACATGCAGTGAGTACATGACATATGGAAAGTTTTGCACAGAACGAGGGAAAAACAAAGTTTAAGATGGCACAGATGTCTCCTAACTGTGAAGAGTTTCGTTGTTTCAATTGGTTTCAGTGATGCTTCCGAGTTGCCTTAAATAGTACTTTTTAGTGGAAAAATCCAAATGTACAAAAATGTAATAATAAAGGGGGGGAGGGAGAGAATTAAATTGTCAAGACAGGACAGGAGAGATCCCCAGCTGCACCGTGCGATGGCGTGGGGATGGGGCTTCTGTAGGCAGTACAGGCGCAGAACGGATGCCGTATGTGCTGCAGGGAACTCACCAAGATTCACAGTTTGGGATGGGCTCCAGTTTGGTGTCTCGTGTTGGCCTCCAGCGCTCACGATCCTCATTCCTAAGGAGAGAAGGAAACGTTAACAGACAGGATTGGGAGGTGGGGGCCTAGCACCAAGAACGGAACCATGGGCTGGCTTTGTAGAATGATGGCTGTTTGAAGATGCTTAACGGGATGAGGTAGAGTTCTATTTGTACCCCTGTTTGAGGTCTTTCAATTTGTTGGTTCCCACAAGCTTCTGTGAAAAGACTGGCTGGCCAGGAGGGCATGGGTACAAATGTTACCTTGCTCCAACGACTAAGTAACAGATGCTATTTTTGAGGGAGGAGAGGAGCTTGAATGTTGGCCATGAAGGGCCAAGGAAGAAGAAGCCAATGAGTTTTGTGTTGTTTTGAGGGCGACATGGCCTTCATTTTCACCCTAAAACATACAAGTTCACCAGGCTGCCTTGTATAAGCCATTTTCTATTCCCCCCCCCCCCATTCATTTAAGAATATATTGTCACATTTGAATAGAAGGCACTACAAATCATAAAATCTTCTATTAACCTGTCCTCCCACCTAGGGTTCCTAGCATGGTGGGTAAAAAGCAATGATTTAAAAGATAAATAAATCATGATTTAAAACACAATGTAAATTTTTAAAATTGATTTTTAAAATTTAAATCATCCAAAAAACGAAGCCCAATTTTAAAATTTAAATCAAACCTACCCTGGTTCTAAGTGTTTTGTAAAAAACCGAATAACCCCTGGATGCAACCCTAAAACCCTGCATGGCTTATAAAACCCTAAAACTGTACATGGCTTACAAAAGTTGCAGCTGAAATACAAATAAAACCTTGTGAAATCAGTGCTGATCTTGGATATTTTGGCTTACTCAGGGCCCAAAAGAAGAGCAGGATAACAAATGAAAACACAGAACAAACATATCTGCATAAAAACAGGACATTTGTCAAGTTACTTCCACTTTATAGAAGCAACAGCAGAGGTAGCATCTTGAAAGAGGTATAATGCCGCGCCACGGAACAGAGACGGTATTGGTCGCCCTGTATGATGACCTATTGAGGGAGGCTGACAGGGGAAAAATCTCTCTGTTAGTCCTTCTCGACATCTCGGCGGCCTTTGATACCGTAGACCACGGTATCCTCCTGGGGAGGCTCTCCGATCTGGGAATTGGTGGCCTGGCGCTTGCCTGGCTCCGTTCCTTCTTGGAGGACCGTCCCCAGAGAGTACAGCTTGGGGAGAGTGTCTCGGCCCCGTGGAGTCTCAATTGTGGGGTTCCACAGGGGTCGATTATCTCCCCAATGCTGTTCAATATCTTCATGAGGCCGCTGGGTGGGGTCATCAGGGGATGTGGGGCATCGTGTCATCAGTATGCGGATGACACCCAGCTCTACATCTCCTTTTCACCAACTGCAGGTGATGCCGTCCTGTCCCTTCAGCGCTGCCTGGGGACTGTACTGGAATGGATGCAGGAGAATGGGCTGAGGCTGAACCCGGACAAGACGGAGGTCTTGAGGGTGGGTGTCCCCACTGTTGGCGGCTTGGGCGACTCCCTCTTGTTTGGGGGGGCGACCCTGGCCGCAAAGAGTGGGGTTCGCAGTCTGGGGATCCATCTGGACCCGGCGCTTTCCATGGAGACTCAGGTGGCGTCGGTGGTCCGCACCGCCTTTTTTCACCTCTGGCGGATAGCCCGGCTGCGACCCTATCTTGATGTGGGGGCGCTCACCACCTTGGTCCATGCGCTCGTAATCTCAAGATTAGACCACTGTAACGCGCTCTACGTGGGGCTACCTTTGAGGCTGACGCGGAAACTCCAAGTGGTGCAGAATGCAGCGGCCAGACTCCTAAGTGGAGTGAGAAGACACCATCACATCTCCCCTACCCTGGCCGCGTTGCATTGGCTGCCCATTCGGTTCCGCGTTGACTTCAAAGTTTTGATGCTTACGTTTAAAGCCCTAAACGGTTTAGGGCCTCGATACTTGTCGGAACGCTTACTCCCACCCAGTTCTACCCGTGTCACTCGCGCGAGTCAGGAGGTGAGGTTGAGGAGCCTGACGCCGAGGGAGGCCCGGAAGGAAAAAACAAGAAACCGGGCCTTCTCGGCGGTGGCTCCTCGCCTCTGGAACAGCTTACCTCCTGAGATTCGCGCAGCTCCCTCGCTGGGTATTTTCAAGAAACAACTGAAAACATGGATGTTTAGGCAGGCCTTCCCCCTTTCCAGTTAACTCCTACTACTCTTTTTTCTTTTTCCACTATAATACACCTTGTTTCTTGCCATCTTTGGGAAAATTATGTTATGTTATGTGTATGTTATCTGTTTATTGTTTTTAGTGTGTGTTGTAAGCCGCCTAGAGTGGTCACAATTGACCAGATAGGCGGGGTATAAATGAAATAAATAAATAAATAAATAAATAAATAAATAATGAGATAAAGCCATCAATGTACTACATTGCCTTAACTGTCCAGGTGTTATGGAAAGCATATAAACATTCCAATTGCTCAGGTGTTTAAACATGCCCAGGTATACAAGGCCTAGACAAATATGAGATTGCTTGTTATTGGTGGCAAAAGGCAGGAAGTCTGTAGCACTGTGCTGATTCACAGTAGATATTTTGGACGGCAGAAGGAGTGTAGGTATCTAGGTATCTATCTATCTATCAACATAAAGCAGAGGTGTTGTGCTTGAAGATGGGGTTCACTCTGAAATTTTGGGTTGAGATGCTCCCCCATGTAAGCATGAGCCACTCTGGTCTATATCAGTATCTCTGAACGGAATAATACACCAGGAAATAAAGACAGAATGAGTGGAGAGAAAGGATTAACAGTGCCTATGTTGATGACTGGGACGTGGTGGCGCTGCGGGTTAAACCGCAGAAGCCTCTGTGCTGCAGGGTCAAAAGACCAGCAGTCGTAAGATCGAATCCACGCGACGGAGTGAGCTCCCGTCGCTTGTCCCAGCTCCTGCCAACCTAGCAGTTCGAAAGCATGTAAAAATGCGAGTAGATAAATAGGTACCACCTCGGTGGGAAGGTAACAGCGTTCCGTGTCTAGTCGCGCTGGCCACGTGACCACGGAAACTGTCTTCAGACAAATGCTGGCTTGGAAACGGGGATGAGCACCGCGCCCTAGAGTCGGACACGACTGGACTAAATGTCAAGGGGAACCTTTACCTTTACCTATGTTGATGACTAATGATGATCAACAACAGGTCATGCAATGTGAAAATTTAAGCAAGCTTCCACTCCCGTGATTTAAACCACAAACAAGAATGAAAAATGACCTGGATATCACTATTAGATCAGGTATAAAAGTGGGGTGAGCAAAAAAATCAAACTTCCCACCCCTCTCCAAATTCACTCCCCATTTGAGATAAGTGAAAACGTTCCTATGTGAAGCTTTTCAAATCACAAGAAATTCACCTTAAGAACCACACCCTTCAGCCTCTTACTGTTCCCATTGTATTTATTTCTACGCTTGATTTCATGTGGCCTTCTTGGCTGCCCATTCAAGGAGCCTCTGGAAGAGCCGAAGCGAAGAGTACAACAACATTAAGAATAAAGAAATAAATAATAAGAATAAATAAAACCCTGTTTCTGAACACATCAAATCCTGATGAAGGCTACACAGCAAAACAATTTCGGGCTGGATTGAAGGTGGAGCTCCGCTTCCTGGTAGCTGTTCAACGCAGTCATTGATCAGCATCCTATGAAGTTTCCGCCAGTAGAGGCCAGTGTTCTCTCAGAGTTAAGCAAAGAGCCACCCTGTTCAGGCAGAAGGATTTGGGATTTCCCAAGCACCCCTCATGGTTTACCAGGGGGAAGAACCCTACCCTTCCTCATACATGCTGGTCATCGCCTATGCAAAGATGGGTGCCTTTGGGAGAGGTGAGCCACCTCGTCCTGTCGAAGCACTGCACACAATTCGGAAAGCTGGGAAAAATCATGCATCAAGATGACAAAGGGGGTCTCTAAGGACAGAGGAGGTTCTCCTGTCCAGAACGTCTAGAAGGAAGCGGCTGCAAAGCCTATCGTCCATTTCCTATGTAGCCATGGGAACCCAATCCCATATTGGAACTTCCCTCTCTCTCTCTCTGGTGGGCAATGATGTGACAGGAGTGTGGGCAACCACGTTGTGCTAATGTGGTTCTTTCACTTCCAGGACCATCACTTGATTTTTATTTTTTTTTTGGCTCCAATACTTTGGCCATCTCATGAGAAGAGAAGACTCCCTGGAAAAGACCCTGATGTTGGGAAAGAGTGAAGGCAAGAGGAGCAGGGGACGACAGAGGACGAGATGGCTGGACAGGGACATCGAAGCGACCAACATGAATTTGACCCAACTCCAGGAGGTGGTGGAAGACAGGAGGGCCTGGCGTGCTCTGGTCCATGGGGTCACGAAGAGTCGGACATGACTAAACGACTAAAAAACAACAACAACACTCGAGAGAATTTGGCTCGATTCACCGATGCATGGCATTTGGCAAAAGGCCATAATAAAGTCACACTGAAACAAATGAACAAATAATTTTCTTTCTCTTCTTGTTTTCCAGGCGATTGCAAAGGTAATGCCTGTGTTGAAGAGGCATGATCCCAGATCTAACAGATAAAGAATGGAGGGGCGGGGAATGTTGCTTTGAGAAACAAGGGCTTATAATAATGATAATTGCATGCCATCAAGTCAAATTCTGACCTATGGTGACCCTTTTCCAGGCTTTTCTAGGTGGGCAGCATTCAGAGGTGGTTTACCAGTGACTCCTCCTTCTGGGGGCACTCGATGACTGTGCAGCTTGCCCAAAGCCACACAGGCTGGCTATTCCCCTAGGAGGCACAGTAGGGAATCGAAATCCCAACCTCTGGTTCTGCAGTTGGATACCTAACTCACGGAGCTATCCAGCCAGCCAAGCTTACCATCTGGATCTTGCGTTAAATCCTCACACTCTTGTGTATGAAACGTAAAGACCTGAAAATGCTATTTTTTTGAATGACCAGTCTCAGAATCCCCCTGCCAGTGCGGGTCTGCAGCCATGCTGACTTAGCAATTCTTGGAGGTACCAGATTCCAGAAGGGGGAAATCGGCGAATAGAAATACCTCTCTCTCAGCAGAACTGGGAGGGCAGCTGCCTCTCTCTCACCATTTATTTTATTTATTTATTTATTTATTGAACTTGTATCCCGCCCATCTAGACAATGTCTGCTCTGGGCGGCAATTCCCATAGAGCTCTCCTGCAGGCTGTTCATCTCAAAAACCTTCTCTAGAAACCCTGGGCATCACCGGGGGTGGTGGGAGATGGAATGGTGCATGGAGGAACAGCATGTTGTTATGCACTCCAGCATGATGCTGGATCTGGGCTTTTGAAAATAGTAGCAGTCATCGTCGTCCATCAAGTAGATTCTGATTTATGTCCACCCTTTTCAGGGTTTTCCAGTTAGAGAATAGAACTGCAGTATCTGTAGGGAATCGGTTCCAAATGCCCCCGCCATGACGGCCGAAAAATGGGGAAATGCTATACATAGCATGGTCTCTGGCTCCCTCTAGTGACCTGTTCTGGTAAATACACTGTGGAAATACATATACACATGTATTTCTGGGTTTTTTAAATTTAACCTTTTCAGGCAGCAGATAAGTGGATCCGCAGATTCTGATCCTGTGGGTGGGTGGGTTCTACTGTACTCTGAAGTGGTTTTCCCTTCCCTTCTTCTGTGCGGCTTGCCCATGATTACACAGGCTGGCTCTTCTAGCTGGAGGCACAGTGGGGAATCGAACTCCCAACCTCTGGCTCAGCAATAACTTTCTCAAATTCTGTGTGGATCTGCTTTTTGATGAATCAGCCCCCTTTTAATCAATCAATCAATTTAGTCATTACACCCATTCATGATTTCCACTCTTCGTCCAAATGGAAAACACATGCGCGGATACTTTCGTCTGAAGAGCTGAGGCCAAGTCCTTCATTTCCCCTTATTCCCTCCCCAACCCCCAGTTCTGATCAAACCTTCTAAGAGGGGTCTTTAGTTAAGGCACCACTTCTCCAGAAAGACCACTGTGCCTTCCGCTCGCCACGTAAACATTTGCCGCTCAGTGTTCTGCAGCACCATAAAAGTCCACCTAGTCGCACTGTCTACTTCTCCAGCTGTTTCCAGAGGTTACAGAATCTGGATGTTTGAACACACTGGCCGGGAAGCCATCACTGTCTCCACCCAGTCATCACCAACTCTGAAGCAAGTTTCTTTGCTGGTGTGGTGCCTCTACTCATGAGCATCATCCCAAAGTCTCTGTACAAACAAGACTTCAGACTTGGCAATAATTATGAGAAGAAAGACACACCCAAACCACTCCCTATAAGGAACCTCATGGTTAAAACGCAGTACTGCAGTAGAAACTCTGCTCATGAACTGAGTTCTATCCCAGGTAGCTGGCTGAAGGCTGACTCAGCCTTCCATCCTTCTGAGGTCGGTAAGTTTTAAATTTTAAACAGCCCAGAGAGTGCTTTAAGCACTATGGGGCAGTATAGAAGCAACATACTTTGCTTTATAACAGGCGTGAGGAGTGTCCAGGACTGGGTGTTTTGGACTACAACTCCCATAAACCCTCACTACTGGCCATGTACCTGAACGTCTGGGAATTGGAAGTCAAAAACACATGAAGGGCCACAGGGTGGCAGCCTGCCTTAAAAGTTAGCAGTGCTTTGCTCCAGAAAAAGGAATGTGAGGAAGGCAAAAATAGGTAAGGCAAACTAAGGTAGAAAACGCTGGTTTTTTCACAGAAAAGATCACAGGGAAATAATCCAGTGGAGAACAACATCCTAAATCTAACGCTGAGAAACAGATTCCTGAACCCAAACAAAACTGAATACACAGAGCCTTCAAAAGCCTCCACATGCCCAGAAAGCACAAATACTAGACCATCTGCTCAAGATGGTGTTTATACTTTCTTTGTCAGATACTCCCCCGAGTATCCTCCAGTTATAAACAAGCAGAAGCATACGGACAGTACAGCTGAGTATCAGGCCGCAAAAGCAAAAGGCATCTCCTCAAGTCTATGCAATGACACATCAGACCGGACCAACTGTTCATTCAATTCTTTTAAAAACCCTCTGGTTAATTGATGTATTTAATTAATTAATAAATATTGTGCTTCTGTATCCATGATTCAAAACATCGAACTTTCCATAGCAAAGGGAAGCATGGATGTTGCGGACATCAATGGCAGCAGTCAAGACGGTCTACAGCAGTGGTCCCCAACCTTTTTGCTTCCACGGACCGGTTTAGCATGTGGGTGGGGGCATCTGTGCATGTGTGGGAGGGGGCATGGGTGTGTGGGAAGTGCTGTGTGTGAGTGGGAGGGGTCATGGGTGCGTGGGAGGGGCTGTGCATGTGCAGGCGGGGCCATGGGTGCATGGGAGGGGCTGTGCATGCATGGGAGGGGCTGTGCATGTGTGGGAGGGGCTGCGTGTGAGTGGGAGGAGCCATGGGTGTGTGGGAGGGGTTGTGCATGTGTGGGAGGGGCTGTGTGTGAGTGGGAGGGGCTGTGCGTGAGTGGGAGGGGCTGTGCGTGTGTGGGAGGGGCTGTGCGTGTGTGGGAGGGGCCATGTGTGAGTGGGAGGAGCCATGGGTGTGTGGGAGGGGTTGTGCATGCGTGGGAGGGGCTGTGTGTGAGTGGGAGGGGCCATGGGTGTGTGGGAGGGGCCGTGCATGTGTGGGAGGGCCGTATGTGCGTGGGAGGGGCAGGAGATTTGTCTCCACGGCCCGGTCCTGGCAAGGTCTACAGGAGACCCTCTTGTGCTTGCAACCATTCACAAAGAAGACACCAAGCAGGGGGGAAATTCCCAGAACCCGACTCCTTCTTTCAACCACTTCTCACCAAAACACAAAGCCATTGTCGGGGCTGTTTTTCAACGAGATTTTTTTTTTTAAACTACCAAGTCCCACCCAGCTAGCAGTTTGGATAGGCCTAACTTCCTGTTTGAAAAGGAAACTGCTTTGCTGGTTGCTGGGAGGCTTCCTTTTTAAACAGGAAGTTAGGCCTATCCAAGGCAGGAAGCCTGTCAGCAAGGCCTTCTCTCCAGGTGAGCCCAATTTAATGACCATAAGGTCTCCGGCCTGCAGAGGGACTCCCAGAAAGCGGGATGATGGGATGTGTAGTCAAAAAAATAAATAAATCCAAAATGCGCACTCACATCTTTTTACCTCCATCTCTCTTTTTGGTTTTGTCATTATTTCTAGGAGAAGATTGCCAGGCCCACCGTGCGAGGCCGCAGCTCAGTGACACAGAATCGGCTCTGCCTGTCAGAGACTGCAAGTCCCATCCCAAGTGTTTCTGGAGGGTAGACGTCTTTGTCTGGAACCTGAGCAGCTGCTGCCAGTCACTACTGATAATACTGGGTTAGCTGGACCAAGCATCTAACCCAGTATAAGGCCATTTCCGATCTTCTAGCACTAGTGTGTTGTTGTACAAATAAAACGTTCTCATTTCTATAAACCAGAGGAAGGGAAGCTCCCCAGGGACAGGGGGGCGTTTTCCTGCCCCAGCACCTGCTAAGTGGTTGTAATGGCCCATCTGAACAGAAAACATAACAGCAATAAAACAAAACTGGGAGGAGAAGAAGAGAAGCAGGGGCGATTCATCACCTTGTTCAAAAGAGAAATCACCAAATATCCCCTTTTTTCATGCAAGAAATTGTTTAAGGGTTCCGGAGGTCTGAAAAAGAGGCTCAGAATGGATGCAAAAAGAGATGAGGGTGCATGTGTTTATGATCCTGCCTTGTAAAAACAGATGCTAAGCCTTCCACGTTTCATCTAACCCTTTCCCCATTTTGATGCACACTACAAAGGGTCTCAGAGACGTGCACCACACTTTTGAAAAAAAGATCCTTCTATTGCCAAGTTCCTCTGGCATACATGTGCATGCGTGTCAATTCTGGAGCCCTCTGGTGCAGTGGTTAAAGTGCAGCTCACAACCTGAGTTTGATCCCAGGGGGCTCAGACAGCTGGCTTGAGACCGACTCTGCCTTTCATCCTCCCGAGGTTGGTAAATCGAGTAACCCATCTTGCTGGTCAGAAGGGGCGATGTGTAGCCTTGCATAATTAAATGGTAAACCACCCAGAGAGTGGTTCAAGGACTATGGGGTGATATATAAGCAGCACGCTTTGCTTGGGCTTTGTTTTGCAGATACATGTTCACGAGGACATTTGGCAAATGCTGAATTTGTCCATTGGGGCGAAACACTTTCCCTTCTCAAACCCCATCGCGGGCGCCTGGCCTACCATGAGCAACTGCAGCAACAGCACCAGCACAAGCAGCAAGGGTTGGCCCGTCGGTGGTTGCTGGCCCGTCGCAGTGCAGTTGGAGACGTCTCATGCTGGGACATTGGAAGGGGTCTCTCCGGGTACTCTGGCTCTGGGTACTACAAAGGAGAGAAACAGAAGGTTAAGTAACACAGTTCCGGCCACTGGATCCCTGCTAGGAGGTGTACTTCTAAAATGTTACTCTTCATGGCTCTGGGTGCAATTCATATTTCTAGATCTAGACCATATTCATATTTCTTCTGCGCCAGAAGCATCACAATACAATTAACAAATAGATCAGTTTTCACCCAATAACAGACCACATCCAAACCATTGGGGGCAGCTACTATCACATCTTCCATGATACATGTTGAGGGGCATAGAGAACACCGACATGAGGTGTGCGGTTGCCTGTTCACCTCCACATTTCACAAAGGACTGTGAGGATGCAAAAGCCCTGTTCTCTTAGATCCACCAATGCCATTCTGTAGCCTATTAAGTGAATAAAATAATAAAAATAATCATGAACTGTCAAGGTTAATTCTGACTTCTGACAAACCTTTTCAAGGTTTTCTAGGTACAGGAGAGAGTAACTCAGAAGTAGTTTACCCTTCCCTTCTTCAGGGGGTGCCCTGGGACTGTGCAGCTTGCCCGAGGCCACCCAGGCTGGCTCTTCTCCCACGAGGCACAGTGGAGAACCAAACTCCCAACCTCTAATTCTACAGCAAGATACCTAAACCACTGAGCTATGTAGCCAGTCAATAATCATGTGCCATCAAGTCAAATTCTGACTTAAGCCAATCCTTTTCAGGGTTTTCCAGGTAGCGAATACAGTGATGCCTCGCAAGACGAATGCCTCGCGCAACAAAAAACTCGCAAGACGAAAGCGTTTTGCGATTGTTTTGGTGACTCGGAAGACGAATTTTTCTATGGCCATGCTTCGCAAGACGATTTTTTTTGCTTTTTTAAAAATTAAATTTCAATGCATTCCTATGGCAAACCGCGCTTCGCAAGACGAAATTTTTTGCAATACGACAGGACTCGCGGAATGAATTATTTTCTTCTTGCGAGGCATCACTGTACTCAGAAGTGGTTTAACATTCCCTTCTTCTGGGGGCATCCTGAGACTGTGCAGCTTGCCCAAAGCCACACAGGCTGGCTCTACTCGTACGAGGCACAGCGGAGAATCCAACTCCCAACCATAGCCAGATGCCTAACATACTGAGCTATCCAGCCAGCTAAGTGAATATAGAGTGACTATATATTTATAGATTTTGAAGCCACAAGAGTTGTCTCTTAAGAAAATAAAAGCATTTGATCGTTATTACTTTCACTATCAAAATTAAACCATGGCTGAAACCCAGTACTAAGTCACAACCAGAGTAGAACCATTGGCGCCATGGAACTTGAGGAATGGATTCAACAAATCCTCACTGATTTGACAGGTCTCCTCTAATTGTAGCTTACTCCTGGATTTCAGTCTCTGGGTTAAGCCTGCCGAGCCCCTGCCCATCTATAGGACAGGACAGCCTTAAAGTCATCCTAGGAGCACAGAAGAAATTCATGATTGGAAAGAAATTGCTAGGAAACTTAAAAGTCATATATGATTCAAAACCATGGTAAGGGTGGACACAGCTTAAGGATCTCCAGCATACGTCATTTCCTACTATTAGACATGCTTGGTGGGACATGGGTAAGGGCCTTCTCTGTCGCTGCTCCCAGACTCTGGAACTCCCCGCCACTGGAGGCCAGGCGGGCCCCATCTTTGCTCTCCTTCCGCAAGCAGACAAAGACCTTTCTCTTCAGGCAAGCTTTCCTTCACAGACTGGCTGCCTGAGAGGCGTCTTTAAAATTGGATTGTGGTGCGCTGTTGCTTTTAGATGTGTTTTTGGTATTGATTTTATTTACCCTTTTTAATAGAATACTTGTTTTTTTATATATATGTTTGTGAACTTATTATTTTTAGCTTTTAAATATTATCCTTTTAATGATAAGTCACCATGGGTCCTTTTTAAGGAGAAAGGCAAGGTATGAATGAATGGATATGATACCACAAGCAGGGTGAATAAAAATCAATGATTAAAAAAAAAACTGATTAAAAATGTGATTTAAATTGCAATTTAATTTTTTTTTTAAAAAATGATTTTTAATTTAAATCATTAAAAAGAAATCCGAGTTTTAAAATTTAAATCAAATCCACCCTGTCATAAAGACCATGGAGAGTCACCACCTTTCTTACCCAAACAGAACTTACCCAAACATACAGCGGTACCTAGGTTTACGAAAGCCTCGGTTTACATAATTTTTGGTTTACGAGCCGAAATCTATAGAAAATAATGCCCCGACATGCAACAGGCACACAACGGGGAACATGACTGATATCTCATTAATTTGTGACAATTTTGCCACTGTGATAGAGGATTTCACAAGCACGCATAAACTCATCCCCGTATTGCTCCTGCTTGTTATCAATAGCCTGGGATTAATTTAGCCGCCATCATTATCATTGTTTGTTTGTTTGTTTGATTTTACAGGCTGCTTTTCTCCCGACAAAGGGGCCCAAGGAGGCTCACAGTATTAAAAAGAATAGAATTAAAAATATAATAAGCTAAACATTAAAAAAACAAACTCTATGCCAATTAACATACAATTAATTAAAAGCAAGTAAATATTTAAAAACGATCTTAACTTTTAAAAGGCATTCAGAGACTCAATCATGATTATGAAAATCCTGCCTGAAAAGTTGGGTCTTTAGTTGTTTGTGGAAGGATAAAAGGGCTAGCGTGATCTCCCGAGGGAAAGATGGGTTTTCTTCACCTGTCGGTGGAAGGATAAATGGAAGGTGGGTCAGCCTGATCTCCCGAGGAAGAGCCTTCCATAACCCGGGAGCTGCCACCAAAAAGGCCCTCTCCCGTGTCCCCATCAGCCATGCCTGCACTGACAATGGGACCAAGAGAAAGGTCTCTTCTGATGATCTTAAATGCCGAGAAGGCTCATATGGGGAGATACGGTCCTTCAGGTAGCCTGGACCCAGGTTGTATGGGGCTTTATAGGTCATGAACCATGCTTCTTGGGAGGGGAACTGAATATCAACAGGGGGCTTAAAGGTCATGGCCAGGCGTGAAATGTCACATTTTCAGCAACTTGTGCCCAGGAAACTGTTTGTTAAAAATAGAGTCTCTTCCAACAGCAGTCCCATGTATAAACGGATAAATATTTGCCATGCAGTCCCACTCTTGTATCTGAAGAAGTGGACGTGTCCACGAAAGCTCGCATTAAAATATACAGCAGTTAAGTCTTTAAGGTAACACAACATTTCTGTCTTCTTTATTGTGTATTTTTTTTTCTCGCCTGGTATGCTAACAAGGCTACCTCTTCTAAAAATACATAAATGGCTAACAGGATTCTGACTTTGTATGTTTCTTTGCATGTTTCTTTACAAAGGTAATCAATCCATGCTGGAAGTACCTACTGGAAGGGGGTCTATGTCCAAGCACGCGCACGCGCTCACTCATTTATTCAAAATACAAATAAAAATCAGGAATACGTCAAATGTGAAAAAGCAACACTTTGCCTGCAGGAGGATTGCTGCATTCTAGTACTTCCCAACAGAGCAGGAAAGGGGGCTCTGGTTCTGGTACCAGTCAATAAGAAACTAGACAGATCAACCACCACCTAGACATGGCATAACTTAAAATAATTTTCATTGGAAGGAAGATTAAAACGGACTACCACAGCATGAAGCCAAACCATCTAGTTATAGCAAGTTTGCAAACATTAAATACGTAAATAACGAGACTAACGTGCAGAAAATGGCCAATGCTTGTGTGAAACAGATGAACAAGAGTGCATGCAAAAACAGAAAACTTCAGACTGTATGTATTTCAGCCCCTGAAACTTCCTCATTAGCCTCAAATTTTCACTCTCAGCAATTTTGTTCTTTCTAGCATTTGAAAACTGTTGTATCTACATAAACAGAGCCTTTAATCTTCCCTAAACACATTGAGATTCCTCAGTCCGATTTGCTCCCGTCTTCTCTGCCCTTCTTCCCTGTCCTCTTTTCAAACTTTTTGTAATTGTAGAGCTCTGTCTGAAAATGTGGTGTTCAGAGCCGCTTAGGGTACAATCACACGGGCGTTTAGCCTGCTGTGTGTCTAGTGCAGGTACGGGGTGGTTCGCTCCCTTTTTATGGTGATCACATGTAATTGCTGGAGCGAATAAGTCCATCTCCAGGGCATTCCTATCCACAGCTTTCTGGGTCTGGGTAGGACGGCTCTGTTTTGGTTCATTTCCAGTGTGTGTGATCACCAAAGTGAACTTTCCTCTTTGAATTTCCCAGTGGCTTAAGAAGACAGCCCATTCACAGCATTGGCAAATTAAATACTACTTCTGCTCCTTGAAGGGGCAGAGGATGTTAATTTTTAAAAAACTGTATTAGGGCAGTTTAGGAAAAAAATAATTTAAAATTAAAAACTTCCTCCTAGAAGCAAGAGGAAACAGGAGAGGGAAACAAGGTTTTCTCTTCTTTTTCTTTTTGTGAGAAACAGGGGAGATCTTTTCCTTTTCGTGACTTGTTTCAAAGATCAAGTCAAGAACCTGCCTGCACATTTGGCTGCCACAGCAGGTTCTCGACCCTATCTTTAAGGCAAGTCACGTAAAGAAAAAAAATCTCCCTCAGTCCCCCCCCCATCTCCTCCTGCTTCTGGGAGGAACTTTTTTTGTTTTTTAAAAAAGTGATGTAGTGCATTTGCACTGCCCTGATACAGTCTAACAACAACAAAATTAACTTCCTCTGCCCCTCCGTGGAGCAGAAGAAGCGTCTAAATTTTTAAATACTGAGAAGCAGCTAGCTTGCTTCTTAAACTACTTTACAATATGGCAAATTGACAGCAGAAGGAACCACACCAAAGAGGGCTGCTTGAAGTGCATACGTCATTTGGACAGGAGGATCACACCAAATGGCATCCTAGTGACCCTATGTAGCCCACTCTAGCCCGCTCCAAAGATATTCATGTAGAGAAGCTCTTAAAATATTCCAGTGTAAGGACAAGAAATGGAAACTCCAGGGAAGTGCCTGTCTCTTCCACACTCTCTGCCTTATAATCTTCTACGGGGATTGCAAGATTTTGTACACGGAAGTTCCCAAATTTAACCCCAATCATTTCCACAAAGCGCCAGGAAAGAAACCTGATGACAACTAAGCCAGTCCACTGCTTGCTGGTCAGAGCTGGCAATATTAGCCTAAATGAACCAAGGGGCTGACTTAATATATTGGCTCCTTATCCACACCATTGTGGAAAGGAAAGCAACGCATGCTACTTCTTGGCTCACCACATTCTCCTCTTTTTCAAGCCATATCCCTTCTTCTCCTCCTGGCTTGGCAGAGGTGTAAAAAACTGCTGGAAGATGAACTCTTTCAAACCCTTCCGTTTAGCTCAACCAGAGACTCAACCTTTACGTTAAGACAACATCACTAGCAAAAGATGCCGATTCTCAGATTTCTGGAAACGGCAGTTCAGAAAACAAGAGTGAAATATTCGACATCCCCACCCGCAGGTCCCCATATCCCTATCATCACTTCACCTGTTTCCCCACTTCATAAACGGTCGGCATGGACAGATCTGTTCTGCCGTTCTGGCCCACGGTGGCTGTCTTCTCCGGCCACGGGCTGGCCACTCCTCCTGTTGACACCTGCCCTTCCTAGGGCACCTGCAGCTCAAGGAATGGCACCTGTGGGAACAGAAAGGGAACCCTTCTTAGTCTCATCACAAGGCAGTTCCTTCTGTGGCTGGTCAGGCCCATGGCCGCCCCGTGAGTTTCATGGCTCAGTGGGACGAGAGCTTGGTTCTTCCGCCCTCCGCCCCCCCGTCCAGAGCCCCTAGTCTTACTATGACATCCCACTAGGACTTTTTATATTCACACCCCAACTTTTTTTCAGAAATCCATGGTGGATTACAATCTGAAACATCACAACATCTTCTCATGCGTTGAGCTGTATGTGAACGCCTTGCTTGTTTACGTGTAACGATGGCTTCCTCTTGTTCCATTAAATGTCTGCTTGAGAAAATACGTGAACATCTGCTGGAAAAATCGTGACTGCACACAGATGGATCTGTCAACCACAATGAACTAGTTTATTTAGAACATGGGATGCTGTTTATCTCACTGAAAAGAATGTACTCCCCAAACACCTGATCCGGTCTAATTCTGGATGCTAAGCAACATCGTGCCTGCTGGATTCCTGGATGGAAGACCACAGATCGCCAGGTAGAGACAGGAAGGAAAACTCATCCTGAGATCCTGGAATACCACTGCCAATGGGATATTTAACTGCTGTCTGTATCCCTGTGTTCTTTTCTGCAGAAGTTGGGTGTCTTCAATAAAATGTTGCAGTATGACTGACCAGGCTTTCACCTACTCCAGATTTTTCTTGCTCCCTCTCATTCTATGTTTTTTAAAAAAATTATTTTATTTTGTACATACAAAACAACAAAGTAAAACACAACAAAAACGACAAAAACAACACATCCATACTACATATATAGATCAGAGAATTTGTTGTTGTCTAGGTCATCTAATACAGCGGTCCCCAACCTTTTTGGGACCATGGACCGGTTGGGGGATGCGGGCTCCGTGCGTGGGGGCACCCACGTGCTTGCGGGTGGGCGTGTCACGCTCGCGTGCAAGTGCAACACGCCCACCCACGAGCACAACCCGCCCACCCACGAGCGCAACACGCCCACTGTGCGTGCAGGCAGGGGGGCAGAGATCCGTCTCCGCGGCCCAGTTCAGGCAAGCCCACGGACCTGCAGCGGGCCGCAGACCGGGGGTTGGGGACCCCTGATCTAATATCAACAGGTTCTTGTAAGTGCTAGTTCGCTACTATCTTTTCTTCCCCTCTCATTCTATTTGGACTTCTCCCATCTCATTTGGATCTGGATTTGTTTGGTTTCTTTTCTTTTTTTTCTAGGTGGACTACAGACACTTGTGCCCACACTTAACTACAATGAACAAATGGGAGACTGAGTCTCAAGATGCATAAAAACGGTAGCAATGCAGATTTTATTCATTAATCATTAATGTTGGAGCTGATATAGACCAAATGACAAGCAGAAGTTCTAAAAACTTGATCCTGAAGAAGACCGCTGCCGAAATGCATTGAGCCTGAGCTTTTTAGATAAGAATAAAATCTGCATTGCTACCATTTTTATACATCTTGAGACTCAGTCTCCCATTTGTACTTTTGCCACCAGTGGATGTACCAGTTCCCTCTGCTTTGTTTAACTATAATGAATCCACTGAAGACTGACGTCCACTTAGAATCACACAATAACTAAGTTGGAAGGGGCCTATAAGACCCCTGAGTCCAGCCCCCCGCTCAGTGCAGGAAGCCAAGTCAAAGCAGGTCTGACAAATGGTTGTTCAATTTTCTCTTGAGTGCCTCCAGTGTTGGAGTGCTCACCACCTGCCGAGGTCATTGGTTCCACTGTCGTACTGCTCTAACAGTTGAGAAGTTTTTCCTGATATTCAGCCTAAATCTGGATTCCTGTAGCTTGAGCCCATTGTTACGTGTCCTACGTTGTGGGATGATTGAGAACAGATCCTTCAAAACATTCCAGAACAGCTTCATCGTGTGAACTAGAGAACGAAACATGGGCAGAAAAAGATGGTTGCGTCTACCCACTTTATCTTTCTGTATTTCTTCCTCCCTCCCCCTTCTTGGTCTGTCCTCCACATTCCATCCAGCCTGCCTGTTGCCCCACCATCTTTCTCAGCCTGCTAACATGCTGTGCTATTAACTTCCCACCAGGCTGCTTTTGAGGGGACACCCTCCTCAAAGAGTTTCTTTTCTTAAGGTTTCAGGTACCTTTACAAATCTGAAGTCATCCTAAGTCAGCTGAGACCTCCCTCATCTGCATGGTGTGCAATGTGGTTCTAGGCTGCATTTCTACAAACACCAGGAAACTCATGAGTGGATGCCATGATCTACCAACTTTCTTCCCGTCTTTGAAGCTACAGACATGGATGGAAAACTGCTTAGTAATGGTTCAGGGATCTGAGTTTGGGAAGGTCACTGTTCTGGATCACAATGCCGAGAGAGTTCCAGAGTCTGATGCTCAGGGCCACTAGAAGGTGCATGACACTCAACTATATTCCTCCTTTCTGCCCAAATCCAAGGAAACAGTTCCACTTCTAAATTTGTGTCTAGTGCTAGCAACTGAGGGTAAACAACCCAAAACTTAATCCAGACAAGACCAGACATGTTCCTGGTCAGTCAAAATGCAGATCAAAGAATAGAGATTCAACCTGTGCTGGATGGGGTCACCTTGCCCTTGAAAACAGAGGCCTCCAGCTTGAGAGTATTCTTGGGTTCCCCTCTGAGCCTGAATGCCTGGGTTTCAGTGGTGGCTAGGAAAACATCTGCATGTCTAAAACTGGCGTGCTACCTGCACCTGGAGAGTTTGGACTTGTACATGGAGATGCATGCCTCAGTTATATCACATCTGGATTACTGGAACACAGTCTTGAATGGGGTTGCCTTTGGAATCTCCAGTGGGTCCAAACTGTGGCAGCAAGGTTGATGGCCAGAGAATCGAACAGCCTCACCGGCTACCAGTCTACACACTTCAAAGGGTTGTTTGTGACCTGCGAAAGATGGTACGACCTGGATCCAACCTACATTTCAACAAATGAGCCTGTTCAGGTCTTAAGATCTTTAGGACAGTCTTTCTCTGAAGAGGCACATCTGTCAAAGGATGTGACAGAAGGTCTATTCAGCCATGGTTCCCAAGTTTGGGAATGCCCGCTTAGAAAAGACAAGACTGGTCCACACCTTGCTTTCTTTTAGGTAGCAGGGTAGCAGGGAGGACCTTTTTAAAGGTAGGCTTTTAAGAACAGAATCAAACCACTGAGTTTCACTGCATGACGCTGTATGTTCTTACTGCTTTTCATGTGTGGGTGTTCTTAAATCAACCGTTTTTAAAATACTGTTGTACGCAGAATGGTTATTTAATGTTATAACAGCTAATTGTGTTTTTAAATTGTGATTCAGGTTGTATTTTTAAAAAAATCATTTTGTGAGGTACCCTGGGTCCCTCTATCAGAAGAAAGGTGGCGGAGAAACGACATAAATAAAATATACTATAAATAGTAACAAGTAGAAGCCACATGGAAGCCAAGAAATTTGCAGGCCCACGTGAAGTATTCTGCAGGGTTCCCGTGAGAATAAAAAATGAGGCGGAAGCATGCCATGTACTCCTTGGAGAGAAGACAACAACATATAAATAAGACTAATAAATAAATAATGAAATGAATCAGTACCATCTTTTCTGTAGACCTGAAGACAACTTGGGAAAGTCACATTTTGGCATACGAATTCCAAAATCCCCCAGTCTGCAGGACCACAGGAAACTAACATTTAAAACAGCTACTTTGTCAGGCATGTAAGGCCAAAAACTATACTCTCTCTAGATGCTCTCCAATTCAAATCGGTCACTCTGTTGGAAATGCCAGGAGATGCTTCACTCATTCTGCACCTAGGGTTTCTGCTTCATTGACTATGCAAAAGCCTTTGACTGTGTGGACCACAGCAAACTATGGCAAGTCCTTAAAGAAATGGGAGTGCCTGACCACCTTATCTATCTCCTGAGAAACCTATATGTGGGACAGGAAGCAACAGTTAGAACTGGATATGGAACAACTGATTGGTTCAAAATTGGGAAAGGAGTACAACAAGGCTGTATATTGTCCCCCGGCTTATTTAACTTATATGCAGAATACATCATGCGAAAGGCCAGACTGGAGGAATCCCAAACCGGAATTAAGATTGCCGGAAGAAATATCAACAACCTCAGATATGCAGATAATACCACTCTGATGGCAGAAAGTGAGGAGGAATTAAAGAACCTCGTAATGAGGGTGAAAGAGGAGAGTGCCAAAAATGGTCTGAAGCTCAACATCAAAAAAACTAAGATCATGGCCACTGGTCCCATCACCTCTTGGCAAATAGAAGGGGAAGATATGGAGGCAGTGACAGAGTTTACTTTCTTGGGCTCCATGATCACTGCAGATGGTGACAGCAGCCACGAAATTAAAAGACACCTGCTTCTTGGGAGGAAAGCGATGACAAACCTCGGCAGCATCATAAAAAGCAGAGACATCACCTTGCCGACAAAAGTCCGCATAGTCAAAGCTATGGTTTTTCCTGTAGTGATGTATGGAAGTGAGAGCTGGACCATAAAGAAAGCTGACCGCCGAAGAATTGATGCTTTTGAATTGTGGTGCTGGAGGAGGCTCTTGAGAGTCCCCTGGACTGCAAGGAGAACAAACCTATTCATTCTAAAGGAAATCAACCCTGAGTGCTCACTGGAAGGACAGATCCTGAAGCTGAGGCTCCAATACTTTGGCCATCTCATGAGAAGAGAAGGCTCCCTGGAAAAGACCCTGATGTTGGGAAAGTGTGAAGGCAAGAGGAGAAGGGGACAACAGAGGATGAGATGGTTGGACAGTGTCACCGAAGCGACCAACATGAATTTGACCCAACTCCGGGAGGCAGTGGAAGACAGGAGGGCCTGGCGTGCTTTGGTCCATGGGGTCACGAAGAGTCGGACATGACTAAACGACTAAACAACAACAACACACAACATGGGAATGAGACTAATACACATTTGCAAACATTTGCTTCACTCACAAGAGCCAGGTCCGTCTGAAGGTCTTTCTAAAGAAGTGGTGGGAAGCCTGTGGCTTTCCACAGTTGGAATCCAACTCACATCAGCCCCAGCCAACAAAAGACAACGTTCAGGAACGATGACAACTGTAGTCACACATTGGCAGGGTCACAGAATGATAGAATCGAGTTGGAAGGATCGTTGTGTCCAACTCCCTGCTCAAGACAGGAATCCAAATCAAATCAGTTCTGACAGATGTTTGTCCATTTTTCTCTTGAATGCCTCCAGCGTTGAAGCGCTCACCACCTCCCTAGGGAACTCCTTCCATTATCGTACTGCTCTAACCGTTAAGAAGTTTTTCCTGATATTCCGGTTCATCTGGGTCACAGGTTCACTATACTTGCTATAAAGTGTGGAGGTCATGGCAATCCAGTGTCTCCTGCCTGGGCACGCACAGAAAGGTTAGAAATGTTTGCTCTGGCTTAGTACTGTCTTCTCCAATGGAGATTCTTCCCAGGCTCTCTCCAGCTCTCCCAGCCTTACTTCACGGAATCACTTTCCAAACTGTAAATATTCAACTTGCAGTCCCAAGGGACACAGACGTTGTCACACCGAGTTATACAACTTTTGGTAGAAAAATCTTGCGGTGGCACATCCCCCAACTCACTGGCAAAGCACACACCTGGCATGTAGGGGGTCAATGAATCTCTCCCTGGTAGCATCTCCATGTAAAGCTAAGAAAGAAGCATTGGAGAGCTTCTTTCAGTCAGTGTCAACAACAATGGACTAAATCAGTGGTTCCCAACCTTGGGTCCCCAGACGTTCTTGGACTTCAACTCCCAGAAGCCTTCACCACTAGCGGTGCTGTCAAGAGCTTCTGGGAATTGCAGTCCAAGAATGTCTGGGAATCCAAGGTTGGGAACCACTGATCTGGATGGATCAAGGGTCTGAGTAAGTACAGCACAGCTCGCTCTTTTCCCACAAAAGCTGGTGCACTACTGTTATGAGGTTTGCTATCAAATCGCTTTCACTGTGGATTTATTTGACATCAACATCTGGCCAGAGTAACTCACATCTGAATGGGAAATTACTCAGAAGCAGTTACTGCTTATCTCGGATTTTAATTTTGCTGCTGCTGGACTACAACCTCTTCCTTTCATGCACACTATTTCTCAGCACTTCATGACACACAGCCCAGCATCCCCAGGCCGGGATCTAGACTCCCTTCTTGGCTTTTGTTGTACCTGAAATATGAGCTGCGGACTGAGCTGCTTCTTCCCAACACCCCGCCAGTAACCTCAGAGCTGTGGGGCACAGCCTATGAGAACTGAAAATGAAACTGACCCTGGTTTACATCTCTGGAAGCATTCTCTCGGACTCTAGAGTGAAGCCTTCTAGCTCTGCAGTTCAAAGATTATAATTATAGATGGGGACGAATATAAAAACGAATCAGGATATTCGTTAAATATCCCTGATTTGTCAGATATTTGTTGCTTCGTATTCTTGGGGTCCAGAGACCCCAACGAATACAAAGCAACGAATATAACCCTTTTATATTCGTCCCTTCATTCCCTATCTGCTTATGCCGCCGCGGATCAGCTGTTCCTCGGGGGCATAAGCAGAGAGGGGTTTTCCCTTCGGGCGGCTTGATAAAGCCTACCCGAAGGGAATCCCACCCCCGGGGCTGGAGGATGGCTTGGTTCCCCTTTCCTCCTCTTCCTATGCCTGCGCGGCGTAAAAGAGGAGGGAAGGGATCAAAGGGATCCCCCAGCCGCTGCGGGATTGCTTTGATCCCAGCTTTCCCCCTCCTTTTGCTAAGCCCCGGGGCATAGCAAGAGGAGGGAAAGGGGGGGAAAAAGACCTGATGAATGACGAATTGACAATTCATGGCACTTCATCCCCATCTCTAATTATAACTTTTTCCCCCAAGAAATCACACTCTGGCCCATATCCATAACGCAGATTATTAATAATCATGTGCTGACAAGTCAATTCTGACTTATAGCAACCCTTTTCAGGGTTTTCCAGGTAGAGGATGCTCAGAAGTGGTTTCCCATTCTTTTCTTCTGGTGGCACCCTGAGACTGTGCAGGTTGTCCAAGGCCACCCAGGCTGGCTCCTCTCGTAGGAGGCACCATGGGGAATCGAACTCCCAACCTCTGACTCTGCAGAAAGATACCTAAACCACTGAGGTATTCAGTCAGCAATGCAGACGATGACACCCCAGTTTTCATTTTGTGTCATCTTCTGAGAAGGCATCAAGGATTACTCACACCCTTCCACATTCATCTCTTTAACAACAAGAATTAGAACCCTGAACTTGATTAAAAAGGAAAGCTGAGGTTCTCTCGTTCAGACTAGGATGCACGGGATACAGTTGGGTGACAGTCGTACGTTGGTAGCACCAAACACCAAAACGTTTTGCATGCTAAAGGAGTTGGGTTCAATCTGTGGTATTTTCAACGAACAGCCTTGGGAGACCTTGGCCAACCACGGGCAACATTGCACAGGGCAGAATGGACCCCTGTCGCTTGAGTCTTGGTGTAGCCATTCAAAATACTGTTCTCTCAACAACAGCACTGCCAAGCAGTAGAGCTAAGAGAGGCAAGCTGTGAAGCAATATCCAGTTTACTTCCCTATCATGGTGAGGATGTTAGTCCCAGAGAATACATGTCCCTCTCTACTTATTTTCACACTCATCTGCGTTTATTATTGTTGATCCCAAGTTTGCAGCCTGTTCCTTGCTTAAAAGGGCATATTGTCTTCTGCGTGTGGCATCAGTGTTATCAGTAGAATGCTTGCCTTTTGTACTACCTATGTTCAGAAACCCCCACCCCCCCAATATCTCTTAAAGTACGAGAGAGAGAGAGAGAGAGAGAGAGAGAGAGAGAGAAGAGAGAGAGAGAGAGAGAGAGAGAGAGAGAGAGAGAGAGGTAGCGCAGCATTATAAGCCTTCAAGGTTACCAACAGTTGTGCCAGCAGCTGGCACCAACAGTAGCAACTTCAAGGCACCGAAAAACCACAACCGGCACCCTTCAAGGATAGCTGCCCCTTTCTCTGCCAGCAACTGCTGCTGTTTCCTGCAAACTCAAGCGTTTCCTGTACATTTAACCAATGTCTGGTAGATAATGATAGTGGTCCGGTTTCACAAGGCTGTTGAACAAGATTATATGCTACTCAAGCACTTTGAATATGCTGGGGATAAGAAAGATAAAAACGATACCAGCTAAGACAAAAAATGGTTCAGTTGTGACAGATACACTTCCGCTTGGTCTCTAGACAAACAGGATGTTAAAATCCCCCAGTTGAACACCTCATGTGAAATCTTATCTGCTCAACGCATCGGTTTCGGGGGATGGCCTATTCCCGAGCTGGCTTCTTGGTTTGATGAGAAAAAACTTCGCATGCGGGGAACCCACAGAAAGCAAATGTTAGCATGAAAAGGCTTAGCTTGGAATCTTGTTACGCAATCTTGTGAACGCTGGCCAAATCCATGGAAAACTCTGCAGACTTCCTGTGTGTTTATGCTAATATCACGACCAGACGCGCACTTCCGAGGAGCCCAGGTGCTTGCCTTGTCAAATGTATTAGCAAGAAGCAGTTAGACGCTGGACGCCCGGGCCAGATGCACTGGGAGATACAGAGGGAATTAACAAGACCACACCAGAAGAAACAGATGGTGGCCATTAGAAGGAAGGACAGGTCTTTTGAAAGAACTGGAGCTGTAAAAATCTGGGATAGGGTCTCTGGGTCTGAAACAGCTGCAGAGTAAAGAAACTTAAGGGGTTCAAGACAGAACAGCACACTTTTGTGAAGGGTGTCTTGCCATTTATTATTATTCTGGTGATGATGCCTGCTGCCGTTACGGCCATGAGCGTCACAAGGGGAGAACCCTACTGTGAGCCATATGATTTCTGAAATCCTTGCCATCCTGCTCACAGTTGGAATATGGAGTAACTGTCAGGCAGGCATTCCCAGCCTGCAGCTACAGACAAGCCAAGTGTGAGTTTTTGCCACCTTTTCCTGTGGAAAAGAGAAAGCTGGCCAACATCTGTGAAGCTCTGACACAGCTCTAGCTCTTGTGTCCGGTGCAGCTATTTAGCCATCTGGGCACGTTGCATTACCCAACGGTCATGCCATCACAGCATCCTTTGTTGAGGGAATAAAACCCCGGGTGCTGTCAAACCTGGCAAAGGAGAATGCAAAACCCAAAGAGAGAAACTGAGTACCTACAAGACAGGAGGAAAAAAAGGAAGAGCCAACTAAACAACGGCAATACAGAGATATCTGGAGGTGGCAAAAAGAAAAAAGGAAAAAAAAAAAGAGGTCATCAGAGGGGTGTTAAATCCCAAAGGCTGGAGCACCAAAGAAGAGGTGAATATAAGAAAGAACAATTTATCATAGAATTATAAAGTTGGAAGGGGTCTATAAAGTCACCGAGTCCAACCCCGTGCTCAGTAAAGGTAAAGGTTCCCCTTGACATTTAGTCCAGTTGTGTCCGACTCTAGGGCACGGTGCTCATCCCCGTTTCCAAGTCATAGAGCCAGCGTTTGTCCGAAGACAGTTTCCGTGGTCACGTGGCCAGCATGACTAGACACGGAACGCCGTGGCCTTCCCACTGTGGTGGTCCCTATTTATCTACTCGCATTTGCATGCTTTCGAACTGCTAGGGTGGCAGGAGTGCAGGAATATAAATCAAAGGATATCTGCCGGGTGGTTGTCTAAATTTCTCTTGAAGGCCTCCAGTGTTGGAGCACTCACCACCTTTCGAGGTCACTGGTCCCATTGTCAGACTGCTCTAACAGTTAAGAAGTTTTTCCCGATGTTCAACTGAAATCCGGCTTCCTGTAACTTGAGCCTGTTGTTGCGTGTACTGCACTCTGAGATGATCGAGAACAGATCCTGCCCCTCCTCTGTATGACTCACTTTCAAATATTTGAAAAGTGTTATCGTATCTCCCCTCTGTCTTCTTTTCTCAAGGCTAAACATGCCCAGTTCGCTCAGTCTTTCTTCACTGGGGTTGGTTTCCAGCCCTTGGTTTATAAAGTCCCTACTGAATTAAAACAGCAGCAAAATGCTTTTCCTCGGTCACTCTAGGGGTGCACACCCCCACCGAATTAGAAGGGTAAAAATGTAGAACTAAATTTAGGTTGTCACTCCTTACTCCACAAGCAGCTAACGGACACAGGCTGGATAGCTCAGCGGTTTAAGTGTCTGACTGCAGAGGCAGAAGCTGGGAATTCAACTCCCCCCTGTGCCTCCTGGGAGAAAAGCCAGCCTGTGTGGCCTTGGGCAAGCTGCACAATCCCCGGGCAACCCCACAACACAGGAATGGCAAATCACTTCCGAGTACTCGCTACCTGGAAAACCCTGAACAGGGACACTGCCAAGTCAGAATTGACTTGATGGCACATGATGATGAGAGTACAGGAAGTGTCATGGTAGTTGGGGATCCTGGGAGTTGTAGTGGTTCTTGAGACCCTGAACTGAAAGATCCAACAAGCTCTTCCTGTTATAGCTGACTTCTGGGCTCCTGCTCAGTCCCTGATCGTGAGAAGGGGAAGATGGTCAATTTCTTTTCTTCCAGCAGCTGCGACAGCAGTGGAAACTATCTGAAATCCTAGACAGTTTTTTGCCAGTCTGGATGAACAATCAAAACCACTGGGCAAGACTGAAGATCAGGGTGGCTTTAAACCACAATTTAAATCTTAAAAATTGATATTTTGGGGGGCATGATTTAAATAAAAAAATCATTTATTTATTTTTAAAATCATGATTTCAATCAATGTTATTTTTTTAAAAAATCATCGATTGTTATCCATCTTGTTGCCAATGGCTGATTCTGTGCAAAGTAATTTGCATCTTGCATGCAAAGCAAAGCAAAGCGTGCTGCTTATATACCGCCCCATAGCGCTTCAAGCACTCTCTGGGCGGTTTACAAGTTAATTATGCAGGCTACACATTGCCCCCCCCCCCAGCAAGCTGGGTACTCATTTTACCGACCTCGGAAGGATAGAAGGCTGAGTCAACCTTGAGCCGGCTACCTGGGATTGAACCCTGGGTCGTGAGCACAGTTTTGGCTGCAGTACAGCAGTTTAACCACTGCGCCACGAGGCTCTGTGCATCTTGCATGCAATTTGCAAAGTAATTCCATCTTGTCCTACTTCCTTAGTTCAAAAATTTGCTTGTGTTGTTAATGCATATTTGCTTAAAAGATGTAATTTAGCCCTGAGGCAGACAACCTCCATTTCAAACCCGAATCCCACTCAACAGTTGGGGCAATTCAAGGTCTACGTACAAAAAAACCCACTGCCAATTCATTTGTGTTGTGCTACCCAAACAATGCTCTCTTTGAAAAACACATTCTGCCCCAAAGATATTCATATTTCCACTGCAACAGGCCCAGCCCCTCATAGCCCGGTTGCCAAAGGACAGGTAAATCCTCCAGATTTCCTGCCTTCCAGCTGACGGCAAAAGACCAGAGAAGTTCGCTAAGGACTTGGTGAACTGCTACCTATACTTAGTGGGTTTCCTTCAGTTTTGAAAGCTGCAAAAGCCTAGCCCACCTTGTGCACGCAAATCCACAGAGACGCTACCCCAGCAAAGAAGGAAGTTCATTTTGGGTAGCTAAAATACCAGCAGTTATCTCAAAACGCCCTTTAAAAAGGGGAAGAAGAGAGTGTGTGTTAATCTTGAAGAGGAACGATCTCAAAATGCGGAAATTTCTCAAGACAATAAAATAGGATCTTTCTTTTCTTTAAAGGGGACTTGTTTTGTTACTGGGAAACAAACAGTTGTATACAACACATAATAATGTCCTGTTCACGAGTCACGCAGGCTCAACTGCATCTGACGCTACTGAGAGAACCAGGGAACCTATGTAGGCTGGCAACACGAGGAGTAGAAGGCAACACAAGCTTTGCCCGGTGAAGGGAGACCAGTGGGCCTGCCAGCTGCGGCTACAGCACACTTCTCCCTTGAATTGCATGGATCTGAGCAGCACGGTTTTGGTTTTACACAGATTTATTAAATAAATAAATTATTTATTAAACAAACGAACAAACAAACAAATGTTCAATAAATAAATATTCAAAAAATACGGTGTCTCCAGCCACCCTGAACCAGGGGTACGAGCTCAACACCAAAACGTCAAAGTGGTCTACTGGCCTCCAAACACAACATCAGCCTCTAGATTAGGGGGTTATAAGGACTTTTAAGGCTCATTATACACGGTACTGTATGGAAAGGACGGCCAACACTATGGAAGAGAAAGCCAATAGAGAGAACTGGTCTCTCTCCCTCTGTGTATCAACTGTTTAAGCTTTGTAGTTATGTTTTTTTGGGGGGGGGGGCATAAGTTACACACAGATTTTGAACTATATGGGGGTTTGGTACCTGGAACCCCTGCATTGTTGAAGGGGGAAGAGTCATAGTCCAAAACCCAAACATCTCCTATCTTTGGGCTTGGTTGTTTCTATGTCTATGTAGAAAGTGTCTGTGAACCTAAAACATAAGTTTCTTGTGGGACAGTCATGCGTGGTATGAAACATGGGTCTGGAAGGGTGCCCATAAATACATCAAATATTTGCACTTCACTGGACTGTGTTTTTTATTAGCAGACACCATGCTTAACTACATATGGTTTCTTATGCATTTATGGATAAAGGGCTCCTACCACTCGCCAACTGAAATATATTCTGCAGGTATTCTGGCTTTTCTTGTTTAATTCATTATTTTTAAATGATTTTTTTAAAAAAGACAAGACACTATGGGAAAACATTAAAGAGTTACAAATGCTGTTTGGACCTTTCGTCACTTATTGTGGCTCTTGTAAAAGTTATTTTCTTGAATGACAATTCCTAAAAAATTTTTATACAGCATGGCTCTATTGGCTTGGGGATTCTGGGAATTGTAGTCCAAGTTCTGCCTGTTTTCAGTCCTGTCAAGGAGCTACTCTGCAATACAAAATGGCAGAGGAGGGAACACTGTAATAGGGAGGCAAGCGGCGTTCAGCTAACTGATCAGAGAGGCTGCCATTGAGAACTCATGCTTAGAACCTAAATGGGTGGAAACCTCCATCTCATGTGGCCTTTTGTGGGAGGTCGGAAGAGCAGCAAATTGAAGGGAACCTCTGCACCCCATTACACAAAGGGCAGGACAGGCTCCTGAAGAAAACAGAAGCATGATTGTTTTCTTTCTGGGTGCAATAAGTCTCTCAACTCAAGGATAGCCAGTCCCTTTGGCCCATGTATGTGGGGAAACATAAGCACTGGTAAGGGGAAAACCAGAGAAGAGGGAAAGCTATGCCTTGCACAGTGATTTTAATGACATTCTATATAATGCAATGGCATCTTTATTCTACTTTTCTTTCCCATTTGACTGGGTTAGCATTAAGCCCCAAACATCACACCTAGAAGACTCTAGGGTAACAACAGACAAAGGAAAGGTACGAGAGTGCAGAGGGAGCAGAATTTCGAGACAGCGAAAGGTTATATCAATAAACACTGGAATTTTGAGCACTTCCCCTCCTGCTCTAAACATCTTTATTTTTAAAAGGGACCAGCCACCAAAAGATAGATTTTTTCCAGCCTTCATTTCAACAGAACAGACAATGTGTAAGGTGAGATGCTACTTGGCACGGACTCAAAAACATTTAGATTGAGGGAAGGAGCTTTGGAAGACCTACACTTAGATCAAGGTGGTAACCACCCATTTCCCTTCTGCTCTTTGACTAGTAAAAATTGCTTCCTGCAAGCAAGCTTCGGATAATCAAACACAGGTGGCTTGTGGTCCTGAAGCAGCGGTACCTCTCCCGGCTCTCTGAGATGAGACACCCCCCTGCTAGGACCACAGAGTGTCCCCTAAATGGGAAGCACCCTGTAGGGTCGTTTTCCCTTTTTGACGTCTGACGTACCACAAAAATAGAAAGACAGTTAGAAAGGAAGTGAAAGCAGGTGACTAATAAAAAAAATATCTTATGAACTACAAAGTATTCTGAACTTGAAGGAGCTGTCATAGCAAGACTGATGCGTGACCTTCAGGTTCCTAAGAAAGATGGGTTGGACCTTTTCTAGGAAGACAGAACCTACAGACCAATCAGCATGACACGAGTCTTACTACCCGTCTCCACGCTAAAGCACAAGGCATCTGTAGGCAGGGTTGTAGAACGACCCTACCTTTTCCATGGCTGGCTGGGTTCCATTTAGCCATCGTGGAGGTCCCTCTGAGCCCACCGGTGCCTGCTTCCAGGCCTGGCGCGGTATGTTTTGTAGACAAGGGCCAACGCAAAGACTTGAGGTGTGGCAGAAAAAAAAAGAAAAGAAAGGAAGGAAGGGGAGAGAAGGGAAGCTAGCGTTGCATTACTTAACAGGAAAGGGAGTGGCGAAGGAAGTGGCATAATCAAATGCAATGCTGAAGCCCATTTTTGGGAAAGCCCCAGCGACTGACGACTTGCCCTGAAGGCTTCCTAGAGGCAGGAAAAGCCAGGAGCCACACCGAGAATGAAGAAAGGAAGTGGTTGAGAAAAAGCCAAAGTGTGGCGTGGCACAGGATGGTGGCGTTCAGCACAAGAAGGCTCTGTGCCCTCTTCTCTTGCCACACTGCAACACCGGTTTTTGGCGATTTGTACAGAGATGTTTACTTTAATGGCTCCTTCCAAAGTTCTGGCTTCCTTGGCAAGTTACCTTTTTGGACTACAATGCCCAGAATCCCCCAGCCATCATAACCACTGGTTTCAAAAAACAACAACAATGAACTAATAAGCATAGTTCTTTAGGCTGATGTACAATTTCTGTTAGCTCTTCAACTCAACTCAGTAGACCAGTTTATTGGGAACATGCCTGTTCTGGACAACCACTCAAACCACTGGAAGAATCCCGTGCTGGACCCAGCATTTCTCCTAAATTGCTTGTTGGCTTTACTGTGGACTGGGGTGCTTTTTATCACCTTGAGTAGATGGGCTGATTTTGCCCACCATAGAAGACAGGGATCTCAATGCTATTATTTGGACTTGGGGGCTTCTAATTAGACATTCTAAGTGGGTTGCCTTTGGAGGGAAAGTTTAAAAACTTAAACTAAAAGTTTAAGAACTGTTTGTGCCTTTCTGAAGAATCATCCAGTCCTTCTGTACTCATTCTACATTGGTGTGTGTGTGTGTGTGTGTGTGTGTGTGAGAGAGAGAGAGAGAGAGAGAGAGAGAGAGAGAGAGAGAGAGAGAGAGAGAGAGAGAGAGAGAGAGAGAGAGAGGAACGGGTGCTAGTTTTGCTGAGATGTTTTTCTGCAAACTGTGGAAAAACTGGAGGGTAAAAAAAATAAAGAGCTCCTTGTCTCACTCTCGTACTGGAGCCAAGGAATCTGACAGACTTGCAAATTCCTTGTTCAGGTGTCTTGTTGTGTTGACATAACCTAAATGGACAAAACTGAGAATTTCAACAAGTACTTTTCATATCCTTCATTTTGGGATATGAGAGACAGTTCTCTGAAATTCCATATCGCTGTTTCTATTGTATTCCCGCGAGGCCAAAAAAACACACCCACACCTAACAAACCCAAAATATGGGTATACAGAAGACAGGCGCAGATCTGAGTGTCGGCAGGGTACTTTGGGAGAGGAGCCAGTTTAGTCTGTAATCCTTTTATTTTCTCCTATAAAAATGAATGCCTATCATTCAGTCCACACAGAAAAGTAAAAGCAATTTTGCTGCAGGCCAAAAATCTAGAACTGATTATTGCTTTCCTAGTAATACTGCATAATAAAGAGCCTCATTTTTTTCTCCTTTCCTTGGGTATTTTTTTTTCTAGGGGCACAATTCATGTGCATTTAGCCGAGACAATCTACATTTGCTCATTAGTAGCAGCTCTTCCTGTTAGCAAACTCAACTTTGCAAAGAAGTCCATAAAGAATCACTAACCCACAAAAATGCGTTGCTGGCTGCTTGCCTGCAACTGTCCATGTTGTCACGTGTATCCTTCAACTACCAAAAAAATAAATAAATAAAAAAAGGAGGGTATACATTTTGTCAAGCTTTTAGGAACGAATGTCTGGCTAGGATTCCCACTGGGCATGGGGCTATTTCAAAGCTTTAGCAAATCTGGGGCTGAACGCAAGAGTATATAGGAAGGAAATACACGATCTTTCTGCATTGCATTTAGGTGGAAATAAATTGTTTTATTTGCCAAGATGAACCTTCTCCTCCCAGATCCGCAGGTTCTACGATGAATGGCAGAGATCCAACAGTAAAGCTAGATTACCCTTGTTGTACTCCAACAACATCCAGAGTGGGTTACCAGCACCTGGAGAGTAAAGCTACTTCTTAAATATCTTGAAAGAGTTGCTGTAAATCGGATATGACTTGACACCACATAACAACACAACAACGGAAGTGATAGTTCTTCTGTCCTAGACAAGGCTCATCTTGAAAGAGGCTTTCTCTCTATTACGTTTTTTATGGTCAAACACCCTCATGCTGGCTCTACATGCAAAACACATGAATGAAATATACTACAGTTAAAAACCCAGCAGAAAAAAACCAGTGATTTTTAGCAGAACTTCGAACGTCAGTTTTTAAAAATCCCTCCATGTTTACAGAAATGGAGAAATTAATTTGCTCTTGCTGAGGATAGAATTTAATTTGCTGTATTATCCTTATGTAATTTGTTAATTAAATTATTTTCTAAGAAACAAGCAATTTACAAAGAATGGCACGTCTGGTGTCACCACTGGCTTTCAATGGCAATTTTTGTCATTTGGTTTTCAAAAGCACATTTTTTTTTTAGTGTTTAAATTGCTTTTTCTCATCAGACACTTTCCAGATGCATTAAATTACAAGTCCTATAATCTGACCAATAGCTGGGGAGTATGGGATTTCTAGTCCAACCCATCTGGAAACTGTGAGATTAGAGAAGGTATTTTTTGAAGCATGGGATCTATCCACTTGTTCAATTAATTTTTTTCACTGACCTGCATCTCTATTCTTACTACCTCACCAACACAGATAATGCTCACCCAGCTCTTCAAACACCTAGATTATATGTCTGGATTAGAAAAATTCATTTAGAGATAACACATTCATTCCAGTCACTGGAATAATATAATAGAAACCCACTGGAACCCTGAAGTGCAGCACTAAGTAGCAGCCAAATTATCTGATGATCTTAATCAGAAATATTTTGAGTGCCTCTGACCATGTGCAGAACATTTCCTGCAGTATCTGATTAAACTCACGCAGAATCAAGATGCCGGGTTGCACATTTTCCTGAAATGTAGGATGAACAGAGAAAGATATCTACACATTTTTTATATTTCACATAATCTCACGCCCTCAAAAAGAACTGCTTTTTCATAAAGCAATAAAAATTGCAGGGACAACTGATCAAGACAGAGCACCCCGTTTACTTGGAGGCAAGACTCATTTAACCATTCTAGCTGTTCACTGTCATAATCGTTCTGCCTTCAAGATTTAAATCAAACTAGTACTGATGCCCCAGAATCATATCTATAAAAAGTCTGGCAACACTGGATCAGATAAGTACCTATTAAAGCTCTGTAAAAGACAGCTTAAAAAGAGTCAATAGCTATTTAATCAGCATTTCCCCTTAGACAAAATGGAATGCATTTCCTAACGCCCTTTCGAAAAGCATTCCTGAGCAGCATAGGGGGAGAGCTGCCATAGAGGCGGGCATGAGAAATGCAAGCCAAGTCACATTATCTCTCACAAGGAAAGGATGTCCATACACTTGGTGCCAAGATAACTTTGTGCCAAGGGGGGGGGGGGGAGTCTCTAAATTCGGCCCGCATTATAAATTATGCAAAACACTCAGAATAACACTCCATAGACATTCTTTCAGGATGCCTGCCAAAAAGAATCTAAGGCACCTTAAGGATGGTAAGCCGTGAAGAACGTTTGATGCTGGCTCTCCAATATAAAATATGCACTCCTAAGGCAAGAGCTGTTGTTACTGTGGGTTTTGTTTTATTTTTCTACACAACTGGGAAACATGCCATTCCCCCTCCCAAAGTTAGCCCCCAACGCTTTTCTAAGTTTTTTTTTTAAAAAAAGCGGATCATTTTCATTTTCTGCAAAAAACAAACAAAAAACAAAAAAACAAACAAAAAGCTGGACTCCTCTTGGATGTCATGGCTGTTGGCCTCTGAGGTCCTCCACGACTCTGTTCTGTCCGCTATGCTATTTAATATAGCAGTGAACCTTCTAGGAGAGGTTAGAGTCTAGGGGTTTGGGACCACCAGCATCTGGATGACAAACAGAAACAGAACGATGTAGCCACCCCCTATTATGAGAACTTCTTGAGGGACTTCCTGTAATTTTGCATGCTTCCTAAAAAGATGCATGTGAGGGGGAGATGCTAACCTTAACTGCACCGTTGCAGATTGCCAACAAGGCTTGTAAAAGCCAAGGATTGTAAAGACGATTGGTTTTTTTTTTTACCAGAATCCTCCGAAGGTAGCACTTCTGTCTTGCTGCAGCTCTTCAGGAAGCATGTAAAATTGCTGAAAGTTCCTGTTTTGGAGGAGTTTCATAATGCCTAAAACCAAAAATGGCAAACTTCTGGTGCACGTCTGATGCGCTCCTTCCCTAAACTGGCCCATAGCACTTTCTCAGGCCACACCCATGGCTCGAGCACGCTTTTTGTACTGACAGCAGCAAATGGGAAAGAGAGTTTGAAATCTCTGTCCCATGGTCTTCTGGACAATGAGAAGAAAGACTAGGCCTTCTCTTCTCCTCCTCAGATGACCACCAAAGAGCAGGTAATCAAGGAAGAGGGCCTGGTTTTCACCCTCACGGATGAACAGGAAGGGGTTCAATCTTCCATACAGTGTGATGTAACTGGAACAAAAAAAATATATCCATGGGTTTGTTCAGAGGGCTGCAAAGGATCTGCTTACGAATAGAGTCGGGGAAAGGGGGAGATTTGAAAGAGGAGTGGGCACTGCTGATTTTCAACCTCACAGCAGGTTCTCGTGTAGGAATCTAACCCTTCCGAAATTTGACTGCCTTCTGCCTTACGGTAATCCTGCAAGAGAGATATCCTTTTTCGATGGTGTATATGCTATACGGCATGCTCAGATCCTAGGACAGCTGGATTTACTGATACGGAACTCGTTTTAACCTTTTTTTTCTGAACACTCAATTCTGAATTCCACTTTCACATCTTTTTTGGGTGTGTGTGTGTGAGAACAGCACCTCCATTCCCTTAATTTTAGACTATAGTCCTGTATGTAACGATTACAGCTTGCAAGTAACAAATTTAGAGGAGTAATGTGACCTGTAACGTGCATATTTAGTTTAAAGTAACAATTCATAAAGTTGATAGATCGATCGATCCATCCATCTATCTATCTACCCTGTTTCCCTGAAAATAAGACCTAACCTTAAAATAAGCCCTAGTATGATTTTTCAGGATGCTCGTAATATAAGCCCTACCCCAAAAATAAGCCCCAGTTAAGTGAAACCCCACCCTCCAACATTGTGCAGCAACCAGAAGATGACATGACTGTATGTGAATAAATGTAGATGGTTGTCCATGAAAAGATAAAACACCCCCTGAAAATAAGCCGTACTGAGTTTTTTATCTACCTACCTACCTACTGTGTTTCCCTGAAAAGAAGACAGGGTCTAATATTAATTTTTGCTCCAAAAAACGCATTAGGGCTTATTTTTAGTGGATGTTTAATTTTTTTCATGTACAACCATCTACATTTATTCAAAGACAGTCCTGTCATCTTCTTGTGGTTGCTGCACCAGGGTGGAGGTCAGGGTTTCACTTCACTGGGGCTTATTTTGGGGGTAGGGTTTATATTACGAGCATCCTGAAAAATCATACTAGGGCTTATTTTCAAGTTAGGTCTTTATTTTCGGGGAAACAGGGTCTCTCTCTCTCTCTCTTTCTATCACACACACACATTACTATAATTAACTTATTTCATACAGAATTTTAGCCAATGTTTTTTTCTATTTTTCCCCCTTTAAAATAGCAACAATAAAAAAAAGTAATTTAAAAGGAACATGTCAGTAATGCAGCAATCTGTTTACAGTGGGTAATGCCAACAGGTAATGAGAATCAAATTAACTTTTTTACAGCGGCATTCCAAGCTCTCAACTTCATATATCTGTGGACTGAAGGCAAGGTTGAGTTATTTTTTCAGTCCTCTCTCCTCTAACTACTTCTTCCTATCTCATGGTACAGTCTGATCACCTACCATTTCCTTGTCAGCACACAGACATCTCTAGAAACAAGAAGTCAAGACTCACGATCAGAACTCTAATATTAAGAAAGCAAGATGCTTTTGCTCATGAGTAAAGTCCCCGCCAAAGTTTCACCTCTGCCTTTTGCTCCAGCCTTCTGTCTCTGAAGATGGTGGAGGAGGAAGAGGAGGAGGTGGCAGTAGCAGGTAAGGAGGCGATGGGGTCAGGGGACGGGGTATTAGATTCCCCTCCCTCCAAGCACAAACCCGAAAAAACGAATCACGAAACAGTTCATTTTTTCCAGGGTTCGAAATGGTTCGAGGGGAGCCACGAACCACCCTGATTCATCATTTTTCCAGTTCACGCCCATCTCTAGTTAGAACGAACACTTTGAATTTTGCCCGGCAACAGCAGATTTCAAGTAAATACATCCCAGAAGAACTCACTCATTTGTACACTGATATATACACCAGTATTGGTGCAACAGCACTCGAATGTTTGTGAAATAGAGGCAAGTGAAAACTGAGCCTGTAAGGGTGCATTGCTGAGCATGTGCACTGTAGTGGCACGTTCACAATACATTGTTAAGGGAGGGACTCCCCACCTTTTGCCAAAATAACAAAGCGAGGGAACAGGGCTTTTCCCCCGAGGTTAAATAACGAAGAATACCCACTCCGCCACTCATCATAACATTCAATCAATTTCACAACTTTTGACTTGTATCTTGTCTTACACTGTTTGATATATGTGCTTTTCTCCACCATTATCCTTCCCCTGCCATACCATAGAGTGGTAGAATATACCAGATGGGCGGGATATAAATAAAATAAATAAAATAAATAAATAAATAAAATACCCCTCAATGTCCTGGTTCATACCCCTGGGGGGGTAATGTGTACCCCACATTCAGAATCACTGCTATAGATCAGACTCCCATTCTTTCCGTTGGCTGGCACCTCCGTTGGCAGCCAGAATGCCATCTGAAGATTTAATGAGCTCAGCAAAGGGGAATCACCACATGGCACTACTTCACCTGCAGCACGGCCACTCGGATGACTCCCAGATCCAAATTTACATCCATTCACATACACAGAGAAATGGATATATATATCATCAGACTCACTGACACAGTATTACATTGTCCACCTCAAGTATCCTGCAGTACCTCAGCCAGCCAGGAGGGGGCATTTATGACTTGCTAAATTGGAAAGTGATTTTTCAGGATCCGATGTATGTACATTTCTGTAAGATGGGTCTCTCGGCCTGATCTTGAGCTGTGGACAAGCTGGGGTAGAGAAGATGGCCATTAATACGTGCTCTGGATCAAAAGAGGATTCCTACGGCCCCTTAAAGGGGGCAACCCACAAAACCTTGTATCAAATAAGGTGTGTTTTCAAGAGACAACAAGATTCTATGTTGGCTTTGGGGCAACACATTAAGATGGTTACCCCCCAGAAATTTTTGCAACAGAGGACTTTAAAGGCAAGCCCCAGCATCTGGACTGGGCCTGGAAAGTGACTGGTGAACTACTGCTGCAGGAGCAGGTCAGATCGTTATTTGCTATTTATTTATTTAAAATATTTTCACCCCTCCTTTCTCCTGAAAAGGACGCAAGGCGGCTTACATCATTAAAAGACAATATTAAAGCTAACAGTGAGTATGCAAATACTAAAAGTGATCAAACAAATACTATACAAAAACAAACAAACAAACAAACAAACAAGCAACAGCAAAACACATCCAAAGCAGTAAGGTACACAAATCCAATAATAATAATAATAATAATAATAAACAACACTCGGGTAGTCAGTGACTCAGGGAAAAGCCTGTCTGAAGAGAAAGCTCTTTGCCTGCTTGCGGAAGGACAGCAAAGACGGGGCCAGGCTGGCCTCCAGTGGGAGGGAGTTCCAAAGTCTGGGAGAAGCCACGGAGAAGGCCTTCTCCCATGTCCCCACCAAACGCACCCGTGAGGGTGGCATGGTCCTGTGAATGTCCAACCAATATTCTTGCTCCTGCTTTCTGGACCAACTGCATTTTGTAGAGCATCTAGTGCCTAAGTGGAATCCTCATTGTACATAGCAATCCTAAGATGGAAAGCATACAATGAAAGGAACTTTACACAACAGGAGGCAACACAGAACTTTAAAGTGGCATCCTATGCATGTTTGCACCCCATGAAGTCTTGATGTGACCAAGTAAGTCTACACAGGATCTCGGCTTCTGACTTGATGTAGGAAGCAAAGCACAGAAATCCCCATCTCCGGGCTAGATTCCAAAAGAAACAATACTATTTTCAGAGCCTAACAGAAACAATGCCATATTTTCTTGCATAGGGGATCTGATTTAAATCGAATTGATTAAAATTTGTGATTTAAATTTTTTTTAACAGATTTTTTTGACGATTTAAATTTTAAAAATTCTATTTTTGAAATTTAAAGTGTGATTTAAATCAATTTGATTTTTTTTTAAAAAAAACATTGATTTTTATTCCCCCAGCGTTCTTACACACTAATGCCACATCTCCTCTTCCATCTTCACAGTTGCCCAGGGTAGCTAACAACTTACTTAAAAGGCATGTTTAAAATCACAACACAAAAACCATCAATGGCAAACATTTTGAAAATAACGTACAATACAATTCTAAATCCACCCTTTCCTTTTCTACTTGTCTTCACCTCTTAACAAACTGCAGAGGGTTTCTAAGCCCCCGACAGCCAAGTTGGGGATGCATGAGGGGGGACACAAGGAGGGGAACCACCTGATTCTGCTGAATCTCTTCCTTCAACTGGCCATTGTTAGATGCTCCTGATTGATGTCTGTTTTTCTTCCTTTTTCAGAGCAGATTGTCTATTTATTAATAATTGGATGCCGTCCAGTCAATTCTAACTCATGGTGACCCTTTCCAGGGTTTTTCTAGGTAGACGGTACTCAGAAATGGTTTACCATTCCCTTCTTTTGGGGGTGCCCTGGGACCACGTAGCTTGCCCAAGTCTACACAGGCTGGCTCTTCTGGGATGCACAGAGGGGAACTGAACTCCCAACCTCTTGGCTCTTCTACCAGACGCCTACCTTACTGAGCTATCCAGCCAGCATCTATTTATTATTATCATCTATGTTTTAAAATTACAAAAAGCTAGGAATAAAAGTGATGGGGGAAACCCCTGCTTAGTCTTTGCCGTTGTTCAACTAAGGCAAAGGAGGTGGAGAAAATACAGACCATCTGTGACTTTTGAAAAAGAAGCTCTTTTTGGGAAACTGAACATTTAAAAAAGAAATCAGATGTTAGCTGTGTCTAACAGGCTGTGGAGCTGAAACCAAAACAAATCAAACATTTAGCTTGCAAACAAAGCTGTATCTATAGTTCTTCATGTTTTTTTAAAAGCTTCATTTAGAACTCAAGCTAATGGATAGTAGAAGGGTTCCACCCATTAAAATTACACAATTAACAAAGCAGTTTGGGTTTATCCCAGTGCCTCATATATACGGTCTCAGTAATGTCTTAGAGCGATCGGGTAAGTTGGGTCTTATTACTGTCCCCATATAGTGCAGTGGTGTGGGGGAGAGAGACAGCAGCTCATTTAGATCCCGCGCAGAACAATCCTGTACATTTTTTACTCTAAAGTATGCCCCAGCGTGCTCAACTGTGCTTGCTAGAACAGCAATCCTATACTTACTGAACTACTAGAAGCCCCATGGAACTCAATGGCATTTTCCTTAACAGGACGGTGTTGATCGAGCCCAAACTGAAGAATTTCCAGCTCAGAGCCCACAGATTCAGCTACCACGGCTCATCAGCTGTCTGCGCTCACAGATCTAAATTAGAATAAATGGCCAGAATCTTGTTGCTCTTTGCATGACATCTGCAGAAAGGCAAATTCTTGAAGTCCTGGGGAACATCTCAGCTACGTTCCTGTTAATACACCTACGTACAATGTCATGCCCCGATACCTCATCAATTAGCTGCAATTAGCTATGGCAATTTACACACACCTTATGCAAACCCAATAAAGATTCTGGCCATTAACTCTCAGCTTATTTCATCAGATCTGCCCCTTGTGGTGCACCAGGAAAAAGTAGCATCCAGTAAAGTAGTATACTAGCAAAGAGTATCTAAGCCAATCACCACTTATAGCTTTCAGAAACAATCTGGATGCTCCCCCACCTTTACTTCTATTTGGAACAGGATGAGGCCTTGTGCTGAGCTCCACAGGACAATCTAACCGGCAATGGGATTTCGAAAGCAAAAACTAATAAAGTAGATGAATTCACGAACCACCAGTTCATTTATTGGCTGAACAGTTGTTTGGTGTTTCCCAGCCTCGCCTCCCCCAGTGGGCACCCACTCAGAGGCAGTGCCCAGCGAAGGCGGAGCAGGGAAGCTGGGGTGCTGCCTCTGAATGGGTCCCTGCCAGAGGAGACGGGGCTAGGAAGCACCAAACAACTGTTCAGCCAAGGAACGAATCAGCACGAACTGCCGAATCAGTGGTTCGTGCCCATGTCTAGTCATGTTAGACTCATATAGGCGACACGCACTGCTCAGCCAATGGGGACAGTTGTCCCATCCACATGCGGACTCAGCATGGGAGAAGATGGGGGGAAACAGCAGAAAATGAGAATGACAGCTCAGGAAGCAATGCACAAGTCCACCAATGCACTGGTGATGCTGCCACTGGTTGTCCGCATAGAGATGCTGCCAAGGAATTCACAACGGCTGGAGCAGTCCTGCTTGCACCATCGCTAAGGAAATGAAAACATTTTTGTTGTATTTTACCACCACAGCAAGACTGCAACTTCCATTCTCTCAAGATTCACTGCTCCTGGCCTCAAGACCTTAGTGATCTGCAAGGCTTATAAGTCAACTCAGGAGAAATACACAGGGCCCCAAACAACACACATGTTTAAAAATGAAAATGACTAAGTTGCATGTTGTGGAAAAATATTCTAAAATGCTTTTGTCGATTGGGAAAAGAGGGGGTGTCAATTAGGTAAATACGGAAATAAATGGGCAAGTTAGGAAAAACGTGTAGAAATAAACACAAAGAAACCACAACTTGAGAAGGGCACAAACTGGTTCGTCCCAGTCTGTCTCTTAATCTGATCAGCCACTCACTAACCTCACCTTGCTTTTCCCACCTCCTGGGCTAATCTCCCAGTCATGAGCACGAGTGGGAGATCAGCCAAGAGAAGAAACAACCGGGAAGCCTGAGCTCTTGCCGGGACTGGAAGATCAGGTGCAGGAAGCTAGCACGCTGGGCCTGCTGAGTGGCTGATCGAGCCAGAGGAGGTGGGGCAGAGGAGCATCAGCATCTGTGCTGTTGCCTTTACAGACTGGCACGAACTGGTTTATGCCCATCTCGAACCACAATGTACTGTGACCTGATATGAAACAAAGCCAGGAAGAAAACGAAGTGGGATTAAAGAAGCAGAAGGAACTAAAAAAAGGAAACATTTTCACATCCCTAAATCCGGAAAGGTGGAAGGCAGCAGGAAAAAAGGAAGACCAAGTACAAGATGGATGGATTCCTTAAAGCAGAGGTTCCCAAGCTTGGGTCTCCAGATGTTCTTGGACTAAAACATCCAGAAGCCTTCACCACTAGCTATGCTGGCCAGGATGAGTTGTAGTCCAAGAACATCTGTGGACCTAAGTTTGGGAAGCAGTGTCTTAAAGGAAGCTACAGGCTTGAGTTTACAAGACTAGGGCTGTTGAGGACAAGACATTTTGGAGATCACTCATTCATGAGGTCATCCTAAGTTGGAGGCAACCTGAGAGCACATAACAACAAGAAGTAATAATAACAAGTCATAACGACGACAACAATAATAAGCCACTCTATACAAGAAGCGTCCACAGCTCTGCTTCCATTCCATTATTTTAGTACACCCAGCAACAACACTACACCTCAATGGCTCTTACACATCATGAAAGAGAGGGGGGGGGGAGATATATATATATATATAATGATGTAAGTCGCCTTGAGTCCTTTCTACGGAGAAAAGTGGGGTAAAAATATTTTAAATAAATAAAATAATAAATTAAGATTGCCAATATATTGCAAAACAGAAAATAGAATTTAAACAAAACTTCAATGCCTCTTTCCTAAGTAAGGACAGAATCATAGAATCAGAAGGGGCCCGTAAGGCCATCAAGTCCAACCCCCTGCTCAAGGCAGGAATCCAAATCAAAGCAGATCTGACAGAGGGTTGTCTAAATTTCTCATGACTGCCTCCAGCGCTGGAGCGCTCACCACCTCCCAAAGTCATGGGTCCCATGGTTGTACCACTCTAACAGTTAAGAAGTTGCCTATCGCTAAGTCACCTGCTGGGTCTGCTATCCAGCTGCTAATGGAAGATGGGGAAACTTCCATTGGGGTTCTAGATCTTACGGTCAGCCATGGACTGGGCAGCCTTTCAAAGGGAGAAGTGTAAAAGGGGGACACAAGGATACCCTACGCACCCATGTGACTAGTCTGGCCCCTCCATTTCAAAGTGACAACACAGTCAGTCTGAAACACCCACTCAACGGGCAGCAATGGAAGCAACACCAGTCCTGACTCTGCAGGTCAAGTATGTTTGGTAAGAAAGTAAGAGAACAGTGAATGTCATCTGCATGCCAGGGTGGGAGAGGGAGGGCAGTGACTGTGAATCCCTCCTCAGCCGTTTGTTCTGCTCTAGACACAGATCTGGCACACGAATCCTACAATTTAAAAATGCTCACGAGCGCTTAGCACTCCCTGTCAAGATCGAAAAGGTTTTCAATGACTGGTGCTGTGCTTTCCCACCGATGCCTCGCAAAAAAACGGCGCTCTAATTCATTAATTGCTCAACTGTTGTGTTTTGAAGGCGGGCAAGCATGCCGAACCAGACCAGCCGAGTGGCAGAAATGCTAATGCAGAGCAGTCAATATCTATGAGGAAATCTGGAGAAAAAAAATCAAGTGTTCACGGCAGACTCTTGAAGCTGCACAAGGTCTAAAGTGAATTGTGTGTGCACAGCCAAGGAGGTGAAATAGAGACTCATTTGTTTCTTTACAATAGAAGATGGATAAAATGTTAATAACAATTAAGCAAAAAGAACAAAAATTAAATTTTCCTAGAAAAGGGACGTTGAGGTGGGTTACAAAATTACTTGTCAGATTATACAGACAGAGATGTGGCATGTTTTTCAAACCAGCACCGAACCGAACCTTATGAAATGATATGGACATCTGGAAGTGCTTAGCTGAGTTTCCTGGAGAAAAGTAATCGTTACCAAGAAAAAGATGAAATACACTTATTCATTCGCAGGACCGAAGAAGCGACAGGGAATGCAGAATGGAGTTACAACTGTCACTATGACCGGTGCTTGAAAGATTAGAATATTTTGTTTATGAAAGGTGGTTGACCTGCCAGATGTTCTTCCTGAAACAGACACCTAGCTAATATGCTGATTTCCTTGAACAAAGCAGCAAGAACTATCCTAATGGCAATGATTGCCCCAGATCGAGGGATGGCTTCTCTCCCCAGCCACAATGAGCTCAAAGTGATCTCGATTTCCGGGCACTTCCAACCTGGCACTAGTGTGACTGCTTTCTTTTCTTTTTTCCTCAGGTTCCCCTTTTCCTGCTCAGAGATACCTACACAGTTTCAGCACACGGCCCACAAAGGAAAAAAGGCTTCATATGAAGCGGAAGAGAGACAGAGAGAGGGAGACTTCCCCTTAATGAGTTGTTGCATGTGACAACCAGAGTGAGGAAGGACTGTGAAGCATCCGTTTCACTCTTACCATTGCTGTATCAGACAAGATACTGGATTTCTTTATTTTTAAAGATACGTATTACTTTTCTACCAACTGAAGCTGCCCAATGGGCCATCAAACAGATGCAAACATTTTAAAACAGAGCAAATAAATTCCACGGCTTTAACGTTTGTTAACTTCAACATTAAGGACTAACGCTAGAGTTCTAAGACAATGAAAAACAAAGTAGAATATCATTTACCCAAGGTTGCTCTTCATTTCACAGAATATTTGACAGGGGTCAAGTAAAAACTGGTCAAATGGGGTGATTAATAACTTGTCAGATAAGCAGCTGCCCAACGTCAGACTTGAATGATGCCACAAAAAATGGGTAAGACGTCTGTATGACATCACACAGTTGCTAGTAGATGTGTTGCATCTTCTCAGTGACAAGTCACTGTGGTTTCCGTAACTGGAAAATACCTTGCTACAAACGATCCATATTGGAGGAAGACTTTTAGATTCCCATGGAACAAAAGGCCACAACTCTGCCCCTACTGCATGCATGACAACTCTTGTGATCCAGAAAGACACTCGAAAACACCAGTCTTGAATCACTCACAGAGTCACAAATACTCATCTTTTGTTTGTCTCCAGCTCTTAACATTTAGAACTGCTCTGATTTCAAGAAATCGAAACTGTCCAAGATTTTTAATTATCCTTATTAATGCTTGCATGTTGTCAAGTCAAACTGACTTATGGTGATCCTCTCCACGGCTTCCTAGGTAGAGAATATTCAGAAGCGGTCTTCTATACCTTGCCTCAATTATCAACCAAAATGGTGATGGCAACTAAGAAATCAAAAGGAGATCAAGACTTGATCATAAAGGAACCAGAAGAGATCCTTGAGTGTAAGGATGTGTTGCTGGAGACCAAGTTAGGATCATTCAGACAATGCTATTCCTGGTTACAATGGGTGGATATGAAACTTTGGAAAAGGAAGACAGATGACTTGAGGGTGGGGTCAACTCATTTGAAATGCAATGTTTCAGGAGAGCTTCGTGGATATCACGGGCCACGAAAAAGGCAAGTAAGTGGGTTCTACCTCAAGTCCGAACTGCCTTTCATGCAGAGATGGGCACAAACTGCCGAACTAGTGGTTCGTGCTGGTTCGTTTTTTTAGCTGAACACGTGTTTGGTGGTTGCTAGCCTGCCTCCTCCAGCGGGTGCCCACTCAGAAATAGTGCCCCAGATTCCTTGGCCCACCTTCTGTGGGCACTGTCTCTGAGTGGTCACTCACCAGAGGAGGTGAAGCTTTGAACACTCGTTTGGCCAAAAAAAACCAAATCAGCACAAACCAACAGTTTGGCAATTTCTGCCCATCACAATAGGAAAAGAGGAAAACCTAACATATGATGGATTGACTTAATAAAAGAAGCCACAAGCCTTAGTTCAGATTGGAAGATCTGAGGGGGGCTGTTAAGGACAGGACCTTTTGGGGGTTATTAACTCCCTGAGACATCGAACATCAGAACCAATTTCACAGCACATCACATGCACAAACACAGAGTGGTCCTGGCCACGGAAATTGTACGTGAGCATCACTTCTAATCCTCCTTCAAATGCTAGAGGTATGAAACCCACGAGCCTGGGATCTAAGCCACAATTATTCCCATGTTGCAAAGATCTGCCTAGAGCCCATTTTGTCAATCACTGATTAATATTCTTTTATCGAGGGTGCCGTATGAGGCAGCCCGAGGGCCTGATCTGCTGCGTGATGCTCTCTCTTTGTAAATGGACAGATAGTTTCAGAGTCCTGGATGCTGAGAAGCATTCCGAAAAATTAACAAATGAAGAGGTTCTTTGTTTTTCATACCCTTTGCTAATGCGATTTAGTTACATCCTGTCCATTTAGGAGAGGATGACTGTTGCATTGAAATTTCAAATGCCATAAATAAAATAAAATAAAATAAAATCAATTAATCAATCAGAAACTATAATACTTGGCTAGCATGCATTACGGAAACTAGTCTGTCCAGAGCTAAGGGGCTCTATTAGGTTGTCCAGAAATGAATATGAGTCAAATATCAGGATCTCCTGGATTCTTTATCTGTCTGATGTCTGGTTTGGGAGACTCTAGCCGGTGTGGTGGAATGGACACAGAGTGATCGACTAGAACCCGGGGGATTTAGACTCAAATCCACGGGAATTCCCTGGAGGTAAAACCATTCCTTAAATATCTCGCACATGCTGAAAAACCTATCAGGGGCAGGGTAGATAAAAATCAATTTAAATATATATCAAATTGATTTAAATCACAATCAATCATGATGTAAAATTTTAAAAATAGACTTTTTCGTCGAAAAATCCATTTTTAAAAAAAGAAAAATTAAATCAAACTCACCCTGATCAGTTATGACTTGACAGTGCATAACAACAGAGAGCTGCATCTCCAGAGAAATTCTTTTCTCTCTCTTTCTCTCTCACACACATACACAAACACACAACACTTGGAAAAGGTGTTTCAACATCATTGCCTTATGAAAAAAACCTTGCTTTTCTTGGCAAGATCTTAGCCTGTTGTCACTGGCGCTCAGGACAGACACCTGGGTCACACCCAAATTTGACCAAGGTGTGGGGGACCCCAATATTTGGGATTGAGGAGAACTGCCTCCCCCCCCCCTCCAGCTTTCAAGCTGCTTCTGCTTGTTTCCAAATTCTATGAAAAGCCAACTCCACACTTCTACCGGTTGCCCCCATGTGCAATTCCTGTGTGGCCAGAGTTTTAAAAGCCGGGGGGGGGGGGGCAGAATGCCTTGAGTGAGAAAAGAAAAACAGAAGGGCCGATTCCACAAATTCAAGAGTAGATGATCCTTTTCATTGGACCATTAAAAATAAAGCAAACAGCAAGAAAAGATATTTCAGAAAAGAAACATTCCTGCATGTTAGCCAGAGAACTCCTTAAATCCATACATTAAATTCCAGTCCGTTCTCACATTAAGTGCTACGTTACTGTGCTTGTCTTCAAACCGCGTTAAACTCTTGATCCTCTACCGCCACATTTCAGTCACCAATACTTGGCTATCTTGGGGCTCTTTCATTCCTACAGTCTTGGTCATCTAAATGTCTCCAGCCCCATAACTAACTCCAGCCATTTCTCCCCACTGCCCCCAGGCCTCAAGCGGACTGGTCTCCCAGAGCTGGTCTCACCATGCCACCGTTTTCTCCCCAAAAGATATACCACACTACAGTACTGTCACAACACCCACTTACACGTGTGCCTCGTTGGTCAACTCTTCGGCCATCTGAGATCAGGAAACCTCCCCAGCCCCAGTTTGCCCCAGTTTAAATCACCATTTAAATTTTACAAAATCGGATTGTTTGATGATTTAATTTTTTAATTGGTTTTTTGATTGAAAATCTGATTTAAACCATTTAAATTAATTTGAGTTTTTTTAAAAAAAAAATCATTGATTTTTATCCACCCTGCAGCCCGCTGACTGCATTCTTAAATTGGTCTTAAAACATGTATTATATTTGTATCACAAATATCTTTTTTTTTTTTAAAAAGGCAGCTCCCAAGGCTGCTGATAAATGAAAGAATGAACCCATTAGAATCACTGCAATGATTAAAAAGCATCTAAAACCATCACAGAAGTGTGTGCGCGCATCCATATCTTGTGCCCCTTTGTTTGAAAAACTGAGTGTGAAATCCAACTCACAGCTGCCTCGGCGGTAACTTTAAAACAGCTTCCTGCCTCATCTAAGACAGAGCTGCAAAATTCATCTTGCCATCTAAGAATAATCTCCTGGTAGCAAATCCCATTTTGCCACAAACGTTCGACTTTTAGCACTCGCTTTGAAGAAGTGGGATTTACCAACGAAAGCTTGCAAAGTATATGATTTTTTATTAGTGGCTTATAAAGGTATTGCCTATTCTTGCATTTGCATTTTAAAGTGCCTGTCTGAAGCCATGTTGTGTGTTCACATTACACCTAAAAGCAGCGAAAGGGGGAAACCAGCTGCAATGCCGAGAACACCATTTCCCATGTGCCTGTCAAATATGCCTCTGGAGCTGATGGTCCTCCCGACAGGGCCTCTCGTAAGAATCTTAACATCTGGAGAAGGGTCACCGTGTTCCAAGATAAAAGGATGGGCATCAGATGCAGGAAGAAGCATGTGGCCGTTTATTTTAAAACAGAGATGAAAAGCACAGGCTGCACATCTTCAGCATAATGTGCAAAGCAAAAATGGCTGGATAAACCCCTGACACGTCCGGCCATCAGGGACCCAGACTGGGAAATGCCCTCCTGAAAGAGATTCTGCCATCCTCTCTCGCTCTCTGTTAAAACAGGCTATCAGATCTGTTCCCTTACAGCCGGCATTTTTAAAACCAACATCCCGGGATAGCGTGCCTATTTTCTGACATCTGTCTATGATGCTATTTTACAGCTCTTGGAAGCCAGAGCTGTGTTTTGTTTTTATGAGATCTCTCTATCTTTAGAGAAGGAGGGACAAAACGCCGGGAGATGCCTTCAGTGAGCTTGTCACTCTTGCAGAAAGGCAGGGCGCAGACGGTAGAACAAATAAATCTAGATAGATTGGGAATACGTGTTCACACTGCAGGGTAAGAACACAGCCCAATTCCTCTTTGAATGCAAAAGGCACGATGCTGCTCTGCACAGATGTGGCACCTATACGGGAAGGAATTCCCATCCTGTAGGGTGCATGCGCATGATCGCCTTCAGAGCACTGGTCCGTGCTGATCAGACTTGTTTGCTTCTACTGGCAGCGGCTCTCTGGGGCTTTATGGAGAAGGCATCTCCAGCCCAACCAGGAGAACTGAACTGGGGCGGCGGTGGGGGGGGGGGTCTTCTCCACAGAAAGCATGTATTCTGCCACTGAGCCACACCTCTTTCAGGCATCAAATCAGCACACAGTGACTTTAAAGGCCAAGAAGGGAGAGCGAGATGCAGAGAGGGGACCCGTGTCTCCTTCTTTCTTCCCCCACAGATGTGGTACCCTGGCTGAAGGTACAACTTATGCCCTCTGGGAAATCTGATATATTTGGATAACAGACCTTTACAGGGCCTGATAACGCTCACTGTGTTTTTCACCCAAAGAATGTATAGTAAGTGGAAGTCCATCTTTCGGAAGTCTTACATGCAGAGACCCTACTTCCCACCTCACCCATGTGGTAAACCCGCCTGTCTCCTCCCCCTGTGGCTGCCATAATCCACTCAAGTTCAGAGAGAGAGAGAGAGAGAGAGAGAGAGAGAGAGAGAGAGAGAGAGAGAGAACCATTTTTGATCCCCATTTTTATCAACCATCTTTCAGCTGACTCGTTTATCTTGCTAGTTTTACGCTCTTGGATTTGTTAAAATGTTAGCTGCAGCTACTATAGCCGATATCGAAGAGAAACAAACAAAAATTAAGTCACCATGTTGCAGTCTAAAATCCTTGGGTCCTAAACTCCATAACAGCCGCCATGGGTTGAAGTCTCTTGAAAGCATATCAGGTGAGAAGAGAGTCACAATGCATTCACATGTCAAAGAGTTCACATCCATCATTTGCCCCAGACTAAGCTCCCTGGAAACCACCCTTATCTGAAAACACAAAACTGCCTTCTGCATCTGATTGTGGGTTCATCCAATGAGCACTGTAGAGTTGTACGGGCAGCTATTCTCCAGGGCCTCATGTAGGTTTTTCCCATCATCTGTGACCTGATCCTTTCCCACTTGAGAGCCAAAGATCCAAGCCAGCTGTAGGCAAAGAGGCAACTCTGAAGCCCCTTTTGATGGGGCTGGACAAACTCATCAGCTAATAGAGGACTTCTGGCCCAGGAAATCCTGAGTTTCGGTTTCATTTTTATTTATTTATACACTGAGTTATCAACTGTTCCACATCAAAGATTTTTAATCTTGCAAAAGATTCAGACAAACAATTATTACACACTTGCAGTGAAAAGAAAAGAGTGAAGAGTCATCTGGCACATTAAAGACAAGGGAGTTTTACCGAGGACAAGATATAAAGATCCATCCAATGAACTGGAGCTGGCTGGGTAGCTCAGTGGTTTAGGTATCTGGCTGAGGAGCAGAGATTGGGAGTTCTGGGAGAAGAGCCAGCCTGGGTGGCCTTGGGCAAGCTGCACAGTCCCAGGATGCCCCCAGAAGAAGGGAATGGAAAGCCACTTTGGAGTATTCTCTACCTGGAAAACCCTGAAAAAGGTCATCATTAGTCAGAATTGACTTGATGGCACATGATTATTTTTATAATGAAGTGGGCTAAAGTCCATGGTAGCTTCTGATAAATAAAACATGTTTCTCTTTAATGCACCAGGAGAGACTCTGTGCCATTATTGATGCAACACACTAACATGGCCAACATGTGGTCCAGAAACCCATAAAAAAGCAGTATATTAATAAAACTGTGACTGAAGGTTTTTTTTGGGGGGGGGGGGGATGGCCTTGTCTGGAAATGCCTAAAGATCTTCAACCAAGCTCAAATACAGAGAAGTAAAGAGGTCTGTGCTGTTTCTGCTGGAAAGGCATTCAAGAGGATGGGTGCCACGACATTCAAAGCCCTGCTCTTGGTGGCCCCAGAGCAAATTTCACACCCACATTTTAGACCACTTTGTGGATCAAACTTGACAACAGAAGAGAGGGCAGTGGCAATCCCCTCCATATAGCCCTGACTTGCCTTCACTGACCAAGGACCGCAGGTCACTCTCACTCTCTGGTTCCTCAAACCTATTAGGTGGCTTTAGCAATGATCTCCACCAGAGGTCAAACCTTTGCACAGTGCAAAAAGGAGAAGAGGAAAAAAAAAAAGAGGAAAACCCCACTGCTCTTGCTGTGGCACTTCTAATGTGCATCTTGTCAAGCGCTCAAGACATGATGAGAAAAGCCGTATAATGCCATCAGCCAATCCCAAATCCCGCACTGCCAGTTCTTGTCTAAGACAGACGAAAGCCATCATGTTCAATGCCCCAAATGTTAAGGATTTAACCTGGGATGTTTCTCCATTCCGCGCATGCATGCAGAGAGAAGCCCCAAATACCAAGGCAGGGTTGCAGAAGCTATGCAGCGGCCAGATTCTTCCTCATGGATAAATCTGTAGTTCTCTGTTCGGAAACACCAGAAAGAGCTGTGGGGAGCGGAGAGGGAAATCCCAGTCTACCATCCCCCCCCCCAACATATTTCCCATTTGCAAGGGGAGATCTGGGGGAATCACTCAGCCTAAAGGTGGGATCCTCTTTGCTTCAAGGCAAAAGATGCCAGTTCTCTAAGGTGGGGCAGTAGCAGCCGGGAAGGGGGGGGGGGTGGAATCTCTGCACTGCAAGAGGGAAGGAGGGGGGGGGGGAAACCCTACACCTTCCATTTTGGGAAGGGAAAGCCCTTGCACGTTCTCTCCTCCACTACCCTGGCCAAGCCTTCCGCAGTAATGGGGAAGGGGAGCTAAGCGGTGCATGAACATGGGAAGGACGTGCGGCGGTGGCAGCCGTCTGCATGCATGGATGACAGGGCTAGGAAAGGACTGCAACACACACACACACACACACCCGGTGAGGACCAGCCGCGGGGAGCATCCTACAGAGAGGCAGAGTGTGGATGATGTGTGCACCGATCGACGGTGCATGTGGTGGCCACGGGCGCATGTGCCTAAACAGAAATGCATGCACCCGGCTGGGCACCGATCGGGATGCGTACGCGTGGCGGTCCACACAGACACACAGAAAACACGCGCGGGCGCGCACACACACTTGGTGCACTCGCCCCGTGCAAGGCGGACCCCGCCACGCGACACGCCCGGCGGATCCCCGGGTCGCCAAAGAGAAGCTCTTTTGCCAAGCCCGGCACATGGCTTTCATGGCAAGGATGCAAACCCCCCTCCCCACTTCCTCACCCACCCCCCCGATGGGAGGGGGGGGGCAACTTGCAAGACGCCGCCACCTCTGCCCCCTTCTCTGCCCCCTTCTCCTCCTCACCCCCACCCCCCCCCGCCCAGCTTTTGCACCGAGCCGCCCCCCCCCCCACTTCCCTCTCCCGTTGCAACCGTATCTGCCCGCCGCACACTTGATGCACGCATCCAGACGGCGGCGGGACGCTCTCCTCCCCCTCCCCGCGTAATTTATTTATTTATTTTTTTGGAAAAGGAACGGAGGAAAGCCGTTCCTGTAACGTTCCGGCGAGCCAGCCGAGCGAGACAGGAAGAGGATCGGGAGAGGAAGAAGGGGGTCCGGGGGTGGGGGATCCATGTGTGAGTGTGATGGAGGCGAAAGCTGGCTCCGGTTTCACTCCCTTGCTCCCCCTCCTCCAAGGAAGCAACACCCCCCCCCTTCCTCCACATCTCCTCCCCCCCACACACACACACCTCTGCCCGACGGCCGTGCGCCCTCACCCGGGGGAAGGCGAGGAGTTGCAAAGCCCCCACCCTCCCCGGAGACCGAATTTGCCAAAGAAATAATAAATCAGGGACTGAATCGAGGGGGGAAAAAAGGGGGGGGGTTGCAGATCGACTCACGTTCGGTGCATCCGAGGCCCCCGCCGCCTCCCGGCTGCCTGGAGGACATCCGTACCTGCCTTCCCCCCCTCCTCTTCGGTTCTTGTTGGGAGCTCCAGAATCGACACCCTTGGAAGGAAGGGGGGGGGGGAAAGAAGAGAGAATGCAAAGAGAGAGAGAGAGAGAGAGAGAGAGAGAGAATACTGGCTGGCAGGGTCTCCACTGCGCACCGCGTTCCCGGGCCCCAGCGATTGACTTCCTAAACCAAGGGCTGGTTTTTTTTTGCACTTCCTCGCGTCGAGGGAGCTCCCCTCCCCTCCCCGCTCCGCTCCTCTCTCTCTCTTTTTTTTTTTTTTTTGCAGGATCGGGCAGCAGCAGCAGGCGGGGAAGGGTGCAGGAAGGAAAGAGGGGAGGAGAGGGGTGGGAGAAGCCCCGGGCTTGAGGTCCCCCCCCCCTCTCCGTCGTTGCTTGGGCAGCACTCCCCCCCCCCAAATGCATGCATGCATGCTCGCTCGCATGCAACGAAGCCACCGCAGGGTACATAACATGCAGCGGCAGGCGTGGAAGGAAGACTTTATTATTTTTGCTGCTCACATTGCATCGCCCGCCGGCTGAAATCGGGGGGGGGGGGGGAGGATGTAGTAGTTTGGGTACCCTTCCCTCCCGACCCCCCCCCCCTCCGCCCCGTTGCTTGTCCGGGCCTGGGAGGCCGTTCCCTGCGCGCGCGCGCGCCCGAGCGCGGGTCGGCGATCCCCGGGCGCCTGGCTTTGGCTTGGTCCCGTGTTTTGGTTTCCAGGGGGAGATGGAGCAGAAGGTAACGGGGGAAAGGCGTAATAACACACACACACACACACGTTATTTATTTAATTAGGTCATGAGCCGTGCAAGAATGCATGCGGCCACCCGTGTCTTTGAACATGGGCAGAGTGCCCTCCTTTTGCTCCAAAAGAGTTCCTGGAATGGGGAAGACATCATGTCCTCCCGGGTCCTGGTGTCATCTCTGAAGTGGGAACGTGGAGGGGCTGAGACAGGTTGCTCAATAATGGTGGATCTGTCTCCTTGGTTGAGATGGGCCAACTGGACCTTGGGGTGAGGATGATGATCTCCTGGAGTCTCTTTGGCTTCCCCTGTCACAGGGGAGGATGGCCAGTCCCTCCTCCAAGTCTTATAGTGGCCACCATAAGCATGGTGAGGAGGTACCAGGGGGCATATGGTGGCCCACTGGTTTGGGTGCCCACTAGGACATAGGCAGAGTTGTTGGGGGTCAGCTTTGAAGTGGGTAGGGGCTCATCATGACCAGTCCCTAACGAAAGTTTGGGAAATGGTTGAACCAGATTGGTTCTCTTAGCTTTCTCTCTCTTGGTAACGAAAATGGGTCTTAACCAGAGCTTAGAAGAGCTGGGCCAGTGGCCGTGTTGGCTGGCAAACTAGTAAAAAAACCAAACACAGTAACTTTTATTCCATTTCAGTTCCCCATTTCGGGACCAAGCCATCCTCAAATGCTTTGCATTACGAACAAGGATAATAATAACAAGAATGTGCTGCCAAGTCCAAGTTGGAGTTACGTTGACCCTTTTCAAGGTTTTCTAGACTGCTGGGTCCACGTTTCCTTCTTCCGGGGGGGCAGCTCTGGAACTGTGCAACTTGCCCAAGGCCACACAGGCTGGCTCTTCTTCCAAGAGGCACCCATGGGGAATCAGACTCCTACTGAGCTAGCTGGCCATTCACCTAGGAACAGAAAGAGTTTCCAATAATTGTTGCTAAGGAAATGAATTCTCCACCCCCACCCCCCCAGGTACTTTGAGAATTGCAACCAAGCTCAGAGAGAAGAGGGAAGCCAGAGCTGGGTTTCAGATGTTGCCAGTACATTGTGTTGTGAGCGCAATGTCTTGTGGACACAGTGTTGACGTTGGGTTGAAGTCCAGTTGCTAGTCTCCGCTGAATTAGACTTACTGAATTGCCACTTGCTGGCTAAAATCCTGTTGCGTAAATTATGTCCGTGGAAGGGTGATGACATCACAAAGGGCGGGACTTTCAAAAGGAAAAAAAAAAGAACTCCGGATCCCACAATTCAGTGGGAATCCTCCAGGCCTAATTCTGAGACTGGAAGCCGTCAAAATGGCAGGGAATGGAGGAGCCCTCATATGTCCATTATGTTGCCGTGCCAGTTCTTCACATCCTTTTAAAAGCACTCCGGGCCCTTTTGCAGTTTGCAAGGATTCCCTGCGTCTTGCCAAGATCCGTTGGAGAATTAATTCCGACAGAGACTGCCTCCGTAAAGAACGCATGGAGGGTGGGACTTAGTTGTGAGGGATATCGGGAACAGAGAACCAGGTACACCGATTAAAGTTGATTAGAAGAAAGATGGGTATCAAGCTCCTATTAGTACATTTGGTCTATCTATTGTTGTTATGTGCCGTCAAGTCACTTCTGAGTTACAGCAACCCTATGAATGAATGATCTCCAAAATGTCCTGTCCTCAACTGCCCTGCTCAGCTCCTGTAAACCCAAATCTATGGCTTCTTTTAGAGAGTCAGTCCATCTCATATTTGGTCGTCCTCTTTTCCTGCTGCCTTTATCTTTCCCAGCATGATTGTCTTTTCCAGAGACTCTTGCCTTCTCATGATGTGCCCAAAGTAGGGCACCCTCAGTTTCATCATTTTTACCTTCAGCGATTGTTCAGGCTTGATTTGATCCATCTAGATGGAGTTAACATGTCGATTTTCGCCTTTGTCATCGAAGTGCTAAACGATTGTTAATATATTCGTCATTTGTTGTTGAGAGCCAGGGTGATATAACAAGAGTGTCAGACACAGGAGACCTGGGTAAATCCATGCTTGTCCTTTGGGAAATCCATGGGAGTGACTCCTTGAGCATGACACATTTCTTAACAACCCTACTATGGTTGCCATGAGTTGGGATTGACCTTGCATGCCACACAATTTGTGTTAAATGTTTTTAAGGTCTCTTGCCTGCTGCAAGAAATCCAGGATGATCCCAGTCTTAAAAGATCATTGCCTAAGACTCCTTTTTGAGACTTCCCAGTCCACCCAGTCAAGACCAGCAGTCCATCTTCAAACTACCCTTGCCATCAAGACATTTTCCTCAGTTTGGAAGTCTCACCTACAATATTGGCTCGGGGATTCTGGAAGTACGTAGTAAAAAAAATTGACATTCCCAAGCGTTGATTTTTCCTAGTCTTCAAACGAAATCTAACTTCTTGTAACTATGTCCTGTAAGATTTACCATGCCCTCTGGAAAGCAAACAGTGGGGCTTTTTGTGTTAGCCCTTCTGAGATTTAAAGCACACAGGAATATTTCTATATTGTATATTTACTGCAGTTTTGCACTTACTGTTAGCTGCTTTCAGTGTTCCTGTGACTATGTTTTTAAAAGTTAATAAAAAATTACATGCCATCAAGTTGATTCTGACTTACTGAGGGTTTTCTAGGTATAGAGTACTCAGACGTGGTTTACCATTCCCTTCTCTTCAGTGTGCTGTGGGACCATTTGCCCAAGGCCACATAGGCTGGTTCTACTTGCAGGAGGCACAGTGGGAAATTGAACTCGCAGCCTGTCTCTCTCCAGCCAGTTAAAAGGTCCATGTTTGTAAAAATACAAGATTAGACGTTCAACTATTACAAATCAGCAATGTCATTCCTGTGGTCTTAAGTTGTCAAAACAAGTCACATGGTAGCTGAAGTCCAGTAAAAGCAAAGTGTGCTGCTTAGATACTGCCCCATAGTGCTTAAAGCACTCTCTGGGTGGTTTACAAACTTCATTATGCAGGGTACACATTCTCCCCCCCCCCCCCCCCGCCCCAGCAAGCTCGGTTCTCAGTTTACTGACCTTAGAAGGATGGAGGGCTGAGTGAACCTCAAGCTAACTACCTGGGATTGAACTCTGATCACGAGCAGAGTTTTGGCAGCAGTTTAACCACTGTGCCACAAGACTCCTGATTAGTAGTAAGTTGCAACTAGAGTTGGCCCATTAAATCCATGGAACTCATGTAGGGCTTGATTCACCAACTCTCCACCGACGCAATGGGCCTGTTCTAGTTGCAAATTACTGTTGGATTTCAGCCACTAGATTTCAAAGGAGAATGCGTATGCTGTAGGGTCAGACAAGATCCCGGGGCCCGGGGGGGGGGGGGACATGCATGCAAATCTCAATTCAGTAATTTATTAATTGCTCAAGACAAGTCCATGCAGCAAAAGCAATAGACAGCCTTGTGTCATGGACCGGAATGATGGGTCCATTTTATTTGGCATATGGTTTTGTTGGATCCAGCCAGCTTCCCAAGTTGCATCTGAAAAGCAGGATGAAGTGCATGAAAATTTACATATATATCAAATAAAGCTTGCTAAGGTGCTCTAAGGCTGTTTGTTGTGCTTGATTTTTCAACAGTTCTTGCGAAATCAGACTTGGGCTGTGAAGGCATTTCAGGGCTGTAGACTTTGAATCAAAACAGATGGGCTTAAAATGTGCTGAACTTTTGTCAGATTCCGATGGTAAGCCATTTACATCCCTGGATAAACTTGCTCCAGAGAAATCCCATTTATAACAGGCTTGACAATCAATGTGTGGTACTTAACAAAATAAAGTACAAAGATATGATTTTTTAAAAAAGAAAAGATAAATTATACAAAATCAAAGGACTTTCCTTCTGAGAGTGTCAGTTCAGCTGGAATCCAATTAGAAATAAGAAAGAAAAGATGTGGGGATTAAGCGAGATAAATCAAGTATCAACATTGCCTGATCTTGGCCATTTATGTAGTTTTTCACAGTCATCAGTACTGTCCCTGTTGAGGCTGAAGTGTGAAAATCCTACAGATCTCTCCTAATTCCAGTTTATACATACGGTGTGCATGTTTTGGAATATAGGCTGAGGAGAAAGAATGGAATAAAAAATTTACAATGCAACCTTGGCTATATTCATTGCGGGGTAAATGCCACTGCTCTTAGTACAGACTGCTGTTAAAAAAATGGGTGGATTTGAAATGTGGATTTATCACAGGATGCTGAGTGGGTGACCAACGAAGAAGAACTAATGTGAATGAATAAAGGCCAAGAAATTATAAAGCACATAGAGTGTAGAAAACCAGAATACTCCAGTAATCTTAATGGGAAATGCCAAGTATGGATGCTACACCTACATTCAAAGAGAAATAAATAAGAAAAGACATGTAGTAAAGGGAAGCACATTTGGGCTGAAGAATTCAAGAAATGGTTTAGATGCACCACAACTTTGTTGTTTAGACCCGCCCCATCCAAAATCAAAATAACTATGATGGCATTCATCCTTGGGCAGCAGGAAAACAACAGCAAGAAACATCCACCAGCTCTATAGCAAAAAAAATGTAAGTATCTCAAGAAGAGATACTTAGAATGTTTCTGTTACAGAGCTCGTGAATCACGTGGAGAATACCTTCTTATCAACCCTGGCTATCAATGTGAAAAATCTTAGTTGAAAAACAGGGTTTGAAAACAGTCCTTCTGCTATGTCAGACCACTGTGGAAACAACAGTTGAGGAAGCTGTATACGCTTAGCTTGGGGAAGAGAAGACTGGAAACTGATATGATATCACTTATCAGTAGCAATCTGGACTGCAAAGAGAACAAACCTATCCATTTTGAAGGAAATCAACCCTGAGTGCTCACTGGAAGGACAGATCCTGAAGCTGAGGCTCCAATACTTTGGCCATCTCATGAGAAGAGAAGACTCCCTGGAAAAGACCCTGATGTTGGGAAAGTGTGAAGGCAAGAGGAGAAGGGGACGACAGAGGACGAGATGGTTGGACAGTGTCATCGAAACGACCAACATGACTTTGACCCAACTCCGGGAGGCAGTGGAAGACAGGAGGGCCTGGCGTGCTCTGGTCCATGGGGTCACGAAGAGTCGGACACGACTTAATGACTAAACAACAAAATCAGTAGCAATTATCTGGAGGGCTGACATGGAAGATCAAGCAAACTTGTATTCTGCTGCTCCAGAGCGAAGAACATGAAGTAGTGGATTCAAGTTGAGAGCAGGGAGATTTTGCCTAAGTAACAGGAAGAATGTCTTGACAGCAAAGGGTGTGTAGCAGTCAAATGGACTACGTACCTTGGTGGGTGGTGAGTTCTCCTTCATCTGAGGTTTTCAAACAGAAGCTAGATAGCCATCATTTGTGAATGCTTTAGCACATGGGTTTCCTGCTTTGTCAGTAGGTTGGACTTGATCCTTGGAGTCCCTTCCAACTGTATAGTTGATTCTGTGACTCATTTAACTTGGTGTTTTCTGGCAACTGAACTCAAGGGTCTCAGATCTTTTCCAGCGTGACCTGAACTTGCCGGGACTGAACCTGTGAACACCTTTTGTGTGCAAAAATCAAGTATTCTGCTGCTGAAGTATGGATTTTGCTCCCCTAGCCAGATAGCCCGTGAACGGGGATAATAGGCTTTGTGGCTCATCAGTATCTGGAAGGATTTTTGAGTTTTTTGTTAGTAGCGTCCAGCCGTAATGGTCACTTTGGAAATGGACTGTCTTGCCTCAGAAAACCAAGAGTGCTTTTTGTTCCAACCACTGTTTTAGTTGATTGCAGCCCGTGACTTTTGCTCTTTTCCCACAGTGTCACGACCTGGACGATGTAACTGATAAACAGTAATTAGCTGTAATATTGTATGGCTTTGCTTTTAATAGATGAACGGAGTCCTGTGATGACATTATATGAAGGATACCGTGTAGACATGACTCGAAAATCTCAACTCGGAAAGAAAAGAAAAAAGGACAAAGGGAACGAACAGAAAAATAGGAAAACATGCGTAGCTTTTCTCTATTCGCCTGAGAAAGTATAAATCTTTGGTTTGAGTAGCGGAGGGTGACATCAAAGTTCTTATTGACTCTGTTGATTTAACCCTCTGTAGCTCAGAATGCAAATAAGGACAAAAATGTCTGGGAGTATAATCCACCCGCTGGGATAGCTCAGTGAGTTAAGTTTCTCGCTGTGGAGCCAGAGTTTGGGAGTTCAGTCCCCCACTGTGCCTCCTGAGAGTAGAGTCAGCCTGTGTGGCCTTGGGCAAGCTGCGCAGTCCCAGGGCTCCCCCAGAAGAAGGGAGTGATAAACCTCTTCTGAGTATTCTCTACTTGAAAAGGGTTGCCATAAATCAGAATTGACTTGACGGCACACAATTATTATAATCCATCAATCCCTATCCCGTAGATCAATGGAAGTTTTGCTATTAACAAGAGTAGGATTCTTGTTGTTTAGTCGTTTAGTTGTGTCCGACTCTTCGTGACCCCATGGACCAGAGCACGCCAGGCCCTCCTGTCTTCCACTGCCTCCCGGAGTTGGGTCAGATTCATGTTGGTCGCTTCGATGACACTGTCCAACCATCTCATCCTCTGTCGTCCCCTTCTCCTCTTGCCCTCACACTTTCCCAACATCAGGGTCTTTTCCAGGGAGTCTTCTCTTCTCATGAGATGGCCAAAGTATTGGAGCCTCAGCTTCAGGATCTGTCCTTCCAGGGAGCACTCAGGGTTGATTTCCTTCAGAATGGATAGGTTTGTTCTCCTTGCAGTCCAGGGGACTCTCAAGAGTCTCCTCCAGCACCACAATTCAAAAGCATCCATTCTTCGGCGGTCAGCCTTCTTTATGGTCCAGCTCTCACTTCCATACATCACTACAGGAAAAAAACCATAGCTTTGACTATGCGGACTTTTGTCGGCAAGGTGATGTCTCTGCTTTTTAGTAGGATTCTACTTTAAATTAAATAGTATATTAAGAATAGCCCATATGTGGGAAGGGAGAGTATGAATCTTGTGGAAGTGAGATATGATTAAAGATTATTCCTACATTCAAATTGTACATTGTTTGGAAAGTCTAAACGGAGTGATGTAGTTTTTCACCTTATCTCAAAAGAAGGAGCAAATACAACTGGAGGTGACCAGAGAAACGGAGTGGTGAAACTTTGAAAACAAAGTAAAGAGAGTACCTATTCTTCATACAATACACAATTAGCTCACGAAGTGACGATAAAATATAAAATTGGAAAATTACAAACAAAGGGGAGTTTTATATATATTAATACTTTAGTGTTCTGGGGTGAAATTTCTTACTATAATTTTATTTATTAATGTACTTCGATCAGTGGTTCTTAAATGGTGCTCTGAAGGTTTTTGTGAGGTTCCCACCATGTGCTTTCCATGCCATAGCCATCAGTTTAGAAAAAAATAGAAATTCTGCAGACAGCAATAGAGGTTTTCAATACAGAGAAGCGTTAAGCGTCATTCTTTTTGGGCCACACTGAAAATATTGTATTTCTTCCTGGGTCCTTCCATCCTAAGATGTGACTCGCCAGACCCATAGTTTACATTGTTATGCATCACCCCTGTGACATTTCCTCCGGTGGTTCCTTCTTCTTCTGATTTTGAAAGCACAATACAGTTACTGGTAGAATTTGCTGTTGTACGGCCTTGGTGATGGCTGCAGGCAAAGAGGGCTTTGTTTCAGATGAAATGAGAACAGTCGTAGAAGAGGCATGCTAGTGGCAATTGAGCTCATCTGTGACAAAATGTTGCAGCATATCCCCAGCTTCCAGCAGGATTGCTCCTGTTCAGGTTGGCTGCATTCTCCTCCTCCAGGATAATGTAACTGGCATTGGGAAATTACCTGCTCTCCAGATGTTGATGGACTACATATCTCATCAGCCTTAGTAGCCACAGCCAAGGACAAAGGAGTACTGGGAGTTGCAGTCCAACAGAAACTACGACACCACAAGTTCCCCATGTGAAGTGTAAGGAACTCAAAATATGCAGTCATTGGTACAAGTTGTTAGAACTCAAGTAGATCCCAGTTTGGCAGTTTCATGTACTATACAGTATATCTTCATGGATTAGGAATGACAAATCATTATTATATGCCTCGTGACACAGTGGTTAAACTGCAGTACTGCAGCCAAAACTCGGCTCACAGCCCAGGTTTAATCCCAGGTAGCTGGCTTGAGCTTCACTCAGCCTTCCATCCTTCTGAGGTTGGTAAATTGAGTACCCAGCTTGCTGGGGGTGGCAGCAATATGTAGCCTGCATAATTAAGTTTGTAAACTGCCCCCAGAGTGCCTGAAGTGCTGTGGGGCTGTATATAAGCAGCACACTTTGCTTTACTACCGTAGGAGCAAGAGGAGGCTGAGAAGCAGGGAATAGATTTTACTTCAGTACATTATGGAAAGGAACATCTTGGAGAGATGGGAGTAGCTGCCAAAGATGATGATCTCAGCACTGGGGAGAATAGGGTTGAACTGCATATTACAGTAAAGCATGGAATGTGACTTAGCAAAAGGAATTCATCTCATCACTCATTATGGCAGTGAAAGAACATGAGCTGCTGGTGTTACGTACATCAGTGGGGCTGGTTGGGTTGCTTGGTTCTTTAGTTGTTAGATTGCTTGTTTTAGATTACCGTCCTTATGTGCGGTGGCCATCAGAGTATCTTTGACTCTTAGAAGTGCAGAACTGGAAAGGACCCCGTGGATCATCAAGTCCAGCCCTTGTCAAAGAGATACAGTATGTGCGTGTCTGTTCTCTTCACCAGCGACACTGGAGGACTCTGTTTTGCTTCCATGGTGGGCTTTGTGTCCCACAGTTCAGGAAGTAGAGGAGACAGACGCCCATGCTTCTTGTTGAACCCAGAGTGGCTTCCCAGGTGGACAAAATGCTACTTCCATCGCACCTTAGGCTGATCCAGGCCCTTGACTCCTCCTTAGAAAAATCACCCCAATACTGCACTTGAGTTGGTCCTCTCTTATTTCTCAAACAGAAATAATAGAGGGGACATTTTTAAGGCCCAAAAAAAGATTGCAAGGAGTTGTGTTTATATGGTAGCCTGCCTCCTCTGGGGAGCTCAATTTATCACGCTCAGGCAGTTTGGTTTCCGAAGGGGTTGTGCGATGGCCCTTCGAGGTTCCAGAAAGGGAGAAATGGCCCAAAGACCTTTGACAACAGCCCATCTCAGCTCTGGGCATTTACAGGAAGTGGTTCCCTCCCACATGCAAAATAGATGAACCACAGTTCATTGTTGAAACGGCAGGAGGTTACATTTTTACCGCATTAGTATTTAAAAGCGGCACCGTTGCCTTTTATTATTTGGGAAGTAAGGCCTAACCATAGCAAAGGTGTTCCTTCCAAGCTCTAATGTTGGGGAATGAAACTGTTAATGCAGCCACGCAGGGAGTCCAAATTTGATCAGAAGAATGCGGGAGGAGGAGTCTTTAGCTTCTTCTGAAATTTAAATCCCACTCCCAAACTTCTCTTCTCTGGGGTGGTGGTGGACAGAGATACCTAAAATGGGTCAGCCGAAAGTAGGCAGAGATCACCTGGCAGATCTCGGGGTGATTTGATCTACACGGATCTCAGATCCCAGGTGCTTGACAACGACACCTACAAGCCTTCTCGTTGCCCTTCCGAACTAGGCTGCGGAAATAAACAAATCAAAACCTTGGCAGGAAGACCAGGCGGCGGTTATTGTATGAGCAGGTTATGAGCTGTTTTGGTGCTGAAAACAACATCTTGGATGTGTTGCCTGTTTATAAAAGGTTCCTATTTGCTGTGTTAACTACATGGCGTGCTGTTAAAGACCAACAACCCTTTCCGTCGACAGGAGGACTTTTAGCCCCTCGGTTTCCAAAAGAGTCGGAAAATAAGCAGAATAGTGTAAGGTGCAGTAAAGGTGCCGACCGGGCAAAGCACAAGACTGTTAAATTAGAGCTTCAGGAATTGTGCTGGAGCGTGGGATGGAGTTATAGAGTAAAAAGTAACTTTTCTAAGCTCTGCCTTTGCTGACCACGTTGGGAAAGAGGATTTTGGCATATATGAGGAACAGGGCTCTTTCTAAATAAAGCGATAAAGGTGATTTGACAGATCACCTTGATGTCCTTCTGGCTTCACCATCTTTTTCTGGAGGAAAGAAATTGTGCATTTCACTCCAGGTTGTGTTCTTTTGTACATCCAGCAGATGCCGCCCAACTCCACTAAGACAGGACCCTGATTTCATTGGCATCCTTGTGACAGATGGGTCTTCTGAAGAGGACCAAACCTCTGCAGTGTTGAAAACAAGGTTCTCTCTCTCTTTCACACAGTGTGGCATACGGCAGTCTGCTATCAGTTGGTTCCAATGCAGAGTCTTTTGTGTCTCATTGCTGCTGAGTTTCCAAATGCAGAAACGGCAGAATTTCTAACGCAAGCTTCTGTACTTTGGCGAGTCTTGGTTGTTTGCTGCACAGCTGTGCAAGTGACCCTTTTGCATGTATCCAGGAGTGTTTTCACATGTGCGGGGTTGAAGCAATCCTGCTTCTAAGCTCCGGAAAAGGGAGCCAAACAGAAAGACAGTAAATCTGGACTGAGAGGAACATGTGGGGAGAGAAGGGCAGGTAGAGGGGCCTCCTCTCCTCTTTTACGGAGGCGGGTTCTCTATTTGAAGGCCTGCCAGAGCAACTTCAAAAGCTGTCCAGTTCAAATCTGATTCATCAGATATAAAGGTGCAAATGGGAGAGGGATCAGGGACCCTGAAACTTCTCATCTGCATGTATTTATTAATTAATTTATTTATTTTCTATGCCACCTTTCTCCTATAATGGCAGCTCATAATAACTGGAATAAAATTACTGTGTGTGTGTATTTCTGTTTGTTTGTATCTGTTTTGTGTGAGTGTGTGCGCGTATACACACAGTATGATGAGTAGACACACCAAGGAAACATACAATAATATTAAAATTTGATCATGGAAAATACTATTGTTGTTGTTTAGTCGTTAAGTCGTGTCCGACTCTTCGTGACCCCATGGACCAGAGCACGCCAGGCCCTCCTCTCTTCCACTGCCTCCCGGAGTTTGGAAAATACTATAGGAACCTTTAAAAGCACACTTAAAATGTCATAACCTCAGTTTTATGGAAAGTCTAGCTTTGACACCTGCTGTGATTCACCCTAAAAGCCCGATTAACAAGAAATATCTTTACCCGATGCTGGAAGGATAGAAGAAAGCGGGGGGGGGGGGCATATGACTCCGGAAAAATTGTCAAAGATTTATACAGAGGTGTCAAATGTTTGTTGGAAGTGTGAAGCACAAGAGGGAAGCTTTTACCATATGTGGTGGACTTGTAGAGTAGCGAAACAGTATTGGATAGCAGTACATACTCTGTTACAAAAAAATACTGCTTTGTAATGTTCCACTAACTCCAGAATTGTTTTTACTGAGCATTATATCAGACAATATAGATAAGACAAAGAACTACCTAGTTATATATATAGTCACTGCAGCCAGAATTCTTTATGCTAAGAATTGGAAGAAATCGGAGATACCGAAACAAGAGGAACTCATTGAGAAGATATGGGAAGCGGCAGAAATGGATATTCTATCAGAAGTGTTGAAAGACTGTCCAATACAAAAGGCAACTGAACGATGGGATTTATTATATAAATGGCTTGAGTCATCAGATAGTGCTTGAATAACATAGAATTAAACTAAGACGTAACTGTAAGTTGAAACCTGGAGGGCAATCAAATTGTAGAAAGGCAGAAAGTTGACTTGATATCGCAACATGAATAGATTGGATGACAGTACATTTTGTGTTCTCCTTACCCCTTCCCCCCCATATCCCCCTCTACCTTCTGTACTCCTTACCTTATCCCTAGTTGTTAAAAATAAAAAATAAATTAAAAAAAGAAAGGGGGGGCAACCTAACCTCTCAAGGGATGGTATTCCACAACCTGGGGGAGCAGCCACAGAGAACGCTCTATCTCACATTCCCACCAAAAGTTACTGTGAAGGTCCTGGCACTGAGACAATCTGAAGATCTGCGGAGTTGAGATGATGCCAGTAGCACCTGGACACTAGACTCAGCAAGCAAATGGGTCTCCTGGTTCCACACTTCCCCACTCAAGGGAGATGTATAGTAATTCTGTTTAAATTGTAAGAACTATATAGCTCACTTTGCACCGGGAGGTATGAATTCACACATGTAGTTTGATGCCAACCAGCGCCCCCTTTCACCCTCCTTTTTAGTCAGGTGTGAATGGTGGTTATTCTATGAGGACAGGTGTGTCAAGACATCAGCTCTCTTGCCTCTTCCCTCATCCTATCAGTTTTTCCACTGCTGAAAATACGATGGGGCATTCTTTCTGCAGGGCTCGTTGTCAGATTGGGGGCAGGTCAAGCTTTGGAAACCAGTGGTCATCCTAGGGAAACCAAAAGTATGTTCCAAGTACTGTCTGTTGACCCACACAGGTGCTGGATAACTCCATGGATGTGGGAACAAGGGTTATATCTAGTTCCCTGGCAGGAGTCCCAACACAGACATCAGGAGGTGTCTCTCCTAGGTCTGCCTGGAATTTGAGAACTTCATCAGAGCCCCTGTGACAAGTCTCTCCATCTTGATCAATTAGGTTGGTGAGCGCTGCGGGCAACTAGTGGAACAAGCAGGAGGGAGGATCACCCCAAAACTTTGGATGGGATGTCACCCTGCTCAGCCACAACCTGTCTTTGGTGAGTACAGGGTCACACCCGGACTTTGGAGCCTTCTCTCAAGGGCCACCAAGTTGCCGTCACCCGTCTTGAGCTTCCGACAGGCAGTGGGAACTGTTCATATTTCAGAAGTTTGGACATTGTTTTTAGCAGAGGTCGGGAAAGTTACTTTTTTGAGTTACAAATCTCAGACCTCCCCACCCCGTCAATGCGACCACAGCTTAATATTGAAGCGTCTATTCTGCGCCCAAGGATTGGTCCCTGCCATCTCCAAGTAGAGCTGGAAAAATTCATGCATAAAATTCTCACAAACTGCTGCCAGCGAGTGCTGACAATATTGGGCCAAACGGACCAAGGGCCTGATTCGGTGTAAGGCAACTTTCTGTGTTGCTGTGCTTTGCTCCGTGTTGAGGAAGGTTCGATACATTTCTAAAGGGCATTTTTATAACAACATAGTTCGAAATCTTCTGTTTTAGAAGAATTGACACTGCCTCTCTTCTTTGAATGTTGCAAGATGCCAAGAATTCCCCCCGAAGCCCTTATCTTTTCAATTACTCTGGAACGCTCCCTCTTGAAAATTCAGTGTTTTGCTTCAATATGATTTCAGGCACAAGCTCTGTTTAACTAGTTCTCTGCTGCTCCCTTGGAAATGTGATTCTGACAAAGATCAGCCTGGCTTTCTTCTCAACTGTTTCTCATTCTGTCTCTGGGTTCTCCTTTCCTTGATCTTTCCGGCTCCGGTATCTGAATGACTCATAATTTTATACTCACTGTTTCTTCTATGAGCAAATACTCTGAGGCACAGAAACAAGTTCCCATCTGGATATTGCAGCAGCTGCTTTTATTGCCCTTTTTACTATTTTTTTTTTGCCTCAGAGTTCAGGGAAGTTGGTCTTTTTGGACTGCAACAGTTCAAAACCACCCCATCTGCTTGATCGCTTGACCATGTAGACTGGGGGAATTCTGAGAGGTGTCGTCCAGAAAATAAAATGTCCAAACCTTGGCTGAAATCCTGTTGTGCAGCTCCGCCTGCATAATGCAAAGTTGTCGAAGCAGTTGGAAGAATCAGGGCAGGGCAGGAGCACTCTTCATGAAGCCTTTCCACATGCATGCTGTGCAGCAGTTGCAACTGGACCCCCACAATCAATGGCACAATCAAATTGCAAAGTGCTGGTTACTTGGATGCTTCCACTAGTGTACCTTTAAGTTGTACCAGAATGAATGGGATCCAGCTTTTGTTTGTTTCTCATTTATTGTCATAGAGCTCCCATAAAACCCTCTTAGGGTTGCTATAAGTTAGTTCTGACTTGATGGCACATAACAGCAGGAAATACAAGACAGGTGCCATTAAAACTTAAACCGTAGCCTCAAGACTATAACCCTACTGACATTTTGACAAATCTAATGCTTCTCTTCTGATCCCATGTTACTGCTCACCCTCAACACACTAGCATTCTTATGAGGTCAGAACATCTTCAACAAGACTCATTACAAGGGCGATCTCATTTGTTCTTCTTGCTCTAGATTGAATACCACAACCCATCCAGGAAAATGCTCAAGCAAAACAGACGTTGAGTAGACATGTCTGTTGGCCACCTGTTAACAATTTCTATTTCACCATCATGATGATTCAGCAACCTTCCTTAGGCCCCGTTTCATTGATACAGTGGGCTTGGGTGTGCCAGTTGTTTGCAGTCCTGTTTTTTAAACTTCCAGGGGAAGCCAAAAATGAATTAGCCTCAATTTAGTGCATTCATATATTTGCACGTAATAATCTGCTCTCATAGCTGCTCATCTATGTACTTAAATTTCCAGATTTGAACAATCTGTGGCGAAATACTCCGGAAAATATTTGCCAACTCTATAGCTAAAATAAATATGTAACTTGTGCTGATACCAGCTGGGCAGGATCACATCCAAGACACAACTTGGAGACGTTAGTGAAGAGAACTTATTAGAGCACGGAAAACAGAGGTGTGTATATTTCTGGTTTTGAACGAATGGAAAGTTTACTTTTTAAAAAAAGTTGCAAGTGGGAAATCGTTCAGCAGGTCCAAAATGCAGCAGCCAGACTGCTCTCTAGAACTAGTAAATACGATCGTATATCTCCTGGTCTTGGCCCTCCTACACTGGCTCCCTGTTAGTTTCTCTGCTCAATTCAAGGTGCTGGTTATTACCTTTAAAGCCCTAAATGGCTTGGACCTCGATACTTGTCAGAACATCTCTCCCAAAAAACAGCTTCCTGTGTCACACGCTCCTCAAATTCCACAATGCTAAATGCTGAGGGAAGCATTTTGTGGAACAAACTGTCAGCTGAGGTATGTCAGGTTCCACCCTTCCCAATATTCAAGAAATTTCTGAAGACAGAATTATATAAGCCAGTCTTTAAGAACATCATGACCTCAAATGATATTAAATTTGATGATGGAACTTTAGGTTTTTTTGGAGATTACCACACTCAAGTCGGTTATAGCACCATTTTGATTATTTTATTATGGGAACGAAGTGGGTGGGAGTTGTGAGGTTTTGCTGGTTTGTACACTGCCCAGTACTTTGGCCATCTTATGAGAAGAGAAGACTCCCTGGAAAAGACCCTGATGTTGGGAAAGTGTGAAGGCAAGAGGAGAAGGGGACGACAGAGGACGAGATGGTTGGACAGTGTCATCGAAGCGACCAACATGAATCTGACCAAACTCCGGGAGGCAGTGGAAGACAGGAGGGCCTGGCGTGCTCTGGTCCATGGGGTCACAAAGAGTCGGACACGACTTAACGACTAAACAACAACACACTGCCCAGAGCAGTGCAAATTCACCAATCGTGTTGTAATTAATTAATTAATTAAATAAATACTAAGACGAATGGCCAACAAGGATCTAGACAAGCTGGAGCACGGGTTCCAAAAATTAGCATGATAAGATTCAAAGTGAGATAGATGTGTGAAAAGAATCCAGCTATCATCCTAGATCACAAGTCAAATATGATTCAGGAGTGTAATGCAGTTGTTAAAAAGGTTAATGCAATCTTGGGCTGCCTGAACACAAGCATAGTCCCCACAGCATAAGAAGTAACATTTCCACTCTGTTCTGCATTAGTCAATCTATCCTGGTAACAATTTGATGGTAGATAACAACAACAACAAAACTACGTTTGTAATGCTGCATCCAGTTCTGGAAAGGAGAAAAAAAACACCCCACATTTTAAAAAGCACATTGAGAAATTAGAGCGTATCCAGGATGGTGAGGGAAACTGAAAAGACACTTATAAGGAATCGTTGAGAGAGCAGAACTGAAAAGACTCTTATAAGGAATCGTTGAAAAAACATTGTATGCTTAGCCTGGAGAAAAGAAGATTAGAAGAGGCATGACACCTGTCTTCAAATATCTGAAGGGCTGCCAGGCATATCATGGAGCAGATTAGTTCTCTGCTGCTCCATGGGACAGGATTAGGACCAAGGAGAAGAAAACCAGAGGTAAACGTTAGGAAAAGCATCTTCCTCAGTGATACTAGACGTATCATAGAATCATAGAAAAGTGAAGTTGGAAGGGGCCTACAAGGCCATCAAGTCCAACCCCCTGCTCAGTGCAGGAAGACAATCAAAGCATACCCGCATTGAGCAGGGGGTTGGACTTGATGACCTTCACTAGAGATATTAGAGGCTGGTCAGCGAGAGCTGCTCTATTATGCCTATCATTGTGTGCATGAACAGCAAGGTTGGATTAGATTGTCTTCAGGGTTCCTTCCAATTCTGAGATTCTGTCGAAGGGACTGGGGAGCAGTGGCCTCACTCCCAGCAAGGGACAGAAAGGGTAAACGGCTTTCACAGGCTGCCGTTGGACCTGAGACAGGTGCAAGCATCAGAGAATTTGAAGATGGGTGCAGAGTCAGAGGGAAGTCCAGGTCCTGTATGGCCAACAAAATCAAGAGCCAGAAGCTGCATTATTGTCAATTTTACTTATATATCACTTTTCTGTATATAATGCGTGTGCCAATTTACATTAAAACTGACAAAATATAACAATACAAAACAGTTGAATTGACTCTGTCATGTATAGTGCAATCTGGAATTTATAATAGTAAGATCTCTCTCTGTCTCTCTCTCTCTCACTCTCTGAACTAATACATACATTGATGTAGACATACAGCAGATATAAAACCAACCTAGTAAACAGTTCCTTATAACTCCCAGAAGCTTTCACCAGTAGCTGTGCTGGTCAGGATTTCTGGGAATTGTAGTCTAAGAGTATCTGGGGACCCGGGTGTGTGTGTGAACCACTGCATTAAACGAAGGTGGACAACTACAATCCTCCAGATGTTTCTGGACTATAATTCTTACACTCCCCTAGCATTGGCTATGCTTGCTAATGTAGGACTGAGAGGAACTATGAACCAAAAACATCTGGAGCTCTTAGTAGCCAAGGATTCTGGCCAGTCTATGGGAAGCACATGAATGCAATGTGAGCACAACGGCATTCTTTTCCAAGTTCTGCTTCCAGCTGAAATCCAGTGAAGACATGTGTAGATGTAGGATTTGATTTCATTCTCTCCTTCAGCACCTCTGCAGTGGAGACCATGCAGACACTTGAGCAATGCCTGGCTTCAGTACTGGAATGGACCAGGGCGAACAGGCTCAAACTAAATCAAGACAAGTTGGAGATTTTTGTTCCTGGAGGGGCCCCTCCGAAAGGTTGGAGTGAGTTGTCCCTAGACTGGACGGCGTTGTCCCCCTGTTTAGGGATCGAGTTCACAATCTGGGTGTTCTTCTGGGCCCATTGTTCTTCTGGTATCATTGGTTCTTATGTTTATGCTCTGTCACTGTTATTTGCGTTATATTTTAATGTCCACTGTTTGTTTGGTTTGGTTTTTAATTGCTTGTAAACCACCCAGAATAGTGCTTTGGCTAATGGGGCAGTATATAAAATCAATTCATTTAATAATTTTGCCATGTTTGTTTCACATTAGACTTCCTCACAGTAGACCTGGTTTGCCATTTCAAAGTCTGTTCTCCCAACTTAGGGCTTGGTCACACTGGCAATATGAACCACAGTTGAATCGATTTTAACATTATTTAAATTGATTTATAAATTCCTGGGCACATGATGCATAGCTGAACTCAATTTATTTGGGTTCGCTTTGAAAAACTCAAAGCGAGTTTTTCAACTGACAAGCAGGGTCCGTTCCCAAGTCAATTCAATTAAATTCAGTTTGGTAGTTGTGAACGGTATTGTCATTTTAATTTGTGCCTGTGTGGATTTTGGAGGGGCACCATGGTTTTTCCTCCAATTCTTTTAAATTCTTTAGTAAAATGTTTAGTAATTGATCAGTGCAGTGTGACCATGTATGATATTATTGCTGTATCACTTCATCAATGCATTTGATATTAGAACCACCATCCCTGTCTCTTCATTTGGCTGATGAAACCATATATTTCCATCAACTGGGGTCTCCTCTCTGATGTTTCCCCCGTGTTTTCTTGGACATATATGACACCAGATGGTGTCTCGTTGACAGTGGGACATTATAGGGAAATGCAGCCATCAATTTAGCGATGTATCCCGTACTTAAAGAAAAATTAAAAATGTAACCAAGAGTGTGCTCCTCAAACAGAATGGAGATTGAGTCGATTCAAGTGTAGCTTCCCAGACTGGTTTTAATTACCATAAATATATCAAAGTAAATTCAGTCAAAATGAGAACACCTACTGAGTTATACACCAGGTGACTTTAAGTGATATTTTAAAAAGTCAGGATTGGCATCAATGTAAATTGGGAGCGTGGCCGAGCCCTTGGCGTCCCAGATCATTAAAGCATAGATACCTGTAATAAAGAAATGACAAGCTAGAAGCAGCAAAGTTATAAAGGCAAAATCTAATTGTCCACAATTCCATCAGCCCAAGAAGAGAGGTTAAAAACCACACTAATGAACTTCAAAGGGCAGTGCATTTTAAACTCGGGCAGAATATATTTGACAAGTTCACAGACTAGTCTGACTTCCTTGGGGCCTATTCTCAGCAGAATCTTTCAGATAGCCTTCCCCTGGATGGGGAGTGGAAAGAAGCACAGCACTATTCTGAAATATTAGGAATCTTGATAGAATACAATTCAAAAAGCCACTAAGAAATCCTCCTTAGATTTCAAAATAGATTGCTTTTCTCTTCTGCTCTCTGTTTGCCCTTGAAATACAGAAAAGGATGAAAAGCAGAACACTAAGAAAATAACATCTAATCTCACAGAGAACCTCTGTTTTATTTGATCAGAGGTCCAGCGTGATGGAGATATCTGGGGGATGAGGAAGGGAATATATAACACATATTTAAAGAACTTTATCTTTTAAGTCTGAGGAACCCTGACCCCAGACAGCACGGTGGCTGGCAGATGTGAGGTGTTATAATCCCAAAACTAGTCTTCCAAAATTCTGCTCTTACCCTTGGGTTCTTCTGTTAGCTTCAAGCTTCTATCTGCCCAGCACTTCTGGATTTTCATACTATTTTTACCTGAGGTTTTTTTTTTGGGGGGGGGGACTTTCCCACCCCTCCAAAAATAAAAAATCATGGCCTATGAATAGCTGAAGCATAGCCATAGCATTGCTGCAGTTCCTTCCTTCCTTCCTTCCTTCCTTCCTTCCTTCCTTCCTTCCTTCCTTCCTTCCTTCCTTCCTTCCTTCCTTCCTTCCTTCCTTCCTTCCTTCGGCATTGCCATGTCAAAACTTAAACTTTTGTATTTTGCAATTAAAAAACAACAACCACTGTCAGAAAAGGGGAACAGAGAAATCTGGATGCTGCCATGTCCAATACCTCCCCCATGGCACTAGACTGGCCAAAGTTCCCTCTGGGAGGAAACCCCAGTAGCATCCAGCAACCTCTGTTCCAGATACTGCCACTGGCACCCTTGGCTGGATGTGTGCCTTGTAAACAGGGGAAAGGTGTTTCAGCAGACCAACTGTAGCAAGTGGCATGGGGAGGAGTTGGCAGTAGAAAGTCATGGAGCCATGGTGTAGTGGAGGCAGCGCTTGCAGGGTTGAAGCCCCAGGACCGTTTGAGTAACAGCTGCCACCCCCTCCAACTCCCCTGCTCACTCAGCGTTGAACTGCAGTTCTAATAGTATATTCTTGCAAGCTGTCCTTGTAACAAGGTGTTTAAGGGTGGTTTGCTCTTGAATGGGCAATGATGAAGAGCCATTTTCTTTACAAGAACAACAAAGAGTCCCATGGGACCTTTAAGACTGAGCAGCTTTTTTAGCACTAGCCAATGGAGTAGTGCTTCAAATCTGGCTGAAGTAGCATTAAAAAGAAAGACTTAACACAGGAAGCATGGCAACTAAGACACATGGATACACTATGGTATTTCTCTCTAAGGTTCTTTGGCTTTCTACTGTTCAAATGCACACTTTGGGATAAAGCATACGAAAAATGTACATCGGGACAGAGAGAGCACATTGCAGGAATGTCTTTAAATAATTTTTCAGTGCAATATTTATGCAGATTGTTTTGAAAATGCTAATTAACACAGGAAAGGGGCTTTATGGACTTTCAAGGGAGCACAGGCAGAAGTCCGGAAGCAGAACCCCCTCTCCCACGATGTGTTTTAACAGCACTATACAAAATTTTCCGGAAAGTTTTTTTCCCCAGTGGAAGAGCCATTTTAATGTCTCAGGGTACGACTATATTGACATATAATGTGGGATATTCTACGGGATTGGGACAGTCTGATTTGCATTTTTTCCCACTGAATACATGACATATGAGTCAATGCGTATCAGTCTGAACTCCCCCCCCCCTCCATCTGTTGTTTCTTCCTCTGCCATTGGGGCTTCTACCTTTTTTTTTCACAGCAGATCCATTCGCATCAGTTGGGGCGGTGTGATTGCTTGAACAGATGTAGCGGAATTTGTAGCTATTGTATTTCTGGCCATTCCATCCAGCTTTGCTAGCAGTGGATGAGAGAGGCTGAATCCTCTCCTCCCCACACCTGGTGCCTGGATCTGCTTGTTTCTCTCTTCCTTTCCTCTTCTTTATTTTCTTTTTCTTTTCTTTTAAAAGCTTGCTGACCTAGCACCGAAGTAGGGAAGGAAGTGGGAATGAGGCTTTAAGGAAGCTGTACTGTAACTGTGCCTGCTGGAAACCTGAACAGCCAGAGCAGAGCAGAGCTACCTTCTGGAACAAGGCTAAAGGGGAAAAAATGCACTAAAATGGTGGCATATAAATCAAATCGATTCATAAAATAAATACATTTAACAGTCTGCAGCTTCCTGGCTGCCCACACATTCTGATCTGGGAAAGTGAAGTGCAAGAAGCCAAGGCGGCAGCCAGCTGCTGGGAGGATGACTGTGTAATGAAAGACAAGGCGTTCGCACATACCCCTTAGCCACCTCATGACTGGACCCAAGAACCCAAAACTATACTGGTGGGGATTTCTCAAAATTTATTTCCACCCTTGAATTATTTTCTTTATTTTATTAATCACTCTTCTGCCCAAAGCAAAGCCGTGTAATGTTCAAAGGTGTGTATGTGTTTGCAAAGCATTCTTTGAAAACATATTTTTAAACCTAACTTAGAGAACCCAAAGGCCATGCAGAATAACAGTTCTGGCCGCCTGTGTTTAAATTGCTTTCTGAAAGCAATTTCTCCTTCACAAAATGGAATGAGGGTGGCCATAACCTGTATGGACAAATTTTCAACACAGATCCAGTTTTCAGTGACTGATAATAACCCACATAGTTTATTGAACCACAGGTGTAGCCCTCCAGAGTTTTCATATCTGGTTGGCTTCTTTCCATCCATGTCTTGCTCCCCTTATACTGCATTGTTCTACTCAAGAGTTCAGTGCCTTCTGATAAAGATCTCGCCAGTTTCATCCTCAAGTATTTCTTCAATCCGGCCTCTCTGAAAAATGAATTAAAGAAAGGAAAATGACATCTGAGAGCAATGGAATTCCCAGATATATTTAGAAACCTATTCATTCTAAATCTTGACAGAGTTGGGACAAAAGGGAGAAAACCGGTAAAGGCAGGATTGCTGCGTTTATCTGAAATAAGCAGGAGCTTTGTACGTATTTGTCTAGTCATACGATTATTTTCACATATTATTAGTCTAAACAATTTTGATGTGTTGCCAAAGGCATTTTGCAAATGAATGGCAGAAGTGAATTCAGGGTTTTAAACACCATGCTAGAAGTTATTTCTACCTTTCATTCTGGGGGGAGACAACTTTTAAAAGCATAGTATTTAAAACACGGTTGTTTGTCCTCCTCGGGTCTCCAAAGTGCTTTTTAAAACAACTCAGAACTGGTTAAGCAATGTGACATTTAGACGTATGCCGCATGGGGCTTAAATTGAGCCAGGAAATTTCCCTTTGGTCCCACCTGGAAAAGACTGAAGCTGTGGTTCAGTCCTGAGACACACGTGGTAGTGTTCGCGATCAAGATTCCTTTGAGCATGTGCAGACGGTGTCTCCTACAGCATGGATCCACCTTAGGCACACACTATCAGCTTTCTAGACAGAGTGGGGTGAGCTATTGGTGCTGAGCTTCAGAATTTCTCTTTTCAAAATGCAACCACGGTAGATCCAGCTTTGTGAGCCAATGGATATATATCTGTGAAAGCCACGATCATCCCAGTCAGTTGTGGGTGCCACCATTTTATATATTCCCTCCCTCCCTCTCTCTTTTTTAAATTAGCCTTCCTTTCCTCCAAAATGCTCAAGTTAGTGTACATGGCTATCCTTCTCAGCGCTTTGACTGCACACAGACCTGTGATGTTAGCCAGCCTGCAAGTGTGACCGGCCCATGCTCACTCAGTCTGTTTCAAAGTCCCGTGGGATTTGAACCCAGGTCTCCTAAATCCTATTCTGTCACTCCAGCCAATACATCACACTTGCTATCTCACTAGAGAAAGCCCAGAGTTCTGCTTTTGGGATTTCTGTCTGCTGGGTTGGTTTTTAGAGTAAAGATGAAAAAGTTTGATAACGGATCTGTTTCAACAAGCGAGATATGTAGAGCGGAGAAAGTTGGTTTCTTGGACAATTTTACAGACATGCTGAGCAGGTTCTGGGGGGTGCAGTCAAAAAAAAAAGTAACTCCTCCAACCTCCATATAAACACCTTTGTACATTGTCAGCCTGGCTCCCAGTGATTTTTCAAACCAATAAATAACAGCACCCCAGAGCAGAAGCACACCATGAATGGAGCAAACAAAATGCTTTACCATTCACTAATCTGTTTCGACCAACCGCTAACAAGATTCTCCAAATCAAAATACAGTGATGACAGCTAGGGATGGGTTTTTTGTATTTTTTTTTCTTGGACTACAAATCCCATAATTCTCCATTGTGGGAGTTCTACGTCACACACACCTTTGCATAGCCTACATGGGGCTCCTCTGGAAGTAAAGCTTCAGGTGGAAAAGTTTGAGGGTTAGCTTCCCCTAGTTCTACCCAGGCTTCCTGATCCTGCCCCTGGGAGCTTTCTTTCTGAACAAGAAGCTGGGTGGAAATCTGAAAATCTCGTTTCTAGTGACAGCTGTTCTCCTTGGGTTTGTTGTTCTAGGCATTTTTATGCCGAAGGAAGATGGCCTCTGTATGCATTACCACTAATCATTGTCATTAAATCAATCCATCAAGAAGTTTTCAAGCCCCTTTCTTCTGCCATCTAAATGAGGCTGACACCACTTAGTCTTCTCTATCAGAGTTAAAGCACTGGAAATGCCTCTTAAGAAATGATGGAACAGAAGAAAGCCAGCTCTGTGTTCTTTCGGTGAGCTTTGCAGCTTCATTTTATAGGGTGCATGCAGCCCTCAAGGCAGAAAGGAAGATTTATCTCGGGACAGAATTAAAACAGAGCAGTAAAACAAAGGCATATTGGTATTTTTGATCTCCAAGCAGAAAGTGTTAAAAACCAGGCAGAATATAAATGTTTTTGTCGCTTATATAAAACCACCATGTTGCATAGCTGGGGTGCTGTGACAGACACAATCTTGTTCCATGTAGCCACCAACTGAAGCTCTTCTGGTTGTGAGCCATACAAGAAGGCTTCTGATGTCAATCACTACCTATTGCACAGGTTCATATGGTTTGCAGATTTATGGATGACATTGTACTGGGTGGGAAACCATGCTGCCTAAAACACATTTATACACTGTTTCATGAGTTGCCATATCACCAGCTTAAAGGTAAAGGTAAAGGTTCCCCTTGACATTTAGTCCAGTCGTGTCCAACTCTAGGGTGCGGTGCTCATCCCCGTTTCCAAGCCATAGAGCCAGCGTTTGTCTGAAGACCGTTTCCGTGGTCACGTGGCCAGCGTGACTAGACACGGAACGCCGTTACCTTCCCACCAAGGTGGTACCTATTTATCTACTTGCATTTGCATGCTTTCGAACTGCTAGGTTGGCAGGAGCTGGGACAAGCGACGGGAGCTCACTCTGTCGCGTGGATTCGATCTTACGACGGCTGGTCTTCTGACCTTGCAGCACAGAGGCTTCTGCGGTTTAACCCGCAGCGCCACCACGTCTCTATCACCAGCTTAGTGGGAGCCAAAAGCAACTCCTTCTCCTCCCTCGTCCCCTTCTTCTTCCTCCTCGTCCTCGTCCTCCTCTTCTTCTTCTGGCACAAGGCCAGAATTTAGTCTACTTTTTTTTTTGGATTACAACTCCCAAAGATTTCCGGGCGTAGTCGTTGGGCAAAGTATGTTCCCCCCCCCCCCCCCCAGGTTTTGAATCAGGTCATGGAGAGAGAGAGAGAAAGGGCAAAAGTGCTTTGCGGAGAAGATTCCCCACCCAGCAAATACCTGAACGGTTGTCCATGCAGTCCGATAATTTTGCAAGGTGCCTCCTAGGGGGAAGGAAGACTTCTAGTCTCACGGCACCCTTGGCATTCCTCTGGAAGGAGACGAGGAAATTGATCTCTTGTGCCTGGGTTGAAAAAGAAAACACAGTGATTGTCCACGTGAAATTGACGTTGACCAACCTGAGTGATCTGAACCCGTGTTCCCCACCTGATACCTTGGACGAGTTAAGTGGTCTTGATAACAGCTCCAGAATCATCACATTCCAGGGACCGTAGGACTTTCCAACCTTCTAACTCAAAGATCTCTTTCTGAGCATGAAGATACCAAAAAATTCAACACTACCACTTCTGCACCAGGATTGGGGACCTAGGATTATGGTCTTCAGATTAGATGTCAGGGATGATGGATGGGACCTGGAGTTCAATGTCATCTGGAGGAACAATTGTCCCCTACCAGGATTGGCTCAGAAAAAAAATAAATGCTCTGCCACTGATTCTGAGCTGTGAACTATGTTCTAGAATACAGAGAAGTCCAGAAGAGGGAGAATTGCTTTTTTCTCCTCACTACAAGATTTCTCTTTCCCAGGACTTTTCGCATCGGGAAACCTTTCCAGCAATCTTGCAAGATTTCTCAGAACTTCATGGTTTGGTTTGTTTTTTTCTTTTCCCTGAAAGAATGCCATGCTGCACAGGCTGATTGCAGTCTCTCTATAGAAGGATTTCCTGCACAGGATTCTCCTGGAAAAAGCAGAAGAGGCACCACGCTGTGCAGGATTGTTATGATTCCTGAGCAGAATGCCAGCTCTTCTGTGCAGGATTCACCCGGAAATGGCATGGGCACTGAATAATTTGACAGGTTTGCATATAGAAAAAAAAAGGCTGAACAATGAGAAAAAAATGAAAGTGAAAGACTAGGGTCTTGTTTTCCCAGAAAGTTGTGAAAATTTCACTGATGCCGAAGAAAGTCTTGGCAGGGAATCTCGGAATGGCAAGACCTCAAAAATTGCAATGAATGCTAAATTTTATAATTACCTGTCCCATCCTAACTGAACAAATGTCACTTGTATTTGAGCTCCAGTGAATTAGTGGGATGTGTAATGAACTAGTTCAGTGCCAAGTACCCCGTCAATTTTATTGGGCTTATATGCAACTAAGGTTGCAGTCACACTAGCCATAAGAACCACATTTCAGCATCATTTAAACCAATTTAGATTTTATCATTCACACAGTGCACAAGTGAAATCGATTTATACAGGCTGCAAAGTGAGGTTTTTTTCCCCCTTCAACTGGCCGGCAGGAGCTTTTTAAAATACTTTGCTTCTAAAACTGATTCGATTCAATGTGGCTTTGTGGAAATGAACCAATTTCAGCGGTATAGAGGCCAAAACTGCTTTAAATCACCAGAAATAAATCGATTTCCATTCAGTGCATGTGAACGCGGCCACCGGTTTAAATACGTGACTTGAACCTGGTTTTTAAAAAGTCTGAACCGAAATGGATTCAAATTGGCTGTGTGACCATAGCCTAACCCAGGCTGGTCACGGCTGTTTGCAGATGGGGATCAAAAGGATCAGGAGACAAACAAGAAGGTCACAGTCTCAGAAATGTGGTCTGTTTTGTTTTGGAAATGCGTCTTTGTCCATGTTAAGCTGCTTTTGGAAGTCTGCAAAGTCAGGTGTTGTTTATTCCCAGTTAAAGCCCCTCTAACAAAGTTTTGTCTTGTGAGCCAGAAAAGTGTCAAGCTGGCATGGGGTGAGGGAGCAGGAAGGAATGTTGGACAGTAGCTACAGCCAGACCTCCATCCCAAGGTTGCTAATTATAGCATATGTCTTGCGAGAGCTGTAAATAATGGCAGCCGGAGAGTTACAATGGGAGCCAAGTTATGATATCATGTTGTTCCGAGATGAAAGAGAAAATGTTTTCCTCGGGGCGGTCTGGGCTAAAATAAGCAACTTATTTTCTTCCTTTCTGGAACTAGCTTTCTCACGAGGATTACAGAGGGAAACTTGGCTGGGTTTTGTAAACCCCTGAATATGATGATTACAGTGAGGAGGAGGGGTGCGCTGGCAAGCCTCCACAGATCCGGAAGAAGCTTCCCAAATGTCCGCTTCCAGGCAGGATAGTCCAGTGAAGATGCTAATCTCTCATCTGGGCTGGAACCAAGAATTATAGGCATTTCACCCACATGTCCTGGACATCTCTGGCCACAGTCCCAGAGACAGGTGCTCCCACTGGCTAAACATTCCTCTATTCTCAGGAGAAAATATATATTTCACAAGCTCTGTTGTTGTTGTTTAGTCATTAAGTCGTGTCCGACTCTTCGTGACCCCATGGACCAGAGCACGCCAGGCCCTCCTGTCTTCCACTGCCTCCCGGAGTTGGGTCAAATTCATGTTGGTCGCTTCGATGACACTGTCCAACCATCTCGTCCTCTGTCGTCCCCTTCTCCTCTTGCCTTCACACTTTCCCAACATCAGGGTCTTTTCCAGGGAGTCTTCTCTTCTCATGAGATGGCCAAAGTATTGGAGCCTCAGCTTCAGGATCTGTCCTTCCAGTGAGCACTCAGGGTTGATTTCCTTCAGAACGGATAGGTTTGTTCTCCTTGTAGTCCAGGGGACTCTCAAGAGCCTCCTCCAGCACCACAATTCAAAAGCATCAATTCTTTGGCGGTCAGCCTTCTTTATGGTCCAGCTCTCACTTCCATACACCACTACTGGAAAAACCATAGCTTTGACTATGCGGACCTTTGTCGGCAAGGTGATGTCTCTGCTTTTTAAGATGCTGTCTAGGTTTCACAAGCTCTAGAAGAGGCCAAATCCAAAATCAGGGAGCAATACCTTTATCAGGACCAACTACAATCCAGGTCACATGCAGGTGTTCCACTTGCTGCTATTTTCATGGTTGCACCTCTGCAACGTTTTCCACATCTCAGTGTGGTCTTTGCCACAGGCGGTGAGATACCTCCATGAATCCCTCACTCAGCATGCCTCAATTTACACCTGGGGATTGAGTTTAACTGCAAATCTCCAGGGATTAAGACATTTTTGGTTTTAGATTTACATGGCTCCCCTCCTCAAGATTTTGAAAATCAGGCTTGGGTGAAAAGTGATCAAGAACTTGAAAGCTACATCATTTATGAAGTTACGATTGATTCTAATAAAGATATTATGGACCCCATGTGGATCTGAGGATCTTGTTTTACGTATATCTATGGATCCACAAGGCTTTTCTTGGGGGGGGGGGCAAACATCCCATTTAGAGTATATCTTTGCCCTCTTCCCTGTGAGAAATCTCCTCAAAACTGAGGTAAATTTCTTGCCATTTCCAATTTCCTTTTCGTCCACAATGTTTTTAATTTAAATGTCTTTTTGATGGCTTAATGCACTTGTTGATGATGATCTTTTGATGGTAATCAGGGGCAACTTGATGGCATAGAACAACAAAAATAATGGATTTTTAAAATGATTATTGTCAGTGAATTGCTTTTGAATCTACTGGCTTTTTCATATTACTTGTTCTAACATTGTGAGCTGCCTTGGGCCCCCTTACCAGGAGAAAGGAGGCCTACAAATGACATCAAACGAAGAAACAAACGAACGAACAAACAAACAAACAAACAATTTTTTTTTTTTAAAAATGGGGGGGGCATTTTGGGTGACCTTTGCAATCCTTAGAAAGACCCAGTGAAAGAAAATTAAGGACCACCAAAGTCGCCTCTTCCTCCTCCAGAGACTTAAAGTATGTTCTTGGGGATTGGACCCAGGACTCCAGACAAGAACATTCTCATCTGGCTCCTGTGCATGTGCAGAGTGTAGGTCTGGCTAGTGTCTGCTAAGTGAGTGCAGAACCCATGTATGCCTTGTCTGCACGTGTGCAGGGACTCCGTAAACACAGTTTGATGAACAAGGTGTAGATTGGGAACATTCATTGTCCAGAGCTTGGAAAAGTTATTCTCATAGATGACAACTCCCTGCATCCCATGGCCATGCTAATCTGGGAAGAGGGGAGGATTCTGGCACACGTAGCTTACAAAGTAACTTTCCAAAGCTTTGTAGCCTGCAACCACAATCCTGCTTCCCTCTGCATGTTGAGTAAATGTGAACAGCTCAGAAAGGTGAGTTTGGGGGGGGGGGGCTATAGCTAGAGATGGGCACGAACTGGTTCGTGCCAGCTCGTAAAAGTGGCAACACAGATGCTGCTGCTCCCTTCCCCTATCTCCTGGCTCCATCAGCCCCTCACCAGGCCCAGCGTGCTAGCTTCCAGCATCATCTCAACTGATCTTCCAGTCCCAGCAACAGCTCACGCTTCTCTGCCCCGCCCTCTTGGCTGATCTGCCACTCAGACAAAATGGCAGGACAGAGAAGTCTGGGCTCTTGCTCCTGACTGGGAGATTAGTCGAGGAGGTGGAAAAAGCTACGCCGCTGGGCTTGGTGAGTGGCTGATTGAGCCAGAGGAGGCTGGGGAGGGGAGCCTCAGCCCTTGTGCTGCCACCGTTACGAACCAGCACAAACTGGGACAAACCGGTTCTTGCCCCTCTCTACTCCTGGATCCAGTAACCTTTCCTGGATCCAGTAACCTCTTTTTTTTTCTGGAAAAAAAAAGAGGAAGTAACTTTTCCAAGCTATGTGCACATGCAATGGCAGTGTGAAAAGTTCTTCTGAAGGATGCATTGTAACCAAGCTTCAATGACCCATCATGGAGAGCCCACAAATGCCTCTCATTTCTTCCAGCTTTCCCAGAGGGACTCACCCTCAAGTTCTGATACTGAAGCCGCGCGTCTCGAAGGCGGTTCCGAGCCTCGGCAGCCTTGAGGATCCCGATGAGGTTTTTCTGTTCTCCTTCCTTTTCCCGTTCCTCGACGCCCTTCCTGTCCTTCAACAGAACAGCCGCCAGCATTTCCTTCACCTTTGGATCACTGGGGTCGGCGAACGCCAAGTAGCGAGCTGTCTGCTTGGGCATCATTTTGTTCACATCGGAGGCGAGTGAAGTCTTCTTGAACCGTGTGATAGATTTGCCCCTCTGAAGCGCTTCGCCTTTCGACATCTTTCTTTGCACCAGGCTTGGGTCAGAGGGTACATAGCGAAAGGTAATGTTGCTTCAGAAAGTCTATTTTGCATTTATATAATCCTTTTTTTTTTTTTGATACAGAAACAAATTTATGGAAACAGCAATGTTGAAGAGCCATCATCATCCCTAGGGAAGTTACCTATTCTCTTTGAATATGATTGGGTAACAAGATCTAGTAGAACTAGATTGGGAGCTAGGGTCAGGGACTGTTTTGAAATTTTCCATAACATGTGACCACAGAAAACGGTACAATCACCATGCGTTATTGTTGGGTGATTGGTGCAATTATTATCCTGTAATTACAGTAATCCCCTTCACGGATTGCTGCCTTGTCGTGGCGAAGGGGCTTGAGTAATTCAGAGAAGCTATGGGCTATGCTGTGCAGGGACACCCAAGACAGACCGGTCATAGTGGAGAGTTCTGACTAAACGCGATCCATCTGGAGCAGGAACTGGCAAGCCACTCCAGTATCTTTGCCAAGAAAACCCCATGAACAGAAACAAAAGGCTAAAAGATATGACGCTGGAAGATGGGCCCCTCAGGTCGATAGGCGTCCAACATGCTACTGAGGAAGAGCGGAGGACAAGCACAAGTAGCTCCAGAGCTAATGAAGTGGTTGGGCCAAAGCCGAAAGGACGCTCAGCTGCGGACGCGCCTGGAAGTGAAAGGAAAGTCCGATGCTGCAAAGAAAAATACTGCATAAGAACCTGGAATGTAAGATCTATGAACCTTGGTAAGTTGGATGTGGTCAAACAGGAGATGGCAAGAATAAACATTGACATCCTGGGCGTCAGTGAACTAAAATGGACGGGAATGGGCGAATTCAATTCAGATGATTACCATATCTACTATTGTGGGCAAGAATCCTGTAGAAGAAATGGAGTAGCCCTCATAGTCAACAAAAGAGTGGGAAAAGCTGTACTGGGATACAATCTCAAAAATGATAGAATGATTTCAATACGAATCCAAGGCAGACCTTTCAACATCACAATAATCCAAGTTTATGCACCAACCACCGATGCTGAAGAGGCTGAAATTGACCAATTCTATGAAGACCTACAACACCTTCTAGAACGGACACCAAAGAAAGATGTTCTTCTCATTATAGGGGACTGGAATGCTAAAGTAGGGAGTCAAGAGATAAAAGGAACAACAGGTAAGTTTGGCCTTGGAGTTCAGAACGAAGCAGGGCAAAGCCCTATTACTACTAAGGCTAATAGAGTTTTGTCAAGAGAACAAGCTGGTCATCACAAACACTCTTTTCCAACAACACAAGAGGCGACTCTACACATGGACATCACCAAATGGGCAATACCGAAATCAGATTGATTATATTCTCTGCAGCCAAAGATGGAGAAGCTCTATACAGTCAGCAAAAACAAGACCTGGAGCTGATTGTGGCTCTGATCATCAGCTTCTTATAGCAAAATCCAAGCTTAAACTGAAGAAAGTAGGAAAAACCACTGGGCTAGCCAGGTATAATCTAAACCAAATCCCTTATGAGTACACAGTGGAAGTGAAGAACAGATTTAAGGAACTAGATTTGGTGGACAGAGTGCCTGAAGAACTATGGATGGAGGCTTGTAACATCGTACAGGAAACAGCAACAAAAACCATCCCAAAGAAAAGGAAATGCAAGAAAGCAAAGTGGCTGTCCAATGAGGCCTTACAAATAGCAGAGAAGAGAAGGGAAACAAAATGCATGGGAGATAGGGAAAGTTACAGAATATTGAATGCGGACTTCCAAAGAATAGCAAGGAGAGACAAGAGGGCCTTCTTAAATGAACAGTGCAAAGATATAGAGGAAAATAATAGAAAGGGAAAAACCAGAGATCTGTTCAAGAAAATTGGAGATATTAAAGGAACACTTCGTGCAAAGATGGACATGATAAAGGACAAAAATGGTAGGGACCTTACAGAAGCAGAAGACATCAAGAAGAGGTGGCAACAATACACAGAGAAATTATACCAGAAAGATCTGGATGCCCCGGATAACCCAGATAGTGTGGTTGCTGACCTTGAGCCAGACATCCTGGAGAGCGAAGTCAAGTGGGCCTTAGAAAGCATGGCTAACAACAAGGCCAGTGGAAGTGATGGCATTCCAGTTGAACTATTTAAAATCTTAAAAGATGACGCTGTTAAGGTGCTACACTCAATATGCCAGCAAGTTTGGAAAACTCAGCAGTGGCCAGAGGATTGGAAAAGATCAGTCTACATCCCAATCCCAAAGAAGGGCAGTGCTAAAGAATGCTCCAACTACCGTACAATTGCACTCATTTCACACGCTAGCAAGGTTATGCTCAAAATCCTCCAAGGCAGGCTTCATCAGTATGTGGACCGAGAACTCCCAGAAGTACAAGCTGGATTTCGAAGGGGCAGAGGAACTAGAGACCAAATTGCTAACATGCGCTGGATTATGGAGAAAGCCATAGAGTTCCAGAAAAACATCTACTTCTGCTTCATTGACTACGCAAAAGCCTTTGACTGTGTGGACCACAGCAAACTATGGCAAGTTCTTAAAGAAATGGGAGTGCCTGACCACCTTATCCATCTCCTGAGAAATCTATATGTGGGATAGGAAGCAAGAGTTAGAACTGGATATGGAACAACTGATTGGTTCAAAATTGGGAAAGGAGTACGACAAGGCTGTATATTGTCCCCCTGCTTATTTAACTTATATGCAGAATACATCATGCAAAAGGCTGGACTGGATGAATCCCAAGCCGGAATTAAGATTGCCGGAAGAAATATCAACAACCTCAGATATGCAGATGATACCACTCTGATGGCAGAAAGTGAGGAGGAATTAAAGAACCTCTTAATGAGAGTGAAAGAGGAGAGCGCAAAAAATGGTCTGAAGCTCAACATCAAAAAAACTAAGATCATGGCCACTGGTCCCATCACCTCCTGGCAAATAGAAGGGGAAGATATGGAGGCAGTGACAGAGTTTACCTTCCTGGGCTCCACGATCACTGCAGATGGTGATAGCAGCCACGAAATTAAAAGACGCCTGCTTCTGGGGAGGAAAGCGATGAGAAACCTAGACAGCATCTTAAAAAGCAGAGACATCACCTTGCCGACAAAGGTCCGCATAGTCAAAGCTATGGTTTTTCCAGTAGTGATGTATGGAAGTGAGAGCTGGACCATAAAGAAGGCTGACCGCCGAAGAATTGATGCTTTTGAATTGTGGTGCTGGAGGAGACTCTTGAGAGTCCCCTGGACTGCAAGGAGAACAAACCTATCCGTTCTGAAGGAAATCAACCCTGAGTGCTCACTGGAAGGACAGATCCTGAAGCTGAGGCTCCAATACTTTGGCCATCTCATGAGAAGAGAAGACTCCCTGGAAAAGCCCCTGATGTTGGGAAAGAGTGAAGGCAAGAGGAGAAGGGGACGACAGAGGACAAGATGGTTGGACAGTCTCATCGAAGCTACCAACATGAATTTGACCCAACTCCGGGAGGCAGTGGAAGACAGGAGGGCCTGGCGTGCTCTGGTCCATGGGGTCACGAAGAGTCGGACACGACTAAACGACTAAACAACAAACAACAATTACAGTAATGCTGGAAGAAAGCTTTGCAGATATCCTGGACTCCCAGAAAAATGAACAAGTGAGTCCTAAATCAAATCAAGCCTGAACTCTCTCTGGAGGCAACAATGTTGAAACTAAGGCTGTCCTACTTTGGGCACCTCATGAGAAGGCAGGATTCTCTGGGAAAGACAATAATGCTGGGAAAGGCGGAAGGCAGCAGGAAAAGAGGAAGACCAGATATGAGATGGATTGACTCCCTAAAGGAAGCCATAGGCTTGTGTTAGCAAGAGCTGAGCTGGGCAGTTGAGGACATTTTGGAGGTTGCTGATTCCTAGGGTTACCATAAGTCAGAAGTGACTTGACAGCACACAACAACAAGAAATGACAGATCAATTATTGTTGATCTGTGCAAATTGTTCTTCAGGACTACAAGACAGTAGCTGTAGCAATTCCTCAAATGCACAGAGTGGAACCACCTCGCCTAATGCTGCCTGGAGAGATCTGAACTATGCATGTCCTTGGACCAAGAGGCAGAAGTATAAGTCCCATCACATTTCCTCCAAGATGCAACTCTCTCCATATGTTACACATAATATAGCAGCCTTCCCCATATTGGTGCCCTGCAGTTGGTCTGGATTAGGGTTCCCATCATCCCCAGGCAGCTATCCATTTGGCATCTGGTGAATTCAGAACCTTCAGAAGAAGGCAACAGGGAAGGCAGGAAGAGTTGTATACCTCAGGTGGTTCTGGAAACTTGCCCCATGGTTTTCAATTAATTGAAAAGGGGCCTGTCTAGCTTCATGTATGAATGCAAGCCTTTGAGGACAAATCTGCACCCAGACAGGAGTCCAGGACAAAATAAGCCAAGCTCTTTCTTTCAATGGGAGCTTCACAGAGAATCAGAGCCCTAAAACCTATTGGAGTTTTTACAGCCTCACATGCTGCCTCCAGTTTGAATGACTTGGAGGGATCTTTCTGGACTAGGGTAACTATCAATCACTAATCAATCATTCCCTCCTGCCTCTGAATTCAAAGAGAGCACCACTTCTCTGCTGAGTGTTCTCTTTCCCTCACTTTTGTCTATTGAGGTCTGTGGTTGAAAGCAGTTCTATTTGTTAGTTTGCTGCTCGATCTGTTCAACTGTAAGTAAATAAAATATCTAGTTAGTTATTGAGTCTGTAAGCGCCAGTTAATGAGGAAAAGGGGTGGTCTACTCTGGGGATCTTGAAGTTATTCTGCTCTGTGAATCCCTGCACTCCTGCTGCGCTGCTAGAGAATTTTAACCAAAATTTCAAAACTCTGCAACAAAACCATCCCATAATTTAGATGAGGATGGGAAACCTGGGTCCCTCCTGATGTCAGATTGCAGCTCCCATAATCTTTCACCACCGTCTCAGCTGCTGGGCTGATGGGACTGCAATCTGGTGACATGCCAAAGGCTACAAGTTACTGCCAGAACCCTCCAGGTAATCAGGTAATGCAGCCACTGGCCAACTTTTCTCCAAAAGTAAAGTTTCCAACTTCAGCTTTAGGTCTGGGAGATAGTTAAGTTTTTTTTTTTTTTTTTTTTTTTTTGGTAACGCTTGTGTTTTGTGAAATATTGGAGCCATCTGGTTTTATTCTCCTCTCTGTTGGAAATGGTAGGCCTGCAAGTTGTTTTATGTCACCACTGTTCTAGTGAATTGCATTTTAATTGTTTTTTAATATTTCCTATTTGTGAGCTATCCGGAGGACAAAGTTATTGGGAGGCACAAAATTCCTTTCCAAGGGAGACACATCTTCCTTCCTTGCTGAAGACCTACAGAGACATCCAGGAAGGCATTTTATGAGAAGACATTTTAAACGTGCTATTTTAATCTGTCTCAGCCTTGTGGATATTTAAATTTTTTGCTTGCTGGTGCATATGCTACTGTTTGGGTTGAGTTGCTTTTATTTCAAAGAATAAAGATGTTTTTAGTTGCTAAATCTATTATTTCTGTTGTTAGATGCCTGGAGCTTTTAATTAAAGTATGCTAATGTAAAGTTTCTATTAAAGTATGTTAATCTAAAAGTATAAATATATAGAATAAACAAAGAGTTATCAGCCTGTGCTCCTCATTGGCCAAAACCCTCTGGCTTTGTTATGCAAATAGAAGACCAACGCCGTAACATCCATTTGGTTCCAGCTGGCAATTGAAGAGTCACTGCTCCGATTCTCAGGGATGCATGCACCTGCTGCCTTGGCACATGCTCAATAAACCCGGAGGGGACTCCTTAATTGCTAGTTGGAAATGAGTGAATGCTTTACTATTCGCCTTCTACCTGAGAAACATAGCCAAAGGATTTGAGTCACCGAAACAAAAGTTCAGCATCAAGCAAAATCAGAGCCTGGAAATATCACCATCACCACTACCACTACCACCACCACCATTACTACTACTACTACTACTACTACTACTACTACTACTACTACTACTACTACTACTACTATGATGACTAGCCTGCAATCACCAGAATCAGGTCATGAAGGACTGGAATTCTGGGATTTGTAGTCCAAAAAAGTAAGATTTCCTAAATTTGAGCAAAAGCCATCAACACAGTCCTCTTATGCAATTTCCACTGAAACAAAGCCCTTTGCTACTGAGCTTATTCTGGGGTTGCTTTCCATAGTTTTTACGAGCTACACAGGGTTTCTGTATTGACCAATGATGGTATAGAACACACAACTCTGATGAAATAGCAACGGGCCACCTTGAGCCTTCAGGGTAGAAGGCTGTGACATAAAGACAATAGAGACTACTGAGTAGAGAAAGAGATAATGAGTAAACCATAGCTTGGGGCAGAGAATTGTGTTGAGGGAACAGAATTATTTTTTGGGGTCACCATGCCCAGATCAACTCCACTCAGCTTTGGCAATGCTGGTTTAGAGATTCTGGTAGCTGTGGTCATTGTTCCGAGCTCTGGTTGTAAACGTTCCTTCTGATGCCACCTGGGCGGAAGAGCTTCACTTCCCATTTCTGAGGTATGAAGTGATCTCATTTGGCCTGGTTCAGCCAGATCTTGCAAAATCCGTCTCGAAGCAGCCACTGACTTAATGAGGGAGTGACAGGCAGGGAGAACTCCTGTCATTCAGTCATCAGAGTCTCATAAGGGAAGGGCTCCCCTATTGGAGGTGCAGGGAGGGTTTTGGGAATGGGGACCAAGGGTTTCCTGTGGGCCACACTGGGCGTATGGGTGCAGGTCTCTTTCTCCTAAGCTAGAGGTTTGCCAACTTTACGACCAGTCTTTGTTAATGTGCTTTTAATTGCCTCTTCATGGGAAGCCCTTTGCAGCTGATGTTTCTCACGGTCTGGAAGTCTGCATCCTCCTCTCCTAGGTAAAGGTTCCCCTTGACATTTAGTCCAGTCGTGTCCGACTCTAGGGCGCGGTGCTCATCCCCGTCTTCAAGCCATAGAGCCAGCTTTTGTCTGTAGACAGTTTCCGTGGTCACGTGGCCAGCGCCACTAGACATGGAACGCCGTGACCTTCCCACCGAGGTGGTACCTATTTATCTACTCACATTTTTACATGCTTTTGAACGGCTAGGTTGGCAGGAGCTGGGACAAGTGACGGGAGCTCACTCCGTCGCGTGGATTCGATCTTACGACGGCGGGTCTTCCGACCTTGCAGCACAGAGGCTTCTGCGGTTTAACCCGCAGCACCACCACGTCCCTATCCTCCTCTCCTAACTGCTGCCAATTAACTGTAATGTTGGGGTTGACTGAAGAGTTGACAGGCAGGGGGACTTGAGTTGTGGGACTCACTGTCAAGTTGGACTTAAGTTGCACCAGTGACTTGACTCAGACTTGGCTTCGTTTGTTTTTTTTTTCCTGAAAAAAATGACTCGGAACCCAGCCACCCCACCCTTTTTTTCTGGGGGAAAAAGTTTGTTTTTAATAGGGACTTAGACTTGGGGTTGGGACTTGGGACTTGGGGTTGGCAGTCTTAAAATACTGCTGCATATGTGCATAATTAAACAAGAAAGAAAGAAAGAAAGAAAGAAAGAAAGAAAGAAAGAAAGAAAAAGAAAGAAAGAAAGAAAGAAAGAAAGAAAGAAAGAGGGAGGGAGGGAGGGAGGGAAGGGGAAGGAAGGTTGACTCTTTAAGAGAGCTTTTTATAATTGTTACCGATACTACTGCAGCCCTACAGCATAAAACGCATTGGATGTTCCTGATTAAAAAAGAAAAGAGGAAGTGGTTTTTGAATGAAAATACAGGAGCCTTTAGCTAGAATTTCACCCCTGGCAAGGGGACCACATTGCTCCAGTTCTGAGTCAGCTTTTGTGTAGCCTGTGATGTGAGAAACGCTTTTGTGTGGCTTGTGATGTGAGGAAAGCTATGTGTCATCTGACCAACTGTGCCAGCAAGTTGGAACTGACTTCTAGCGACCCGCATAGGGCTTTCAAGACAAGTGAGATATTTAAAGAGTGGCTTTACAAGTTCCACTCCCCCAATTAGTTTCCATGGCTGAGCGGGGATTTGAACCCTGTTCACCAGAGCCCTAGTCCATCACTCTATCCATTACACCACATTGAAGAAGCCAATTGCTCTTGAGCATCTATCATTTGAAGGGGTCCTGCCACACATAACCAAACACTCAGAAACACAAACAGATTGGTGGGATTTGTTTTTCTCGTAAAACCTTGTTCCAGAACTGAAACTTTAAAAAAGAAAATAAATCAATCTTCCAGAGACATTTGCCTTGGGGGAAATCAGCTGTCAAGATCCTTCTGGGCAGCATGTGGAAATGGTTTTGCCCACCGTGTACCCGTACGTGCATCTCATGAGCTATGTACATAGCTGCAATTAGCAGGTGTAATAATACTTAAATTGCCTCCCAGCGGCCTGGTACTCTCTGGAGTCATTTGGATTCTCCACACACCCCACAACAGATTTGCGCTGGGGCTCAGATATTTACCGCTAGGGTGGCAATTTACACATTACCATACATCACTAAAAAGGACAACAAAATAGGATATTGGTTTGCATAGAACCACATATCCTAACTTGGTTGCGTAGCTGTAAAATCAGCTATGTTTTTCATAATTTAGTGGGGAAGATAGTAAAATGATCATGTGCTTGTTGAGTTTATGGTCTGTGCTTCTACCTGTGGATGGGCAGGTTCAACAATTACCCCTTTATAGTAAAATGTTGAGACATCCAGTGTGGTGTAGTGCAGTGGTTCCCAACCTTGGGTCCCCAGATGTTCTTGGACTAAAACTCCCAGAAGCCTTCACCACATGCTGTGCTGGCCAGGATTTCTGGGAGTTGCAGTCCAAGAACATCTTGGGACCCAAGGTTGGGAACCACTGTTCTAAATGACTGCTAGATCCTTTTCATGCATACTACTGTCAAGCGGCAGTGTCTCCCACCCACTCCACCATGAGATATGGCCTCCGATGAAAAAGGAGAAGAATTAGAAAGTTTAGTCTTTCCAAAAAAGGAAAGAAAGAAAAGAGGAAAAGGAAAGTGAAGAAGGCTGATAGGTATCACTGTTTATTTTCCTTGTGCCAATAGGTTCACTGCTGAAATTTGATGGCCTCTAAATTTTTGGTGCCATGGGGCAAAGTCCCCGTTGCATCACCCTAGTTTCAGCTCTGCCAACAGGTTTTCAAATGGAGAACCCTTTTGGAAGGAGAACCATCCTTTGGTAAGCTGCTCAACTGCCCTCTTAAAAAAGGACAAACCTCTCTCTTATTCCTAGCATAACTGCAGCACAAGGAGATGCCTTCTTCTGGACTCATACCTTAGAATAGTTACTTTTGTAGACTACAGCTTCCAAACCCCTGCCAGCCATCAGAGCTGGTACTGTAAGATGAACTACCAACAGACTTTTGCTAGGAGGATTTTGGCCATTTTAAAAAAATACCACCTACCTTTGGAGGAATTCAATGTAGTTTTATCGACTTAGTTATGAAATATGCTGCTGTCTTCTAGCAGGTTCTTAGGATCCAGTGTAGGATAATACTTTCTCTGTTGGTCAAACAAACAAACAAACAGGAACACTAAATCACATTTTGCTTTTTGCTTTTTCTTTTGAGGTGGTGGAACAGAACATAGGAATACAGTCAACTGCCTTAGTCCTCCAAAGTCAGGACTTTGGAGCCTCAAAACTACCTCTTGTTACTTCTGAATACAGCAGCTCTCCAGAGTGTCCGGCAGAATATTTTCTTACCCTTACCTGGAGATCCTTTTTGTTCCCTGGTGGTCTCCCATCTAAGTCCTAACCAGACCTGATCCTAGTTAGCTTTTGAAATTACGTGATGAGCAGAGAAAGAAAGCAGTCAATGTTGCAGTCAATGTCCCCATAGAGGGGCCACCACCGAGCAGTGACAAAATGAAACAGCATAAACTTGAACAGAAGTCCAACTCCCCAGCTGCCTCTCAGTTCTGTTCCAATATCTAGAGCTGATAAAATGCAGGTTTTTTGGACTACAGATCCCAGAATCCCACTGGCAACATAGCCACCGGCCATGCTGAGAACATGTGGGGGTTCTTGTCCAAATATCTCTCTTCTCCTAGGTCTGCCACTCCCATTCCAGGATTCTGATATGCCTTGTGACCCAGTGTGATTGAATTCCATCCGGAACCATGGGCTTTAGAATGCTCCTCACGTCGCAGGACAATTTAAAAGGCAATGAAGCAGAAAGCATTTTTTTTTAAAAAAATGTTCTTTTTCTTGTGGAAAGGATTTTTGAAATGTTAGAAAAGAAGGATCGAGAAGTCCTTTTGAAAAGAAAAGAAAAAAACCCACCACCTTTTTTGGACAACTCCTCCCAGAATCTGCTTGGGGCCAGGGGATTCTGGGATTTGTAGTCCCAAGGGAAAAAAAAAAACATTGCCAAGCTCTGCTAACAGCAAGTCCATTGGGATTTTTCTTTCTTCCAAAATGCTCTGGGCCAATAAGGAGTAAATATATCCATGGGGGAAGCAATAGAGGTGGTGCCAGGGCAGAAGGACAGGGAGCCAGGCCCCCTCTTCCTTAAAAAAAATTCCCTCCCTTTCTTCCCTTTCTTCCAACCTTGCTGCTTCTTCTTACCTACCAACCGAGCATCCTTTTCCTGCTTCTCCCAGGGTCTCGCCTCGCCTGCCTTTTGGGTCCAAGCCCTTGAGTGTACAACTGTCTCCATAGTAACCCAGCTGCCGGGCAACTTAGACAATAGCAAAGAGCCTTCCCCTTTCCTCCCGGCTCCCACGCAACCGCAACCCGACCCAGCCGCTCACAGCCTTGCTGACAGAATAGGAAAAGTCCCAAGACTTTTTCCTGCCTGAGGCAAAATGGCAAATAGCCTTTGTCCCCACCAGGGGGTGCCAGCCAGGCCTTTTTCCTTGCACAAGGCCAAATCCCCACCCCGAGCATGTCATACCATCCTCACAATAATGATGATGATGATGATAATATATTTCAAGAGTGTTTCTAATGTACTTTTCATTTTAAAAAGAGTCCCAAAACAGCCTCAGCAATTTACCATCAAACAAATACAATAGAATCAGTCGCTAAAAAACCCCCAAAATAACAAAGTAATTTTAATATTTGTGAAAAATAATCCCTGTGAAGAGGGTAGAGGCAAAGGAGCGATAGAAAGGATTGGGGACTTCTTGAACAGAGTAACAGCAGGAGTATTATTCATTTATTTAAATTGCTGTATTTTTAAAGAGACGTAAAATGCTTTCCATTCTGGTTTCAAAAAAAAAACTGTTAAAAACAGCTGCAGCTACAAAGAAAATAAGTAATAATATTGACATTAACAGATGGTGCTGTCTCATGCTTTCTTGGAGGTGGGGGGGCACTGAGGTGAAATGGTTAATAGGAGGAAAGCATATTTCATACCCACAACCTAGCCCCAACAGCAGTAGGATATGTCTTTTTAAGGTATCTAAAGTAACTGCTTTAGTTACTCTTAGGAAACACGAAATCAAATAATTACTTTCAAACATCTATCACTGCAGTAACTAACTACTTGCACAGCATGGAACTTCAGTGATAACTAATTATTTTTAAAAAATGGAATTTGAATTCCAATTGGAATTCTACAATGTAAATTCCTTGTGTGTGTGTGTGTGTGTGTGTTAGAACTGCTATGGTGCTCTCATGCAGAGGTGGAAAAGTCATTGTTTGAACTACAATTCCCAAAATCCCCAACAAATGGTTTCTAGATTCCGAGAGCTGTAATCCAGAAAAAAATGAGACCCTGCACGGTGGAGGTAACATAGCACAGGCATATAGATATTCTGGCCCTTTCCTTCCTTCTCGAGGAAGATGCATGATATTCTGTTTAAATTATAAAATTCATCCTTGCTTTTGTATCTGGGCATATCAGTTAGATTGTCCATTAAAATAGTCTTTTATTTTCTTTTAATTAATGTTTAAGTGGTTGCCCACGTTTCCGCTCCTGAGGAACCCTGCATGTTGTGGGGTTCACTTGAGACAGAGGGGCTGAAATCCTGTTGCACAGCTCTGCAGGCACAATGGGGATGACATCAGCACCAGCAGCAAAGGGATCCTTTTGCAATTCAGCGGTATACACTACTTTGTTGTGTTGTCTATAAATTGGTGTACCCTGAAATTGCCTTTAAGCGTTGGTGATTTGTCCTTAATCCACAGTGATTTGCCACTGCTGCTGATGTCGTTCTTGCTGTGCACACAGAGCTTGGCAACAGGATTTTGGCCATGGTGGGGTTTATTGTCATACTGGGGATAGGTCATGTCTTCTGGAGAGATGGTGTGGTGTAGTGGATAGAGTATCAGACTAGGATTCCAATGCCATGGGTTGAAATCTATGCTTGGCCATGGAAACTCACTATAAGAAGGGCAAGAATGGAACTCTCTCACATACTTTGAAAAACGTACGTGGGATGCTGTGACAACAAAATGACACATAGCAACAGTCTAGAAAGTAACTTTCCTAAGTTGTTGTCATTTTTATTTTCCTTAGGAACTCTAGATTGGACTTCTCAAAGTATGTGGGCCCTGCAAGGTAAGCGTTTAGAAGGGGGAGTCATTTGGGTGTAAAATAATTACACCCATTTATAAGCTTTCATACATGGAGTCACTCTGATAGACACAGCATCTTCCCCCTGCATCCAAACTGTCTGAGCAGTCTCTTACTGCTGCCATTTATATAGTCACTGTGTGATTTCTAAACTTTGTGTACCTTGGCTCAATGATCTCTGACACTCTCTCCCTAGATGTCGAACTGGATAAACGCATTGGCAAAGCAGCTACCATGTTCTCTAGACTCACAAAGAGAGTATGGCTTAATAAGAAGCTGACGGCATATACCAAGATCCAGGTCTATAGAGCCTGTGTCCTGAGCACACTCCTGTACTGCAGCGAGTCCTGGACCCTTTGTGCACGGCAGGAGAGGAAGCTGAACACGTTCCATATGTGTTGTCTCCGACGCATTTTTGGTATCACCTGGCAGGACAAAGTTCCAAATAGAGTAGTCCTAGAACGAGCTGGAATTGTTAGCATGTATACATTATTGAAATAGCGACGTCTACGTTGGCTTGGGCATGTCGTGAGAATGGCTGACGGTCGGATTCCAAAAGATCTCCTATATGGAGAATTAGTACAGGGAAAGCGCCCCAGAGGGAGACCACAGCTGTGATACAAGGAGATCTGCAAGCGGGATCTGAAGGCCTTAGGAATGGACCTCAACAGATGGGAAACCTTGACCTCTGAGCGTTCAGCCTGGAGGCAGGCGGTGCAGCATGGCCTCTCCCATTTTGAAGAGACCCTTGTTCAGCAGGCCGAGGCAAAGAGGCAGTCCTGAAACCAGCAAAACCAGGGAGCTGGACAGGGGACAGATTGTATTTGTCTCCAGTGTGGAAGGGATGGTAACTCTCGAATTGGCCTTCTCAGCCACACTAGACGCTGTTCCAAGTCCTCTATTCAGAGCACGTTACCATAGTCTCTCGAGACTGAAGGATGCCTAATCTAAGATTTCTAAACTGATTAGCACTTACTTTTAAAATAGAACTGTTTGTTCAAGAAAAGAAACTGTTCAATACCAACTTATTTTTCCCTTTCAGTCTGCCCCTGTTCCTCCACACCCCCATGGAATTGGTTCTTTTGATGGGAAAAATTATACTGGGGTCAGATAAGTGCATCACCCTAGCAGGCAGGATGAACCTGTGAAAAGAATTTGGGAATAAAAATAAATTTTAGAGCTTTCCAGATATGCCATTGACCCCTTAAAAACAAAAGTAACCATTCATTCCTGTTTCTGCTCCTGGCTACATAAAATTGTCTTCTCTACTTAGAGGCCCACAGAAAAATGCAAAATACAGTATATGTTAATGGCTGGCTGGATAGCTCAGCGAGTTCGGTATCTGGTTATGGATCCAGAGGTTGGATCGTTTATTTCCCCACTGTGCCTCCTATGAGGAGAGCCAGCCTGTGTAGCTGCATGGTCCACGAGTGGTCCCAGAAGAAGGAAATGGTAAACCACTTCTTTGTATTCTCTACCTGGAAAATGCTGGAAAGGGTGGTCAAAAGTCAGAATTGGCTTGACGACACTTTATTATTATTATTATTATTATTATTATTATTATTATTATTATTATTATTATTATTATTATTATTATTATTCAAAAATACCAGGCAAAGTCAATCAGAATTATAAAAACATTGTCTGATATCACATAACAGATACAAGTTTTATCCAAAAACCTAAGTATCTTTTAAATATCAATGTAGTATATATATGCTGTTTCTAATACAGTGGTGCCTCGCTAGACGATGTTAATCCGTTCCGCGGAAATCGCTGTCTTGCGAAAACATCGTCTAGCGAAGCACATTTCCCCATTGGAATGCATTGTAATCTCTTCAATGCGTTCCAAGGGAAAAGTCGTCGTCTTGTTATGATCGTCCATAGGGAAACCTCGTCTAGCGAGCGCGGGTCCCCGTTGGAATGCACTGACAGCTATTGACCGCTAGTCAATGCATTCCAATGGGGAAACCTCGTCGTCTAGCGAAAATCGCCCATAGGAGAGCATCGTTTTGCGATCGCATTAGCGATCGCAAAAAGCCATCGTCTAGCGATTTCCTCGTCCTGCGAGGCAATCGTCTAGCGAGGCACCACTGTATTGCCCTTCTTCTTCTCCTTCTCCTTCTCCTCCTTCTCCTCCTCCTCCTTCTCCTTCTCCTCCTTCTCCTCCTCCTCCTCCTCCTCCTCCTTCTCCTTCTCCTCCTCCTCCTCCTCCTCCTCCTCCTTCTCCTCCTCCTTCTCCTCCTTCTCCTCCTCCTCCTTCTCCTTCTCGTCCTCCTCCTTCTCCTCCTCCTCCTCCTCCTCCTCGTCCTCCTCGTCCTCCTCCTCCTTCACATTGATTAAGGGTAGGGGTGGTGCTGGATGAGAACAGTTTCACTGGAGACAGGTGTTAGAAGAGCAACAGAAATGTTGAAGACCTCCAAGAGCATCAGCAAAATTAGATCTTGGGTAAATTTATTTTTAGAACTCTGACGTCAGGATGGCCCCACGTCCCCCAACTGCATGATTCCCCCAAAATTATCTGGTTAGCTTTGGCTGGATCAGAGCAAAAGCCAGACTTTTCCAGCATCTGTTTTCTTGCAGCAGGCATCCAGATGTATCCGAGAAGCCGCCAAATAGGATACAAGGTGTACCCATTTCTTTTTTATTTTTACCTAGCTGCTGATATTCAGAGACATACTGGTTCTGATCCTGGTTGGATGAACATGGGTTTCATGATCAGTGGCAGTAGATGTCCTCCATGGACTTCCTCTTTGTTGTTATCTGCCAACAAGTGGTTTCCAACCAAGGAATTAAGGGCCTCCAGAAGGTCTTATCATGAAGAAGAGGGCCCAGGTCTTGCAAACTCAATGGTGCTGTTTCCTTTATTCAGCCAATTCATCTCATTTTAGGTCTTCCCCTTTTCCTACTGCCTTCTCCTTTTCCTAGCATTATTGTCTTCTCCAAAGTCTTATCTTCTAGTGATACAAGTGTTTCTCTTTAAGCAGTTGTGTACCAAAAGATTTGACCTAAAACTGTCTTTCTGGTGGTCCACGCTGTCAATGAAGCTCTCTACCAACACCATACTTCATATGAGTTGCTTCCCCCCCCCCCCCCGATAGTTTAATACACTATCCACTTTTCACATCCCACATAGTAACTGGGAATACCATAGCATGGATGATCTTGACTCTGGTCTCGAAGGACACAGCCTTAAACTTGTCTCATACCCTTTTAAAATCATCTGTGTTACATCTTATGGCAGAAAGTTCAATAGTTTAATGAATAGTACCTTCGGATCATAGATCTTAGAACTGTGAGAAAGAAAGAAAAAGGGAATCTGTTCTCAATCCATTTTCTTTGTAATTATACATTTTCTTTGTATAATTACCTTATACAAAGAAAACAGAACCAGATCGTCCTACTTTAGCCCTGTGAGGTCCAGATTGTGGGTCTTGGCAGAACCCACTCAGAACAGTTGGCGAAATGTTTGATAGCCAATCAAACATTTGAGCTTGATGAAACAGGCAGTTCTTTTTGAAAAACACACACATTAGGCACAGTATTCAATAACGTTCACCCCATTCCACCCCATTAGATGGATTTCACGCAAGATTCTTCAGTGATTTATCCTTTTGGGCCATAGCAACAGGAATCAGCTCCCCCTTCCTATTTAAAGATGTAATTTATTGACGTGTTTACGAGAAAACAAATTTTGAACCCCATAGAGTTCAGGAGGGAAAGACAAGCTGCAAAAACACTTAACTGGAAAGGCTGTAATTGTGGTGTTTAGGTAAAGAGATGCCTCTTGGTTGTTAAGCGTGTTGCTTACTGGTGAAGATTGATCCATGTAGATGCTTTTGATGGATATTTAATAAGGAACAGTATCAGAGTGCTATTTCAGTAGGGGGGGGGAATGCTCAATCACCCAGCTTAGTCTGCTCTTGTAGTTTTAACAGGCTTTTGAGATATTTTCTCTTGAAAAAAGTGCCACATAAACCATCAGCCAAAGCTTTTAGTGGTGTATAGTTGGTAAGCTATAGTTATTTGTTTAAAAGCAAACTGTGCTCTATGGGTTAAAAATTAAAAACATAAAGCACGCCATGGACATGCAAGAATGATGCCTAAGTATTGCCTGTGACCGAAGGTTGCCTCACATCTTCTCATGTTTTGAAATAAATATGTTTTAATTTTTATATTTCTTTATAAAACAGTGTTTCCTACATCTGTAGAATAAAATCCCAACAGAATTATATGACACATCTCAATGATTTTGTGCAGAAAATGAACACAAAGCAAGAATTGTCCACAGTGTAATCTAAGACCCCATAAAATCTTTGTAAATAAACACACATTTAAGACGTTTGCAAGTAAGTCTTAATAAACAATGCAAGTTCTTGTTTCAGCAAAATCGTATTATATCTGCCATGGACTCCATTAAGGTGGCCACATTGAGAGGAGGCCAGGACTCATATAATTTCAATAGTTGTGTGGAAGCATGAATGAAAATCTCATGTTTATATGCCCTCAAGTTGATTCTGACTTATGGTGAACATAATACATTTTTTGAGGTCTGTGTGGTGTTTACCATCGCCAGCCTCCAGTGAATTTCTGTGGCCAAGCAGAAGTGTGAACCTAGGTTTCCCGAGTCGTAGTCTAAGACCCACTGCCCCACCCTGGCTCAAATAACAATTTACTCTTGAAGACATTCCCTCTTCTACAACTCAGTTACAGGTATAGGAACCTTGTCTGTCTTGTCATGTGGTTTCTTTAGACCTAACATGAAAACCAAACATTGCAAAATAAACAAACCTGCCCAAAGCTTGATTGTGTCTATATACAATGAAACTGTATGGGGCATACATTCATTTATGACATGTGAACACAATCATGGTCACATAGCTATTTTCAAATGGATATTTATTTTCTCAGTTTTCGGCTGTGAGTGTATAGTTAGACAGCCGATTGTCCTTGACTGGACCAGATTAAACAGAGTCCCTCTGAAGTGCAATAATATGTCATTGGGGCTGACCATTGCATCCCTGTGGAAGGATCGAGTGGTTTCAGGGTAGGGGACCGCACCACATGTCAAGTGGTTTAGTTTTTTCCTTTCTTTAAAGGGAAGGAGAAAGGAACAAGAATGAAAAAGATATTCCTCTGTATCGCCTTCTGCCCCTCTCTCCATGGGGGAACAGGAGAAAGCTGATTTTAAAAAAAATATATATATGTAAGTTGCATGCTGCTGAATTGATTTGTCACTCATTTGATTCAGCACTCGATTTAAAAGGAGCAAGGATGACGATGATGATGATATTTCTGCCTCCACATCCTCTTCAGTGGGAGAAAGCTGGATTTAATTTTTTTTTTTTGCTGCTGCATCATCCTGTTGACTCTTGTTTATCCTGTGGTCTAAATCAGTGGTTCTCAAACTGGGGTCATAAGAACATAAGAGCCCTGCTGGATCAGGCCAAGGGCCCCTCTAGTCCAGCTTCCTGTATCTCACAGGGGCCCCACCAGATGCCTCTGGGAGCACACGAGACAACTAGAGACCTGTCTCCTCATACCCCTCCCTTGCATCTGGTCACCAGATGCCCTTGGACTGCAATTCCCAGAAGCCTTCACCACTTGCCAGGATTTCTGGGAGTTGCAGTCCAAGAACATCTGAGGACCCCAGTTTGAGAACCACTGTTCTAAATGACTGCTAGATCCTTTTCATGCATACTACTGTCAAGCCAGATGTAACCCATCCTGTATTTATGCACCCAGCTGAACACAGAACTGTACATTTTCCTCTGTTGGAACTTGTTTTGTTTGTATGGTCCAAGTTCTCCTGAGTGTCTGGCTGTGGAGACAGGGAGTAGGAGTTTGAATCTCCCCTGTGTCATGTGAGATCACCCAGAGTGTGGGTGGCTGATGAAGTTACATGCCCTGCTACTTGCACAAACCTGGGCAAGATGCACCGTAGCCTCAGTACATCATCAGATTTTTAAACCAATTCTAAAAACTTTATACTTAGAGAATCGTGGGCAGATTGCCACAAGCTGGAATCAACTTGGTGGCACATAGTTAATTACTCCAAACTCTTCACTTCTTGCAAGATTTGATCTCAGTGTTTGCAAGCAACGCTGTCTTTTATTTGGCCCATAAGAGACAGTGGCTTGGCCTTTTAGTTATTTCATGGTGATATAAGTGAGATGAGAACTGGGTAATTTCTAGTCTCATTGCTCCAGATTCATTCAGATCTGCTAAATCCCCTGGATATTAAACTTATTTCAATGTATTCAGTAAGATGAGTCAATCTTGTTCCATGTTTTCCTATTGGATTTCGGCATATGATTCTGTTAATTCATCCTTCAAAGTTAGCATAACAGCTCGAGATGATTTATCCCAAATATTGACACAGAGGAGTTCTATTACTTTTGAAGTTCTTGGCAGCAGCAGAATTAAATCAAATGAGACTGACTGCTTAACAATCCCCTCGTGAAACAACAGTAATTTCACATCTTAAATGAGTGAGCTGCTGTATATTATTATATATATTTTTTAAAATAGCTTTAAAAATATTTCCATAGGCAGGAGCTAAGAATGTGTGGCCAGGAAGGAGTTAAATGCTTTCTTTTGCACTGAAGGCCATGGCAGGGTTAAAAGTGACAGACACCTGCCCTGTGGGCTGATTGGAGACACATTCTGATTGGCCAGAATGCTATGCTATGCAAATAGTTCCTTCGGAATTCTCAGAAGTTATTTTAAAAAAGGGATGATTTCAGAACTTTTAGCGTTAAAAAGCAATAATTAAAGGGTCTGAATTAGAGTCATTAATTGCCCAATTCCTATGGATGAAAAAAAAAAAGAGACTGAAAGGGAGGTTGTTTCCCCCAGCTATGCAAATTTTGTCTTATCTATGTTTTTCATCTCTTTTGAATTAGCTGTAGCTAAAAGTCGCTTGCTTGTGCGTGGGGTAAAATAGTGTTACTTTTAAAAAAATCACAACTCAAAAACCCTTTGCCCAAACAACCCTGAATTTGGCACAGAGCAAGAGTAGACTTTCTGCTACACCTGTGCAGAATTTGGTATTCAAATATAAACACTTCCAGCACCACCACCTCCTTGCTCCTGTTTCTGCTATCGATGGGTTTTTCTCTGTCTCTTTAACCCCAAATTACACCCGTGGGGAGAAGGCAGTACAAGTAGAAGACAGAGCTTTTTCTGTTTATTCCTGTGACTGAGGAGCTTCGTGGTGCAGTGGTTCAACTGCTGTACTGCAGCCAAAACTGTGCTCACGACTCAGGGTTTAATCCCAGGTAGCAGGCTCAAGGTTTGCTCAGCCTTCCATCTGTCTGAGTTTGGTAAAATGAGTACCCAGCTTGCTGGGGGGGGGGGGCACAATGTGCAGCCTGCATAATTAACTTGTAAACCACCTAGAGAGTGCTTTAAGTACTACGGGGCAGGATATAAGCAGCATGCTTTCCTTTCCCCCCCCCCTTTTTTTTTTTTTTTTGCTTTTGAGGGAAGCCACACTACCTTCTTTCGTCTGTTTTACTGTGCCAGAGGTTGGGAGTTCAATTCCCCACTGTGCCTCGTCGACAGGGACTGGACTGGATGATCCATAGGTCCCCTTCCAGCTCTCCAGTTTGGAGATTATTATTAGACAGGAGCACAAATCCCTGCTCAGCCATGAAAACACTCTGAGGGGGATGGCACTGGGAAAACCATTCCTTGAATATCTCACATCTTGAAATCTCTGTTGGATTTGCCGTACGTTGGATGTGACTTGATGGGAGATAATACACACAACGATAGCATGGCTAATGGAGGGAGATACTGGAACATGACACTATGGGGGAACCATGCATGGATGGCGGTTGTTTGTTTTGAACAGAATGATGCTGGTGTGAAAAGCGATACCTTTGCCATGGGAGCTCACAGGTCTTAGGCTAGGCTGAGGCACGCATCCTTGGGATCCCAGAGTGAGATGTGAAACATTGGGCTACCATTCAGCATCATTAACCAGTGCATGCCTCTACCCTGTGTGGATTCCCTCACTGTTTGCAGAGAAAAAAAGGAAGGAAGGAAGGAAGGAAGGAAGGAAGGAAGGAAGGAAGGAAGGAAGGAAGGAAGGAAGGAAGGAAGGAAAGGAACAAAGCTGGCAACAGGCCCCTGCTGGAGAGAGGAATCTGGCATTTGACCAGGGATGCTGAACCCTGGTGAAGATCCTGCCCCCTTAGAAAGAATGGGGATCTCACAGTGAGAAATCCAGGAGAGCTTGGCAGGCTGCTTTTCAAAACAGAATGCCAGTTTACAGAGACCTTTGGCCTGATCAGGCAAGATTTAAGCGCGGGGGGGGGGGGGGGAGAGAAGGGGAGAAAAAAGAAAAGAAAACAAGATGAAAACTTGTAGCTCCATATTTGGTCAAAATGTTTTCCAGCCAAGAGTCGGCTTCTTGCAGGCTTTCCAAGTGAGAAGCTAGAGCCCTTTCTAATTACAGCTGCCCTGACGGCTTGCCGTCTTTGCAGACAATTGATTTGGGACCAAAGCACTCCCCGGGGATGATTTCAAAAAAGATAATTTGTCTGCTTGAGATCGGCTATTCTCCCTCCTCCACCCCCCCACCCCCCAGTGGTTGGTGCTTTAGATGAGTGATTAACCTGTTTCCAAGTTGGCAGCTGTCAGGAATAAAACAGGCAGTGGGTTCTGCTCATGATGGGGAAAGCTCCTGTTTTTTTTGGAAATCTTAGAATTCTCCCTGCCTACATGGCCATGATTCAACAGGCTTATATTCTGTTATTGAGTAACTGTGAGAAGCTCTTGATCAAGTGTAGAATGTTTTTCCGATCCTGAGTAGCCAGCTGACCGTAACTCACTCACTGCATCATAGAGTTCGGAGGGATTTTTAGACTAGCTAGTCCAGTCTCCGGCTTGATGTAGGAAATCCAGGAGACTGTCCCAACCCATGGCCTTCCAGCCTCTGTCCATCCTGTAAACCAAGACCTCCAGTTAAGGAGATCTCATCCCTCTCTATAAGTAAATGATTCCCAACGATTGGTCTGTCAGATGTTTTTGGACTTCAACTCCCAGAATGCCTGGCTGTGCTTGGGCTTCTGGGAAGCCCCGAACATCTGGAGGACTAAAAAGTGAGAACTACTGCTCTAGGTCAGTGGTTCTCAAACAGTGGTTTGAGAACCACTGTTCTCAAGTTTGAGAACCACTGCTCTAGGTGAATGGTTGCATTGCCAAAATGCTTCCATTGCTAAGATTTTCCCCCTGATGGCCAGTTAGCATTTACTGTCCTAGATGTTAGGCCCGTCTGATCTAGTTCACAACCTCTGGGTCAGCGGACTTGACTGCACAACTCTAAGATAAGTCCTAAGTAGTGTATGATCAAGTATTACTTCCCATTATCACAAAATTATGGTTGTATGATAAAAGTCTAAATCTGTATTAAGCCCTGGTCACACGAGGGGAATATTCTCTAGTTATCCCCCAGTTAGTTAATTGCTTTTTTTCCTGGTCACATGACACAGAGACAAGATTGAGACATTTTCCTGGCCAGCGGTGTAACTGCGGAACATTTCCCCCTCGCCAGGAGGGTTGTGTTATTTTGTACCTTTGTTGTACCGGTGCATTACTTACCGAGATTGCCTGTGTGCATGAACTGCCCTGCTTCTTTTCAGAATAGAAGCCAGGAAGGTGGCTGCCATTACTGTGGCACACACATTGTTTTTAATGTGCCTGATACATCAATAGGTTGGTAAAAGTATCTCAACCGGGGGGCCTCCGCCATTACATTATTGGCGAGTACTAGGACAGATCCTGAATCTGAGGTTCCTATACTTTGGTCATCTCGAGAGAAGAGAAGACTCCCTGGAAAAGACCCTGATGTTGGGAAAGTGTGAAGGCAGGAGGAGAAGGGGACGACAGAGGACGAGAGGGTTGGACAGTGTCATCGAAGCGACCAACATGAATTTGACCCAACTCCGGGAGGCAGTGGAAGACAGGAGGGCCTGGCGTGCTCTGGTCCATGGGGTCACGAAGAGTCGGACACGACTTAACAACTAAACAATATATTTTTTAATTCTATGGGAAGATACATTGAAATGTTGGCATGCCAATATCACTGGGGGGGGGGGGGGGAGAATGATCACCAGTACTGCTGTGCAGATATTCAAAGTCTGTTGTGTGCAATGCATTTCTGCAGGAGCAGCCAGTGCAACCGAGGGACACTTTTGTAAACAGAACTCCCTTCCTTATCAACGTTCCCTCTAATTTCCACCCCCCCATGCGTGAGTCTGGCTCCCCTGCATAGGGTTCCATTGCGACTGGAATGAAAGGGGCTAGAAATGATAGCTGTGTGTGCATGTGGAAGGAGGACAGCTGTCTGGAAGGGGGCTGAGTCAAGCACACTTGCACAGTCACACACCTTAGAGGGAGGCTTGTTTCTGGTATATCGATGAATCGATAAATATTAATTTTTTTAAAAAATATCAGTCAATGGGCAAATGGATGTTAAGAGGACTTTGAAGAATCATGGTCAGAATTTCATAAATTCCTAGGTCAACATTATAAGTTAAATTAAAGATCCGCCTTGCATATCGGAAATTGAAAGACGAAAATCTAAAGATATATAATTGTGTGAAAAGATACAGATTTTTTTTAGACTGTTATAATCATACCTTTCTTTTTACCTTTATTGTTGAAACTTAATAAAAATTTACTAAAAAAAAAAGGGGGGGCTAAATTTTAATCTTGTCCGTGTTTCCATGTTTTAATCTTTTAATTTCATCTTAAAATCATATATTGTTTAATTTGTCTTTTAATATTTAACTTATTGTGTTTTAATTGTGTGAATTTTAATGCTGCGAGCCGCCTTGGGTCCCTTTGTTGGGAGAAATGCAGCATACAAATAAAACTAATAATAATAATAATAATAATAATAATAATAATAATAATAATAATAATAATAATAATAATAATAATAATAATAATAATAATAATAATAATAATAATAATAATAATAATAATAATAATAATAAACTGCCCCTTGAAGCAAGAGAGAAAATAAACCAATATCATGGTGTAGCCAGCCATAACGATTCAAATAGGAGGAAATAAATCAGTACTGCTAAAAGTTCTTGGGATGTTCGTCCTGGGATATAAACCACATGACCACGATTCAGTACAACAGAGGAATGTTAAGTATCGGAAGAACTAGAAAGCATTTCCCTTATGTGACCAGGGACTTAGTCTCTTTTTTTTGCAGCTATATCCCACTACTAAATTAGGCTCAGACCACGTGCCCAGTTACCATCTTAAGAAAAGCTGTTCTCACCCACCAAGGCTGACGTGAAATGGTCTGGTTAGAAGCTGAATTCATATTTATGGCCGTATCGTTCTCCCAGTCACTTCCTCCTGGTTTGTGGCTATGCAGAAAAAGATGGTTTGGTTTTTACTGGAAAGCCACCGTATCAACATCCCACATCTTTGCTGCGCTGGATGAAAAGCCCTGCTTTCTAACTGTAGATAGCCTGCTCCCTTGTGGTGAGATTTAAGTTGTTGTTCTCGCTCTTGTTTCTGCTCTACCAGAAGTGAGAAGGCATCTGGACTAGTATGACTTCAGATGCCGGAACTCGAAACAAGGATGTGTTGTCTGCGAGGAAAGCTCTAAGGTGTTTCACCCAAGACGTTTTCATTCCTGTTTGTCCTCTTCTGTTTATAATACCTGGGACGATCAGCTCTAATACTCCCCACTTCTTGTTTCTCATTGCATCACTGAAATATTTTGACTTCTTCCATTTCATATATTTTATAATTTGACTTTATTAATTTGTCTCTCTGGTCACTCGCTTGATCCAAGACATTCTGAACAGGCAGCTATCCATCCATTCTGTAGGTAAGTAAGTTCAGCGTCAATCCAGAGCTTCCGAATCGATCAGCCACTGTGCTTTCTTCTTAGAGTCCCTAGCCGAGTCCAGAGGTCTAGTTTCCCTATGATCCAGGGGTGGCAATCTTAAAGAACTTTACACCATAACCCAAAACCCGTTCATTGCTAAATGCCTTCCTGTGAGCTCAGACTATATTGCTATTACAGCAGCTTCACTGGCTACCGATCCATTTCTGGGCACAATTCAAAGTGCTGGTTCTAAACTATAAAGCCCTAAATGGCTTGGGTCCAAGCTATCTCAAAACCCATATCTCCCTTTACGAGCCTGCCTGGGTGTTCTTTCTCTCAGTCCTGCCACCATCACAGGTACATTTGGTGGGGACATGAGAGAGAGCCTTCTCTGTCCCAGTATCCAGACTCTGGAACCCCCTCCCACAGGAGGCCAACCTGGCCCCATCTTTGCCATCCTTCTGCAAGCAGGTGAAGATCTTGCTCTTCAGGCAGGCTTTTCCTTAATGACTAAGGTAAGGTTCCCCTTGACATTTAGTCCAGTCATATCCGACTCTAGGGGGCGGTGCTCATCCCCGTTTCCAAGCCGTAGAGCCAGCGTTTGTCCGAAGACAGTTTCCGTGGTCACGTGGCCGGTGCAACTAGACACGGAACGCCGTGACCTTCCCACCGAGGTGGTACCTATTTATCTACTCACATTTTTACATGCTTTCGAACGGCTAGGTTGGCAGGAGCTGGGACAAGCGACGGGAGCTCACTCCATCACGTGGATTCGATCTTACGACGGCTGGTCTTCCGACCTTGCAGCACAGAGGCTTCTGCGGTTTAACCCGCACCACCACCACATCCCTTTCCTTAACGACTAGCAGACAATAAACAGGATGGCTGATATTTTCTTCCTTCTAAATCTCTTTTTAGTAATTCTTTTACCTAACATTTTTAAAAAATAACATTATCAATTCTTCTTTAATATTTGAATAACTTACTGTTTTTAGCTTTTAATATTGTGTTATTAATTATGTACCTCTGGTCCTTTTTAAGGAGAAAGGCAGGGTAAAAATATTTCAGGTAAATAAATAAGAGAAAGAAATAAGGGAGCACGCATTCCACCATGCAGGATCAGGGCTCTACAGCTGATGCTCGGGCTCCTCGTGTGGTGCTATTTCTCCTTCCATGTGCCTCCCACTGGCAATAATCTTGCTGGATTTATTCTTCATAGAGAAACAAGCAAAGAAACAGACCCAGTGATGCCGCAAGGACACAGTTTATGTTTGGATGCGGCCAGCCGCCTTGTTTTGTTTGCCTCGCTGTTGGAAGAAGATACGAGCAACTGGCTCAGCACAAACGTGAGCCGTGGCCTTTGTAAGAGCTGCTCAGGCAGCATCCAAAGCATACCGAGTGAAACAAGACTGAAAGGAAGCAAGGTGGAGAGGTAGAATGACAGAAGGCAGAACAGCCCTGCTGGAAATGAGTGAGATTCAGGAACCTTCTTTGCTTCTGGCCTGAGAAAAGGGGAAAAATAAGGAAAAGTTAGTGTGTGACCAGAGTTGACAACATGGAGGATGGAAGCTGCTGCATATGCCAGATTAGGCTGTTTGCTCATTGAGCTCAGGGTTAAGCAAGCTGTGGGGGGTTCAAGATCAGTGTTGCCTTTTGGGAATCTGCCTTCCCCAAATGTGACATTTCCCCTCCCCTCGAAAAACTAAAAGTGATTGGAAATCCATTATTGGTTCTGAAACATAGGTAAAGGTAAAGGTTCCCCTTGACAATTTGTCCAGTCGTGTCCGACTCTAGGGGGCGGTGCTCATCTCTGTTTCCAACCCATAGAGCTAGCGTTTTGTCCGAAGACAATCTTCCGTGGTCACGTGGCCAGCGCGACTAGACACGGAACGCCGTCGTGGTACCTATTTATCTACTTGCATTTGCATGCTTTCGAACGGCTAGGTTGGCGGGAGCTGGGACAAGCGACGGGAGCTCACTCCGTCACGTGGATTTGATCTTACGACTGCAGGTCTTCTGACCTTGCAGCACAGAGGCTTCTGCGGTTTAACCCGCAGCGCCACCACGTCCCTTCTGAAACAAAACACAATGCTAAACATTCCCTCCTGCCAAGTAACATACTATAGCAGGGCCATGAGCCTTGCTTTAGAGGAGAACGAATCAGTGATTCTCAGGGCTTTTTGTTATTGTTGCTGTAAATATATATATATTTTTTGAGGGGAAAGGGGTCCATGTTGTTTCTGGAAGGTACCTGTAGCCCATAAAAGAGTCTCAGGGGCCAAATGTGGCCTGTGGACCATGTGATTGGTCACCCACTGAGAATAACAAGGCCATACAACATAAATTGGATTAATCTAAGACTGGGATCCTATTGATTATTTATGTTGGCCTAAGTACTATGGCACAAATCATATGCTGCCTGGAATCGTCCTGTGTACTAAAGGGGTGGTATGCAAACAAACAAACAATTAATAGTGGTGAATTGCTGCTAGTCAGTGAATTGCTGTCTGTATTCCAGGTCACATGTCAAATCATGCAGCTGAAACAAGGAATGCAAGCAAGGGGTGACTTGTTCACTAGCAGCCATTTGCTGCTGTGATTTACACCGCTGCATTTATTCTGGAAGAAATAACCAGCAGGATTCTAGACAGGGGTTTGGCTGACCATCTGTTGGGGATACCTGAGCTATGGTTTCCCACATCGGCTGGGAGCTAGAATACCGGATTCACCATGTTTGTTCCAACACTACCATTTTAGGATTGTATGCCTTCCTTTATTTATTGATTCAATGTGGGAAGGGTGTAATGTATCTCTCCCTCCCTCAAGTTACGTCTCAGTATAAAGAAGGGAACATTTGCTGGTGTTCTTTTCCTCTCCATAAAGATAGGGGCCGCATAAAGAGAGCCAGCTAACTGTAGCTTAACCCCCCACCTGTGACAGAGTAGCAAATGCAAAGAGGTCCCATAAGATGTGGATGATTGCTGAGGTAAAACTGACATCAACCTGCAAATGTCTAAAGAGGTCGACATGAACATGTTGAATTTACTCCTGGGGAATGCAACAATGCACATCAGAACTCATGTCAGTAGAGTCTAATGCCTGCCCAGGAATGTTAAAATGCTCTCTCTCTCTCTCTCTCTCTCTGTCTCTCTGGGGAAATGTGTGTCAGAAGGCTCATGTAGACCTTTTTTGGCTGGGGTCACTGTACTTTATTAACACCCTCTAGACTTAAATAAGTTGAAGAAAGGGTATCATGTATTGCCAGGTGTAGCAAAAAGGAAAACCTTAAATTCTGTGACTTAATTGAAGAGTGTATGTCAAGAAATGATCTTTTTAAAAAATCAAATGACCACTCATTGAAGACCACATCCTTCTGGAGGTGGGATGGGAGTGGGAAAGTAGAAACATTAGGTAAGGTAAAGGTAAAGGTTCCCCTTGACAATTTGTCCAGTCGTGTCCGACTCTAGGCGGCGGTGCTCATCTCCATTTCCAACCCATAGAGCTAGCGTTTGTCCGCAGACAATCCTCTGTGGTCACATGGCCAGCATGACTAGACACGGAACGCCGTTTACCTTCCCACCAAGGTGGTACCTATTTATCTACTTGCATTTTTGCATTTTGCATGCTTTCGAACCGCTAGGTTGGCGGGAGCTGGGACAAGCGACGGGGACTCACTCCGCCGCATGGATTCGATCTTACGACTGCAGGTCTTCTGACCTTGCAGCACAGAGGCTTCAGCGGTTTAACCCGCAGCGCCACCACATTATGCACCTTAAATTAATTGCACCCATTGTTTGCCTTTAAGTTGTTCCAGAATGTTGCAAAACAGATGCCACTTTGGAAGACGGGGGAGTGCTATAAATAGCTTAGATGGCGAAAGGGGACCATTTAGCACGATGGGTAGAAAAGAATTTCATTGTACTTCAGATTGCAAGAAGAAGTGGAGCTTGCCTTTGAAATAAAGCGTGCTTGGGAGGTTTATAAGAGAATGATCCATGCACGGACCCGTGCATACATTTGATATGTGCGAACAGCCAAATTGCAGACAACAGAAAACATACACACTAACATGTTTTAGTTAACAGGGAGGGTGTGCATGTGAGAAATCTGTGCAAAAAATGAATACATCCTTTAACGATAAAATGTGGATCATAGCCCATGTGAATTGTCATGAGAAGGAAATGAAAACCCAATGTCTCACAACAACCTCACATGAAGAAAGGAGGGCACAAGAATGCAGGCAGGTATGCTCTGGAGAAATGGCACACAACAGAGATGGAAGGGGTGGAGCATATTGTGCAGCCTGGTTCTGCCTTCTTTCTTGTCAAATGATGCAGGAATTACTGCGATTCTTGTTCTCACCACGAGAGTGGTGATGGGTGGAGTGGAGCATGAATGGTGAAGGCGGTTGATTAGGCTGCCCAACTGCTAATAATAATAGGTGCCCCTGGGGTGGACTAGTGGTGGAGTGTGGGACCCATCCAGGCTCTCTAGATCAGAGACGATTCTGCCCCAGAGCAGCATCCATCACTGCCAGCCGTAGTGGTGGTGACAGAGCTGTAACTGAGCAATTTTGGTGCCCGGGGCTTTCCTGACCTACTGGTTAATCTAAAGTCACATGAAACTGTCTTATTTGGGGAGAGGATGGAGGAAATGGGAGGAACACCAGAGTCTGAGTGTGTCCTGTCCGCATTGGTTCCATGCTGAGCGTATTGTTTTCTTTGACCTAGGAAGTGGCTGGAGGCTTCGTAGGAGCTTGGGGCAGCCAGAGTCGTTACCCTTCCAGCTGCAAGCTTTAATAATAATAATTGTGTGCCATCAAGTCAATTCTGACATATGGTGACCCTTTTCAGGGTTTCCCAGGTAGAGAATACTCAGAAGTGGTTTGCCATCCCCTTCTTCTGGAGGCATCCTGAGACTGTGCAGCTTGCCCAAGGCCACCCAGGCTGGGTCCTTCTCCCTGGAGGCACAGTTGAATCCCCAACCTTCTAGTGAGGGATTCTGAAGCCACCACTTTCCCCGAAATCACCAGAGCCGCCACTGCTCCACTATGAAGAGGAACAAAAAAACGAACCTTCATTTTAAGGGGAGTGACAAAGCGTTGGATTTTACAGTGACAGAAAGTCAAAGAATGTGAGATAAGAAGAACACCGTCTAGTTGTCAGGGACAAACAAGGGAACATCTGTGCAGAGTTTGCTAGGTAAACAATAACAAATGTTTTATCAGGAACAGCCCTGAGATATTGTTTCTTCTGTACTTTTATACCGAGGATCGATCCTTTATTGAAAAAAAAAAAAAATCTGCACAAAACTGTGTGATCCCATGGGACTCTGTGGCCCTAGCTTCTAGGCCTTTTGTAAGTACCTAAGAAGAGCACTTACATCAAAACATCAAAAAAACTAAGATCATGGCCACTGGTCCCATCACCTCCTGGCAAATAGAAGGGGAAGATATGGAGGCAGTGACAGATTTTACTTTCTTGGGCTCCATGATCACTGCAGATGGTGACAGCAGCCACGAAATTAAAAGACACCTGCTTCTTGGGAGGAAAGCGATGACAAACCTAGACAGCATCTTAAAAAGCAGAGACATCAGCTTGCCGACAAAGGTCCGCATAGTCAAAGCTATGGTTTTTCCAGTAGCGATGTATGGAAGTGAGAGCTGGACCATAAAGAAGGCTGACCGCTGAAGAACTGATACTTTTGAATTATGGTGCTGGAGGAGACTCTTGAGCGTCCCCTGGACTGCAAGGAGAACAAACCTATCCATTTTGAAGGAAATCAACCCTGAGTGCTCACTGGAAGGACAGATCCTGAAGCTGAGGCTCCAATACTTTGGCCATCTCATGAGAAGAGAAGACTTCCTGGAAAAGACCCTGATGTTGGGAAAGTGTGAAGGCAAGAGGAGAAGGGGACGACAGAGGACGAGATGGCTGGACAGTGTCACCGAAGCGACCAACATGAATCTGACCAAACTCTGGGAGGCAGTGGAAGACAGGAGGGCCTGGCGTGCTCTGGTCTATGGGGTCACGAAGAGTCGGACACGACTTAACAACTAAACAACAAAGAAGAGCACAGCTGGGTTAGACCGAGGCCTGCCTAGTCTACTTTTCCCTTCCCATAGTGCCATTTGCGAAGATCACATGTAGGATGACAGTGCTCTATAGCACCTTCTTGGTTGCATTTCCAAGCCAATAAAGCCCGAGAAAGCTCTAATCAACTTGGGTCCAAGACATTTAAAAGACTGTATCTCCCCGTGTGAGCCTGCCTGGATTTTAAGATCATTTGGGAAGGCCTTGGTCTCAGTCCTGCCACCACACAGTGGGGTTGGGTGAGGACATGATCATGATGTTGGAAGGGGTCTGTGAGGCCATCGAGTCCAACCCCCTGCTCAATGCAAGGAATCTAACCCAAAATATATCTGACAGAGGGTTGTCTAACGTTCTCTTGAAGGCCTCCAGTGTTGGAGCACTCATTATTTCTTGAAGCAATTGGTTCCATGAGAGTTGGCCTTTTCTGTCTCTGCTCCCAAGCTGTGGAACTCCATTCCACCGGAGGCCAGGCTGGCTAGTGGCCAAAGACTTGACTCTTCAGGCAGGCTTTTTCCTTGCAACTGGCTTCCTCTAGGGGGCTTTTAAAGTGGGTCTGTTGGGTCTTTTTAATTTTGTAACATGCTTTAAAAATAGTTTTAAACCCTTTTTGATGTCCTAGTCTTAACCAGGATACTGGTTTAATTGATTTTTAATATTGGAATAATTCATTGTATTGTTTTAACATGGTCTGTTTTAATACTGTAAGCTGCCTTGGGTCATCCTGGGGAGAACGGTGGGGTACGAATAATAAAAATGAATGTAAATGGATGAAATAGTATTCTGAGGCATTCTACCTCTGAGAAATGTCCTTCCCATGTATACATTCCTATGTGATATATTCTGCACAGGGCATGCAGGCAGCTGGAACATGCTCTTTAATCCCCCAAAATGCAGTAACATATTTAGCTTGTTGTAGCTGGAGTACAGCTGAGATGTCAGTAACCTGCAGGTGCAACAGGAAATGAACAGCAGAAAACAGGGAGGGAGATGGGAGTGGAGGAAAATAGAGAACTGACATATCTTCTATGCCCCCTCTGGGCCCTTTTGTGCCAGCCTCAGCCAGTGCTTTGAGAAGTTCCTTTTTGACAGGTCCTTGAATCCGCAACACGATGTCCCTACAGACCATGCTGGCTGGGGGAATTCTAGGCACTGCTGTCAAAAAAGGAACTTTTACAGGCTCTGAACCTGACGGGCAACAAGGAACACAAAACCAGCCTTCCCTTCGTTGCTGTGTCACGAACCAGCCTTTCCCCAAATAACTGGAAGCAAGGGTTGTTTTTCTTTCACCGCTGCTCATGATGAGGGAGGGGGGGGAGAAAAAAGCAAACACAGCCTCTTAAAGATGCTGTTTTTCAAGGCAGCAAAGCTAAACCCCCTGCAAGAGCATCGATGAATATAAAATGAGAACGAAGAGAGGGAGTTTGCCTCTTACTGTAAGGCACACAGGCTTACTGTTTGCTCGTTCCCTTTTAGCTCTCTTTGGTTTGCATTATGGATGCCATAAATTAAGAAGGATAAAGAGGTGTGTGTGTGTATTTTGCATAGTTGGCCAGCGACGAAATTTGAAAGACATTTCCAGTGGAGTGGCCAGCTTTGTTACCTAGCACAGCCAAAGCCGATGGAATTCACATTAAACAGAGGTGTCTACAAAGTGAGGAAACATCTCTTGATGCTCACCAGGTAAAAACATTAATTGACTTTAATTTTGGACCATTGGTTGATCCTACCTGATGAATGAACCCAATTATAACCTTTAACTTGTGCTGGAGGCTGTTGTTTCAAAGCAGGCAGGCAGAGAGAGGGAGAGTTTAGCTATCACAGAGTACTTGGCAGCTTTTTGTTCTTAACAGCTAAAAGTGTAAGATTCCCAAACCAAACTGCAAGAATGCTTGAGAACGCAGCCTCTAGAGGACTGGGATCATGTCTCTGACATGTACCATTAATTTTGGGACTCTTGTCTACATTTGTTCCACACTACCCATGCAGGGATGTGGTGGCGCTGCGGGATAAACTGCAGAAGCCTCTGGGCTGCAAGGTCAGAAGACCAGCCGTTGTAAGATCGAATCCACGCGACGGAGTGAGCGGAAACGGTCTTCAGACAAACGCTGGCTCTACGGCTTGGAGACGGGGATGAGCACCGTGCCCTAGAGTTGGACACGACTGGACTAAATGTCAAGGGGAACCTTTACCTTACCCATGAAAGGGTTGTGCCGAGCCTGAAGATGGGGAGTTTTCTCCACAGAAGCTTGCAATTTCTATGATTTTATAGTGGTCCAATAAAAGGTGTCACCCACCCTTACGTTTGTGAAATTCTCTGTGGCGCCTCAAAAACCTTGGTGTTCTCTTTCACAGGAGCCTTCAGGAACAGCAACCTGTTTCTTTAGATGTATGAACTCAGTAGACAGACTTCTGAAGAAGTGAGACGTTGCCAATGAAAGTTTACGTCAAATAAAATGTGCTGGTCTTTTTAAATAAGCTTTTTTTGAGGAGAAAGAAGCCTGAATCTGGAAGACCAGCCAGTTAATCCTTTAAAAATGTATTTCCACCGTAATAAAATATGATCAGGGGACTAGAAACCAAGCCCTAGGAGAAAAGACTGAAAGGACTGGGCATGTTTAGCCTTGAGAAAAGAAGACTGACAGGAGATAAGCTTTTCAAATACTTGAAAGGCTGTCATACAGAGGAGGGGCAGGATCTGTTTTCAATCATCCCAGAGTGCAGGACACTCAACAATGGGCTCAAGTTACAGGAAGCCAGATTTAGGCTGAATGTCAGGAGAAACTTAACTGTTAGAGCAGTACAACCAATGACCTTGGGAGGCGGTGAGCGTGCAATGCTGGAGGCATGAGAAAATTGGACCACCATCTCTCAGATCTGCTTTGATTTGGATTCCTTCATTGAGCATGTGGTTGGACTCGATGGTCTTATAGGCCCTGTCCAACTCCATGATTCTAGGATTCTAGGATCACAGTTAAAAACAAATACTGTGGACATTTTTTGAACCAGGTTTTCTCCCTGATATTCCAGTTTTCCAGATTGATATACTACCCCCTTACCCGTGGTGCAAAGCCCGCTTTCTGCAGTTTGAAGCAGAAGAGTCTGTTCTGCCTCCACATTCTCATTCTGTTGCATAAGATGACCTAGAACTCTTATGTGCATTGTCTGAAAGTCTGCAGTACCAGCCAAGGGTCACTTGGCTCTTCTCTGTCTAACCTGAGCCTTCTGGACCATTTAACCCTTCAAAATACCCAGCTTTCACAACTGGTAGTGAACTACTCATGAGTCTGTGCAGGATCAGGGGGCAGAACATTTACTCTGGAGCCCACAAATTTCCCTGCTCCAGGTTTTAACCAATATTCTCCTTCTGTGGTCTCTAGCAAGAGGTCCATCCATCGCTGACTCGGTTTCATTTCCACCAAGGTGGTTCACAACGAATTTTCAGTGGATTAGAGGTTGCACAATACCTACCAACATGAATTTGACCAAACTCTGGGAGGCTGTGAAAGACAGGAGGGCCTGGTGTGCTCTGGTCCATGGGGTCACGAAGAGTCGGACACGACTTAATGACTAAACAACATTATATGAGATGTGTAATTTCCTTTGTATCTGACAAACTACCAGCCTGTGCTTGAAAATCTGGATTCTGTTTGGTGGAACACTCTGAAAAGGAAGCTTCCCCATCTCGGGGTAGAATGGTACAGTCCTTGCCAGAGGGGCTGCCCCACCCTATCTTTGAGGATAAGAAAGAGAACAAATATCCAATTGTCTTGACAGTTCAGGCAATACGTTTTGCTCCTTCAATTTGCTGTGCTTCTGCCTATGTTAACTATACTCAATTATGCCTAATGATGAAGTGTTATCTTTTGAAATGGCACCATTAGGACACTTTTACCCAAAGAAAACATGTTTTCTTTGGATAGTAGGTGCCCTCCTTCACATCTCTGAGATCCTGAAATGTTCCACGTTGCTTTGAAGCTGTAATAGCACTACATTTAGCCGTTTTCCTGCCTCCCTCCATGCTTTGGTGTTCAGCTTTGTAAGGAGGAATTGACCGTGCTAGAAAGAGTACAGTTTCCTTTCCTTTCTTCCTGAAACACAAAAGGAAGCAACTTAAGGTTTCTATACGTAGGAATATGAGATAAGGTTGCTTCCCCCACCCCACCCTCACTCCAAGCTGTTTTAAATATGGATAGCTGGCTGACGAGCCAGAGGTTGGGAGTTCGATTCCCCACGGTGCCTCCATGACAGCGGCTGGACTTGATGATCCAGAGGGTCCCTTCCAGTTCTGCCATTCTAAAATGATGATTTCCTGCCTCTTCATTCCCACCTATTCACTGCCAGACCCTTATCTCTCTCCATTCCAATTTTGTTAATCTAATTGATAAAGAAAAGGTATTTATTTGGGGTGCCTGGGAGCCATTCAAACCGTGACAAAATTCCTCCATGCCCTTTAGGGGCTATAAGGGACTTTTAAAGCCTGAATTCAGAGAGAGATAGTGGTGGCCTGCTAAGGCACTAGAGAGTGGGTGGTGGAGATGATGGTTCCTCATCTGCCCCTTGTACTCTACCATCTGAGGCAACCACCTCAGTCTCACTACAGGGCAGCCTGGCCCTGTAAATCTTTTTTATTTTAAAAATTTATTGCACAATTATACAAAAGGCTAATAATAATAAGAAGAAATGATCCCAGCAGATCCTTTCCGCAGAGTTTCATAGGGATCTGTAGATTGTTGCTCATTTTTCTCCATCTGCTTGGGCATACACCATAAATGAGGACCCTGTCACTTCATTGTCATTCAACTTTATTTGTTCCTTGACTCTTCAAACTTCTTGCATTAACCCCTCAGCGAGAGCCACATCCTGAACAGGTTTATACCAACTATTTACTGATAAATCTTTGCCATCTTTCCATGTTCTAACCAGCTCTTGTCTTACCAATAAAAAGGTTAATAAGTCTTTATGTAACAGTTCTACATTTTGTTCTGGAAACAAATTAAGTTGGGCTAATGACAGATTGTCTGACCACCGAAGAATTGATGCTTTTGAATTGTGGTGCTGGAAGAGACTCTTGAGAGTCCCCTGGACTGCAAGGAGAACAAACCTATCCATTTTGAAGGAAATCAACCCTGAGTGCTCACTGGAAGGACAGATCCTGAAGCTGAGGCTCCAATACTTTGGCCATCTCATGAGAAGAGAAGACTCCCTGGAAAAGACCCTGATGTTGGGAAAGTGTGAAGGCAAGAGGAGAAGGGGACGACAGAGGACGAGATGGTTGGACAGTGTCATCGAAGCGACCAACATGAATTTGATCAAACTCCGGGAGGCAGTGGAAGACAGGAGGGCCTGGCGTGCTCTGGTCCACGGGGTCACGAAGAGTCGGACACGACGTAACAACTAAACAACAACAAACGACGGATTGAAAGAGATATGTTGGCCTGGAATATTTTCCAGTTCAGCATGGATCATGACTACAAGCTAGGATGTGGCCACCACATATGGTAATATATCCCAATATTACCTTCGTGTCTCCAACATAGACTTCAGGATTTCTAGATAAATGTGCCAATGTAACTGGGGCCAAATGAATGCAAGACACAATTTTAATTGTCGTTTCACTCGTATCAGAAGAGATAAAAGGTTTTTGACCCTGTTGATCTCAAAGGTGCTGCAAGATTTGTTGTGTTGTGTTTTTCAATCATACAACCTGTTGGGGATGGCATGTGGACAATTTTGCACATGCAACATGCCCCTCATTGCTGACCTGTGGTACCTGCAAAAAAGAAAAAGGGGACTCAGGTCCAGTAGACTGCTTCGGAGAGTCTAAGTGCCACAGAAGTTGTTCACAGTATTTATTTATTTTGCTGTCCCCACAGCTCACTTGAGATCTTTTGATGATGATCCTTCTGCTTCTTGTACTGCCTGATTTCCATATTGTCACGCTTGTCAGTATTTTACAAGTGCTTTTTAAAACAATGATGTCTGTTTGCAATTCATCTCTGCCAAGCAATTCAGATGAGAAACGGGTTTGTAATCAACCAGGGCAACAGAACAAGAGCTACAACCTCCTGATAATAAAATCAATGTGACGTAGGCTTCATCGGCCTCACCACATCTATTTTGGATCACCTTCCGATTATGCTTGTATTTTCCATTCCCTCCTACAAAGAAAGGACTGTGAAGAATTTGAGAACAGAAAAATAAAGACCATGGAGATTTTGCCACCCACTTTGGAGCAAATGGGCTGCTATCTGTATCATGTAGTCTAGACATCTATAGCAAGGCAGACCAATCAAAGGGATGGTTTAAACTTCAGCAGAGAATCAGAGAATAATTGAGCTGAAAGGGTCCCATTAGGCCATTGAGTCCAACCCCCTGCTTAATCAAAGCAAATCTGAGAGATGGCTGTCCAATATTCCCTTGAATGCCCAGTGTTAATGTATTTATTTATTTTATAGGGTGCCTTTCTCCTGATAAGGGGACCTAAGGCAATGTTGGAGTGCTCACTACCTCCCAAGGTAATTGGTTCCATTGTCATACTGCTCTAACGATTAAGACGTTTGATGTCTCTCCCGAGAGATTCTTCAGCCGTCCTTTTACCTTCTCAAGTGGAGAACAACCACTGTGTCTTCAGCCTAATATATAGGGATACATATAAAGTGAAACTTACACACTCATCAAGGATTCATTCAATCTAACATCGACCTTTTGAAGACTGAGTTTAGCTACAGACCTCATGACCACAATATCTAGCCTAATTTGCGGTTGACTTTTTTCCTCTCTCTTTGACCAATTTTTTGGTGCCCTCAGCCAAGGGATGGACAATCTCCATGTCTGCAGCTGCTAAATTTCAGACTTCCTGGATCCCCAGAAGGCTGCCTCAGGCTCCCAAAAACAAAACAGTCCCATTTGGGTTTTTATCGGGAGTTAAAATGTGTGGATGCACTGTGTTTTAAAGGAAAATGGGAAATGTTCTGTTTTTTGCAGGCGGTGGTCTGAGCTGTAAAGAGAATGTCCAGAGGCTTCACACATGGTGTGTGTGTGTTGGGTGTGTGTGTCATGTCTCCCACAGGCACAAGGCTACTGCCCATGACCTTGCTCAATGAATTCTGGGGAACTCAGAAGCTCACACATTTCAGTTGCATTTTGGTTGGAGATTCCCCAAGGTTTGATTTGTTTCTTACTTCTGACAGCATTGTTCCTGTGCTTTTGAGAATGATTCTCTGTTGCCCTCTGTAAATAGGCATCAGTCTGGCTATTTAACTAGAATGTTGGCATCAGACACTCTTCCCAGAAGCTTTGCAGGTAAATCAGCAAAGGCGTCTGTCCAGGGTCCTGAAATAAAACACTGAAAGAAAGAACAGTGGGATTCTCTTTTTTTTACTTCTCCAGATTAACACTGATTCAGCATTTTGCACCGTCCACCAAAGAGCAAATGGAAAAGGGTGTTCGTTTGTCCACCAAACGGCACATAAAAATGACTGGTTGTTGTTTTTGCCATAACAGTCTAACCCAGTCATTCCCAACCTTCTTTTGACCGGGCTAAAAATGGGCATGAACCAACACAATGGCGGTTCATGATGGTTCATGGTTTGTCAGTGTCCAGGAACCATGAACCATGAACCATGTCATTTCTTTTTTTAAAAATGAACTGGTTTGGGGTTCGTTTGTTCATTTTCTAAATGAAGGAGGGGCTTTCTGTGCAGCTCAGCTATAAGGGTTTCCCACCCCACACCCCCTTCATGAGCTCCAGTTGTTGTTGTTTAGTCGTTAAGTCGTGTCCGACTCTTCGTGACCCCATGGACCAGAGCACGCCAGGCCCTCCTGTCTTCCGCTGCCTCCCGGAGTTTGGTCAAATTCATGCTGGTAGCTTCAATGACACTGTCCAACCATCTCATCCTCTGTTGTCCCCTTCTCCTCTTGCCTTCACATTTCCCCAACATCAGGGTCTTTTCCAGGGAGTCTTCTCTTCTCATGAGATGGCCAAAGTATTAGAGCCTCAGCTTCAGGATCTGTCCTTCCAGTGAGCACTCAGGGTTGATTTCCTTCAGAATGGACAGGTTTGTTCTCTTTGCAGTCCAGGGGACTCTCAAGAGTCGCCTCCAGCACCACAATTCAAAAGCATCAATTCTTCAGCAGTCAGCCTTCTTTATGGTCCAGCTCTCACTTCCATACATCACTACTGAAAAAACCATAGCTTTGACTATATGGACCTTTGTCGGCAAGGTGATGTCTCTGCTTTTTAAGATGTTGTCTAGGTTTGTCATCGCTTTCCTCCCAAGAAGCAGGTGTCTTTTAAATTTCGTGAGCTCCAGTACCTACTTTAATTGCTCAGGGCCTTCTTCTCACCTCCACCATTGCCGCACTGCCTAGCCGAGTAGGACAGTTGACTATCTGGGATCTACTTCCTGCCCCAGTACTTCCTGGGAGACTTAGGGTATTGTGGGAAGTGTAGTTCTTTATGGGTTCCCTATATATAGCAGAACTACATTTCCCACATACCCTGAGCTTCCATCTCAGTTGGGCAGCAAGAGTGGCGGTAGAGGGGAGGAGGTCTGGAACGAGAAAGGTAGGTGCTGGGGCCCATGAAGAGGGGTTTTCCGGGGGAGGGCAACAAAGTGAAGCAAAACACCAACAACTAAAAAGCCTGTGAAAGGGGGCTTTTCAATGATGAAAAAACTTGGCGTTTCATTTCACTTTTGAAAGCACAGTTCCCTGAACTGCCAACAAAACGAACCACAAAGCGGCTCGGTTCGTGGGTTGTTTCTGGTTCATGGATCATTTTGTGCCCTTCTCTAGCCACAGCCATAAACACAACATGAAAGAAATATATAGGCAAAATCAAGATTGTATAAGTCGCATAACAAACCTTATAAGGTGGTGTGTGAAGTGGTGAGCATTCCAGCGCTGGAGGCATTCGAGAGAAAATGGGACCACCCTCTGTCAGATCTGCTTTGATTTGGATTCCTGCCTTGAGCAGGGGGTTGGACACGATGGCCTTATAGGCCCTTTATGATTAACATGCTGGTTGAGAAGGCTCACCTTTCCCTCCCCAGCTGCAGCCAAATAGTCCCTGGTCTGCAATTGCACTTTTAAAAATCCTTTCATTGTTTAACAAGCCAGGAAGCTCATGCAGAGGGTGGGGGTGGACTGGAATGGACAGTAAGATCCTTGGGCTGCTCCCAACTTGTGGGGTAGAGATTGCCCACCTGTTCTCTACACAGTACAATGCAGATGTACTTGTAAGAGCCTTTGGGCTCACCTACAGCAACTGAACACTAAGGGATGATAATCGGAAGCGGACATGATTTAAGAGGTTGCTTGGAGGCGCTAAGGACTGACGATGTTTGTATAAGCATTGTATCATGGTCTTCCAGAGTGTGACGGATGATTTTGTGCTTCTTGTGCTGATGCCACCATCTTCTGGCTTGGAATATGGGCAAGCAAAGATTTAATTAAAAATGGATGACAAAGTTGTGGTTAGTGAAATGCAGCGTGGGCACTTCAGGGAAACCAGTGAAAAGATGAGGATAATTCATTAAGAGCCACCTGCATGGGTGATGCTAGGATGCCAGCCAAATCTTTAGAGTCGGCATGAAGCTTGCGTTGCCAGTAAGACGTCTCTCAACAGCAGAGCACTGCGTGGAGAAAAAGATGTTCTGTTGACTCCCAGAGATCCTATAGTACAGAACACGATGCCTAGGATATTGCTGGGTGCCAGGTCTTGAACAGATCCAGAATAGCTCTCAAGTGTTCTCTCTGATATGCTCTTAAATTTGGCCCACTTGAATCCATGGAACTTCTGGTGGAGTTGACTCTCTAAAACCGTGTGGATTCAGTGGGCCTCCTCTAGTGCGATTTCCTGTGCTGAGCCACAAGATGTTGGCCACTGTCTGTAGCAATTTGGAAGACTGAGTTATACAACATAACTTACATATGAGTGTATCACCAGCAACCTTATTTTTCCAGTATTTTAAGGAGCATCTATGACTTTTCACTCCTGCCAACCTAGCAGTTCGAAAGCATGTAAACGCGAGTAGATAAATAGATACCACCTCAGTGGGAAGGTAATGGCATTCTGTGTCTAGTTGCGCTGGCCACGTGACCATGGAAACTGTCTACGGACAAACGCTGGCTCTACGGCTTGGAGACGGGGATGAGCACCGCCCCCTAGAGTCGGACACGACTGGACTAAATGTCAAGGGGAACCTTTACCTTTATGACTTTTCACTATTGTATCTGTTATTTCAATAAATGTTAAATTTGGTATGGTTCAGGCTTAAGGGTCATTCTTCCCCACAGCACAATTGTGGGGATAGAGAACCTCTTTTTCACCTGCAGCCCTCTCTGGCACTGACAATATTGCTCCAAAGAGGGGTATAGCACACTAGAGCATACTCTTGGCATCTACTCAGAAATGGTCTGCTGTTCCATTCTTCTAGGGGGTAACCCTGGGACTGGGCAGCTTGCTGGCTTTTCTTCTGTGAGGCACAGAAAGGTATTGAACTCAGGATCTCTAGCTTTGACGCCAGCTACCCAACCTGTTGAGACATAGATATTAGATCTATTGGTACTATTTTAATACCAGGATCTGTTGCTAGTCCCAACCAGAGTTGACCCATTGACTCAAAGGATCTAAATCAGTGTTGACTTATCATTCATCATTTGAGTCAATGGATCTACTCTAACTGGGACTAGCAATAGAATATTGGCCAACGTTGGCAATGACTCCTTCCCAGTGTTGCCCCCCCCTTTTCTGCCACCCCTTCTCATTCCCCACCTCACTTGATACCACTCTCCTTTTCTGTTCCTGATTTCTTTCCCTCTTTCTCAGGCTGCAAAGAAAAGAGACAAGGGCTACACTAACCTAGAATAAGGTCTGCATGCAGTTCTGTGGGTACAAGTGGCTCCCCCTATGTAGCTGCTGGATAGCTCAGTGGCTTATGTCTCTGACTGTGGAGTTAGAGGTTGGGAGTTCAATTCCCCACTGTGCCTCCTTGAGAGGAGCTGGAGATGATCCATAGGATCCTTTCCAGCTCTGCAGTTCAAAGGTTTTTCTTATTATTATCATGGAACATTACTTATCTTTGTCTCTCTACCACCCATGACTGCTATAGCCCCTCTTAGCCTTGACATTTTTTTTAAAAAGATAGATGAATTATGAACTGGCCAATGGGGAGGTTGCTAATAAGGATGCTTGGCAGCCTCTTAATCTCCATGTCTGTTATGATTGATTGTCCTTTTTTACACACACAAGCCAGGATGGATGGAAGTAAAGCAAAGATGTACTAAACAGAAGGGCACTGAACAGCTCCTGAAATCATGGCTTCATTTCAAATAGTCTTAGAAAATCAATCAGACATTTCACTCCAAATACACGTGTTTGCTAAAGGTAAGCATATATTGTTTTTCGGAACCATTTCCAAATCAGAATGCATACATAAGCAATAGGGCTTTGGGCAAATATTCCTATGGTGGCTTACACAGTTATTTCTAGGAGTTTCCTCTAACTAAGCAAACCAGCCGGAAATCAATGAATCAGGACTAGGGTGAGGGTTAGGATAAGGGATAGGCATACATCTCAGGCTCTTAAATATTAAAGCAGAAGAGACTGGGCCAAACCTATGAAGAACAAAGACAACATGCCTTGCCGACTGAATGAATGCTGAAGAGTGTCTCCCACCAGGACAAGACTCTAGCTGGAAGTCACTCAATAGACTTCAGAGCAAAGTAGGAAGATCAAAGAATAATCAAGTAAAACGGGGTGACTTGGATGGAGGACAAATTTTCTGTGACTATGGAGAAATTCAACCAGGGCAGCATGCATTTACGTGCATGCAATTTATGCCCCACCACATACACAAAATAAGATTGAGCAAGTGGCTGAGATAATGCTATTGAAGTAACCCGCTTCTGGCAGTCTAATTATCTTAGCATTTTAATTTGTTCTTAATATTAACTTTAGTTCATAGACATTCATAATTTTAAGTTGTGCAATGCTGTGATACGAGTAAAGAAAGATAGCCAGCTATGGTGATTCAGGGATTTCACTGCTTTACCATTTTCTACCCTTGGAGTTTTGCAAGCCACACCTACCCTTCCTCCCCGAGTCTTAAATGGTCCCTTTCCATTTTAAAAAAATGCTGGCCAAAATCCTATTAGCTATGTCTGCTGGTGTAATGCGATTGGCATAAGTCTCAGCTGTGAACTGCTGCAAGTTAAGAGGTCTGGGGATCCGTTGCCTTTGCCCACCAGTCGTGTGATGGCCAATTCCTAGGCTGGACTGGGGAATTCTGGGAGTTAGAGTCCAAAGAGATAACATTTCTGGTCTCTGTGCAACATCTCTAAAGTCTCTTGGGTATTAGTATTACTGTATATTAATTACAATATGAATGATTGTATATTAATTATCACCCACAGTGTGTTGTACTGGATGGAGTGAAGGACTAGGACTCAGGAGACCTGGGTTCAAATCCATTTTCAGCCATGGAAACTCATGGAGGGTGTAGAACTGGTAAAACCATTCTTCAAAGATCTCACCCTGTTGGGGTCGCTCTTGAGTCAGTTCTGACTTGACAGCACAAAATAACTAACAGATTAATCATCTTGGCCAAAATCCAATGGCACATTTACGCTGGTGGAAGCGCAATGGCACAATTCACAGGGGCAAATTGCCCCTAACTGAGAAGTCTCTGCTTGCATTCTGCACTGCATACCAGTCAGGTGGCTTGGCACACAACAAGGAGTCCAAGCAATGGCTTGGGCTCTAATGGGTGAGCGATGCCATTGCCCTTCCACCAGCATGACTACTCAACAGCATTTTGGCCATTAAAATATACATAGACAGTATATTAAGATAATTGAGATAGATTCTCTTTTATTATATTAGCAGAAGAGATAACTGATCAATTAGCGGCTTCATATTAATGTGGGGGTGGGTGGGCTGATTCTGGAACACCAAGGCTGAGTTGTTTTGTCTGACTTTTGCTTTTACATTCTGACATTTCTTGTACACCTGCTTGCAATGTTTTAGATAGAAAATTGTCCAAGAAATGTGTTGAGGAAGACACAAATCACATCTTGGGAACAGCTGGAGGCTAGTGCTGCTAGCGGGTCCCATCTCCCCCAGCAGCAGGTTTCTGAACTAATTTAATGGCCAATAAAAGCTGTGAAGTCAATGCCAGCTTTTATTACTGGAGTCTATTGTTCTCCTCAGCCTCCTGCTGCAGCCTCTGCTCTCACATGCTTATTCCTCGTTCTTACCACTTCTCATCTCCTCACCTACCAAGTTTTGTGCATGGGTGGCTTCCCTCACCGTGTGCAGTATGAAAAATGGAGATTAGACAAACTGTTGTCGTGTAAGTAATTATGCAAATGCGTTTCTCAAAACATGTTACAGTTCATTTCTCCCTCCCTCCCTGAACTCACCCACGGCATGACGCTGATCAACTGAAGCTTAAAAATGCGTTGTAGCAACCTTCATAGCCCACAACATGTTCCTGACACCACACTGTGTGAGAAAATGGTTCATTGCGTACTTACTCAGATACTTTATTTGAAGGTCCACAGCATAGAATCAGAGAACCAAAGAATAACTGAGTTGGAAGGGGCCTATAAGGCCATCGGGGCCAACCTCCTGCGCAAGGCAGGAATCCAAGTCAAAGCAGATCTGACAGGTGGTTGTCTAAATTTCTCTCAAATGTCTCCAGCACAGGAGTGCTAACCACCTCCCAAGGCAACTGGTTCCATTGTTGGACTGCTCTAACAGTTAAGAACTTTTTCCTTTCTTAAAGACAACTCTAAAATGCTACTGTAAAAAAATCAAAACACAACCCAAGAATGTATAAAACATTGCAGAAGTAATACTTGAAGTGTAAATTCTGAAGATAAGATCTAAAAGGTTGGAGGTAAAACTTCTAGACAAGGGGTAAATCCAGACCAGACTTCAGTCTCAGTATACGGATGTTTGGTGTTACTACTACCAGAGTTCAATGGGCTTGTCTTGAGCTTATGGCTGTTAAAGAGGAGAAAACTTGCGATTGGGTAATAATAGAAAACTTTTGTTTATTGTTTCCATAAGCCTTTTCAGTGTTCGTGCAGAAGAAAGAACCCAAAAACATGGTTACGAAGCTCCAGAGATGACTCCTACGTGTGCAGATTTGCTGAACAATTACGGAGAAGTCATGTGAGTTTGCATATCCCTAGCCAGGAAGCAGCAGCAGTGTGAAGTCACCTTAGAAGGTGAAGGAAGGAGAAAAGAGCTGAACAGTAGCAATCTAGTTAAAGATCTAGAAAAGAGAAGAGGGGAAAACACAGCTGGATTATGCATCTGTCTGTTCTTCCCCCTTCCCCCTTCAGTTCAGATGACCCGATACATGTATTTCTTAGATTTCAAGGTGCCAAGAGGTTCATGAAACAAAGGAAGTAGAAGTAGAAACACGAGCAAATTGGAATGTTCTGGACCAGGCCTTCACTTTTGAAACAGTGCTCATGAAATAGCCTCAAGGCAATCCTCAACACACATTTCCTGCCTTGATCTGAACTGCCATGCAAACTACTGTGATAAAAAATGATCATGACATTGCTCTGTTTTACTATTTTAATTTATTATATACTGTACTGTATATACGATATTTCAGCCATGGCATGGCAGGACATTTTACGCAAACCACTTAAAAGTTTTTGCGGCATTAAATGGTCCATATCATAAATAACTAAATACCAAGTACTTACCAGGGAAAGCATAATATGGACTAATTGCACAGCTCTGTTGGAAGAAGCAGAACTAAATAATGTATGTTCCAATCCTTGGAATATTTGAAATTGCTATATGGAAGGGAGATTCTCCACTCATTGTGTGACATCCAGGCAGATGCCAGAGCAAAAAGGCAAAAACAGCCCTAGCTTCAGTTCAGAGCTTGAACAGATACTTGAAATAAGCGTGCCTATAAAGATGTGCTAAAGCTATCCCCAACGGACAAGTGATAAGATAATGCTCTTTGGCCCAGAGCATCATCTTACTGCTACTTAGTTATGGACCGTGGGCACAGCCTGAAAGAGGTCAAAACACCAGAACTTACCGATCAGCAGGGACTTATCATGTCACCTGCCTCTCCACTCAATCCCTCTGCCTGGATTTTCCCAGGAGCAGTTGTTGCAAACTGTCTCTACTGTTAATGCAAAATATTTGAAGGTGGTTTGGTCTTGAATCAAGAGCCATTAACTCTACAGATCGGCAGGACTGCAGTAGAACAGTAAGAAGAAGAAGAAACACATGGCTACAGAAAAATTGCACAACTTTAACGTTGAGAACGAAGAAACTGAAATAGAGATTTTGTATAGCTTGGTTCAATCATCCATCCAATTGGAGACTGTGGCCAAGAAATCGGAAGGAGGTTTGGAAGGGCAGCAGTGAAGACACTAGAAAAGATCATGAAGTGTAAGGATGGAGGCCAAGATCATCCACACCCTTCTATTTCTGATCACCATGTACGGGTGTGAAGGCTGGACGGTTAAGAAAGCGGAAGGGAAAAAATTGATTCATGTGAAAAGTGGTGGAGAGCTTTCTGGATATCGTGGACTGTCAGAGTGGCAAACAAGTGGGTCCTAGATCAAATCAAGCCTGAACTCTCTCTAGAGGCAAAAATGTTGAAACTGAGGCTGTCCTATTTTGGGCACATCATGAGAAGACAGGATTCTCTGGAAAAGACAATCATGCTGGGAAAGGTGGAAGGCAGCAGGAAAACAGGAAGACCAAATGTGAGATGGAATGACTTCCTAAAGGAAGCCACAGGCTAGAGCAGGACTGTTGAGGACAGGACATTTTGGAAATCGCTCATTCATAGGGTCGCCAAAAGTTGGAGACAACTTGATGGCACATAACAATAGCTCTACAAAAGACCTCTTGATATGGAGTGTGTTTTTGGATTCTCCTTGGGGGGGAAGCCAGGCAGCTGGATGTTTTGACTCTCTTGGTTGTGGAAGGGTGGGCAGCTATGGTGATGAGCACCTCAGCCCCCAAATTCACCACCACCATACCCCTGGTGTTGGGTGACTTTAGCAGAATCGATATGTGTGCTATTCCGAATAGTAGCTTCCCAAGCTCTACAAATCTGGCTGAAAGATCAGCCAGTGGCGGGGTGAGAAAGACCCTTCTCTGCCCAAGCTCCTACAGAATTGTGGCCAGTCACATTAAAACAATACGTACTTAGCTGGATGGGACCCATAGGTTGACGTGGCCTAAGGCAAATTGCTATAAATCTGTCAGGGCCCCCTGTAGCCTTGCACTGAGTCAAACTGAGCTGCTTTTGTCTGCTTTCTTTCCTTATCTGTCCTTTTTTGAACTGGGAAAGCAGTGGCAGTGAGGGCGATCGATTAAAATAAATGTAGTGCAATTCAAAAGGCTTTGTTCATGTATCATTCACGTAATTGGGCCCTGCATCGCTGTTTCCTATTTGACAAACCGGAATGAGGAGAATCGCTCGTCTTTTCTTTTTCAAGAGACTTTACTTGATGGTGAAGCTGGGACAACCTCCTCCTGGGGTAACAAATATATTAAAACCAGTGACACAATGGTTTTGTGATCTTCAGTTCTAATATGATGAAAATGAAAGAGAGAGACACACGCAGAGAGAGACAGAGATCGAGAGAGACAATCTGTATATCTGCTTATCCAGATTAGAGATGTGTATTGTCACTGGATAAAGGTGTAAATATGAGCTGAATCAAGGGAACTAGTGATTTCTTAGGTTGACCATGGGGCAGAGCATTACTTGGTTGGAGTGGCACCCCCCATGCATTCTTGGTACTAAATCTAACACTCACTTGTCCCAATTAAAAGTGGGGACAGGGGAAAGAAAAGATCCTGAATGGGCACCAACGAAGAAGGGAAGTATTCTTTTAAACTTAGAAATGGTCCTTTCCCCCCTTTCTTGTTGCAAAGTCATTGATTAAATAATCAATGTTTTGATACTAGCATGGTATAAGTATATAATACCACCAATGTATCTTGTTTCTCCCCCAGTGCCGGTCCGTGGCTTGAGCCGGACCAGGCCGCCGAGACAGACCTCCTGCCCCCCCGCACGCACTCACCCCCGCACAGCCCGTTTGTGCCTGCGCGCACACTCCAGCACGCCTGTGCGAGCACCGCACCACCGTTTGGGCATGTGCACGAGCGCAAGCATGCCCAGACAAGTGCCGCACTGCCATTTGTGCATGCGCACGGGCACGCCCGTTCCCGTGCGAGAGAGCGTGTGTGCTTGTTCGTGCATGTGCATGAGCGCGGGGGTGCCCCGCCTTCCCCAGCTGGTCTGCGGACCGAAAAAGGTTGGGGACCGCTGCTCTAGAATAGTGCTACATCAATAGGAAATTATATATTCATAATTCATGCCAGAAAGGAGAGGGACAGCACTAAAAAGGGGCAGGATGCTAAGTCAAAACATGCGTGGACACTGTAATTGGATTCAAATCAAACATCGTCCAAAGCGATTCAGATAGTGACCTTTCTGCCCATCTAAATGTGCTCTCAGTGTGACAACTTATCATAACCATTCAAAAAGAAGAAGGAAAAAAGGTAAGAAAATTTAAGAACACAAGACCCAGTGTGTGCATGCTATGTGAATGCGAATCCCTCATTTTGCTCTGCAGCTAAGCCAAATGCCCAAATTATTGCAGTTCTGGGACTGAACTCAGAGACCCTCACCAATGTCTCATGCCTGGGAAGGCTGCAAGAGATTGGCTGGGAGATTCTGGGAGTTGAAGTCCAAAAAAAGTAACTTTTCCAAGACACATGCATTTCATAGCCTCAGGATCATATTTTGCTAGTATGCAATAACATGTTGAAGTCAGGTGGTGGTAGACAAGGAAACAGATGCAAATGAATTTCCCCCCAGCCTATGTATCCAGAGAACAGTACAGTCAGGTCCCTCTCCGGAGTGTTGCATTGCAGAATCTAAATGCTGAAACAGAGAATTAAAAAGCAGCAAAGCACAGAAAAGCCAATTGTGTTCAGGGCCGTCAAACATCAGCGTTCAAACCTGTGGTCTGTTTTGAAAACGGCCATGCTATAGCATCTTCTTTCAGCCTTTCATAATTTAATAATCACAAAGAACAGCTCTTTCCCCATGGCAGACAGATGAAAGATTGATGGAGACCTGATCACAGCATCAAGACTAGCCAAAGGCGTAACTTGTAAACCAGTTCAGATGGATTGTGTGGCGTTTCAGCCAATTTAGGGACAATCTTCACAGTTTTTCCAGAATGATGGCAGTTTTTCCAGAACTATCTAAATGTTTTAGCAAGATATGCTTTGATGGTATTCCTGCCTTGAGCAGGGGGTTGGACTTGATGGCCTTGGAGACCCCTTCCAACTTCACTTATCTATGATTCTATGAACATTGGTTTTGTTGTCAGTTTTAAAATTCTGTTTTTTAAAATACACACACACACACACACACACATACAAAGTTATTACTTATTAGCTAAAATCCTGTTGCCAATATAAAAATTTACTTATTGGCTAAGGAACAGGATTTTAGCCAATAAGTAATAACTTACATATATATTGGCTAAAATCCTGTTGCTTAGCTGAGTAAATGACACTAGAGTAGTACCTATTTTATCAGTGGGGATTTGGTGAATCAATTCCTCCATAGATTCCATTGATTCAAACAGGCCTACTCTAGTGCACTTTACTACGCTAAGCAAAAGGATCTCAGCCATTATGTTTTTAGTTGCACTTGTCTTTAGCCCCTGTTGGGCCATCTTGTCTCCCTGTACTGGAAGAAAGGTGGCATAAAAATAAAATACATAAACGCATAAATAAGGTACAACTCTTTTTAGGATAGAGAGAACCGTGTTATATCTGGTTCCTATGTTGGTGATGAGGGATGTGGTGGCGCTGCGGGTTAAACCACAAAAGCCTCTGTGCTGCAAGGTTGGAAGACCAGCTGTCGTAAGATCAAATCCACGTGACGGAGTGAGCTCCCGTCGCTTGTCCCAGCTCCTGACAAACCTAGCCGTTTGAAAGCATGTAAAAATGCGAGTAGATAAATAGGTACCACCTCGGTGGGAAGGTCACGGTGTTCCGTGTCTAGTTGCGCTGGCCACGTGACCACGGAAACTGTCTTCGGACAAACGCTGGCTCTACGGCTTGGAAACGGGGATGAACACCGCGCCCTAGAGTCGGACACGACTGGACTAAATGTCAAGGGGAACCTTTACCTTTACCTATGTTGGTGATGAGATTTTTTAATTGCTGTTAGCCACCCAGAGAGTGCTTGGTCACTAGAGGAGCAGGATAGAAATATAATGAATAAAATGGCGATACAGGCAGGCCTTCCCTACAGCCACCTCCCCCTTTTCTTTTTCTTTTTTCTCTCTCCTCTTTCTTTTTTCCTTTCCCATCTCGGACTAATCTGGATTTTATCTTAGTTTATTTTTATATTATATGTAAACCGCCCAGAGTAGACACGTTCTAGATTGGGCGGTATATAAATCTAATAAAATAAATAAATAAATAATAAAATGACTGACCGAACGAACGAACGAATGAATGTGTGAATGCTAAGGTATGAATACCCAACAACTCACACCCAGATTTGTAAGGACATCAAGTTGTTGACCTGGATGGTTAAATGGGTCTGTTTTGCTTTCGCCCGTAGCTGAATTTTATTAATGTCAAGGTTTTGCTGTCACGATGGAAATGAAATCTGCAAATTTTGTTAACCTGTTACCAAAAAAAGGAGACTGGAATGAAATCCTTCTCAGCCTCTGTGGCTCAGAGCCAGTCAGCTGCAGACGGAGCTATTAGATGCTCCTTTGCTGCTTTTCAGGATTGCCACGGATGTTTGCTGTAACTAAAGCCAAAAATCAATGAGTCTCGTCTGCTTTTCTTTAAGAAGCTTGGTGCTTGACAGAAGGCCCATTAAAAAGGCCTCTTCTTGACTTAAAGCCACTCTGTTACCAACCAATTAGTCCAGCTGCCTGGACATAAAGTAGGTTACAGATGTGTGATAATTGATGTTAAGACTGGAAGGGTCTCAATTTGTGCCTCAAGTAATGAAAAGGATTCTGGCTGCTTATCACAGCGGAGTGAATTATTCTATCAGACGGTGAGCGCTTTTTTCTGGCTCTATTCCTATTAGATGCCACATGAAAAGAGCCCACCTGGATCAGATCGGGAATGTATCTACACACAACACAGTTATAACAGTTTGCTGCCATGGCTCCATCTTACAAAATGCTGGAATTTCCATGCTGCCTATAGTGTGTATGACTGGGAGGGACTTTTGTGGGCTGGGTTGATTGTGTATTTATCCAGGTGTAACCAATTGTTTCCTCCTGCCTCTGAATTCAAAGAGAGCCCCACCTCTCTGCTGAGTGCTCTTTCCCTCTCTTTCATCTGTTGGAGGCAGTTGTTTGTTTGCTGTTGATCTGTTTGGTTGCTTAGTATGTGTGCAGTAAAGAAAGCCGCATGTGCAAGTCTGTAACTTCAAGCAACTGCAAGTAAATAAATGTTTTTTATTGTTTCTCCTAAACCAAGCCTTATGAGGAAAGACTGAAAGAACTGGGCATGTTTAGCCTTGAGAAAAGAAGACTGAGTGGAGATATTATAGCACTTTTATTTATTTATTTATTTATTTATTTATTTATTTATTTATTTATTTATTTATTTATTTATTTATTTATTTCATTTATACCCCGCCTATCTGGTCGATTGTGACCACTCTAGGCGGCTTACAACACACACTATAAAACAATTAAACATATAACATACCACATAACATAACATAATTTGCATAAATAAAAAGAAATAAAGTTTTTTCTCAAAGATGGCAAGAAACAAGGTATATTGTAGTAGAAAAAGAAAAAAGAGTAATTAGGAGTTAACTGGAAAGGGGGAAGGCCTGCCTAAACATCCATGTTTTCAGTTGCTTCTCGAAAATACCCAGCGAGGGAGCTGCGCGAATCTCAGGAGGTAAGCTGTTCCAGAGGCGAGGAGCCACCACCGAGAAGGCCCGGTTTCTTGTTTTTTCCTTCCGGGCCTCCCTCGGTGTCAGGCTCCTCAACCTCACCTCCTGACTCGCGCGAGTGACACAGGTAGAACTAGGTGGGAGTAAGCGTTCCGACAAGTATCGAGGTCCTAAACCGTTTAGGGCTTTAAACGTAAGCATCAAAACTTTGAAGTCAATGCGGAACCGAATGGGCAGCCAATGCAACGCGGCCAGGGTAGGGGAGATGTGATGGTGTCTTCTCACTCCACTTAGGAGTCTGGCCGCTGCATTCTGCACCACTTGGGAGTTTCCGCGTCAGCCTCAAAGGTAGCCCCACGTAGAGCGCGTTACAGTGGTCTAATCTTGAGATTACGAGCGCTTGGACCAAGGTGGTGATCACCAAGGTGGTGATCAAGTATTTTCAAATACTTGAAAGGCTATCATACAGAGGAGGGGCAGGATCTGTTCTCAATCATCCCAGAGTGCAGGACATACAACAATGCGCTCAAGTTACAGGATGCCAGATTTCGATTGAATATCAGGAAAAACTTCCTAACTGTTAGAGCAGTATGACAATGGAACCAATTACCTTGAGAGGTGGTGAATGCTCCAACACTGGAGGTGTTTAAGAGAAATTTAGACAACCACCTGACAGATATCCTTTGATTTGTATTCCTGCCTTGAACAAGAGGCTGGACTCGATGGCCTTACAGTCCCCTTCATGATCCTGTGATTCTAAGATTCTACAGATTCTGTCTCAGAGTGAGTTATTGAGTGCCAGTTAATGAGAAAGGGGTGAACTCTGAGGAACTTGTAGCTATTCTCCTCTGTGAATCTGTGTACTTCTGTTGCATAGGAAAAGGGAAGATAAATGGCCACTTGGTCAACCAGGTTGATTCCTCCAAGTTCTGTAGTAATCTTTACAGATCTTTCACATGAGTGGTATACAGGAAGTCAATTTGCACAATCAAAGCTGAGTATAGAGCAAAACCTATATTACATACTTTTTTTTTCCTGAGTAGAGGGGTTATGTTTGTCCTTGATGCACTTCACAGTAGGACTTTGTATAATAAAAATCACTCTAAAAGCATCAAGTAGAAAAAAGTATCTTTTACTTACAGTAGTGATCTTCAGTTACAATCAGAAAGAATATTAAAACAAAAAAGGTAAAAGAAATTGGAGTCTCAGCCATGCTGAGAAGACTGAATTCATTCAGTCACATAGTGGGAATTCAGGAGTAAATGGTTACACGTCTGCTCTAGTTAGTCCAAAGTCAGAAAGGAAGAGAGAGAACAAACAAACAACTGGAAGCAAAGCAAACAAACAAACAAGAGGGGCAAGCTAGTGGTGAGAAAAAGAACTTTACTAATTCGTTAGTGGCAAAGTATACTTACGTTAGGCTGTGAAGCTCCCTTCCCACTGAAATCTAGTGTTAGCTTACATGCGAGGTTGTTATTTTCTCCAACATATATAATATTTATTTACAGATGAGGTTAGCAGCTGTGGAAATAGAATAGCTGTCTTTCCTCTTTGAAAAGCCCTTTTACCCACTTGAAAAGCATTGCCACTTCACGGTCCTGTTTTCAAGGATGGTATTTGTTTGCAGAAACTGGGACTTGAGCCAAACTTTCTACTAGTAACACTCTCACAGAGAGAGAGAGAGAGAAAAAAAAAAGACAGCGAGGGAGGAAGCAAGATGCATGTCCTAGTTATCTTAAAACCATTCTTCCTTTTGGGTGAGTGCAACAAGCCCGAGGAATGGTTACCTGGAATCCGACAGCTGGAAGGGCCCTCAAGGCTCATCAAATCCAACTTCCAGATGAAGCTGAGAATCCATAGCTCTGTTTTTAACCTCTCTTTAAAAACCTCCACCACCTTCTTGAGGCAGTCTCTTCAGTTGCCCAACAGCTTTTTACTTTCATGATGTTCTTTGTAAAGTTTAGGCGCAATCTATTCTCTTATTATTTAAATTCATGGCTTGAGCCCCGGAGTGCTTTCTGAAGCACCTGGATATTTTCTGGCTCAGAAAGAATTCCATTTTCTTTTCTTTTCTCTCCTAAAGAAGGACGTCTCATCTCATTTGATCTCCCCTTTTCTTATGATGTTGTACAAGAGTCATGTTCTCAAACTACATAGGCCAGAATCCGGTTGGGGTAAAACTGGGTACTGGGCAGAGCTAATCACACCAGCAGTATTTCTCCCCAGTTACTTGTACATCCAGTTGCAATGAGGATACAACAAATCACGAGGGCAGTCACCCCAGGGGTGGGGTGGGGGAAAACGAGGTGTAAAATCACCTTTCTGCTCTCCTCAACAAGATTCTGGCTGTTATCTCTGCAATGCAGTGGATGAAATATGTACAGGAGTTGGTTAATTTCGAGAAAGATCTAAGGTGACCCAATCAGTCGATCACCAAGGTGAGAAAAAAAAAAAGACTGAAACTATAATTACAGCAGCCCTTGAAACGCTACCCTGTTTATTGGATGGTCCACCAAATGCCTGCACATCAAAAGTCCCTACACTGGGGAAAGAAAGTTGGTTTTCCCCACTGTTACAGCCAAATATACATTTTCCCCTCTTACCGTTTTAGACCGGGGTGGATGGGCAAAGCAGATTTTGGAGAACTGCGGCTCCCATCAACCACCACTATTGGGTATGCTGGCTAGAGCTGATAGGATTTCTAGTTTCAGGCACACAGGCAAAGCAAATACGAAGCTATATATTGTTCCTGGGTTGTTGTTGTTTTTATAGCATCTGGATATTAATAACCGTGTGCCACTAAGTCGGTTCTGATTTATGGCAACCCTTTTCAGGGTTCTTCAGGTAGAGAAGACTCAGAGGTGTTTTTTCCCTTCCTTTCTTCTGGGCGCAGCTCTGGGACTGTGCAGCTTGTCCAAAGCCTCACAGGCTGGCTCTACTCGCAGGAGGCCCCATGGGGAATCGAACTCTCAACCTCTGGCTCCGTAGCCAGAGACCTAAATCACTGAGCTACCCAGAGAGCTGGGATCTGGATAGCACAACCATATTCATTGAAACGTGCTCATTTTACATCGGGAAATTTCTGACAGCTTACTGAATCTGTATTAAGAATTGCCTTGCTTGTTAACACCCTAAAAAAGGGCACGGGTCCAAGCTATCTAAAAGACTGCATCTCCCTCTATAAGCCTGCCCAGGCGTTAAGATCATCAGCCTTTCTCTGAGTCCCGCCACCCTCACAGGTGCACTTGGTGGGGACACGAGAGAAGGCCTTCTCTGTGGCTGCTCCCAGACTCTGGAACTCCCTCCCACTGGAGGCTAGCCTGGCTCCGTCTTTGCTATCCTTCTCTTCAAGCAGGCAAAGACTTTTCTTTTCAGGCAGACTTTCCCTTAATAACTGGTGGTCTGAGAGGGGTTTTTAAATGGATTGCTGTGCTCTGTTGTTTTATATGTGCTGTAGTATTGATTTTATTACTATTTTTAATGTACTAATTGCTGAATTCTTTTAAAATATTTGTATATCTACTGTTTTTAGCTTCTACTTATTATCTTTTCAACGATGTAAGCCGCCTTGGGTTCTTTTTAAGGAGAAAGGCGGGATAAAAATATTTTAAATCAATGAATAAAATAAATTGCTGATAGGTAGGGGGGGTGTGCGTGTGTGCAGAGAATGGTGATGGGCAGAGAATGGAGATGGTAAGGAAAATGTGGGCTTTGAGAATCATTTGGGACTTTCAAGAGTCTAGACTTTCATAGGTCTAGATCTTGAGAGCTCACATTAGTCCAAACCCTGCCATGCTGAAAGATGACCTGTGAAACCAATAAGACAGGCTAGTCATTGTACAAGCTTATAATTTCTTTATTGAACATTATTTCTGGTCCAGCGTGATTTACACAAATATAAGAATAAATTTTAAAAAGCAATATACACATCCTACGCAGGCTTCTAACCTTTAACACAAAGCAAGTAAATGTCCTTTCGGGTGGCTCCTTCACAATAACTTTAATAAAAAAGAGTCTCTTTCTTTAATTTTTGGGTTCTTATGCACGTTCATAACTCCTGAATGTGAAGGATTTGTTTCACAAGAAGTGGCTCGGAGATGGAACTAAGGCTGTGGCCACACTGGCAATTTGAATCAATTTCTGTTCAGATGTGTTAAAAATCAGGTTCAAGTCACCTGGTGTTTAAGCCGGTGGCCGCGTTCACATGCACTGAGTGAAAATCAAATTATTTCTGGTGTCTATGCTGCTGAAATCAACTCATTTCCACAAAACTGCATTGAACTGAACCAACTTTAGAAGTGAAGTGTATTTTAAAAAAGCCCCCTGCTGGCCAGTTAAAAGAAACCCCTCGCTTTGTAGCCCATATAAATGGATTTCACCCTTTTGTTGTGTGAACGATAAAATCTAAATCAATTTAAAGGATGCTCAGATGGGGTTCTTATTGCCAGTGTGCCTGCAGCCTAAAATAACTAAAAAATATCCAACAGCTAAAGAGGAAATGAATCTCCGCTCGGCCATTTATTTGTTGGTATAATTTTTGGTCTGCTGGAAATCCCACCCTGGGGACAACCCGCCTCTTCTCTTCTCTTTACCAACGGCAGCTGCCTTCTACATGCCCACCTCTCCAGACATGGATAAATGAGTCAGCGGGACAAGAACAAAACAAATTGCTTTTTTTAATGTCAGAGAAGCGAATGCTTGGCTGGTGACGGCTAAATGGTAAGCAAGGGATGTAAACAAACGAATGCGTGCTTTTCCCCACAGATGCGTCTGGTGGCACCATAAGAGAGAACGCTGCTGAGTTTTCATCCTTGTCTACCATGAGCTTCACGTAGCTCTGTGACGGTACCTCCGGGACTTTCCTTCGCCAAGCCCTGCTTGCCGGCAAAACAAAATACTGGAAAATCTTGTCAATGACGTGGAAAAAGCTCTGATGTTTTGGCTAAAAGGGACCGCCAGCCCATGTCAGTAGATTTAAGCGTTTTGATACCTGCTCATGTCATGCTCAAAGGGAATTTTCCTTCCTACCTCACCATCTTGAGGCAATTTGTCTCTCTGGGCTATTAAATGGACTGATGCAAATTCTGCACATTTGTCAGCAACGTCTCTATCCAAAACACCACACCGTGGGACCGCGGTGCCACTGTTCGCTGGTTGCCTCACACATCGGGCTGGAAGAATCAATATCCTATATATTATTAGCAGCAAACTCCATTTGCAAGAAGAAAGCATCAGCATGAGGAACCCTCAGGCTAGGAAGAAAAACAATCTCAAGAAGCCACCGGATTAGTCCAATGGGGGCTCCCGCGTGTGCGGTAGTCATGCAATGTGGGCGGATGCTTTTGGTGGGGGAATGAGACACGGGTGGGGTGTAGAACGGAGGAGTTTGCATCCGCCCAGCTCCCAAACTCAGGAGAAAAGTGAGAGATGAATTAATAAATAAATCCAAAGATATAAAGTAATGGAAGAGCCAAAGTGGTATAACAATTAATGTATCGGCCTGCAATCTGGATTCCAGTGGCTACTCAGCCAAAATACTCTCTGGGCATCTGGGTCCAGTCACTGGCTCTCAGCTTGACCTACCTCATAAGACTGTTGTAAAAGTAAAGGAGGGAGGAGAAAAGGCATGTATGCTGCCTTGAACTCACTGGAGAAATGACCGGGTTTGAGCATAACAAAAATAATGAAAGAAATTAGACCAGGTCAGACCAAAGCCTCATTTGGAAGGGTTTTGTTCCCACACTGGGCATCCGGATGCTGTCTGGAAACCCAGAAGAACGACCTGTGGGAAACTGATAATCCTTTTTCTCATCCCTAGCAACTGATAAACATATCGCCTCTGAGACTTTCTTTCTTTCTTTCTTTCTTTCTTTCTTTCTTTCTTTCTTTCTTTCTTTCTTTCTTCTCTCTCTCTCTCTCTCTGTCTCTTTCTTTCTTTCTTTCTTTTTCTTCTCTCTCTCCTTCTTTCTTTCTTTCCTCTCTCTGTCTTTCTTTCTTTCTTTCTTTCTTTCTTTCTTTCTTTCTTTCTTTCTTTCTTTCTTTCTTTCTTTCTTTCTTTCTTTCTTTCTTTCTTTCTACCCCACCTTTCTCCTTAGAAGGCCCCAGTCACTCTAGTGCTGCACAATGCCACAAATTTAAAAAGCAGCAAGACAGACGGCAAGAACCATTTCGAAACATACACGATGCGATTCCTCTCCTCCTAAGAATACCTCATAGTAATATTTTGTTTTGTTTCGTTTCATTAATTTAGTTTACTTCTATCTTGCCTTTCTCCCAAGAGTCGGAATCAAATGAGGTAACCTAAGCTCTCCCGGAGTTAATGTGAGTCCATCTGCTCCTGGAGGGAAGGCTGTGTCTCCATAGAGGTGGTGACTCATGGCCTTCTGTGCTCACAGATGGAGGAAACTGGGCTGCTCATGGCTCAAGGTCAAATCTGTTCATTCCCTCCACTCTCTTGGCTCTGGGGAGTCTACTGGACCCAAAACGAACAGGATGCGTGTCTGAAAATGCACCCCAGCTGATTGTTTGATGCCGCAAGGTTGTTTCCACCAGCCATTTTGGCTAGGGAATTCTGGGAAACATAGTATTTCCAGAATAACGTTGCCAAGCTTCATTTAGGAGACATGGTCTGCTCTGTGCTGAACACTGTAACTGGCTCCAGGGGATTGGTGAAGAAGATCACCATGTTCCCTTTCCCCATTATCTCCATTAACCCCTCTAGTGCTTATAGTAAATTGGATGAAGACATTTATGATGGATCAGCAAGTCATTTCATCAGGGTTATGGTCTGGATGACTTACTCAGGCATCTTTCATCATTATTAGTGGTGAATCTCTTGGCACCCGGGGCTGGCGTGAAGGGAAATGTATTAATGCTGAATCCTGTCATTCCAATAAATTAAGAAGTGGCTTTGCAATTACAGAGCTAGTGAAGTGGAGCCATGCAGTTACATAAGAAATCCCTGATGCTTTTATGGGGCCTGAAGATTAGCAATCTACCCTTCCACATGTTGAAAACTCATTTGCAGATGTGAATTGAGGAGTACAAGAGAAACGACTCCCCAATAAATACTTCAGCCTGTTAAATCTAGATTTAAAACTAAAGTAAAGTCTACTCAAGTAAACTTGAGTAGAATTTAGACTACTCAAGGCACAGTTCTCTGATATATACTTCATTCCAAATTGGATGGTTGCATCCATTTGTTTACAGAAATAAGAGCATCTAAGGGCCTGGGCATGCACAGAGTTTATTTTGAGTGGCAGGTGATGAGTCTGATTGTGTGGGGCTGGTGAATCCGCACTGGGTTCTATTCCAAACTTTGTAGGATCTGTCAAAGGTTTGGCACCTACTTGGGGCCAGAGCTCCGCCACTTGGATAGCTGATGTGAAATCTGGACTAAAACCTGGGACGGATTTACCATCCCTGCGAAACTGGAATCACCAGTCTTCATATCCTCTCCCGCGTTGCCCAAGGCCACACAGGCTAGCTCTCCTGGGTGTCACAATGGGAAGCTGAACTCCCAGCCTCTGCAGCCAGATATCAACTCACTACACTACCCTGTTTAGGTAACTTTAATATGTTTACGCAGGAGAGGCATGGAAGAGTGAATCCACGTAATGACATTATGTATTTGTATTTTGATTTTTAGGGCCTTAAAGATTGGAGCTGTTTTCATTGTGCTGTGGACCTCCTGCCTTGGGTGGTAAAAGATATCTGGGACTTTGTTCCTGATCCATTTTGCTTCAAAGAGACTTTTGCACGACTCTGTTTTTCCCTACAAGGAACTTGTGCTCTGGCTAAATATTGCTGAATGAGATTTAAGAGTGTCTATTTTGTAACATCCAGTTTGGGTTGTGTTTCTGTTACTGTTGTTGTTCTGTTATTCATACAAAACAAAACACATCTTTGTAAAATTCTTTGTGTTTGCAATACTCACAAAAACAAGACAGTCCTATAGAACCCAGAGAACAGGACAAACTTATGGTTTTTAAAAAAACATTTTTTTGAGATGCAAACTGCATTGCTCTATGTGGAGATGTATAAAATCAGAAGGATAATGGTGTTTTAATTCATATATTAGTCTACGAATTGCAAAGTTAGGCCAATTCCTTTAAAAACAAAGAGTAAATGAATTTTTTTTCCCTCCCTGTCAGATAAACAACCACCAACAGCCCAAATCAATCAGGTTGGCCTTTTCCCCGGTACCCCCCACTCCAAGGTTTTACAGTGTTTCACAATGCTGATCCATCTCACGTTAATTAGCAACGTTCACTTTAAAGTAAGCAGAGACAGACTATGGCCAAAATCCTGTTGCTTAGCCTAGTAAATCACACTACAGTAGGCCCATTGAATCAACGGGGTTGTGGTGAACCAAAATTCTCCATCGGTTCCATTGTTTCAAATGGGCCTGTTCTAGCTGCAACTTACTTTAGCATAGGGTCCACTCCAGTGTGATTTACTAGGCTAAGCAACAGGATTTTGGCCTATGAGTTCTGGCTTGCTGTCATTCATTTTAGTAGAAAGGGATGTGAAGACCTGCATGGCTGCTACTTTTCAACAAGGAGCACGTCAAAGCCCTTATCTAAGGAGACAAGGGGTGGTGGCGGCAAATTGTTTATTCCTGCCTGGTCAAGTAGGGTCTTGCTTTTCCAGTGAGACCTGCTGGTTGAAATTCCTGGATTCTGGTGATCCAGGTCTTGGAGGACAGTTTCAAGATGGTCTTCAAAGCTAGGCTGTCTAGTTATTGTTAGGTGAGATGCTCTTGGCACTTGTCTATCTGTTCAAGCAGCAGGTAGGTGTGCCTGTTCACAGAGGACACTGGGTTTTCTGATTTCATTTACCGAGGACTAGAGATGGGCAGGAACTGGAAAAAACGATGAACCGGGATGGTTTGTGGCTGACCATGAACCACCCCTGAACCCAGAAAAATGAACCAGTTCGTGGTTCATACCAGGGATGGGGAAACTAACACTCCACCCTCATAGAATCATTGTAGGGTTGGAAGGGACCTTGGAGGTGTTCTAGTCCAACCCCCTGCCCAAGGCAGGAGACCTCATACCATCCCTCTTCCCATTGCCCCCTGCTCTTTTGCCACTGTCCCTCCCTCCCTGGGCCTGCCTCCTCCTCCTCCTCCTCCTCCTCTCAACCCCATCTTCAGAGACAGCAGTCCAGATTCTGGGATGAACGCCTGCTGTCTTTGTGCATGCACCAGCCTATCAGAAGAGAAGCCAAGCCGCTGTCTCCGAAGATGGTGGTGGTGGAGGAGGAGAAGGTGGCTGAACCAGGTAGGGAGGTGATGGGGGCAGTGGGAAGGGGACGTGGGGCAGCGGGAAGAAGGTGGAGGACATCCGTTTTGCTGAAGCAAAGGGAAGCTCAGAGCGGGAGAAAGTTTAGCACTTTGTTTGGTTTCCGCAAGAAGGCCTGCACGAACCAAACGACGAACCAAACCACAAACCAGCCTGATCTGGGGTTGTGTTTTTTTGGATCATAGTTTGGTTCGTGCCCATCTCTAGTGAGGACCAAGATTTGTACCTTGACCTTCAAACACATGATTACAATGGCTTGTTGTTGTTTTGTCGTTAAGTCGTGTCCGACTCTTCGTGACCCCATGGACCACAGCACACCGGGCCCTCCTGTCTTCCACTGCCTCCCGGAGTTGGGTCAAATTCATGTTGGTCGCTTCGGTGACACTGTCCAACCATTTCGTCCTCTGTCGTCCCCTTCTCCTCTTGCCTTCACTCTTTCCCAACATCAGGGTCTTTTCCAGGGAGTCTTCTCTTCTCATGAGATGGCCAAAGTATTGGAGCCTCATTACAATGGCTTACACAAACAGAAACTCTTAGCATGCTAGAGGAGCACAGAAGAGTCCAACCATTTGCCAAGAAAAGCTACAGGTAAAGCACCCCTGAGGGCTCCCCTGTTCATTCCTAAGGAATGGGGGGGGGGGCTTTCCCACAAGATTTTGCGCATGGAGAGCAGCAGGTTCTGCGCGCATGAGCAGTCTGGAGTCTATGACAAGTGCATAGACTCCAGGCACATTCACATTTTCTACCAGGTATTACGTGGCTTTGTTTTCCCTAAAAACACAGCTCCCTATAACTGCACATGTTGTGAGTTCTCTCCTAACTGGTAAGACGAATCCAGCATTAAACCTCTCCCTTGACATATCCCTTCAAATTTCCTTCACTTGACTTTCTGGTCTAATTCAGTCCACTGTCATATGACAGAAACCCGTGAATCCAAATAAATAAATTATCTTCCAAAATACTTGCTGAGTTAAAAACACACACACACACACACACAACTCCAACGCACAGACTTTCTTGGAGCAAGATCTAGGTCCCTCTTTCCCCTGAGGGTTCGTGTTTGATGTTTGTTTCATGATTTTCTTCCTCTTTTGCTTTTGGTCTTTCTCAGTGTTATTCGTTTGGGAGATGAATTCCCAGATTCCATATCATGTATTATTCAGCAGATGCAAGAATTCTTCCTCCGCCGTCAGTAAATACAATTTGCAGAACCTTGGTGGTTAAGGTGGCTGGGTTCTAACCTGGAAAAAAGTCCGTTCTCTGCCCACATATTTTAATGCACCAAGGCAGAAACTGCAACTTAATGACACCTTGGAAAATTGCATTTAAAAAGAATGTCTTCTGTTACTCATTATGGCTCATTAGGCAAAATCCAAAGAAACAAGACAAAAGAAAACAAGACAGAAACATGTGGCCCCTTAAAGACTAACTATTATATTTTAATGTGAGCTTTCGTGAACACATTCACTTCATCAGACGTATGAAAACAGCCAAACTGCTCTTGTAGTTATAATTTTTGTTATGCAAGTAATTTACTGTGTTATCCTTATGGCTGAGCAGTACTGAGTTGTTGCTACCAGCAGGCCAGAAAAAGTAGGGAAACTCTGTCTGGTTTCCTCTAGTAGCCAATTCTGTTATTGATCATTGGAAATATTTAGCCAAAAAAAAAGAAAAGAAAAGAAAAGGAAAATTAAAATAAAATTAAATAATACTTCCCCTGGCATTTCGGATTCATAAAAGAATGGCATAAAACCTGAAAAAGTCTGTTCTGTTTCTTTTTCGGCATCCAAATTGATGGATGGATTGATTTAAATTTAATATACCGCTCTCATTAGTGCTGCAGCACTACTCTGGGCAGGTTAACAATCAAATATACAGTCAAATAATTAATATCATAAAACCATAAACAATAAACAATCTAACCAGATAATAACAGAAGGTGCCAGAGTATTAGGGACCTTAAGTATAATCTTAAGTATTAAAAAAAAACCTATGTAACTACTGGTTAGATTACTTATTACCTGAAGTAACTATTACAAGTAACTTTGTTACTTCAACTAGTTCCATCCAAGGAAGCACTGCTCGAGGTCTATTGCCCACAGCAGATGCGGGAAGAGACTGGGAAAGAGGGACAACTGAGCAACTGCAATTCACCGCAACCATCAAAAATTAAGGATATAGGTCATTTCCCTGAGTGAGGAAATGACAACTTTATAATAGTAGTTCATGTATGTTGAGTGACCTTCTTTTTTCTACAAGTGAAAAAGACGTGGTTTCATCAGGTTCAAAAGCCTTAACAAAGTAGTATTTTCATTGCAAAGAAAGTTGAAATTCGCCTTGTCTCAAGAATCTGCACAGGAGGTTTCTAGGCTGTTTCCAAAAAAATTTAAAGAGTGCACAAAACAAAAACTTCAAAAAACAAATGGCTAAACTGAACATTTTTGTTATGGGTTGTCAAGTCTCCTCTGACTTACGGCGACCTCATGAATGAGAGATCTCCATAATGTCTTGTCTTTGACTGCCCTGCTCAGCTCTTGCAAATACAAGCCCGTGGCTTCCTTTAGGAAGTCAATCCATCTCTTATTTAGTCTTCCTCTTTTCCTGCTGCCTTTCACCTTTCCCAGCATTATGGTCTTTGCCAGAGAATCCTTCCCATGAACATGCATGAGAAAAAATAAAAAATGAAGAAACATGCTTTAGTCGTGAATGTAGGTCAGAGATGCAAATGAATGTGCTAATTAAGGGAAAATATATATTTTAAAATGAGCATGAGTATCTGTGTGGGAGGAAAACACAAAAATCTTGCAACTTAGTATGAAATAAGAATGGGAAGAAAAATTCTACTTACTTGGAACTGAGATTTTCACACCCCTCTCTATGACTAAGGTACCTAATGTTAAATCTATGGTTCTTTAAAGGTCAGCAATCTGTCACTACTCTTGAAAAAGCTCTGTTTCAGCTGGAGATCGGATGATGCTGTTGGCCTGTTTTTTGCAACACAATAGCAGCATGATTGCAGACAGCAGGAAAATAGCATTGTAGTTTTCATCCCGGGGGTTATCAGGAGATATATCATTCATTAAATGGTGCTGAACAGTGAGCATCAATCAGTACTGGGCGGAATGCTTATTTCTCTCTCTCGCTGAGACTAGAAATGGACGCTTTGTGCAAAGAAGACCTAACAGAGTTCCTTTAAGGAACTTACACATTTTAAGATGCTTGCTGTCTTTCATTTTTGTTTGCTACCACTGTTTCTCGTCTGTCCCATTGCTTCAGCGCCTTTCCTTTGTGGGGTATCTTTCTCCTGCATAAAATCACACAGCAATGGAGATGAGGAAATCTAATTTTCCGGGTGGGGGGCAATGGATTTGCTCCAGGAGCAACCAAAGAGGCCACTTCTGAACCTATTTTGGGAACTGTGGATTGCTCTTGTAATGTTCGGATGAAAACGCAGGGTGGATTCACCAACTCTGGACAACTGGAAGCACCGGTTTGACCCTAGCCAATTGGAGACTGCGTCGCAATATGATGTAGTCAAACAGATTTGCCATGCCACAACACCACCAAAAGAAAATGAAGCAAGTTAAGAGCGTGGCAACACTTCTTGGCTCACTCTGAATGGTCTTTCTTTCAATTCTGGGGGGTGGGGGAACTGTATTAAGTGAAAGGTGTTGAAGGATGAGCCCTTTCCAACTCAGCTGTTAACATTACCAAGTATTGGTTTTGTGATTCAACACACAAGGGAGCACCCCCCCTGCTAATAATCATTAAAATCTTAGGAGAAGCCGGAATAAATCTGATTCGAGAGTGGGGAATAAATCCGTTCTTAGATCCCTGCATATGTTTCTTTCACATTGTGAAACAATGGGCTTTTAATGAGAACCAGCTGGCAGATAAACATCCACAGTAGGATGATTTCAAGTAACATCAGCTAGCGTGCCTGACAAGAAGCAACCGAGGTCGTCGGATTGCCTGGTGAACCCATCCTTTGCTACATTAGATAGAAACCAGATCTTCTGAAGCCAACACCTGCAATCACCCTGGCTGTGACTGGGTCTCTCTAGAGAGACTGTTGCCCATTTATTTTCAATTAGATTTGGGTGTTAGGCTGTCTGTAGTTAAACTGAATTGTAAAGGATGAAAGAAAGACAGGCAAGAGAAGAGCCCCAATCAATTAAAAAAATCTGGGTATTTCTAGACTTAGATAAGCAGTAGCTGGCTGAGGGTTCTGCTATTTCTTATTCGACTTGTTAGGCTGGCCAGATTTGGGGATCCCTTATCCAGGTGTTAAGACTTGGGAGGAGATAAGAGGTTCCAGGACCACATTGTGACTATTTTTTCCTCATTGACTAAACCCTGCTGTCTGAAAACCTTTAGCTCTTCATGTTGCAGAGTTTTGAATTTCTGGTTAAATTCCTCTAGCTGCACAGCAGAAGTGTGGCTTGTTCTTGTCGTTGTTGTTTAGTCGTTAAGTCGTGTCCGACTCTTCGTGACCCCACGGACCAGAGCACGCCAGGCGCTCCTGTCTTCCACTGCCTCCCAGAGTTGGGTCAAATTCATGTTGGTCGCTTCGATGACACTGTCCAACCATCTCGTCCTCTGTCGTCCCCTTCTCCTCTTGCCTTCACACTTTCCCAACATCAGGGTCTTTTCCAGGGAGTCTTCTCTTCTCATGAGATGGCCAAAGTATTGGAGCCTCCGCTTCAGGATCTGTCCTTCCAGTGAGCACTCAGGGTTGATTTCCTTCAGAATGGATAGGTTTGTTCTCCTTGCAGTCCAGGGGACTCTCAAGAGTCTCCTCCAGCACCACAATTCAAAACCATCAATTCTTCGGCGGTCAGCCTTCTTTATGGTCCAGCTCTCACTTCCATACATCGCTACTAGAAAAAACATAGCTTTGACTATGCGGACCTTTGTCGGCAAGGTGATGTCTCTGCTTTTTAAGATGCTGTCGAGGTTTGTCATCGCTTTCCTCCCAAGAAGCAGGCGTCTTTTAATTTCGTGGCTGCTGTCACCATCTGCAGTGATCATGGAGCCCAAGAAGGTAAAATCTGTCACTGCCTCCATATCTTCCCCTTCTATTTGCCAGGAGGTGATGGGACCAGTGGCCATGATCTTAGTTTTTTTGATGTTGAACTTCAGACCATTTTTTGCGCTCTCCTCTTTCACCCTCATTAAGAGGTTCTTTAATTCCTCCTCACTTTTTGCCATCAGAGTGGTATCATCTGCATATCTGAGGTTGTTTATATTTCTTCCGGTAATCTTAATTCCGGTTTGGGATTCATCCAGTCCAGCCTTTCGCATGATGTATTCTGCATATAAGTTAAATAAACAGGGGACAATATACAGCCTTGTCATACTCCTTTCCCAATTTTGAACCAATCAGTTGTTCCATATCCAGTTCTAACTGTTGCTTCCTGTCACACATATAGATTTCTCAGGAGATAGATAAGGTGGTCAGGCACTCCCATTTCTTTAAGAACTTGCCATAGTTTGTTGTGGTCGACACAGTCAAAGGCTTTTGCATAGTCAATGAAGCAGAAGTAGATGTTTTTCTGGAACTCTCTGGCTTTCTCCATAATCCAGCGCATGTTAGCAATTTGGTCTCTAGTTCCTCTGCCCCTTCGAAATCCAGCTTGTACTTCTGGGAGTTCTCGGTCCACATACTGCTGAATTCTTTGGCACTGCCCTTCTTTGGGACTGGGATGTAGACTGATCTTTTCCAATCCTCTGACCACTGCTGAGTTTTCCAAACTTGTTGGCATATTGAGTGTAGCACCTTAACAGCATCATCTTTTAAGATTTTAAATAGTTCAACTGGAATGCCATCACCTCCACTGGCCTTGTTGTTAGCCATGCTTTCTAAGGCCCACTTGACATCGCTCTCCAGGATGTCTGGCTCAAGGTCAGCAACCACACTATCTGGGTTGTCCGGGACATCCAGATCTTTCTGGTATAATTCCTCTGTGTATTCTTGCCACCTCTTCTTGATGTCTTCTGCTTCTGTGAGGTCCCTACCATTTTTGTCCTTTATCATGTCCATCTTTGCACAAAATGTTCCTTTAGTATCTCCAATTTTCTTGAACAGATCTCTGTTTTTCCCCTTCCTATTATTTTCCTCTATATCTTTGCACTGTTCATTTAAGAAGGCCCTCTTGTCTCTCCTTGCTATTCTTTGGAAGTCAGCATTTAATTTTCTGTAACTTTCCCTATCTCCCTTGCATTTTGTTTCCCTTCTCTTCTCTGCTATTTGTAAGGCCTCGTTGGACAGCCACTTTGCTTTCTTGCATTTCCTTTTCTTTGGGATGGTTTTTGTTGCTGCCTCCTGTACAATGTTACGAGCCTCCATCCATAGTTCTTCAGGCACTCTGTCCACCAAATCTAGTTCCTTAAATCTGTTCTTCACTTCCACTGTGTATTCATAAGGGATTTGGTTTAGATTATACCTGACTAGCCCAGTGGTTTTTCCTACTTTCTTCAGTTTAAGCTTGAATTTTGCTATAAGAAGCTGATGATCAGAGCCACAATCAGCTCCAGGTCTTGTTTTTGCTGACTGTATAGAGCTTCTCCATCTTTGGCTGCAGAGAATATAATCAATCTGATTTCGGTATTGCCCATCTGGTGATGTCCATGTGTAGAGTCGCCTCTTGTGTTGTAGGAAAAGAGTGTTTGTGATGACCAGCTTGTTCTCTTGACAAAACTCTATTAGCCTTTGCCCTGCTTCGTTTTGAACTCCAAGGCCAAACTTACCTGTTGTTCCTTTTATCTCTTGACTCCCTACTTTAGCATTCCAATCCCCTATAATGAGAAGAACGTCTTTCTTTGGTGTCAGTTCTAGAAGGTGTTGTAGGTCTTCATAGAATTGGTCAATTTCAGCCTCTTCAGCATGGGTGGTTGGTGCATAAACTTGGATGACTGTGATGTTGAAAGGTCTGCCTTGGATTCGTATTGAAATCATTCTATCATTTTTGAGATTGTATCCCAGTACAGCTTTTCCCACTCTTTTGTTGACTATGAGGGCTACTCCATTTCTTCTACGGGATTCTTGCCCACAATAGTAGATATGATAACCCTTGGTCTAGATGGGCGGGATAAAAATCTAATAAATAAATAAATAAATAAATAAATAATCGTCTGAATTGAATTCGCCCATTCCCGTCCATTTTAGTTCACTGACGCCCAGGACGTCAATGTTTATTCTTGCCATCTCCTGTTTGACCACATCCAGCTTACCAAGGTTCATAGATCTTACATTCCAGGTTCCTATGCAGTATTTTTCTTTGCAGCATCGGACTTTCCTTTCACTTCCTGGTGCGTCCGCAGCTGAGCGTCCTTTCGGCTTTGCCCCAACCACTTCATTAGCTCTGGAGCTACTTGTCCTTGTCCTCCGCTCTTCCTCAGTAGCATGTTGGACACCTTCTGACCTGAGGGGCTCATCTTCCAGCGTCATATCTTTTAGCCTTTTCTTTCTGTCCATGGAGTTTTCTTGGCAAAGATACTGGAGTGGCTTGCCAGTTCCTGCTCCAGGTGGATCGCGTTCAGTCAGAACTCTCCACTATGACCTGTCCGTCTTGGGTGTCCCTGCACAGCATAGCCCATAGCTTCTCTGAATTACTCAAGCCCCTTCGCCACGACAAGGCAGCAATCCGTGAAGGGGAAAAGTCGTCTACTTGCCCCCAAACACAACAGCTCTAATTCAGCCTATAGATCAGATGGTCATAATGACTTTTAGACTCACTACACACAGTACTGCATGGAAAGGATTGTCAACGCTATAGAAGAGAACCCTGATAGGGAGAATTGTTCTCTCTCCCTAACCCCAGTGTTGTTGAAAGGAGAAGTGTACTTCTTTGACCACCCGCTCCATCCAATAAATTCTTTGCCTCCTGCTGTAAATTCAGCAGCGTTTTTCAAAATACACCCTCAAGGGCAATTCCAGTTTTTGTTGTTCTTTACCTTAAGGAAGCTTGAGTGGGTCATCTCTACTTGATCAGAGCTATAGTCTAAGATGGCAGAATCAGAGAAAGGAATTCTTCAGTGGGATGTCAACAGTAACTGCACACCACGCCCTCTCAAGCATCAGAAAAGTCGCCTTTTTGGACTAAGATTTTGTCCATGCTCCTGCTAGCAACAATACTCCTTCAGTACTTCTGTCAGTACTCCAGCCAGTGACAATACTCACTGGTTCTCAGAGAAGCAGTCATGTCAGTCTTGTTTCAGCAATAAGAAAAGCAGAAGTATCATGGCACCTTTATGCCGAACCTTTAAGACTAACAAATCTCTTTCAAAGTGAGTTTTTCTTGATCACAATCCACTTCCTCAGAAACTTCTCCAGATGCTATCCCTGAAGAAGAAGAAGACTGGATCCACAAACATTCATGCTGAAACAAACATATTCCTCTTAAAGATGCCGTGACACATTTTTATTTTTGCTAGCTACGGTGTTCTGGGAACCTTCGTGAGAAAAATATCCTACCTTTTCCCATCTTGGATGGGGCATGATAACAGGTGACTGCCCAAGTAAAGAAAGCTTTGGGGAAAATCCCTCAAGCCAAACAAGGGATTTGAAAAGCTGTGAATCCTATCAGGCAAAACCCTGGTCATACAGGTGAAAACTCAAGTGCTGGGCTAGGTCTGTCACTACAGTTATCTCAGGTGGAAGTAGTTTGTGCATAGCACTTCTGCCTCAGTGTTGTCATGACTACTGGGGGCCTAACACACCTGCATAGTTACACAGTGGGGTTTTGCCCACTGAGTTTTTTTCTTCTTCTTTTCATTTTGCACTGGTAGACTCATTCCATCTCATTTCCTTTCTGGCTTGCAGGAGGATTTTCCTCCCTGCCCAGAAACGGAAGCAAGACTTAGGTGCACATTTCCCTCCACTTCCAAACACACTGCAAACCAGGTCTCCAAGTCGCGTGAAGTTCTAGTCCCCCTCTATTCAGCAGTAGTTAGGCCTTGTCTAGGGTACTCTTTCCAGTTCTGGGTACTGCATTTTAAGAAGGATGCCAACAAACTGGAGCAAGTTCAGAGGAGGGCAACAAGAATGATCAGGGGATTGGAAACCAAGCCCTTGGAGGGAAGATTGAAGGAACTGGGCACGTTTAGCCTTGAGAAAAGAAGACTGAGGCATGTTTAGCCTTCAGAAAAGAAGACTGAGGGGAGATAGGATAGCACTTTTCAGATACTTGAATGGTTGTCATATAGAGGAAAGGCAGGATCTGTTCTTGGCAACATTCCCTCTAAGGTGCACGCACACATGGAGGTGTGTGCACAGAGCTCCATTGGTGTCACACAGTGGCAGCCGGAGGGTGATGCCTGTTTACTTCTGGCTTTCAAATGAAACCCTGCCACCCCTTGCACAGAAGGGCGAGGCTCTTGCACAGTGCGAATAACAATTAGAGGGAATGTTGGCTCTTGGTCATTCTAGAGTGAAGTATATGTAAAAATGGGCTAACATTACAGGAAGCCAGATTTAGGCTGAATATAAGGAAAAATGTCTTAGCTGTTAGAGCAGTATGGCAATGGAACCAATTAACTTGGGAGGTGGTGAGCGGTCCAACACTGGAGGCATTGAAGTGAAAACTGGACAACCCTCTGTCAGATCTGCTTCAGTTTGGATTCCTGCCTTGAGCAGGGGGGGTTGGACTTGATGGCCTTATAGGCCCCTTCCACTTCAATTATTCTATGATTCTATGAAGTGGCATCCTATTCCATCACATTCTGCATACGCTTGTCTCAGCAGATATGAAATAAATGTCTCTTTTATGAAAATATGATTTCCAACGAATTTCTTTCCTATTGAGGCAAACCACAACAGCTGCTATAGTTCTCTCCTCTCTGATTCCTCAAGTGAAATCCAAGTCAAGATCGCAAAATGTTGTGCAGTGTCATGCACAAGCGACTAAATCACTGCACTGATTAGATCAGGAATTTACACTCAGTGGTAATCTGAATTTCAGTCTGCTTCGTTTGATTGTAAACATTATATCCTTTGTTGTATTTTACTCTTGCAGATCTAACATGACTGACCAATGGTCATAATAACAAGTTAAAGATGGTCATAATAACAAGTTAAACCAATGGTAATGCATTTTGTGAGCCCAGCTGGTTTGATGTTGATAAGAGACAGAAAAAACTTAGAGGTTGTTTGGATGACATTTTCTAGAATACAACAGCCAGTTTGTGACTGGTCAAAGTGGCTGTGGGAATCTGGGATCTATATTCCTGAAAACAAATGTTTCCCATCCTTGATCTTGATAAAATTCTTCCATGTTAGCCTGCTTTGCAATAGTCATGTTCTATTTTTAATAAAATTGTGATTGTGCACGGGGCCAGAGGCTTTCCATTTTGCCGCAAGGCTAAACACTCAGAACGCAATCAATTTCATAAATTATTGAACTGTGTGGTCTTTGGGGAGGAACCACTAAGACATCAAAGTGCAATGAAGCTGCAGAGGCTGGTACTTATTTATCTGAATGTGTTAATCCAGGCTTGCAAGCAACCATTTACTAACATTAATTCAGCAATGGAAGAAAGATACGCAGATGAGACCATCTTACCGGCATAAAGCAGGACAGTCTTGGAATGACTTCTGATGAAAATGAAAGAAAGTGCCGAAGCGGGACTGCAGTTGAACGTTAAGAAGACAAAAATCATGACTACAGAAGAACTACACAACTTTAATTTCGACAATAAGTCAATCCCACTATTCAATGATTATTAATTCAATTATTAAGTGACCCTTCCGAGCTCTAATGGACCCATGTAGACAAGTCCTTAGTTATACCTCTGTTACTGGGGAAAGAATTAATTAAAAGTTGAGAAGTACTTGAAACTCTAAACTCTGAATTGTAAGGACAGGTTTCGATCATATGTAGGAATAAAAGGGAGGGTTTAAAATATTTTTCCTCTCACTCAGTACAAGGGAATAGAAGAAACCTACTTCTTTTCTTGTGTGGAGGCAAATCAAAGAGGAGCAGCAGTGGTTTAATCCCCAGAGAAGTGGCTGTGTGAGCATTACAGAAATTAAGCACCTTATCTTTGAAGTTAATGTGGGATTAAGCTGTTGCTATCTGGAAAGGTTGAAGTGGAAACCCTGTTTACACGGAGATTTGACATTCCACTCCAGCTGCCCAGTTTGCAGCCTTAAATCAATTTTCCCTGTTCCCAGACAATCAGAAATAAAATTGAATTGAGGACATTCAGAAAGACATATCTGAATGCCAAATACTTTCTCTATCAGACGGATCATTCTTTTTTTTTTCCTCCTCAGAAACACTGGCAACTCTTTGGGGAACATTGGTGTGGGATTGTTGTTGTTTAGTCACTAAGTCATGTCTGACTCTTCGTGACCCCATGGACCAGAGCACGCCAGGCCCTCCTGTCTTCCACTGCCTCCCGGAGTTGGGTCAAATTCATGTTGGTCGCTTCGATGACACTGTCCAACCATCTCGTCCTCTGTCGTCCCCTTCTCCTCTTGCCCTCACACTTTCCCAACATCAGGGTCTTTTCCAGGGAGTCTCCTCTTCTCATGAGATGGCCAAAGTATTGGTGTGGGATAGACAAGCACATTTAGTAGCACCTCAGGTTGTAGCTGAAGGTCGTAGTTCCGAACCAGCAGGATTGGTCAAGTTGAGCCACAATGCTTGACTCTTCAGGGTCTCTCCTGTGGAATCCAGCCAGTTCTTGACCACTGAAGCACTGAATCAAACAACAGGTGTTTTGGTGGGATGCTGGAGAGCTGATGTCTAAAGTTCTTCCAGACTCCACCAATAGGAGAGAAAGCCAACGTAAACCAAAGATGGGAAAATTTCCTCTTTGGAGACTAGCTTTCCAGAAGCCCACAGTCGAAAGAGTCAACATTCAAACTCCTGCTATGAACTTTTAAACTCTGCTATTGACATATTGCATTTCTGGAAACGGCAGGACTCTGAAAAAGAGAGTCTGTGTATAGAAGCCACATTTTGAGTCACTTCCCTGTGTATTCATTTTGACTGAGACTCCAGCTAGCACACTTTTTCACCGGCGCTCATTCCTACTGCACGATACATTGAGATCTCTCCTTGGCAGCACTTCTGTGCAGGGCTGTGCCTCTTCTGGACTCCTCAGTCTCATTCATCATATTCATCCATGTTATTCATCATATCAAGGAAGGGTCAGAGTCACTATGTTAACAACAGACAACCTTTATGACAAGTGGCTTCTTCACCATCTAGTCCTCACCGGATCATCCCGAGCAGAATTAGCCTTAATCCAAAGAGTTCTTTTTTGGGGGTGGAGGAGGGTAACCATCCCCACAACTCTCACCCCTGCAGACTTTCACCCTTCCTTGTCTAATGTCTCTTTGCCATGTGATGTAAATGTTTGAACTGCCGTTGGTAGCACAAATGGCATTGCGAGGTCAGGATCAGGTCCTTCCACCCAGCTGGGTCTCTTGGGACAACTCTCTGCCTCGTCCATTCTTTGGTTGACTCCTCAGGATTTTCTACAGTGAGCCCTAGTGGAGAAAGTAAGAACCTAAGGGAGGCGTACCTTTAAAATCCTCTGTACACCCTAGGGTCTGTCTCTTCCCCACTCCAGTCAGGGGCATCAGCCCAGTCTTCCACCACCTCCTCCTCCTCCACCTCCTCCTTTTTCAGCACCTTTAAGGTGACCACTTTTATTTCAGCTTGATCTTTAATGGGTGCATCCGAAGAAGTGGATTGTAATCCCTAAGAACGCACACAGAGAAAAATGTAAACATCTGGAAAGTGCCAGAATGTTTGGCACTTCTGTTCAGAAGAGCTCCTGTTCTTCTGTTTGTCTGTGCAGAAATGGGTACATTGAGGCAAACCGGATACAAATTGAGTATTTCAGGAAAAACGGCATAGGAAAAAAAAACCTTGTAGGATGGGAAACGGTTACAAAAGTTGCTTACAAAATTTCATGCATATAAAAATGCACCCAAAATTTAGTTTTCAAGAGGGGCTGATGTGGAAAAGAACGCCAGGGGGGCAAAAATAGACAAAACAGAAAGCAAAACAGACCAATTTGTCATGTGAGCAGCCTGCAGCTAGGTCAGTACATTTCTGAATAGATTTCTTTGGGGACTCACAATCCACATAAGGTTGGGCACAAACTAGTGAAGGGACCATGGCACTACATGAAACACGCAAGAAGAACACACCTCTAATCAGATCACACAGAATACAGTTTGGAAAGATAAAACACAGCCAGATTTATACATATATGTACATGCTTTTTGTTCCCTCAAAGAGTCTCTGTAAAGGAATAAGGCTGGCCAGGTTTTCCTTCGCCAGGGCAGGTTATCTCGCCTTCCAATCTAGATTGGAGGAGCAAAACAGACACAGCACGAGTCATTCCTTCCACCAACAGACACAGCTGGGTTTTTGTCTCTCTTCCTCTAGGCAAATACCAGGACCAATCCTATGTTAATTGAACCCCCTGAACCTGGACCTTACTACACAATACCTTTTCCTATACAAACATCATTTCCTATCACCTTGGAAGTCTCCAACCTTGTAACCTCTTTGCAAGATAATGAAGTGTTTTCCTGTCAATAGGATACAACAATGTAACCATGTATTTCCATAATTGCTGTCTGTTGACCCACCCTGTTGTAAAATTCCATCCTTCCTGTGATTCCCACTCAGATAAAGTTTTGGATTCCTTTGTAACCCCATCCCTTCTGCCAATAGGTCATGAACCACCTATTTCTCCTCCCACTTCTTTGTACCATGAACCACCCATTCCTCCTCCCCTTCCCTTGTGTAACCAATGTTATGAAAGTCCTAGTCTTCCTGTGCATGGCACGGTTGTTCCTGCCTACACTTGGAGGTATGACTTCCGTCACACTTTTTATCTAGCTAAATAAAACAGCAACCATTTGAACTCTCTCTCGAGTCAAGATTTAGTGGCAATTAATTTTGACTTGGAAAGTCTTGGGGCTAGCCCGGACTCAACACTAGAGATGGGCATGAACCAGTTTGTCCTGGTTTGCCACTCACCAGACCCAGCATGATAGCTTCCTGCACCTCCTCAACTGATCTTCCAGTTCTGGCAGCAGCTCAGGCTTCTTTGTCCCACCCTCTTGGCTTATCTCCCACTCAGACAAAAGGGCAGGGCAGAGAAGTCTGGGCTCTTGCTCCTGACTGGGAGATTAGCCGAGCAGGTGGGTAAAGCAAGCAAGCTGAGGTTAGTGAGTAGCTGAATCAATTGAGGAGGTAGGGAGGGGACCAGCAGCACTTGTGTTGCTGCCTTTACAAACTGGGATGAACTAGGACAAACCGGTTCATGCCCATTTCTAGCACAAACACATGCTGGCACTGTCTCCCAATATTATTTTTTAATATGGAAAAGCAGCTGTGGGAGGCTGCTATTAAGAGAGTAGGGGTTAGAAGGAAGAGGAGATGCTACTTAATCATTTTCTTATCCCATTCAAAGCATTCCCAAGCTGCTATTTTCCAGGTGGGGAAACTGGTATAGATATTGTGCTTATTATTTCCTCTGGATGAGAAGCAGCAGAGAAACTGATGAGCACCTTTTTCTTCTTGGTCGTTCCTTCACTTTAGATCAGAGCCTCCCCAACTGATTTTCATTCTTGTACACATGTCTACCCTCCACCCACCTAGGCACAGCTTTTGGACGGACGGACGGACGGAGAAACAAACAAACAAACAAACAAACAAACAAACAAACAAACATTCTACTGCTTTCAGCAGGACTGCAAAAGGAAACCTTTACTTCTTGTTTCAGCAGACTGTGTAAACCAAACTAAAAATATTGTCAATGCAGAGGGAAATCACGACCTTGATCTGAGATGTATTTTCCTGTCCTGAAGCTTGGATGTATATCCTTTGCTGCAGTGCTGGATTAATCCAGGTTGGGTAGCATGCTCTCTGCTCGCTGGCATCTTTTCTATTAATTTCACTATCATCATCGTCTCCTGGCTATGCTTCGTGTGAGATTGTGATGCTGCTTTATAGTAACCATTGAATCAAAGGATTGTGAGGGCCGAGATAGCAGCCTCATCTTCCTGCAAAAACATGCAGGCATTCACATTCCAGACCTGTGTGCTGCGGGAGAGATATCCTTCATACCACATTTTTCTTCCTTAGTAGAATAAACTCCTTTCTGTTGCTTTCTAGCAGCAGGGACCTCGCATGCGTTTCTGAGTGACTGTGTCCCCCCCTCTCCCGTTCACCCCTTGGGGAAAATAACTCAGCCTTGTTGTCAGCAGTAAATGCAGGACCAAACGCTCCCTGTTTAAAAGGCATGGGAGGGAGGAAACAGGGGCTGAAAGAGAGAATAGGAGCTGTGATTGATGGGCTGTTTGTTAGGCTTCTTGTCTTCATTTGCCTCACTGAGGCAGGCAAACTGTACGAACATCCCGTTGAAAAGAGAGGAAGAAAAATGTAGTCTTTATCAAGGTGGAAATGGAAGAGTGAGACCCACAAATGACCCAGGTGGATAGGAGGTTTAAAATTCACCAAAGAAAATTGGTTCCTCATGCAACGTGTGACATTAGGATGGTGCACAGCTCCTTCGATTTGTTTCAAATGGCATTACTGTGCGTTGGTATGTATCCTGATCTCTGGTGATCTGAGTCCCATGGGTATCCAGTGTAGCGTAGTGCAGTCATTCTCAGTGGGGGACATATTGGCCCCCTGGGGGCCCTGGCACATTTGAAGGGGCCACAGAATAGAAACAAGTCTCCACACACCACCTTATAAGGTTTGTTATGCAAATTTCACAATCCTGATTTGGCCTATCTTTCTTTCATTTTGGGTTTATGACTGTGGCCAACAAAAGGCTGAGGATGATTGGCATAATGGATAGTGACAGACTAGGGCTCAGGAGATCTGTGTCCAAATCCTTGCTCAACCTTGGAAACTCACGGGGTGGTGGCAAAAATGTTAAAATCATTCTGATCTGAGCCACAAATTGAATTTGATGGGGCACAACTTGGTCAGGATTTAACAGGATGCAGTCCAAAGTCCTAAATTAGCCTCCTAACCAAGTCAAGGGATGACTTCTAGTAGGCATCCTCCAGTCTCAAGAGACTATGGTAACGTGCTCTGAATAGAGGTCTTGGAATAGCATCTAGTGTGGCTGAGAAGGCCAATTCAAGAGTGACCATCCCTTCCACAGTGAAGACAAATACAGTCTGTACCCTGTCCAGCTCCCTGATTTTGCTGGTTTTGGGACTGCCTCTTTGCCTCGGCCTGCTGGACAAGTGTCTCTTCAAATTGGGAGAGGCCATGCTGCACCGCCTGCCTCCAGGCTGGATGCTCAGATGTCAAGGTTTCCCATCTGTTGAGGTCCATTCCTAAGGACTTCAGATCCCGCTTGCAGATATCCTTGTATCGCAGCTGTGGTCTCCCTCTGGGGCGCTTTCCCTGCACTAATTCTCCATACAGGAGATCTTTTGGAATCTGACCGTCAGCCATTCTCACGATATGCCCGAGCCAACGTAGACGTCGCTGTTTCAGTAATGTATACATGCTAACAATTTCAGCTCGTTCCAGGACTACTCTATTTGAAACTTTGTCCTGCCAGGTGATACCAAAAATGCGTCGGAGACAACGCATATGGAACATGTTCAATTCCTCTCCTGCTGTGCACAAAGGGTCCAGGACTCACTGCAGTACAGGAGTGTACTCAGGACACAAGCTCTATAGACCTGGATCTTGGTATATGCCGTCAGCCTCTTATTAAGCCATACTCTCTTTGGGAGTCTAGAGAACATGGTTTGCCAATGCGTTTATCCAGCTTGACATCTAGAGAGAGAGTGTCAGAGATCGTTGAGCCAAGGTACACGAAGTCATGAACAATTCTTGTGTGGAGATGGTAATAGAGGGAGGTGAGTCCACGCCCTGGCCCATAACTTGTGTTTTCTTCAGGCTGATTGTTAATTCAATATTGGCTTGCTAAAACAATTCATAATTTGTTGGAGGCCTTCGGCAGAATGGGCAACAACAGCTGCATCATTGGCAAAGAGGAAGTCCCACATGCATTTCAGCTGGACTTTGGTCTTCGCTCTCAATCTAGAGAGATTAAAGAGCTTTCCATCTGATCTAGTCCGGAGACAGACACCTTCTGTTGCGGTTCCAAAAGCGTGCTTCAGCATGACAGCAAAAAAGATCCCAAACAGAGTCAGCGCGAGGACACAGCTCTGTTTCACTCTACTTCGAACGTCAAAGGGATCCAATGTTGAGCCATCAAAAACTACAGTGCCCTTCATTTCCTCAAGAAAGGACCTGATGATGTTAAGCAGTCGAGGTGGACATCCAATCTTGGGAAGGATTTTAAAAAGGCCGTCCCTGCTAACCAAATCAAAGGCCTTTGTGAGATCTATGAAGGACACAAAGAGTGGCTGTCGTTGTTCACTACATTTCTCCTGCAACTGTCTGAGGGAAAATACCATGTCGATGGTGGATCTATTAGCACAAAAACCACACTGTGATTCTGGATAGACTCTGTCTGCAAGCACCTGGAGTCTCTTCAGCACAACACGGGCAAGCAGCGTCCCTACAACGCTGAGAAGAGAGATGCCACGGTAGTTATTGCAGTCGCCCCTGTCGCCTTTGTTCTTGTACAATGTGACGATGTTTGCATCCTTCATGCCCTGTGGTATTTCACCTTCCCTCCAGCAAAGACAAAAGATTTCATACAGCTTGGTGGTGATGATCTCTTTACAGCACTTCAACAGGGATGTTATCCTTCCCGGGTGTTTTGCTGGAGGCGAGGGAATCCAAGGCTGCTTTTATTTCGCTGTCCAACTGTTCCAAGACAGGCAGGCACTCAATGTTATTTAATGCCTCTTCAGTTACTACGTTCCCTCTGGAATATAGCTCAGAGTAGTGCTGTACCCAGTATTCCATCTGCTGTGCTCGGTCCTGGATGATCACGCCTGTAGCAGATTTCAAAGGAGCAGATTTCTTCTGTATTGGACCTAAAGCCTGCTTGATACTGTCATACATTCCCTTGATGTTACCTGTGTCCACTGCTATCTGTATTTGAGAGCAGAGCTGAAGCCAATAATCATTAGAACATCTCCTGGCAGTCTATTGGACTTTGCTATGAGCAACTCAAAGAGCCTGCAAATTGTACTCACTAGGACAGGCTTTGTATGCTGCTAGAGCTCTCCTCTTTTCCTCGATGGCTGGCATCAACTCCTCCGAATGGGCTTCAAACCAGACTACCGTCTTTTTGGTCTTCTTGCCATGACTTCTTGGCATGACTTCTAGTTACAGAATACTGCCAGGGATGGCGCAGTCCAGGACAAAATGGTGCCAGTTGCCAACAAATTGGAACTGTGAGTGAAATCTCATTACTTCTCATTAGCCCAATTCCCAGATGAGGGACATGGGTTTTCTACATCATCCCTGCTTCTCTGGCCTGTGGCAATCATCCAGGTCACTCATGTCACTCATATTCATGAGCTAATTTGCATGAACCTATGAGAGGGCTGGAGAGGAGGAGTCAGCAGCTACATGAGGCTTGGCTTGAGAAGGAGGAGTCAAATAGGGAGCAGAGAGAGAGAGTGAGTCAGAGATGAGAGTCTGAAGTAGAAGTTAGTCTGTGGTAGTTAGAGAGGGTAGCAGAGTTAGAAGTTAAGAGTGTGGAACTTATAGAGAGCTAAAAGAGTTAAGAGTGAAACAAGTTATTAACAATCAACTGAATACATTAAAGTCTGTGAAGAACCTGTTTAAGCGAACTCTAATCAATAAACCTGTGTTGTTCAACATTATACTCAGCTTGGACCTCAATCTTTCTAATTAAGGGGTGTTGACAGAGGTCAACTGGTGGCAGCGAGGTAAAGGACGTGTTGGGATACTTGTGTGAGCTCTGGGTTTGGTGAAACAAGCAAGGGCCACATGGGTAAACGTCACACCAACTAATTGGAACTGTGAGTGAAATCTCATTACTTCTCATTAGCCCAATTCCCAGATGGGGGACATGGGTTTTCTACATCGCCCCTGCTTCCCTGGCTGAGCAGAAACATGTGTGTTTCAAAAAAAGAGCCAAATGGCCTTCGTTTGGGGAACTGGGGTGTGAAATCCAACTCACAGCTGCCTCAGCAGTAACTTTAAAACAACTTCCTGCCTCATCTAAGACAGAGGTGCCTGGCAAAATTCATTTTGCCAAGAACTTGACATCTAAGAATAATCTCCTGGCAAATCCCAACTTGCCACAAATGTCTGGACTTTTAGTACCTCCTTTGAAGAAGTGGGATTTACCCATGAAAGCTTGCATATTGTATGATTTTTTATTAGTGGCCTATAAATATATTGCCTGTTCTTGCATTTGTATTTTGTAATGGCCATAAGGTGCTCCCCTTTTATTCTAAAACCACATTCTCCCTCCCATATATTACTGAGCCTTCATCCCAATATGTGGTCTGCTAATGAGCCTGTGAAGCTGGAGGAAGCATTTTGGTCTAGCCTCAATAAAGTACAGTACTTGCTTAAACACTTGCATAAGCTCCTCCTCCTGATTATCGTTCTCTCCTACCCTCCACACGTATGGCACCCACCATTTCCTTTGGACCAAATTATGAACTTAATCGCATGATTGGGGGAGCTGGGAATGTGAAAAACCTTTGAGTTGGTTGAGTTTCTCTGAACCCCATCGGCGTCTTCTTTTAGCTCTTCTTTCATATTGGGTTGCAAGACTTTGTACTTCTCCCACACACTGTGAAATCTGTGCATGTTTTAATGTACTTTTTCCTAATGAGTGCATTCATCTGTGCATCTTAAATCTTAGGACTGCAGAGGTGGAAGGAACGCTATGGGTCATTGAGTCCAGCCCCTGTCAGGGAGGCACAGCGGGGAATCGAACCCCCAGCCTCTGGGGTCACAGCCACTGACGTTTCCATACTTAATTGATGCAGATTTCTCCTATCTGCTAAAGCATGTTTGTGCATTTCCCCCCCCATTACGAGCATTTCATTCATTCACATTTTAAAATATATAAAATGTTTTATTTAAAATATGCTTTTTTACTTCTCAAATATGTCCTGTAATCCTCACATTCTGACCAATTCTTTCTTACAAGTCTCCACAGGTACCTTTTTTCTCAAAATGGCTCTTGGAAGGTGCAAAAAAGATTCCTTCATTTAAATGGTCAAACCCAAGTAAATCTTGTCAAACCCAAGTAAATCAGAGGTGGAGGATTATCCATTACTGCCTTCTAGGAAGTTTACTGAATATTTCTGAGGATGAAATCAAAAGCCAGGTTAAAATTTAAATCAGCATGATTTGAGAAATTGATTTCCACAATGGACAAATCAATCTAGTTCCGACATTTGTCACTGTCACTTTTTTCACCTATATCTTCATTCTGGTCTTCTCTTTTTTTGGCCAAAATCCTGTTGCTTAGCATTGTAAGCCACACTAAAGTAGGCCCATTGAATCAATGGGAATTTGGTGAGTCAACTCCTCATAGAATCATAAAGTTGGAAGGGGCCTATGAGGCCATAGAGTCCAGCCTCCTGTTCAAGGCAGGAAAACAAGTCAAAGGATATATTCTAGATGATTGTCTAAATTTCTCTTGAATGCCTCCAGTGTTGGAACACTCACCACCGCCTCTCGAGGTAATTGGTTCCATTGTTGTACTGCTCTAACAGTTAAGAATTTTTTCTGTTGTTGTTGTTTAGTCGTTAAGTCATGTCCGACTCTTCGTGACCCCATGGACCAGAGCACGCCAGGCCCTCCTGTCTTCCACTGCCTCCCGGATTTGGGTCAGATTCATGTTCGTAGCTTCGATTATACTGTCCAACCATCTCATCCTCTGTCGTCCCCTTCTCCTCTTGCCTTCACACTTTCCCAACATCAGGGTCTTTTCCAGGGAGTCTTCTCTTCTCATGAGATGGCCAAAGTATTGGAGCCTCAGCTTCAGGATCTGTCCTTCCAGTGAGCACTCAGGGTTGATTTCCTTCAGAATGGATAGGTTTGTTCTCCTTGCAGTCCAGGGGACTCTCAAGAGTCTCCTCGAGCATCACAATTCAAAAGCATCAATTCTTCGGCGGTCAGCCTTGTTTATTTTTTCTAGCACCTTGTTCATTAGCAATTTATTGCTGCAGCTTATGTGATTTCACTCAAGTACATGTAAATGTAGTGGCTTGCCATAAGGTCGATGGGTTAGAACTTTAATAAATAAATAAATACATAAATCAAATTCTTGGCCCGTATTATTTTAACATGTTTTCGAACACCTAGTCTACATATCTGAAGATTTCCAAAGTGTGACCTTTCAGATGGCCTTATTAAAAAAAAAATTATACCATTAGGAGTTCTGGAATGAAAGAGAAGTATCAACAAATAGTAGAGATGATACTTGTTGCCCCTAGTGTTAAGACTGAGTTGAGGTTAGGTAATGCACCTCATGCTATGGATAATCATGCCTTTATAGGCCACTTCCAATTCAACAACCCAATGGCTTTATAGGCCCCTTCCAACTAAATAATTTGATGGCTTTATAGGCCTCTTCCAACTTGATTATTCCTTGAATAACAGTCTGTTTTTTCCCATTTAATGAGGTAGACTAGTACTTTAAATGATTCTCATTATATGCTCTAATAATGTTTCAATCCATCTCCTCACATCCACCAACTGGTACTTGAGAACCCAAGCATTGGGTCATTCTGCAAAAAAGAATATCTTAAAGAGGTCCTTTTGTTTGTATGGAATGTCACACTGTGGTGTTGCTGTGGTGATCAAAGTAAAAAGTCCAATATGTCAAGGGCACTTGGAAAGTCGATGCAGGCAAGGTCCACAGATTACACAGAAAAGAGAAACAGAGTAATCTCAACAAAGGAGAAGACTTTGATCTGTTGGCTCATAGCATCCAGGTAGAAATACATTAAATAATAGAATTGATGAGTAACAAGGAATTGTATAAGGAAAGCATGATAACAACATTGCAGTTTTCATAACACTTCATATACATTAGCCCAAATCCTGTTGCTTAGTGTAGTAAATTGCACTAGAGTAGGTCTATTGAATCAATGGGGATTTAGTGAGTCAGCTCCTGTATAAATTTCATTGATTCAAATGGGCCTACTCAAACTGTGGTTAAAGTAAGTCATGGTTAGACGAGGCCCATTTGAATCAATGGAATTTCTGGACGAGCTGACTCACTAAATCTCCATTAATTCAATGGGCCTACTGGAGTGAAATTCACTACTTTAAGCAACAGGATTTGGGCTGTTATATCCTTAACACCAACAGCAACATACTTTGTTTTGGCCTGCCTACTGAATACATGGCATAAGCAAAAAGCTGGGGTGGTGTAATGATCAAGGTGTTGAATGAGCACTCAAGAAGAGACTTAGGTCCAAATCCTCACCCACCATGAGATTCACTTGACTAGGTTGTCCTGGATGAGTCACCCTCTCTCACCCTTGCTTACCTCACAGGACTGTTGTGAAAAGAAAGTGGGGAGGAGAACCGCAAACTCATTAGAGGGAAAGAGGGATATAAATGAAATGAATGAATCAAAACCTGGGACTTCCTTGGAAACCATGAGACGAGGAGGTATATCAGCTTAAGATTTCAGTCCCATGAGGGCGATGCTCTCACCATCCCTAGTAGGTCATCTGCTCTGTCTTCAGGTGTCAGGACATGGCATCCCTGATGACGGAGCTGGCTGGAGACAAAGGCAGGGAAAAGGAACAGCTCTGTGACAGGAGAGAGGAGAAGGACCTAGAGCAGGATGGTGGTGCGGGTGGAGCGGGAAAAGTATAGGTTAGAGGAGGTGGGGAAAGGGCAGATGGGGAGATGTGGAAGGAGTTGCTGCCTCTGTCCTGTGCCATGGGGAAGGTGAGGCCAAGCATCCTATGGGATCACAGAATCATAGAATCATTGTAGGGTTGGGATTTTGGAGGTCTTCTAGTTCAACCCGCTGCCCAAGGCAGGAGACCTCATACCATCCCAGATCCATGGACTGGAGAATGGGTGAGCTTGGTGAAAGGCCATGGATGCAGGGGAATTGAACCCGTCTTTATTCCTATGGAAAGTCAGGGCTGCTCACCTCAAAGACTGGAGAAGACTCATCCTCCAGGACCTACTCCCACTCAGCATCGACACTGGAGGTGCTGTAGCCAGAGGCCGTGTCACACACTGATTGCTGAAGCACCGGAACAAGCCTCCCACTCCCAATGCCATCCTCCGTCAAGGACTACTGGTCCTCACTGAAAGGCGTCACTGGACTGGGGCTAGTGAAGGGAACAGAGTCCTAGAGAAAGATGGGTAGAACAATCTGCTGAAGACCATATTCCCCAGGATTGCTCCTTCCTCAGTACTGGCAACACCCACTTGAACGGAAGGAGACTTTGAGATTACAGAAGAAGAAGTGACATGGGATGGCTCTCTATGAGTCCCAGTATCAGGAGGCTTCTGGGTAATGGTGTCTTTCCTTTGAGTGGCAACAGTATGTGTCTGGGATAGGGAAGGAACCCAGGTTCTGAGCTGCAGAGGCTTCCGAAACACAGAATTCTCCTTTGCATCGGTTCTCTTTTCCCAGGGCTGGAGATGGTGTTTGCCGATTATCCGCAGGCGTATTATTCATTCAGCCAGGCAACGTGCATTTATTACCAGAAAAACCTTGGGCTGTCACCAGAAAAAGACAGAACTGTGTGCCGCCAAGCTTTGTCTCCTAGAAACAGCTGAGAAGGGTCCACATCTTCATCATCATAAGGGTTGATACGATCAGGATGACAGATAAATATATCTCTCAGCCAAGGGCCTTGTTTGTTTGTTTTGCTTCCATAATGAAACCTGGCAGTGAGGCCTCTTAACAGATCTGTAGAACCTGTTCTTTCCGGCAAAAGTGTGGGAAGATGATTGGATCTGATAAAACTAATTCTATTCTTACCGGGTCGCACACTGTTCCAAATTACAGCGTTGCAGCATGGCAGCTTGGCAGCTTACACAAAAAGGAGGGCTCGCCCATTGAAGGTTGCTAAACAGTTTGCCTATTAGAAATTAATGTTTACACTCTGCAAGTAATTGGCAGGCTGACAGCTTGCAATTTGTAATCCTCCTTGTTAATTGGGAAAGCAGAAAGAGAAAGAAATGAGAGAGAAGAGTTATTCTGCAAGGGGTGGGAGGGAGACTGTTTGGTTCTCCAGATGTTTTGAAGAACCCTATCCACCAGCCTCATCCAGGATGAGGAATATCAACACCAAGGTATTTGGACAGCTGTTGTGCAAGACATCTAAAAAGTGAAAGGTTCTTATCCTCAGGATAAGCGAGATAAAAATATCATGCAATCTACAGATGCCCTTCTGGACAAGAATCAATGAACACCAACCTAGTATTTCCATAATATTTCCGGACGTTTTGCATGCTTAATAGCATCCCATTAGTGCATCAATTTTTTTTCAATGACGTCTGAATCATAGCTGTCCATGGAATTAATTCCCATTTCTCAACTAGAAACTATGGGGCACTGGTGATCTTCACGTGGTGTCAACAGGTCAGGTTTTGTTCAGGAATGGCCACCATGAGACATGGTCCTCACCTCTACACCCAAGGAACTATAGCTCTATTCTGACATTCTGTAAGAGTGTGTGCTCCACATGTCATGATAGGAGCAGACTATGTTCTCTGCTTTCCACTTTACTTCCAACATATAAAAGCAACAGTGTGAAGAGGGTTGGATGGATGTATCTGCCTGTGTAGGGCCTATATATGAACCATAATCCTGATTCATTCTCCTTCTCTCTCTGACAGAAAGACTGAATGGACAGCTTCTTCAAAATGCGCTCTCAACATTTGCTCACCCTGAGAGAAGACCCGTTCCCATGCAGGTGCCTTAGTTGAACCTAAGACTTCACAGAAGCCTTATCAAGACTTATGACAATGCCTTGCCTGTTGAGGTCTCCATGATATGGCCAGCCAGGAATGACAGACAATATGGTGTATTGAAATGCTGCAATAGCTGCTGTAGTGGAAATTTCCTCCAAATGTTTTCCCCCCCTTTTGGTAATTACTGCTGCACAATAAATACAGATGCATGCAGAATAAACTACACGTTGTTTATGAATAAATCAGAAGACAGACGAAGGCATCTTATTTGGCCGAACAGAGAAAGACAGTTAAAGCTGGCTGAGTCATGTCTAATGATGCTGTTACCAACTGTGCTACAATCACCCAGAATTGTACTGCCTGCAGTTGCTTCCTTCTTAAATGCATCATTATCAAACATCATCTTCTCCTCGGCTACGTTAGCAGGTGGTGTGCTCTGATTTGGCAACTAGCCTGCAAAGAACGCGTGCCAAAGAGAAGGGAGAAGAAAAGGAAATAAGTACACAGGGAAAACTCATTCTGCGACAACGTTACAATGTATGGGTTGTTGGTGTGGAATGTGACGTAAACCAGAACAAATGAGGATGAGGACTCATTTAGAGAGGGCCAAGTTGCAGAAGAATAGTTTCCATGAGTCAGTGTGCAAGATCAGCCTCTCTGAGGAAGTCAACTTGTCCATGGAAGCTCACATTAAAATGTAGGAGACACAGTCACATTGAAAAGAAAATGCACCCTCTTTGAATTCTATGGTTTTACTTATCAGGACATAATAAAAATCATCTGGTCCTCAGCAGATCTGAAAATTAGGTAAATACAACCTCAGATGAACCACAACACATGACATATTACATCATGTCATGATTTATTTGACAAAAATAAATCCAAAATGGAGAAGCCATGTGTGAGAAAATAAGTACACCTTATAATTCAAGAGCTTGTAGAATCCTCTTTAGCAGCCATAACTTGAAGTAATCATTTTTTGTATGACTTTATCAGTCTCTCACATCACTGTGGAGGAATTTTGGTCCACTTGTCTTTACAATGTGGCTTCAGTTCATTGAGGTTTGTGGGCATTTTTTAAATGTACCGCTCTCTTAAGGTCCTGCCACAGCATTTCAATCAGGTTGAGGTCTGGACTTTTGCAACACCTTGATTCTGGACATTGTTTCAGAAGTCTCGTGGTTCGTCCAGATGCAACTTTGCAAACCTAAGCCATGCTGCCAGGTTCTTTTTAGAGAGAAGAGGCTTTCTCCTGGCAACCCTTCCAAACAAACCATAAGTTCAGTTTTCTTCTCATGGTACTGTCATGAACTTTAACATTTAACATGCTAACTGAGGCCTGTAGAATCTGAGATGTAATTTTTGTGTTTTTGTTTTGTTGTTTTTTTGTTTTGTATTTTCTCTGAGCATTGCACGGTCTGACCATGGAATGAATTTGCTTGGATGTCCACTCCTGGGAAGATAGGCAACTGTCTAGAATGTTTTCCACATGTGAATAGTCTTTCTCACTGTAGAATGATGGACTGTAAATTGTTTGGAAATGGCCTTATAACCCTTCCCAGATTGATGGGCAGCAACAATGGCTTCTCTATGGTCATTGTTGATGTGTTTCCTCCTTGACATTGTGTTAACACACACCTAAGTGCTCCAGACCAGCAAACTGGTAAAACATCAGCTTTTACAGATGTGGCCACATTTGCTGATGATCAGTTACTCAAGGGCATTTGGTTTAGCAACACCTGGCTGCTACTTAGCCTCTTAATTCCTAGGGAAGCAGTAAGGGTGTACTTGGTTTTTCACACACGGCTTCTCCATTTTGGCTTTATTTTTGTAAAAGAAACAATGACACGGTGTAATATGTCATGTGTTGTTGTTCATCTGAGGTTGTATTTACCTAATTTTCAGATCTGTTAAGGACCAGATGATTTTTATTATGTCCTGATACATAAAACCATAGAATTCAAAGAGAGGGTGCTTCCTTTTTCACATCTGTAGTCTTTAAGGTGCCACAACATTTTTGTTTTCTTTATTTTTTAATTTTCTTTTGTTTTGCCTAATATGCTAGCACAGACTAACATGGCTACCTCTTCCAAAACTACAGTTTCAGAGTTTCCAAATAGAATAAAACAGAATAAAATCACATACTTATTTTCTTAGGGTTTTCTGGTCAGCAGTGTGACCAGTGTGGCATAGAGTTGGTCCTAGTTAAAATAGCTTCTACATTTTTCAATATGTCCTTTCCTTTTGTTTATTATGACGATAAGAATGACAGGCCTTCTTTCCCAGCAGCCTCCACTGTTACTCTTCGGTCTGATATTCTAATATAGCACAGTTTGCAATGGTACGGGCATGTAGTTAATTTTTACTTTGGTTTTATGAATACGTAATGCATGTTCCTTGTGAATTTTTGGAATATTTAGCTCAAATTTTTAGTTGGAATTTTTAGCATGTATGCATTACTGAAACAGTGACGTCTACGTTGGCTTGGGCATATCGTGAGAATGGCTGACGGTCGGATTCCAAAAGTTCTCCTGTATGGAGAATTAGTGCAGGGAAAGCACCCCAGAGGGAGACCACAGCTGCGATACAAGGAGATCTGCAAGTGGGATCTGAAGGCCTTATGAATGGACCTCAACAGATGGGAAACCTTGACCTCTGAGCGTTCAGCCTGGAGGCAGGCGGTGCAGCATGGCCTCTCCCAATTTGAAGAGGCCCTCGTCCAGCAGGCCGAGGCAAAGAGGCAGTCCCAAAACCAGCAAAACCAGGGAGCTGGATGGGGGACAGACTGTATTTGTCTTCAGTGTGGAAGGGATGGTCACTCCCGAATTGGCCTCCTCAGCCACAGTAGATGCTGTTCCAAGAACTCTATTCAGAACACGTGACCATAGTCTCTCGAGACTGAAGGATGTCTACTAGAGTTCCTTCTGAAAGTTCTGTAGTATTATTCTGTTGTTGTGTTTTCCAAGTTCTTTCAATTCAGTTTTTTAAAAAGTTGTGACATTTAAGAAACATGCCTCAAACATTTTGGGTAGAACTCCATGGGTGAGAAGACAAAACAAGAATTTCAGGAACACAGATTTCAAAGCTTAGGCGATTATGTGAGTTATGAACAAGGAGGCACAGCGGAGAATTGAACTCCTGACCTCCAGCTCCACAGCCAGATACCTAAGCCACTGCGTTCCTACACAAAAGGGAAATGACCAACACTCTTTTTTTTTTTGGTCAGCAATAGCATTCATAAATGATTGCAGGTTTTTTCTTCTTCATTTTTTTATTTGCACAGAATACAAGTTTTTTAATGCAACAAGACAAAAGAGGTTTCCTGTGCAAAGTGCAAGCTTTTTGTGCATCCAAGAAGCAGTTCCACAAACACAATCTGCAATGTGAAGCACACACGCACACACACACACACAATGTGAAGCGCGCGCACGCACACACACACACCCTCTCCTCTAATCTTGGCCCTTGGGGAGAAAACTTGTGTTTTTCTTGTTTTCATCTAAAATCATGAAATACGAAAAGATTTGCTTTCCTATGAGGGATCATGGTTGTTTCGGTTGCAAAATATCTGGAGGGTCACAGTTGTGGGAAGGGGAATTTGGGGGCACAAGAGTTTTTGCACCACTATTTCCTGCTGAAAGAGAAGAAGGAGAGCCAAAAGCATTGGAATCAAAGGACTGGAAATGCAGATGATAAATTTAAATAAATTTAAGAAGAAATACATTTAAAAAATAAATGATGCCGTTGGACCACAGTCTGCATTTCCATAAAGGAAAGGAGGCTTGGCAAAAAATGGATCACACCTCACAGGGACTGGAGAAAATGTGTTTGCTGAGAGTCTTGCAAAGCTGGTCTGGAAGGTTTTAGACTGAATCCGGTCGGTGTGGGAGAAGACCAGGGATACTGGCAAATCCTTCAAGTCCGAGCCCCAAGTCTGAGTCCGAGTTTTGGTATCAAGTCCCAAGTCCCAAGTCTGAGTCCCTATAAAAACAAAATGAAACAAAACCATTTCCCCCCCAGAAAAAAGGGAGGGGGTGGGTTGGGTCTGAGTCACGAGTCAAGTCCAAGTCATTGCGGGGGGGGGGGGGGGGGAGTCGAGTCTGAGCTGAGTCACCAGTGCAACTTTTAGTCTGACTTGAGAATGAGTCCCCTGACTCAAGTCCCATCTCTGGAGAAGATAATCTAGATAAGGCAAGACACTGAAGAATATAGTCTCCAAATCCCGCAAGGTGCTAGTCCCCCTCTGTTCAGCACTGGTAAGGCCTCATCTAGAGTAATGTGTCCAGTTCTGGACACCCCACTTCAAGAAGGATACTAACAAACTAGAGCAAATTCAGAGGAGGGCAACAAGGATGATCAGGGGGCTGGAAAACAAGCCCTATGTGGAAAGATGTGAAAAAGCTGGGCATTTTATGTGTGGCTCCAGGCAAATACATATAATATAGAATATGTAAAATGACTCATAAAAGAGATAAAGAAAGTTGAGATATTTATATGGGTAAGGATATATATACCGACGATAAACAGATCGATAAAGAAAAAAGAATGTAATGATAGCAAATATAGTATCTGTTAACTCTGTATTTTTTTTATTTTCTCTCTCTCTTTTTTTAGTCTTTGGTTTTTGTTTTATGTTTTTTCCCTTTCCCTCTTTCTTATATGTATTATTTATACTGTTTGAAACCAAATAAAGTGAGTTTAAAAAAAATCTGGGCATATTTAGCCTTGAAAAAAGAATACTGAGGGGAGATAGGATGTTGTTGTTGTTTAGTCGTTAAGTCGTGTCCGACTCTTCGTGACCCCATGGACCAGAGCACGCCAGACCCTCCTGCCTTCCACTTCCTCCCGGAGTTGGGTCAAATTCATGTTGGTCTCTTCGATGACACTGTCCAACCATCTCGTCCTCTGTCGTCCCCTTCTCCTCTTGCCTTCACACTTTCCCAACATCAGGGTCTTTTCCAGGGAGTCTTCTCTTCTCATGAGATGGCCAAAGTATTGGAGCCTCAGCTTCAGGATCTGTCCTTCCAGTGAGCACTCAGGGTTGATTTCTTTCAAAATGGATAGGTTTGTTCTCCTTGCAGTCCAGGGGACTCTCGAGAGCCTCCTCCAGCACCACAATTCAAAAGCATCAATTCTTCGGTGGTCAGCCTTCTTTATGGTCCAGCTCTCACTTCCATACATCACTACTGGAAAAACCATAGCTTTGACTATGCGGACCTTTGTCGGCAAGGTGATATCTCTGCTTTTTAAGATGCTGTCTAGGTTTGTCATCGCTTTCCTCCCAAGAAGCAGGCGTCTTTTAATTTCGTGGCTGCTGTCACCATCTGCAGTGATCACGGAGCCCAAGAAAGTAAAATCTGTCACTGCCTCCATATCTTCCCCTTCTATTTGCCAGGAGGTGATGGGACCAGTGGCCATGATCTTAGGTTTTTTGAGGTTGAGCTTCAGACCATTTTTGGCGCTCTCCTCTTTCACCCTCATTAAGAGGTTCTTTAATTCCTCCTCACTTTCTGCCATCAGAGTGGTATCATCTGCATATCTGAGGAGATAGGATAGCACTGAGGAGATAGGATAGCACTTTTCAAATACTTGGACGTTAGTCCTACAGAGGAGGGGCAGGATCTGTTCTCAGTCATCCCAGAGTGCAGGACACATAATAACAGGCTCAAGCTACAGGAAGCCAGATTTAGGCTGACAATCAGGAAAAGAGCAGTATGCCAATAAAACCCATGACCTCAGGAGGTGGTGAGCACTCCAATGCTGGAGGCATTCAAGAGAAAATTAGGCAACCATCTGTCAGATCTTCTTTGATTTGGATTCCCGCAATGAGCAGGGGTTGGACATGATGGCTTTATAGCCCTCTTCCAACTCCATTATTCTATGGTTCGATGACACCAAATACTAGGGCCAAGATTGTCAATGGTGGATTGAAACTGGTCTTCTATAGCAGTGGTTCCCAACCTTGGGTGACCCAGGTGTTCTTGGATTGCAACTCCCAGAAGCCTTGGCCAGCACAGCTAGCAGTGAAGGCTTCTGTTCTATAGGAACCTGCCAATGGATGGGAAAAGACAATATGGGAGCAGTTGAAGGGATTGGCCAATGGATTCAAATGGTTCTACAACAATGCACAGCTCATGGGAAGCATACGTGAACTCCACAGGAAGGTAGAGCGATTTCATGGGCATGTCTTTCAAAGGGGATGGTGCCTCCTTCATTGGAAACAGAGGTTGGATGGCTCTCTACCAGGGATCCTTTTGCTATGGGTTTCTTGCATCAACAGAGGGTTGGTCTCGATGGCCTTTGGGTCCCTTCCAACTCTACAATCCCATGAGTCTATGATTCTGAGCAAACGATTGCTTTGCTTAAATCAGTGTGGGGGCAAGAACAGGGAAGGAGAAAAGGAAAGAGTTCTAAGAGAAGTGTGGAAATAAGTTACTTTTACAACTGCTGCTGCTATTGCTTCTCCAGACTGGCTTCTTTCTTGGCCTTATGGACAGGACTGGTGGGCAAGAAGATGTGAGCTTCTGTTGCATTTGCTCAACCTGGAATATTTCACAAGCTTGAAGTAAACTAACTGTTGGCTCTACTCTTTGGTATCTGTGAAGGTACAGCAGATGGCAGAGATGGCTCCTGCCTAGTGGGGAGAGGTGTTCTACCCTTGCCTGGATCCCTTCACACTTCCTGAAGTAGGTGGGGAGTTGAAGGCACCAGGAAGCCTTGTGACGACAGTCCCATCTCCTCTCCCCTTCAGTTGCCATAGAGACAGGAGTGGGGAAGGTAGGAGCATCAACAGCAGAGGCATTCAGGCAACAGAAACATCATCTGGCATCCCCTAGGGTGCGTGTTCCAAATGCTGGTCCACCTGTATTTCCAGCTCACCTCATCTCTTTAGCCAAGACTAGCTGTGTGTAACTGAGAGAAGGGGCTGGAATTTTGATAGGTCTTAAGAAGAGAGGATTGTTTGCCAAGGAACAGAGAAAAAGCTGACGTGCTGGTTCTGCCCCATCCACGTTTCCATCTTTTCCTTGCGAGGCATTTACTAGGGTGAGATTTTCAGATGTTTAGACTACAAATCCCATAAATTGGAAGGTTTTGAGGCCTAGCTCGGTCTAGCACCATCTAGCTTCCTGTTTGGACAAAAAAGTCCCAGGAGGCACCGGGGGGAGGAACAGGAAGTTTGGACAGAGCTAGGCCTAGCCAGTCTTCAAAGCCTTTCAGTTTAGGCCTTTCTCCCAGGTGAGCCACATTTAGGTGTCTGTAGGATGTCAGTCTATCAGATAGAACTCCCAGAATGGAGAATGATGGGATTTATAGTCCAGACAATTTAAAAATCTCATACCTAGCATTTGCCTTTGCTCCCCACTTCAGTGCCCTTGAAAAACATCCATTTCTCACTTGCTGTTTCAAGCCAGTGTGTAAGGCAGACAACCCGGAGAAAGGACAAAATTATCATGGGCAGTTTGGGATGTTTCAGGACAAAAATGGAGTTGTTTGGAGCTAGTGGTGAAGAGCAAGGAAGTGGGGTTGGGAGAGGGATTAAGCCGGATGATCTGTTATTTTGCTATGTGGTAAAAACTGCAGTGCACCATCATACAACTGAAAGACTGCCTAAGTAATAAAATATCTGGAGCAGAGAGAGCACAATCTTTTACAAATATTACTGTCAGACTTTATTCCTTTTAAGAACCAGTTCTGCCTTGATTTGGACACTGGTTGGTGATTTACAACGAATGCCCAAAGATCCAGTAGAGGCTGGTGGCTCCAATGTTAGTGGAGTGGAAAGTCCACTTTGGGTTTGTATGGGTACACAGGCCCTCCATGACCAAGGGGACAGGAAAAAGCCCTCTTGGGGTCATCATCACTCTGTGGGAGAGTGGCTGATGCTGCAACCAGGACACTTTTATTGAGGAACTTTTTACAGGTCGGCTTCCTGTCCTGAAGCATAGCTCTGTGCAGGCTTCTCTGCTCCCACTTGTCTAGGCAGGGTGCTGAACGGTCACTCCCTGCCTGCCAGGTCTGTGGGGCTTTTACCCACTTGTACCCACCTGCAGAGTCCACCACCAAGTGTTCTTTATTTGGTCCTGCCAGGCTCCCCAGCTTTGGTCCACTGCTCCTTCTGGGCCTGCAAGTCCTTCTCCAGTTGCTGGAGCCATTTGAGCACGGACCATCACTGCCAGTGCTGTAACTGTTGGATTTAAAAAAAAAAAAAAAACAACAACAACAACCTTGCATACGGCCTGGAGAAGGTGTGGGTGGGAGGGACCTTTCTGGGCTGGGGTGATTGTCAATCCACCCAGCACTGTCCAGCAGTTCCCTCCTGCCTCTGATTTCAAATAGAGCCCCACCTCTCTCTGCTCTGTATCTTTCCCCCCTCTCCTTTGGCTGTTGGAGTCAGTCCATCTGTTGCAGCCAGTTAGTCTGTTGAGGCTTGTTGTTGCAAGCGGTCATGTTTATTAGTTTTGCTGTTTGACATGTTCAATTGTGAGTCATGAAACCTTTTTATTCTTTCTCCTAATAATGTTTCAGAGTGGGTTAGTGAGACTGTAAATGCCAGTTGAGCAGTAAAAAGGGGGTGGACTAAATTAAGGAACTTGAAGCTAATTCTGCTCTGTGTCTATCCCTGCTGTGCAACCCGAGGAATTTAATGAAAATTCAAAACTCTGTAACAGTAGATGTGTCCGCTTCAGTGTTGGCAAAGGATTGGGGCTGGATCTGCATTCTTCTGGATGGTATGGGTCCTCAGGCTCAGAATGGTCCAGGATTCCTGACCCCGATTGAGGCAGAACTTCCAGGTATTGGTTTCTTGAGCCAGAACCAGGGAGTTGGGGATGTAAGCAGAAGTCTGAGCACACGGCTACGGCCCAGGGGTCCTCTAGCTGCTCTGGGGCATTGAGCCACCCTTTTCCCTGGCTTTCTTCCTGGCCACTCTCCCCCCTGGCTTTCTTCTCCTTCCTTTCTACTCCTGGCCACTCTGGGTGCAGCCCCTGCTCTGTCCGGCCGTTCCACAGATGTTGCCCCTTCAATTGTGCCCACCTCTCTTGGACGCTCCACCTGGCCGGGGTATAAAGTTCTCATGCCGTATTCCACTGATGGCAAACAGGTGGGTTGGCACTGGAGGCTTCCCCTACCCAGCTGAGTGGCTGTGGAAGATGCTACAGTCCACCCTTGCTCCAGACCACCCTCTGCCCTCTCATAGGGTTTGAGTCCCAACGTTAAAGGAGGTACCAAAATCTAAACCCTGTTTTCAAGCTGTGTTTTGTGCCCTGGGGCAACGCCATTAAAATTCAGACTAAAACTCAGAGCAGTTTCTCTGCCCCGCAGGCTTCAGCGCCAAGACCTTACAAGACAACATATAAATAAGCAATAGAATGCCAAACCATACATACTTAAATACAAAGCATTTTAAAGTCACTGGTTATCTATGTTTTATTATTTCATATCCAGGCAGTTCAAAGTTAAGCTCCTGTTTTATTATTTTTAATTGGGAGGACTGTCCTGCTGTTGTGTCAACTCCAACATTGTTTTATCTTCCACAAAGTCTCATTAGTTCCATCCCTAAGAGTATAGCACTCTTAGCATCTCTCTTACTCACCATCATGAAGAACACTCATTCACTCTTTTTATTATGTTCCTGCAACTGGTCATTATATCAAATACAACCAAAGAAGTCCATTATAACATTCATGAACAATGCTTTCTTCTGTTATCAAGAATAGAGCCAGACTAGGCTCTTTCCTTGCTTACTTGAGTCTAGAATGTAGATAGAGAGTGCAAGTGTCTTTTTAATGGGTTTCCAAGGCAACGCATTCTGAATCCTCTTACAGCAGAGGCCCCCAACCTTGGGCCTCCATATGTTCTCCTATAGCTATAGGCAGTGGATTGGCCATGGGGAGAAACTGCATCCTTGGCTACTAAAAATGTTGTTAATCTGTAGCTTCTCTCAGACCTAGACTAGCAAGCATAGACAATGCTAGGGGATTATAAGAGTTATAGTCCAGAAACATCTGGAGGTCTGCAGTTGCCCACCTTCATTTAATGCAGTGGTTCCCACCTTTAGGTTCCCAGATGTTCATGAACTTCAGCTCCCGGAAATCCTGGCCAGCAGAGCTGGTGGTAAAGGCTTTGGGGAGTTTTAGTCCAAGAACATCTGGGGACCCAAGGTTGGGACCCAAAGTTTTATCTAGTTACACTGCTGTTTTATCTAGTCACACTGGCATAGCACAGAAGTGTGTAACATTTGGAGGAGAATTGCCTGAAATTTTAGAATCGGTGCAGACATTAGGGCACGGTTACACTATGAAAATAAATTGGTGATGGATCAGGATTTTAAAAATTGGGTTAAAGTCATGCGGTGGTCATGTGCTTTTTGGGTTGGTGTGTCTATCCTCTTGGGAAAACGTTTAATCAGTTTTTACGCTGTGTTATATATCCGTTGAAGGGATACATGGGCTTTTAAAATAGTTTCAACTAAGGCTTTGTCCTGTGCCCGCCTGTGCTTGAGGTGGCATTCACCACTGCTGCTGTGGTGTTGTTTTTTATTATATTTTAAAATGTCTTTCAAACTGAGATATCGATATGCCAGTATTACAGAGGGAAAATAAAAAAAAAGCAGTTTTCCTGCAGCCCCTAGAAGATAGAAAGAGGGCCCTCTTTCATTAAATCTTTAAAATTTATTTATTTATTTATTTATTTATTTTATTTATTTTTAGATTTCTACCCCGCCCCCCTAGACAACGTCTACTCGGGGCGGCTTACAAATGTCATCAAATATATAAAACATTAAAAACATTAAACAATGACAACAGCCTTCTGTTCTTAATGCCTGAGTGAGGATGCCCAGGGGAGAAACACTCCACACACACACACATACCCACAGTGGAGCAAGGCAGCCAGTGCTGGCAAGTGGAAAAGCAACAGAAATTGAGAAGACATTGACAACAAAGCCCCCAGTTTTCAGGCTTTGAAAGGAGGGAGCACTTTCCCCCTCATGCTGGCTGCTGCTTTTTAAAAAAAATGTCTTTCAAATTGACATATTGATATCTCAGCATAACAGATTAAAAAAACCAAACCAAATTGGACACAGGTGCACAGACACACATACACACAGACTGAGAAAGAGAGAGAGATCGAGAGAGAGAACAAAGCCCAAAGAAGAGGAGAGGGAAGTTGCAGCAGGGACTGGTGAGAGGGAAGGCACACCAGTAAGTGGTGGGAGTGGCAAACCCCACAGACATAATTTACACCAACAGAAGCATTCCCATATTCACCAAAAATGATTCAAACTAAATTGATTTCAAGTGAGTTGAAATAAACCACCTTCTTTCCGCCTAGCAAAATACCTTACTTTCTGACCAAAATAACACTTCCTGGGGGAAAAAACCAAGCTTCCATGTACATCATCCAGTCACCTTTTTTCAATTGATTTTAAACATGCTAAACCTGATTCAAATATATTTTTTTCCCCTAGTGTAACCAGGCTCTTAGTCTGCAAGACATATTCTCTACAGTGCTTTCTTAACTTGGGGTAATTTGTTTCTGAAGGTTATGTCATTGGTGTAGCTCTGCAAGAGGATTTCGGTTATCACGTTAGATGAGATGGGCCCCAGGTTGGGCATTGCAGAGCTGGAGGTGGTGCCTCTGAACCTTGCGTTTCAAATTAAGGCTCTGTACAGGGATACTCCATGAGTGGCAGATCTTTATTGAAAAAGTTTGGGATGTTCTAAACTATCCCGTCAGAAGCAAAATCTGGAACCTACCACCTCTGAGTGGATTCTGCAGTCTCCATTTTTGAACTTGCTTTAAGCAAGGAAACCTGGCTCGCAATTCTGGCCATGGAATTTGGAAGTTGTACATTTTTTTCTGCACCACTCCAAGCTCTGCGGTGCCCAGCTTGATGAAGACCCGTATGGAGTCGAAAAGCTAGCTTTTCTGTGTGAGATTTTAAGAGGATCTCCCACTCTTGTCTTCAAGGCTATGATACCAAATCAGGAGACGATGTTTGTTAATGCCTCATTTGTCTCCAGGAGTGCTTGGTTCTGTCTGCATCAGCCACGAGACAATTTCATATGTTCAGTAGAAACAGGATGGTGTCTGAAAGTTGCCGAGATGTCACATTTCCAGAAATCATGAAACCTCACAATCTTTGGATAGAAAATTTCCAAGTTAATTAATTCACACCAGAATTGTCCTCTGAAGTACATAAATATTACTTATCAAGAATGCATCCAATACACGAGCAGCTAGCTTCTCCCCTCCCTATTACCAATTTCTCTGTGGGGAAAGCTTTGTAGAGGAGAGGTTCTTCTCCATGTGACTGAGGACCCTGATCTTCCTGGTCTGAGGGTTGTTGTTTACATGGAGAGCTTACCTATAAATAGAGCCTCTGTTTCTTGGTTAAAAATATGGTAAGATGGATTTGAAGGAAATCAACCCTGAGTGCTCACTGGAAGGACAGATCCTGAAGCTGAGGCTCCAGTACTTTGGCCATCTCATGAGAAGAGAAGACTCCCTGGAAAAGACCCTGGTGTTGGGAAAGTGTGAAGGCAAGAGGAGAAGGGGACGACAGAGGATGAGATGGTTGGACAGTGTCATCGAAGCTACCAACATGACTTTGACCAAACTCCAGGAGGCAGTGGAAGACAGGAGGGCCTGGTGTGCTCTGGTCCATGGGGTCACAAAGAGTCGGACACGACTTAACGACTAAACAACAACAAAGATGGCCTAAATTGGGCTCATATGGCCTGCTTGTGAAGGCACTCCAGTGTATGTTCTCTTGGGTGTATTTAGAGATGGGCACAAACCTCGGTTTGGAGGTTTATGCGTGACACCCTTCCCCTGCCTCCACAGCTGGATTCCCCACTCCTCTCCTCCTCCTCCTCATAACCCATAACACCTGTGATGCCGCATGTACGAACCGGTATGAACTTCCGAACCGAGATTCGCACCCATCTCTATATATGTTCCATTTTCTTCATGATGATTTTCTTGACCTCGATTGCACAGTCACCTAAAGAATCTCTTTCCATGCCAAGCTTATAGATTTCCAGCACGCACCCTTTTATAACCCTGCCAGGGGGCAATGCAGAGGTGCTCCTTCTCTCATCTTCCTGTTCATTTACACATTGTTTGTCCTACGACAAGTGCAGCAAAAGCCTCCAGCCACAGTCCTTGAAATGCTCAAATGCTCACCAAGCTTTTGTGACTGGGAGGCATTTAGTGTTTTTGGAGCTCACGCCGGGACCTGGTTTCCTTGCCAAGCCTAAGAGGATCAGCGCTCATTGGGACACAGCTGGTGGCGTCTTCCATAGGAAGAAAGCTTTCTGGCACCTGGCGCCATGACATTTGGAGAAAGCGATGAAAGGGCAAGTCTGGGTGGCATGTTGATTTTGGCTCAGAACCTTTCCAATGGGTTGCATCGAAGGCAGTGAGTCACAAAAAGCCCTTTGTATACCCTCTGGGCCACCACAGAGCTTGGAAACAGCCTCTCTCCCTGCAAACTGGCTGAAATGAAGAAGTAAACTCACATGCATTTTGGACGATGGCTTCAGCCGGAGGGCACTCTTGCGTGCAGCATATGGCTTCTGGGAAAGAAAACATGTCCCTCTCCTTGGCCAAGTGACTTTTTTCCAATTATCTCTTTCAAAGAATTCTTCGCTTTACAAGTTGGAGATGCAGCTGAGAATGCAAATACCGGGTGGTTGTTTCAGGGATTCTAAGCTGGTCCGGGTCTTTCAAAGAACAGATTGGTTTGGCTTCCTCCCTGAATGCAGAACAATATCGTTCATCCAGACTGATTAATGCCTGTAATTACTATCATGGGAGGAGGCTTGATCCTAGAAACCTAGGGCTTTTTCAGTCCAGACAATTGTACTCCTTTAATTTCCCATCAATTAAACCACTGGATAGCTCAGAGTGGATAGTTATCTGTCTGTAGAGCCAGAAGTTGGAAGTTTGATTCCCCACTGTGCCCCCCAGGCCAACATATGTAGCCTTGGGCAAGCTGCACAGTCCCAAGATGCCCCCAGAATCAGGGAATAATAAACCACTTCTAAGTACTCTCTACCTAGGAAACCCTGGGAAGTCAGAATTGACTTGAAGGCACATGGTTATTATCAATTCCCCATCAAGCATGGCCGATTGACATAACAGGCAACATTCTCTTTATTCTAGTTTACACCATTTTTTTTTCATGCTTTCCTAGAGCTTTTTATCCCATCCCAAACTGCTAGTTTACTTTTAATACTGCATTGTACTGGGGAGACGGAGACGTTCAGAACTCAGAGCAAAGGTCAGTGATGCATCAGCTGAGAAAAAAAATGGATCAGGGTGACATGTGAGGATTAGTGGAATGGAGAGAAGTGCCATAGCAGCACATTTTGTGATGCCTGCTGCCATCTGTTTGTCTACAAACCTGCAGGCATAATTTAGTGAGGCTGATGGATAGCGATATGTAGATATACTGTACCTTTGGGGGAGAGTTGCATAAGGCAAGACTAAACCTTAGGCACCTAGTGCAGGGGTTCCCAACTTTGGGTAACCCAGGTGTTCTTAGACTGCAACTCCCAGAAGCCTTGGCCAGCACAGCTAGTGGTGAAGTCTTCTGGGAGTTGCGGTCCAGGAACACCTGGGTTACCCAAGGTTGGGAACCACTGATGTAGTGGGTAGACTAAGTTTTCATATGACTGATCTCTTCCTGCACTGTCCACAATGTTCACCGCCCGATGAAGACTGGTAGAAGTCCAAAGCTAGCAATTTTTGTTTCATTTTTTCCTTCTAAGAAAGGGATCAGCTGCCTTTGCTTTTGCTACGTTCGTAACGAAATGGAGTATTTCGCTTGAGTCTCTCAAGCTGTCTGAGGGGTTCAATCCTGCGGCCTACTTTCTTCTTGCATGAGTCAGGAGCTGGGCAGCTTTTGTTGCAGCTGCATCCAGGCCCTGTTGCCGCCACTGCTGCTGTCAGGGTGAGGATTGTTGTTGTTGTTTAGTTGTTAAGTCATGTCCAACTCTTCGTGACCCCATGGACCAGAGCACGCCAGGCCCTCCTGTCTTCCACTGCCTCCCGGAGTTGGGTCAAATTCATGTTGGTCGCTTCGGTGACACTGTCCAGCCATCTCGTCCTCTGTCGTCCCCTTCTCCTCTTGCCTTCACACTTTCCCAACATCAGGGTCTTTTCCAGGGAGTCTCCTCTTCTCATGAGATGGCCAAAGTATTGGAGCCTCAGCTTCAGGATCTGTCCTTCCAGTGAGCACTCAGGGTTGATTTCCTCCAAAACGGATAGGTTTGTTCTCCTTGCAGTCCAGGGGACTCTCAAGAGTCTCCTCCAGCACCACAATTCAAAAGCATCAATTCTTCGGCGGTCAGCCTTCTTTATGGTCCAAGCTCTCACTTCCATCCATCGCTACTGGAGAAACCATAGCTTTGACTATGCGGACCTTTGTCGGCAAGGTGATGTCTCTGCTTTTTAAGATGCTGTCTAGATTTGTCATATATTTGACTTACTGGCGAGGATACCAGTCCCTGAAAACGTGGTGTCTTCTGCTGTCTATTGCAGTAAAAAGAAGTGGGGGAAAGGGGGTATTTAGGTTCATCTGAGGATGCTCTTGTAGAGGCTTTCACAGGTGTGAAGTGGACCATCAAAAAGATAAAATGATAAAATAACAACAGTGGGGTGTAATGTAAAAGCACAACATATTGGAGGACCATGTGTAACCTCCTCCTTGAGAACGACTGGATAGCTCAGTGAGTTGGGTATCGGTTGGGAGTTCGATTCCCCGCTTGTGCCTCCTTGACAGGAGCTGGACTCAGTGATCCATAGGGTCCCTTCCAGCTCTGCAGTTCTAAGGTGATGATGATGATGATCCCCACTCCTTCCTCCCACTCAGTTTTTCATAGGGCCTCCCAGTCCAGCAGGATTGAACTTTTCACGGTCACTATGGTTTCCTGGCTTGATCTACATTTTTATGAGACATTTGCCTTCCGTCTAAACACATCCTATTTATTCTTCCATGTTCTTCCTGGATAGACTCAGACCCAAACCCGGTTGTGTCAGGCAGATTGTATCAGCAGTGACCCATTAACCCCAGCAAATCAACACTGATTCTTGTCTGAAGCAACTTCTTGTTACCTGGTCAAAGGTCTCCGTGGTTTTTTTAATGCAATCAGCGCTCTGTGGCAGGTGCCAAAACAGGTTCACAGCAGGAGACCAGTGACTGACCTTGCATCTCTGAACAGCAGCTGCTGCCTTACGAATGAAACGAGTGATCTATTGCATTTGGGTTCAGATGTTGAGAACGTGTCATCAGGATGGTGGTTCTAGAGGGTTTGTTTCCCTCTGCCATGCTGTCCATCGCCTTGGTGGCAGTTTGCCATGCGAGCAAATAGCAGGTGCCAGAAAAAACTCCTTATGAAGCAGAAGGCCTGCACCTGGTGATAGCTTAATAAGGAGAGTTGGGAGAAAAAGAGGCACAGCAGGGAGTATTATCAAGAGAAAGGAAAGAAGGACAAGTAACGGAGATGAGGTCCCTGGTCAAAGGACTACCTTTCCCTCTCTCTGGAAGGTGAGAGATGTTACAAACATCAGTCACTTGGTGTAGGCCAGGAGGCATACTTAACTTTTTTAAAAAAAAAAAACCAGACAAACCCAAAATGTAATGAATGAAGATATGATACTATTTGTTGTTATGCGCTGTTAAGTCATCCCCAACTTATGGTGACCCCATGAATGAGTGATCTCCAAAATGTCCCGTCCTTAAGAGAGTCAATCCATCTCATATTTGGTCTTCCTCTTTTCCTGCTGCCTTTTACCTTTCCCAGCGTTACTATCTTTTCCAGAGAATCCTGCCTTCTCATAATGTGCCCAAAGCAGGACAGCCTTCGTTTCAACATTTTAACACACAAGTGTGCTCACACATGCTCAGAATGGGTTTTATGTACTACAATAACCAGGAGTTGACAGGGTCAACACGTGTAAAGATCAAGCATTGGTAAAATGAGGAGACCAGAGGGGGAGGAGAAGGGCTAGAACCATGGCTTCATTGCTTGTGTACCATAAGGACAAGCCCAGTTCAGACCTTAGAAAAATGACTTCTTAAGGCCACTGCTTCCAGTGGGATTGATACTAGGTAGTTGGAAGAGCCTTGTGGTGCAGTGGTTAAACCATAGTATTACAGTCAAAACTCTGTGCATGGTCAGCGTTCGGTCCCAGCAGATTCTGACAGCTGGCTTGAGGTTCACTCACCCTTCCATCCTTCTGAAGTCAGTAAAATGAGTACCAAACTCATGGGGGAGGGGGCAGTGTGTAGCCTCTATAATTAAATTGTAAACCACTCAGAGATTGCTTTAAGTACCATGGGGTGGTATATAAGCAGAACACCTTTTAAAGTTAAAAAAAAAAAGATATATTTTGGATTCTTTCTAGGAGTTGTAGTCCAAAGAAGTTACTTTTCCAAGATCCAGCCAATGGTCCCTGGTTATTCCATGCATTCTGATCGTATTCAGCAGGCCAATACCTCTGGGGGCCAAGGAGAGGGATCTTCATCCCCTTAAGCCAACTGGCAATGAGTGATCATTAGAGAAAGCATTCCTGCCGCCTTCCAGGTTCCACAGAGGATTCACTGGAGCATCTGGGTTTAGCTCCTTGGGTGCCCATAATACTGGCTGGTTGTGAACAAATGGAAAAGCCAGTCCATCAAACTGATAATAAAACCATTCATCCTGCTGTATTTCAGAGGTGTTGGGCTGTAATTACTAGCATTCCTCCAGCAAATTGTGGTATTTCTTTAATAATAATCGTATGCCATCAAGTCAATTCTGACTTATGGCAATCCTTTTCAGGATTTTCTAGGTAGAGAGTGCTCAGAAGTGGTTTACCATTCCTTTCTTCTGGAGGTGCCCTGGGGCTGTGCAGCTGGCCCAAGGCCACCCAGGCTGGCTCTATTCAAAGGAGATACAGTGGGGAATTGAACTCCCAACCTCTGGCTCCATAGCCAGATTCCTAACTCCCTGAGCGATTATTTCTTTAAGCCTGTTGATATTTCCTTCTTGTGTTGGGAAGATTATGCCATTTTGCCTGTTTAAGAATCAGTTTTCCAGCAATGAATAGGATTTAATAAAGCTGTTACAATTTCTTTGTTTCTGCCAGTATGCCCATGTTTGTTTTCGGTAGTGCAAAAACAGGATTGTGCACCATATTGTGCCAAATGCTCAAATATTAACCAAATCAAGGTGAGTGGTGCATCTCCATGGCAACCACAGGGCAGAACCAAGAGCCCAGAGTGTTCAGCGGGCAAAGCAGATCCCTCATTTAATTGCAATATTCTTGTTCAAATAAAGATGCAACAAAATTGAAATGCCGGGAAGGAAAACTGGAAGTATCAATAACTCATAGGGAAAATGTTGAGCTGGTATCAAAGGAGAAGAATGACAGTGTCCACCCTCAATCCAGTCCAATACCTTTCATGTGCCCTCCAATTATGGAGGTGATAGGAAGGATCTCTGGATAAGGTCACTGGGTTATATATCTCCATGCAGCTGTTCCGTATGGCACTTTTTACATAGGTAAAGGTAAAGGTCCCCCTTGACATTTAGTCCAGTCGTGTCCGACTCTAGGGGGCGGTGCTCATCCCCGTTTCCAAGCCATAGAGCCAGCTTTTGTCCATAGACAGTTTCCGTGGTCACGTGGCCAGCGCGACTAGACATGGAACGCCGTTACCTTCCCACCATGGTGGTACCTATTTATCTACTCGCATTTTTCCATGCTTTCGAATGGCTAGGTTGGCAGGAGCTGGGACAAGTGACGGGAGCTCACTCCGTCACGTGGATTCGATCTTACGACGGCTGGTCTTCTGACCTTGCAGCACAGAGGCTTCTGCGGTTTAACCCGCAGCGCCACCACGTCCCTACTTTTTACATAGCTGATGTGCAAAACAAGGCATCGGGGAGATCTGGTATGTTGACTTGAATTTTCTTTTTTCCCCTTCTTGGTATTACTTATGCGAGATGGGCGTGAAGCATGATGAAGCACTTTATACAAAGCACACCACGCGGCACCACAGGAGCTATGTGGGCCTGTTTCTTCCCTTCCAACCAGTTGGCCCACTCACCATTGTTCTGGGAAGAGTGAAGATGAGGTGGACGGGCCACCAGGGACTGAGAAGGTAACCCCCCTCACAATGAGATATTTAAGGAGGGGTTACACACACACACACACACACACACACACACACAAACAACATGAGTTTCCATGGCTGAGTAGAGATTTGAGCCCAGGTCTCTGGCATCTTAGTCCATCCCTCTGTTCACTACCTCACACTGGATCTTCCATAACAGCTTAGTGGATTTTTATTATTTGCAAGCTTTTATTGAAGGAGGTCCCTGGTGGCACACCAATCTGGGCAGGACCTCAGGCTGCCCTTCCCTGCCTCCTCAGACAGCCAAACACTCCAGTGAGGAGGCAGGACAGGGATTCTCTCCACACAGCCAATGAGTGATCAGTTGCTTGAGGAGGTGGGGAAGGGCAACCCGAGGTCCCTGGCAGCTCGTGAAGAACGGTGAGTGACCCGGCCAGCTGGGGATGGGGTAGGAGATGGGCCTGCACGGCGCCTGTGGTGCCACACAACGCGTTTCATACAAAGCGCTTCATCATGCTTTGTGCTCATATCTATTTATGCTAGTAGGAATTACTGTGTGTACATGCATGGATGAATACTCCTGCCTTGTATGGGTTTTGAAGAGTTAGGTTAGAACTTCATGTGGGTCTGTCAGGGTCTGTCTTTCTCTTCCTTCCTTCCTTTGATTCTTCTTTTCCTGTTGGTGCTTTGGTGTCATTTCCAAAATTCATAATATATGTTTCCCAATGTTTTCCTTGCATTTATGGGTGGGGCGGGACCTGGAAGTGAACCCATAATTCTTCCAGAAGTTATTCTGATGGCTCTGTGAAACACCTTCCCTAGTTATTGCTGTTTGTCCTTCCCCATTCAGAAGAAGAGACCCACTCCCCACAAAGATTTGATAAAATACAAATACGGGTAAGAGACATGGGCATGGATTGGTTAGAGTATCCAAAAATGACTCAAGGTGAATTGGGTCCCAGTCTGTGCATCTTTACTCAGACATGGACCAGACTGGAAGGCCAGTGTGAAGCCCTTTGCAAACCCCACTTTGCAAACTGTTTTTGTAAATGGTTTTAAACTGGACATGTTTAGTCTTGAGAAAAGAAGACCGAGAGGAGATATGATAGCACTGGACTGAATATCATTGAGTATTGACTGGGACATGAAACATTTTTTGCATATTGTAAAATACACACAAGCTGGCTGGATAGCTCAGTGAGTTCAGTACAGAGGGTGAGAGTTTGATTCCTTACTGTGCCTCTTAGGAGAACGAGCCAGCCTGAACAGCCTTGGGCAAGCTGCACAGTCCCCAGGCATCTCCAGAGGAAGGGAATGGTAAACGATGTCTGAGAACTCTGCACCTAGAAAATCCTGGGTTGTTCAGAAAATCGGCAGTAGCTGAACATGCCCTAAAACAAGCTGGACATGAAATTCTATTTCAAAAGACAGAAGTACTGGACAACACCAGCAATCATTATGTTAGACTGCACAGGGAAGCCATTGAAATCCACAAACATCAGCAAAGCTACAACAAATAAGAAGGAAGTCTAAAACTCAACAAAGCCTGACTCCCAGCACTGATAAATACAGTCTGCAGAAAGGTCAACGAACTCTACCCAGCCACAAGGACCGGTGATCACTGCACACAAAAGACCAGCTAACGACACCCATCAATCACAGTGACAGATAATCTCTCCCCCTTATCACAACAATACACCCACAACAAAAAACACGCTGATCACCATAATCACCCATCTCCTGAAAAGGACAAAAGCTGATCCCACACCTATAAATACTCAACTATCCAAACAAACTGCACCAGAGCACAGACAGAGTTCTGACTCCTGTCCTCTGAAGATGCCGGCCACAGAGACTGGTGAAACGTTAGGAAGAACAACCTTCAGAACACGGCCAAAGAGCCCGAAAAACCCACAACCATCAGATCCCAGCCGTGAAAGCCTTTGAGAATACACCAAAGAAAGTATGAAAAGAAGTCAATACTGCCAGATTGCAAGGTGTTCGGCCAGAAGTTGGGAGTTCAATTCCCCTCTGGTGCCTCCTTGACATGGGCTGGACTTGATGAACCATAGGGTCCCTTCCAGCTCTGCAATTCTAAGATTATTATTAACTGCTGGATAGCTCGGTGGTTTAGGTCTCTGGCTTTGGAGCTAGAGGTTGGGAGTTCAATTCCCCATGGTACCTCCTTGACAGGGGCTGGACTAGATGATCCATAGGGTCCCTTCCAGCTCTGCAGTTTGAAGATGATTATTATTATAGCTGCTCTCTTCACCGTGCAAATCTAGTTGACAGTAGGAAAACGTATAAGAGCAAATATCCCTCTAATTTGCTCTCATTCTTTTTCCTCTGATCGTGGTGGTATCAGAGGCACAGCCTTCCTACCATTGTTTGTGCTGGTGAGTCCCAAGAGGCCCATGGCCGCATGTGGCTTTAGTTTCCTTTTTTTTACCCCCGCTTCCCCTCATCATCTTTGCAAAGAAGAGATAACATTTGCTTTCTTCACGGGCCATTGTGGTGGTTAATTAATGTTTTCAAAAGGCTGTGAGCTTCTTAGGCGAAAGCCTCGAACAGAACAGTGGGGGATTACGACTGTCATTTTATTGGCCTGAATCAGATCACATACAGTTGTGCAGCTAAGAATCCAGCCGGGTGCTTTTATATTTAAAACGCTATTCACAATGGACGTCAGCAGCCGCAGCCACCGGCCGGCGAGAGGAGGCATTGCCATGAATATCAAGTCACCTTCAATAAAGGGACAGATTTTTTTTCCCCTCAGGAATGTAACCAAAGCTAGTGCCAGATCCCCAAAGGGTTATTGCCTGGAATTATAAGCCAACAATCAACCTCCCTATGGATACTTGGCAGAGAAAATTACAGGGAAATTAGCTCCCTGCCTGGCAGTGACTATAGCAACACTCTGTGGTGGGAAATTTGGAAAGGGGAGGCGGGTGGGGAAACGAGTAACAAAAGACATGCAAAGGCTGTCGAAGACCCAATGAACTTGGATTTGGTGTGACGGTTTCCATAGAGGCTGGAGACTCCTGTTTTGCAGAAGCAGTGAATCCACCACAAGTTTTAGTAGCCACAGGAGCTACTGCGAAAACCTTGGACAGCTCCTTTCAATTTCAGACTAAACCCTCCCTGAAATTGGAGTGACCAGCCCTTTCATCTTTTTTTGGACTGCAACTCCCAGGATCCTTCAAGAATTCCCGAGACAGAATTCTGGGAGCTGCAGTCCCCAAAACCTAAAGATGTCACATGACTGACCCTCATGAGTTGGTCATGTGACAGCAGGGGTGGTTGAATTCCTGGGCAGGGAGGACTCTAGGAGTTGTCATCTTGCTGCCCATTAGGCTCTCTAGAGGGCACCTCCTAAAGAACTGCAACTCCAAAGACGTATGCACAGCTCCCTTCCCCCTTTTAAAAAACAAATTAACAACAGGAAGCAAAGAGAGGAGAAGCCAATAGCGAAGGTAAATAGCCCCCCCCCAAACATTCTCTTGGGTGGTGGGAGCTACAGGTATGCAGAGATGGGTTTGTGGGCTGCAGCTCCCATATTTGGCACCTTGGATAGCTCCTTCCAAATGTGCAGACTAAAAGCGGGAACAAATTCACCACTTCCATGAAACTAGAGGAAAAGCTACCTTTTTGGGTTACAACTCACCTGGCTGTAGAATTCTAGCGCTCTCATCCAGAAAGCACCTTTTCCAGATGGTGCCTACAGCAAAAGGACTATCCCACTGTTAATCTGTGAACTGCATCAAAGTGCCTTGCTTTTTCTCTGCTTCCTCCCATCGTAAGTCCTTTCTGGACAAACAAAAGGACCATCTCAGAGAAGACAATGAAACCCTTGTTCAGCTCTTGTACTGGAGGTGAGGAATCTCATGGGCTTCAGGATTCCTCATGAAGGTGTCTCATCACATCAAATAAGAATAAATCATTGAGAATAAGAAATTTATTAAGTATTCTTCATACCTCTAGTTGAGAGAACCACTGGTCTAGAATGCCCTAGGCTGATGGACTGACTGATGTTGTGAACACTGATGATATAGTAGGTTCCACGTCAAAAGCTGGCTGCTGGACATCCCCATTGAGGGTGCATCTCTAGACCTTGCATCCTGCATCACCACCTTCGGGACTTCTATATCTTTTCCCCAGTACCACTTTCTGGAATCATAGAATCATAGAATTGTGAAGTGGGGAGGGGCCTACAAGGCCATCAAATCCAACCTCCTGCTCGATGCAGGAAGACAAATCACAGGAGATCTGCCAGGTGATTGTCTAAGTTTTGCTTGAATGCCTCCAGTGTTGGAGCACTCAACGCCTCTCGAGGTCATGGGTTCCACTGTTGTACTGCTCTAACAGTTAGGAAGTTTTTCCTGATATTCAACCGAAATCTGGATTCCTGTAACTTGAGCCCATTGTTGCATGTCCTGCACTCTGGGATGATCAAGAACAGATCCTGCCCCCTCCTCTTCTTCATGACAGCCTTTCAAGTATTTGAAAAGTGTTATCATAGCAGTTCTCAGTCTTCTTTTCTGAAGGCTAAACCTGCCCAATTCTCATCAGCCATGAGAACGTTCACTAATAAACTGCTACTGTCCAGGCAGAGACCTCACCAAAGACTGCTGAGAAAACTCCACAGTTAGGGGATAAGAGGACAAGTCCTCTTATGGATTGAGAATTGGAGAACCAGGAAACAGAGAGTAGGTGTCAATGGGCAATTTTCACAATGGAGAGAGATGAAAAGCGGTGTGCCCCAGGGATCTGTCCTGGGACTGGTGCTTTTCAACCTGTTCATAAATGACCTGGAGACAAGGATAAGCAGTGAGGTGGCCAAGTTTGCAGATGACATGAAACTTTTCCGAGTGGTGAAGACCAGAAGGGATTGTGAAGAGCTCCAGAAGGATCTCTCCAAACTGGGAGAATGGGTGCCAAAATGGCAAGTGCATTTCAATATAGGAAAATGTAAAGTAATGCACATTGGGGCAAAAAATCAAAACTTTAGTTAGCAGCTAATGGGTTCTGAGCTGTCTGTGACGGATCAGGAAAGAGATCTTGGTGTGCTGGTGGACAGCTCGATGGAAGTGTCAACCCAGTGTGTGGCGGCAGTGAAGAAGGCCAATTCCATGCTAGGTATCATTAAAAAGGGGATTGAAAATAAAACAGCCAGCATTATAATGCCATTGTAAAAAACACTGGTAAGGCCGCACTTGGAGTATTGCGTACAGTTCTGGTCGCCGCACCTCAAAAAAGACATAGTGGAACTGGAAAAGGTGCAGAAGAGAGTGAGTAAAATGATGACTGGGCTGGGGTACCTCCCTTATGAGGAAAGGCTCCAGTGTTTGAAGCTCTTTAGTCTAGAGAAAAGGCACCTGAGGGGGCACCTGACGGAGACTTATAAAATTATGCAGGGGGTGGATAAAGTGGATAGAGGGAAGCTCTTTCCCCTCTCACACAATACCAGAACCAGGGGACATCCACTCCAATTGAGTGATGGGAGAGTGAGAACAGACAAAAGAAAAAAATTCTTTATCCAGCGTGTTGTTAGTTTGTGGAACTCCTTGCCACTGGATGTGGTGATGGCATCTGGCCTAGATGCCTTTAAAAGGGGAATGGACAGATTCCTGGAGGAAAAATCCATCTCAGGTTACAAGCCATGATGGGGATGTATAATATCTAGGCTTAAATGGAAGGTTCCTCAAAAGGCCAGATGCAGGGGAGGGGGATCAGGAGACAGGTCTCTTGTTGTCTCGTGGGCTCCCAGAGGCATCTGGTGGGGCCCCTGTGAGATACAGGGAGCTGGACTAGATCGGCCCTTGGCCTGATCCAGCAGGGCTCTTCTGATGTTCTTACGTTCTCCTTTTTTTGCTGTCATTTTGTCTTTCCACCTCTTCAAATTAAAGAATTTATCACTGCCTTTCTAGGGCCATGGCAGGAAAGCGAAAATCGATTTCCCCCCTGCTCAAGCAATATTTGTCTAAGAAGCCATGGGCGACGATTTATAGGCAGACAGACATGCTCCGAGACAATAGAAAGGCTGCCGAGCCTTGCAGACAATTTATTTGGGGGCCTATTGGACGCTTTGTCTCACTTTACAAATGGGGAAGCAAGTTATTGGGTCAAAAAAAATGTTTTGTAGGGCAGAACTCTTCAGAACACATCATAAGGAAAGTCAGACTAGATTCAGGTAAAGGATGAGAGAGACTATAGGTAGAAGAAGGATTTATAATTTAAGATATGCAGATGACACCATCTTACTGGCAGAAAGCATCAATGATTTGAAATGGCTTTTAGCCATAGTGAGAGAAGAAAGTGCCAAAGCAGGATGGCAGTTGAATATGAAGACAAAAATCGTGACTGCAAAAGAACTACACAACTTTAATGTTAACAATGAAGAAATGAAATGTTGTATACCTTGGTTGAATCATCCATCCAAATGGAGACTGCAGCCAAGAAATTGGAAAAACATTAAGATTTAGAAGAGCAGCAATGAAGGAATTAAAAAAGATCATGAAGTGTAAGGATGTGTCACTGGATACGAAAGCCAGGATTATCCACACTATTCTATTCCAGATTATTATTATTTTTTGCTTTTTATTTTTTTATTTTTCTTAAACTACAACATAAACATAAACATAAAATACATAAACCAAAATACAAATCGACTGTGTTCCCCACCACCCTAGTCGGGACCTCTTGCAGTAATCCTCTTCTTCCTCTATCTTTATTCTTCTTCTTCCTTTATTGTCCTCTTCTCCAGAACTGCATCGATTCTTGATTTGGAGCTTTCCCTTTTCCTCTTGTTAGCACATATTCAAGAAATCTGCCCCATATATCATAGAAATTATTCTTTTTCATCTCTCCTTTCTTAACCTTTAAGTTACAAGTTAACTTATCATTTATAGCAATGTTCCATATTTCATTATACCGTTTTTCCAGTTCCTAGCTATTATTAATCTAGCTGCTGTTAATAAATTGGTAATCAATTCTCTAGTCATCTTATCATATTCCACATTCTCAAATATTGATAACAGAGCTATCTCAGGATTAAATTCTATATCTTTTTCACATATGTCATTTAGTTCTTTAAAGATTAGTTTCCAAAATCTTTGTACTTTTTCGCATTCCCACCACATATGAAAGCATGTACCAATTTCCTTCTCACATTTCCAACAGACATTCAGATAACTAGCGTTAATTTTATTCAATTTTGTCGGTGTCAAATACCATCTTAAACCCAATTTGAATTTTTTTCTCTTATTCTCACCAACATAAATCGTAAAACCCTCATTTTCCACATCTTCCTCCATTCTTCATCATTTATTCTTTTTCCTAAGTCTTGTTCCCACACTAACTTCAATCCTTCTTTCTCAGTCTCTTCTTCTTCTAGATCAAGCAGGAATCTATAAATTTTACTCACTGCACCCTTTACTGAATCGGTCATCTGAATATCTTTATATGATAATAGAAATTGTTCATACTTTGTATATTCTCTACCTTTATTATACTTCTTTACCCATTCATTAGTCCATCTTTCTAATTGCATATAATTCAACCATGATATATTCTTATTTTGAAGGATTTGTTTCATTTGATCTTTCGATCTCATTTTATACAACCAGTCTTTTAATCTAATCACTTTTTTTCTTTAAATAATTCTGCATAAACTCATGGTTTGTGGACTTCCATGAACTGAGACAAACCACCATTTTGGCGGTTCATGCCCATCTCTACCCACAACATTTGGAGGGCTGAAAAGTTGCCCTATGACAAAGGGACTGTTAAGGACATGTAGATGCAGTATCCTCTTTGCTGCAAATGGTTGAATTTGTCCTTCTGCCTACATACAGCAACGGATCCTGCCCATATATGCCAACTGAGAATAAAAATCCTGGTCCATTTACGGCCATCTTCTCTGGATGAACAGTTACCTGACCCTTGAGCAGGAGCCTGCCATCAGAGAAAAACTTTCTCTCCATCACACCACACTCATGGGTGTGTTTGGTGGGGACACAGAAGGCAGCCTTCTCTTTTGCTGCTCCCAGACTTTGGAACTCCCTCCCACTGGAGGCCAGGCGGGCCCCGTCTTTGCTGTCCTTCTGCAAGCAGGCCAAGACCTTCCTCTTCAGGTAGACTTTTCCTAAGTGACTGGCAGGCTGTGGAGTTTTTCAAATTGGATTGTTGTGCTCTGTTGCTTTTAAATGTGTTTTTAGTATTGATTTTATTTACTTGTTTAAATATGATACTCATTTAATTCTTTTAAAATATTTTTATACGTACTCTTTTTGCTTTTAAACACTGTCTTTCTAATGATGTAAAGCTGCCTTGTGTCCCTTTAGAGGAGAAAGGAGAGATCAAAATATTTTAAATAAATAAAATAACAAGAAATAACATTTATTGAGCCTGAGGACGTTTCTCGGAGTCTCTTCTTTTTGATTCATTTTCGCCTTCATGCAAGTTGTATGAAGGCTGTGTCTCCAGGGGTAACTGATGCCCTTTTGCTGTGCGGAGCTACATGAATGTATTGATCATTGTCTCAGCTGCGTTGCCAGAACTATCATTCCCAAACTCCCTCGAATGTTAGCTTTCTAGCCTTTAGTTTGATTAAAATTCTATTCCTTCGGAAAGCGAGGAGAAGAAAGCAAAGAGATGAGGGGAAAATACAACATTCAAAAGCACGAGATGTGACTCGGTAAAGCTGGTGCATTCTGTGGTAAGAATTATATGCCTGTTGATCCAGATGATGGCTATCTTGTCCTGGAAGCCATTTCCAGCATGCACTCTAGAGGCCTGTGGTGGCTCAAAAGCAAGGTAGGGTTGACTCCCATCCCATATTGTCTGCTCCTATGATCTTCATGGTAGATCCCCCATAGCTCTCATGGGTAAGAGTCTTTCATAGAATGATACACCAACAATTTCTCTACTCACTTAAAAAGTCATTTAGCTTTCGTTGTCCACATTACATATCACAGTCATGAATTCAATCAGATCTTCCTTTTGCCTGTTGTGGCTAGAGAATTCACCATCTATAAACACTGTGGAATGTGGCTTTCCTTACTGGTTAGAAAGTTGGATTTGGACTTGCATGGGGTCGAATCTCTCTGAATTTGCTCCCTTTTACCATCAAATCTGTTTCTTCTGTCACAAGTACAGTTCTTAGAAAAGTAAATTTTTGATTGCATTTCCCAGAAACCACAGCCAGCATACTCCCATCCCCCTGAACCATTATAGTGTGTTGGATGTGTGACTGCTGTCTACCCAAAACAACTGAGTTCAATGTGATAGAAAGGTCATTTGCTTCCAGTATTGTCACTGGATTCATTTTGAATCTGTAAAAGGCCTGGACTAGTTGGACTTAAGGAATTCCCTTTGTTTCACAGTCCTTCCTTATGGATGGAATGACTGCCTGCTCTTGAGCTCCTGATGCCCTCTATCTTGGATCCTTTCCTATTTTTTTTGTCTTTTTCTCTTGGTTTTTTGCCTTCCCCCTTCTTTGGATCATTTTTGCTGCAACTTACTGAACAGTCTTCCTGTGCCCATGTGCCTCCTTGGGATTATTTTTTTGGATTTTTTTTCCTCTTGGTTTTTATGAGGATTTCTTCTCCTTTTTAGTGAGGGGGTCATTTTTTTTCTTGGGTTCTCCCTTCCCCCCCATTTCTTTGGGAATGTTTTCCCTGTGTGTGTGTTTTCTTTCTTGGAATACTTTTGCTGTTGCCTGGGCATGGCTGCCTGCTGCACTCAAAGAAGAGAAAAAGAAGAGAAGCCATCAAGAGGCAGGAGAAAGAAATCTCTCCAAATGCTAATATGTTTGGTTTGTTAGGGGCTTTGATTATTTTTTTCCTTTATTTTTGCTCACTTTTCTTGTTTTGGGGGGAAGGTTTCTCTCTCTCTCTTCCCCCCTTCCCCCCCATGTTATTTTGCTATTTTTCTCCCTGTGCATGTAGATGTCTTTGGGTACTTTCCCTGTTTGACTGATTTTTAAAAATTGTTACTTGGTTAATGTACTGTTTACTTGTTCTCTTAAATTATATATTTTGGTGGGGTTTTGGAAGACTCTTGCTTGCTTCTGTGGGAGTGTGTGGTTGAGGAGGTGAACTTTCTGTCTGTGCCAGCATGCCAGTGGGCTGTGTGGATGATTTTTGTGACTGGTTACACTGTTGCCTACTTTAGGATTAGATTGATTCTCTGTCGCCTTGCCTGCCTGCCTTTTGAATTTTTCAAGGGTCATGTCGGACTTGGAGTGCCAGAAATCGTGAATAGGAAACCTGAAATGCAAGAACCTGAAGGAGGCTTTCCCTTTAATTTTGAATAAAAGGATGGGGGGGGGGGGGGGGAGGAAAAAAAAGAAAGCAAATGAAAAAAGAAACAGGCCCCCTTAAAAAAAAAACCCCGAAATGAAAGAAGCATGGAAATTTTCACCATGCACATTCCTATAGCAGTGGCCAGATGCAGTCCCTGGAGAAAAATACTAATGGATGTCTAAAAATGTCCTGGCATATAAAGGACTGATTGACTTGGTTTTATGAGCTTGAGCATTGCATTTTTGAGCAGAAGTAGTGTTTAATTTCCTTAAAAGCTCTGAATGCAATCTGGGCAGGCTAAATGACATGAAATGAACTCCAGTGAAAATCTAGGCAGATGCTTTCCTGTGTTAGGGCTTTATATTCTGATCACCTTCTCTTTTCCTCCTTGATGGATGGCTACAGATGAAACCCCTGAACCCTCTTGTATACTGGAGGCAGGATCGCACAACATTTCTTTTGTTGTGGATATGCTTTAACAACAGCAGTGGCTACAACAAAAATCCTTCCTATCTCCTGGCATTGCAATAAAAGTCTTGTTGATAAGCTGCAGTTTTAGGCCAGTCATGTGTTACCACTAGGTTATTGATTTTTACTGCTGGGTTATTGCTGATTTTTTCTCTCTTGATTCCCACCAGATTGTTGTGTTTCTCCATCACTCAGTTACTACATGAAATATTACCCGTTTTCCTTTTTCTGATAGAGATAAGACAGCAGCTGTGTTCCTTGAGATAAAATGTTCTCTGAGATCAACTTTGCTTGAAATATAAGACATCAAAATCCCTTCTTCCACCATTAGTCTCCAAATCCCACAAGTTACTTGTTCCTCTTTATTTGGCACTGGTTAGTCCTCACCTTGAGTATTGTGTCCGGTTCTGGACACCACACTTCAAGAAGGATGCTGACAAATTGGAACAGGTTCAGAGGAAGGCGACAAGGATGATCAGGGGGCTGGAAACCAAGCCCTAGAAGGAAAGACTGCAAGAATTGTGCATGTTTAGCCTTGAGAAAAGAAGACTGAGGGGAGATATGATAGTTCTCTTGAAATATTTGAAAGGCTGTCATACAGAGGAGGGGCAGGATCTGTTCTCGGTCATCCCAGAGTGCAGGACACCCAACAATGGGCTCAAGTTACAGGAATCCAGATTTCGGTTGAATATCAGGAAAAACTTCCTAACTGTTAGAGCAGTATGGCAATGGAACCAATTACCTCAAGAGGTGTTGAGTGCTCCTGGAGCACTGGAGGAATTCAAGAGAAATTTAGACAGCCATCTAGCAGATATCCTTTGGTTTGTATTCCAGCTTTGAGCAGGGGTTTGGACTCATTGGCCTTATAGGCCCCGTCCAACCTCATGATTTGATCACAGAGCACTTCCAAAGTTAAAAGTTAAGGGCTTCTGTCATACTCTTAAAGAGACTTTGATTACAATTGATTTTTTAAAGATGGCTCAATCAATGAATTGGAATTTGTAAAGCACTGTTTTAATGTGTTTCCCAACCTGGGGGTCATGACCCCCAAGGGGTCACAAAGCATTTTCGGGGGGGGGGGGTCATGGGTTGCCTTATATATATTGCAGCCCCTGCTAGATAATTTTTTCCTTGAGCTTTCAGAATAGGATATTAAAGTTAGTCTGTATGTGTCTGCATGACTTTCTCTCCTTTGGGGGAGAAAGAAGCGTCCACTTTCTGTGAAGGAAGGACTTTACCCCAATAAAAATGCATGTTTATGCGAACATGGCAGGGCGTGTGTTTGAGGTTACTTGGCTATTATAAAAGTGGGGGTTGTGACTTGAAAAAGGTTGGGAACCATTGCTTTAGGGCAACTGTTGCACTATCTGCAAATCGAGTCTCTCAACAACTCAGAAACTTGCATGTTATATATTTATATAGTGGACGGGTGTCACCTGGTCAGCTCTTATTGAGGAACCAGTTTAGACCTGGGACTCTGCCCATGCTCCTTAAAGCTCTGGTCCAGTTGCTAACTCTGTGAACCATCACTTGTTGTTTGGCCCTCAGCACGTCAAACCGAGTCTGCTTATTGCTGCTGCCTACTGAAATTTCTATGCGTTGTCTTCTCTCTTTGATTTTGCTGGGCCTCCAGCAACTCCGTTGCTCACAGTTACCCCACTCACTGTCACCTAAGCTGTCATTAAAGATGCTCATCACATCACTGGCTGATAAGGCTTCTGTCTTGGTAAACTGTGTTCCCTCAGCTTGGCAAAGACAGAGCACATTGCTAAGAGGGAGGGTTCTGGAAGGACCTTGATCCTTTCTAACCTCCTCTTTGGTAATTTTCCTCTCAAAATGCAAAGCTTTTGCCTTCATGCCTTGTAGTTGGTCAAATGGAAGGTCAAAGCAGCATACGTTGGCATCAGAGAGAATCATCTCAATCAAAGGCATTTCAAAAAGATCACTGCAGATTGAACATGCCAAGGCAACAAAGAACCCATTATTATGCCCTAACAGTCAAGAGGAAAAGCATTTCTACATCCTCCCGAGTTCAGTGCTCCCTGTCCATTGTTTGCCAAAGAAATCAGCAATGAAAAAGCAAGATTTTCCATCATGGCAAAAGCAGTCAAGAGCTGTTCTGGAATGGCTGTATCAATGCTACAGCATTGTGCTATGTCCCTCACAGTTCCTTTTGATATTTATTCCATCCTCCACACGACGTTGATACTAATCACAAGTAGATCCGCTCTTTTGACATGAGTTTGCACTATATATTTTTTTCAGCCAACAGGGTTTTTCTTTTTTTAAAAAAAATAGTTTTTTTAAAATATAATTTTTCTTAAATAATTTTAAAAATAGTTTTATTCCATTATTTTTCTCTGCCTTTTGGCTTGTGTGACAACTTATACGAGTCCTTTGAGGCAGTTGCTGGGTACATCCAGATGATCTTTAAACATCTCAAGTTTCCCCCAATGTTTTCAGAACATAATAGTGTATGTGTGGATCCCACCAAAGCCTAGCTTGTCTAACATTCTGTTCACACAGTGGTCTCTGGTTTCGGTGCAACAACATTATATTCCCTGAGATATCTGGGCCAAACCCTGTGACTTACAGCTGTCTGACGACATGTCATGTCTTCTTAGATAAAGGTAAAGGTTCCCCTTGACATTTAGTCCAGTCGTATCTGACTCCAGGGCGCGGTGCTCATCCCCGTTTCCAAGCCATAGAGCCAGCATTTGTCCGTAGACAGTTTCCGTGGTCACGTGGCCAGCGCGACTAGACACGGAACGGCGTTACCTTCCCACCGAGGTGGTACCTATTTATCTACTTGCATTTTTACATGCTTTCGAACCGCTAGGTTGGCAGGAGCTGGGACAAGCGACGGGAGCTCACTCCGTTGCGTGGATTCGATCTTACGACGGCTGGTCTTCTGACCTTGAAGCACAGAGGCTTCTGCGGTTTAACCCACAGTGCCACCATGTCTTCTTATGATGCCACAAATGCACGGAGGAAAAGGTTGGGATGGAGGCAAGACAACTTCTGAACAAGTGCACTGTAGGACCACTGTATCCACAGGATCAGGACCTCCTGGTTCATTTATGCACTGTCCAAAAATATTAAGAACATTAAAAGAAAAACAACAACTAGAAATATACATTTCTAAAGATTAAGTAACCAGAACTGACCACTAGAGGAAGCCAGAGACCATGGTATGTATAGGGTTTGCTATTATCCATGGTTTTTGGCATCCATGGGAGGGGGCTTAGAACCAATCTCCTGTGGATACTGTACTGTGGAAACAGGAACAATGGGACTCCAGGTAATGATCCCAGCATCCAGGTAAAACTCAGCTAACCAGATAACATGACAACCATGAGCTGAGGAGAGGTAGACATTTTTGGGGTAGCCAGGAAGTTGCCCAAATGTGCCCAGCAGCTGTTGCTGTCATCATGAGGAAACTCCAACCCATAATACCACCATCTTTTTGGATTCAGCTTCATTTTATTTGACCTCATCTAGCCTATTACTGAAACCAGACAGAAGTCCAGCCCTCTTTAAACTACCTGAATCTATGAATTCATGTATGACGTGTCATACAGAGATAAAGCTAAAATGTGTCATCTTTCATATCCTTGGTCATTTTTGTTTCATCCCTTGACTTCTCCCTCATCTCTTCTTCCCCAACAGCCTTTGCTATCCCATATGGTCCATCCCAGAAGCCCGATCTACCAAGACCTTGGTAGACCTGCCATCCAACAGGGAAGGCCTGGTCCATTCACAAACTGCTGAGTTGTTACATGCTGCCAAGTCACTTATAAGTTGCTGTCTTGTAGTGACTTCCAAAATGTCCTATCATTAACAGCCCTGCTCAGGGGTTACAAATGAAAGGCAGTGGTTTCCTCCATTGATTCAATCCATCTCACGTTTTGTTTTCTTCTTTTCCTATGCCCTTCAATTTTTCCTACCCTTATTGTCTTTTCCAGTAAGTCTTTTCATCTCATGATGACACATCACATATACAATAGCCTTAGTTTAGTCACATTTGCTTCTAAGGAGAGTTCAAGATTGATTGATGTCTCCATGTGTCAAGGCATGAGATAATTTGTTGAGGTTGAGAAAATTATCAAGGGTTCATTGTATTCTAGGTCACAAGCTCTCCAATGTTGCCAGAATTCTTAGATAATTAGTTCCAAGATACCGAATCACAGTGTAAGATATTTATTGATTCCCAGCTCCATTCCATACCCCTAAAGGAATCCTATCCAAAGCCCAGTGGATGCATCTTTTTCACTTGTTATCAATCTGGGTTTCTTCCTGTCTTAAACTCATTCTCAAGTATCACGACTCATGCTTGGGTACTTTTAATTCCCTGTTCTCAACTTTTGGCTTTATCAGCACATCAAATCCCCAGATACTTTCCCCACTTGGCATAGTTTCAGAATGAAACAGTCAGCTAGAACTGAACTGTTTGGAGTGATGATTCTCTAGAGGTAAAACAGGCCAGCAGTGGGGATGAACTGCTGCAGAACACCTAGGTTTTCAAAGTACGGTATGCAAGGCACATCTCGTCTATTTTCTTCTCTTTCCTCTGGTGCTTAATTTCTTTTTTTTTTCCCCTGACCCATTTAGCAAGCTGACTCTTTTTTCCCCTTTGGTTTTTTTTGTGCCCCGGGTCTCTAGCTGTTTCCAGAGAAAACCAGAAACCATTGATTTTCAGACCTCATACATATTTATAGGGCTTTTAAACCAAAACAGTACAATATATGTGCAGCCATCCAGTCTTACTTGTCTGGGGAGGGAAGTGGGGGATACGTTTCTTGAATTCAGAAGCTGAGAGACAGACAGTGCGGTTCAGTGGTTAGAATGCTGGCTACAATTCGGGAGGTGCTGGGCTCAAATTCCTGCTTGGCCATGACACTCACACTTTCTTGGCCTTACCCACTTTGCAGGATTGTTGTGAGATTAAGTGAGGGGAGGGGAGCAGCACCTTGAGCTCCCCAAAAGAAGCGGGGTGGGGTGGGAATAAATACAGTTTAACAATTGTGGAAGCAGTGACTTCAGGGGACATAATGGAAAATGATAGAAAAACTTGGGGTCATGAAAGAAACATGAGATTCTCAATGGGTATGTAATAGAGATGAATGCTTTTTATTTATTTTGACCACATACTCTTTCTCCAGCTGAGCTCTGAATCAGGAAATGAGCTCGGGGGGGGGGGGGATTTGCAGGGGACTAGCGGGTGTATAGACAACATCTTAAAAAGCAGAGACATCACCTTGCCGACAAAGGTCCGCATAGTCAAAGCTATGGTTTTTCCAGTAGTGATGTATGGAAGTGAGAGCTGGACCATAAAGAAGGCTGACCACCGAAGAATTGATGCTTTTGAATTGTGGTGCTGGAGGAGACTCTTGAGAGTCCCCTGGACTGCAAGGAGAACAAACCTATCCATTTTGAAGGAAATCAACCCTGAGTGCTCACTAGAAGGACAGATCCTGAAGCTGAGGCTCCAATACTTTGGCCATCTCATGAGAAAAGAAGACTCCCTGGAAAAGACCCTGATGTTGGGAAAGTGTGAAGGCAAGAGGAGAAGGGGACGACAGAGGACGAGATGGATGGACAGTGTCATCGAAGCTACCAGCATGAATTTGACCAAACTCCGGGAGGCAGTGGAAGACAGGAGGGCCTGGCGTGCTCTGGTCCATGGGGCCACGAAGAGTCGGACATGACTTAACGACTAAACAACAACAAAGCGGGTGTATGGAAGAGACTGGTAACTCCTCTCTCCTCTGGCCAGTTTTTCTCAGAGGCATCTTGCCATTCTAATCTGCTTTGCATCCCTATCTTGGCAAACTCAGTTCTCACAAAGCGCATTTTCTGACTTTATGTTTAGCTCCGGCAGAAGCCTATGGCTCAGAAGTGGGCAGCTTTGACGGGCTGGGGGTTTTGCTTCAGCCTCCTGAACCCTTGGTTGAAATGCCAAATAATACCAAAAAATAAATAAATGAAATACTGAAAGATTTCTCAAAAACTTTGGTCTTTGAGGGTGCTAAAAATGGCACGAGGGACCCTTTGACCTATTTAAAAGACACACCATCCCTATCGGAGGATTCTATGAGCTGTGATCTGTTAATTCAAGGATGGCCACCCTGAAGCCAGAGGTAGCATCTGAGAAGGAAGTGGTTCAGGTCTCTGGCTGCGGAGCCAGAGGTTGGGAGTTCGAATCCCCTCCGTGCCTCCCTGACAGGGGGCTGGTCTTTGATGATTCATCGGGTCCCTTGCAGCTTTGCAGTTCTAAGATTATTAAGATTAGGTCATTCTCCTCTGCTTTTTGAATGTGAACGTTTCTCACCTAACAGCTAATCTTTGTGCCGGGCAAGTGATGCAGGTGGTAGGGTGGCCAAATGTCTTCTTGTATGGAGAACTGTCATCGGTTTGGATGGTTGCCAAAGAATAATCCTCCTTTTGAGGATTGTTCTGCCTTTCAAACGCTTACTCATACAAGTCAGATTTTAAAATAAGGAAGCACGTGGAACGTGATCAGAAATCTTGGAATTGCCCATTGTCTGTTAGCAGACTCAAAACACACATGAATCCGCTGAGACTCCTCCGCTTGGCTGAGATGCACAGCAGTTCTGTTTAAATTATCATAACAATCTCTATTTTTTCCTCTGTGTCTCTAAATCACCCTGTGCCTTTTTGTGTGTGTGTGTGTGTGTGTGTGTTTGCAAATCAGTGTTCTCATGTATCCTCCTTTTCAGTGATGTGCAACGTGGTCGCTGTGGGTGGTGGCCAGGTCTGTGTCTCAATTCTGTGCGGATCCTCCATTGGCAATCTCACATGGGTGCTACATTTTGCTCATGAGTTTCAGAGAGTGAGTTTTTTTTTTTTTTTTTTTTAGGCTACAACTGTTCTACTGCTTTCATCTGGCTTTGTCATGCACTTTTAATAGAAAAGCATTTCTAAATTGCTGTGGTTCTGTCTGATGCACAGGCAAAAAAGATCAGAAAAACTGGGAAATCTGACCACTGCTGGATAGCTCAGTAGTTTAGATATGTGGCTGTGGAGCCAGAGGTTGGGAGTTCAATTCCCCACTGGCCCTCCTTGAGAGGGGCTGGACTCATTGATTCATAAGGTCCCTTCCTGCTCTACAGTTTTAAGATTATTATCATTACAGACGTCATCGACCAAATTCTCCTACTCCTCTTCCTTCTTCTTCTTTCTTCTTCTTCTTCTGAAAGAGATTTCAAATGTTTTTCTAACCTTGGTAAGACTGCTCTCTTCTCCAGACTGAACTCTAACTAACAGGTGCTATTCCAGAATTCTGCAGTTTGGCTTTGTAGCTTGGACCACCTTCATTGCCTTGCAGACACATTCTCTTCTTGACTGGAAGCCAAGAGCTGAAAAAAAAGGAGCAGGAACACAAAACTTAATTACCTTTGACAAAAAAAAAAAATCAATTAGCTGTCTGTTCAGGTCCTCTGTGCTGTGTGCTATTGGAAAGAAAAACAGTGGGGGGAGGAAAAGCCTCCAGCAGTTCCTTTGAGTTCTGGAATCAGTTACAAAAAGAATAGGATGTACTATGCATGGCTTGGCAGATGTCGAGTTTCTGATGAAGTGTCTGAAAGGAGTGGAACAAAACTCCATTACATTTGGAGATGGGAAAGGAGAACTGAGAGTCTTGTAGTCTTACAATCTTACAGACTGAAATCTAGTTTAAGGTGAGAATTTATTTATTTATTTATTTATTAGATTTATATCCCGCCCTTCTAGACAATGTCTACTCAGGGCGGCTTACAATAAAACATATCATAAAACAGTCAAATTTTGAATAGGATGTTCATGGATGGGCTTTCAGCTACGGTTTGATGGCCCTTTGAGGGTCCCTTCCAGTTCTGCCACCCCATGGCTCCATGGGTCTTCTTGTGGCCAGACCACAGGAAGACAAGGCTGGCTGGAAAAGAGGATGATGCTGGCGAAAGTGGAAGGCGGCAGCAGGAGAATGTTGGGTTAGAAAAGCTGGAGATAGATGCTCTGTTCATATCTGATGCGAGATCCTGGAGAAAGTTGGTCAGTTTTTCACAGCAAGCAACCATTTACAGTAGGATCCCTGTATTCACAGGGATCAGTTCCAACCGCCCCCCGGCATATGCTGGAAAATGCAGTTTATAGTGAACCCTATTTTTAGAGCAAACACTCTACATGGTCTCTGGCTTCCTCTAGTGGCCAGTTCTGGTAAAGACATCATAGAAATATATATTTCTAGGATTTTTCTTTTCATATTTTTAATATTTTCAAACTGTGGATCAGTGGATGCTGATCCCGCAGATATGGGGGTCCTACTGTATTCCATGGTAAAGGGAAGAAACACATTGCCATGTTATCTTTCCTGTCATGATGAAGCTTCCCGGTGTTGCTATTTCCCAAGAACCTGTAACTAGTTGGGTTGTTTTTTGTTTTTTTTTGGCAACACACAATGTAAGCAAGGAGCACTTCAGTCTAGGGAATCATAGACATGTGTGTAGTCACAGACCTGCTCTCCATATAGGACCGAGGACTTTCACACAGTTTTCGATTCCAGTCCTGCCTTAAAAAAACAACAGCAACAACTGTAAAGTCACATGGTATATAACTCAGTAGGCACACTCACATTGACTTAAATTGCTTCTACTCATTTCCGTTCTGTTTGCGGAGCACACTTTTGCTTTAATTATTTTAAAAAGTAAGTGATACATCACTAAATTGAGTTTCTGTGGCTACACAGTTGGCTACAGAATCATACTCAGAGGATGATGATGATTAATGACTCCTTCTCAAACTGGGAGTGGGGTACCTCAGGGCTCAGTCCTGGGCTCTGCGCTCTTCAACATTTTTATTAATGACCGGGATCAGGGGATGCTAATCAAACTTGCGGATGACACAAAATTGGGTGGAACAGCTAATTCCCTGGAAGACAGAAACAGAATTCAAAATGAACTAGATAGGCTTGAGCACTAGGCTGAAAACAACCAAATGAAATTCAACAGGGAGAAATGCAAAGTACTGCACCTCAAAAAAGGAATCCAAACACACAGTTACAAGATGGGGGATACCTGGCTCAGCAAAACTACGAGCAAGAAGGATCTTAGAATTGTCGTAGATCACAAGCTGAATATGAGCCAACAGCGTGATGGGGCTACAAAAAAAGCAAATGCTATTTTAGACTGCATTAACAGAAACATAGTCTCCAAATCCTGTGAGGTGCTAGTCCCTCTCCATTCAGCACTGTTAGGACTCAGCTTGAGTGTTGTGTCCAGTTCTAGACACTGCACTTCAAGAAGGATGTGGACAAATTGGAACAAGTTCACAGGAGGGCAACAAGGATGATCAGGGAAATGGAAACCAAGCCCTATGAAGAAAGACTGAAAGAACTGGGCATGTTTAGCCTTGAGAAAAGAAGACTGAGGGGAGATAGGAGAGCACTTTTCAAATACTTGAAAGGCTGTCATACAGAGGAGGGGCAGGATCGCTTCTTGATCATCTCAAAATGCAGGATATGGAATAATGGACTCAAGCTACAGGAATCCCGATTTTGGTTGAATATCAGGAAAAGCCTCCTAACTGTTGGAGCAGTATGGTAATCAAATCAATTATCTTGAAAGGTGGTGAGTGTTCCAACACTGGAGGCGTTCAAGAGAAATTTAGACAACCACCGGGCAGATATCCTTTGATTTGTATTCCTGCATGGAGCAGGAGATTGGACTTGAGAGAAAGGTCCTGGCTTCTCAGTTTGAAGGCTAGTCAAGGGTTGGGGAAAGAGTCAAATCCAGCTCTTAGGAACTAAGGGGGTTTAGTGGATCCCCACTTCTGTACTCAATTGTGATGTTATTTAGGATTCATTAGGTTGGAAACAGGGTCAGCTCCATCACGGTTACGATTTGTACCCTTCATTATTCATGTCTGTCCTTGCAAGCTAAATGAGTCACTTAAATAGATTTCTTCTCTTATTTAAATGAGCGGCATGTAGTAACTGGCAGCACCTCTCTTTTCAATAATCTGCCAGCTGAATACATTTATTTTCAATATAGATGAATCATGAGAAGCATGCAAGAGAAAGAAATGGTGGAAAGAGGGTTGCTTAATGGTCCATTTCTTAATTAATTTGGCCCAATGTGGGGTCTTAAAGTTGCCCATCCACAGTATGCAACCCCCGGACAACAGATTCTGTTTAAGCTACAAAAAATATTTCTCATGTTGCATCTGTCTGTATGCATAAATTAGTATATGCAATTCCTTTTTTTTTTTAAGTGATGCATGTCCTTTCTTTGGGTAATGTACAGATGGCCACCCTACTCTTGATTCATCCCCAGCTCTGCAGCCTGAGAATCTCCTAAAGGGGAGGCACAGTAGCCCCAGAGTACCCTCAAAATGAGAGATTGAAAAAACACTTCTGAACATTTTATACCCAGAGAAACTTATTTCTTTTGGTAATGCTTGAGGATCAAAAGAGGGGAAGGTTTTAGCTGAGATTTCGCTCAAATCATTTGCTTTGAAAATATTGCCAGCAGGTTCAAAGGGTGAGAATAGGGGTCCATTAAAGCTGAGGGACCAGTGAAACCTTAGGGGCAACCACAGATCAAACCCTGAAATATCAGATTCATAACCCTATCTAGGTTGGCATTTTGGAAATTAAGCCATATTTTCTCCTGACAGAATTAGACAGATACCTAATCTTCGTAAAATTAGAACTGCAGAGTTGGAACGGACCCTCTGGATCATCGAGTCCAGCGCCTGTCAAGAAGGCACAGTGAGGAATCGAACTCCCAACCTCTGGCTCCACAGCCAGATGCTTAAACCACTGAGCTGTCCAGCAATTTGTACAAACAAGGGGTTTGCAAGAGGCCCATGTCAGAGCGGCAGACTCTAGGCTGCTAACAGAACGTTAAAATTATGAATAAATAAAGACCTTGCGTGACATTCTCTTTCTGCACCTATTTCCTTTGGGACCTGCGGGAATGTTAACAGCCTAATGCATAGATTTGAGAAGTGCAGGTACAACTCCATAAATGTCGTCAGCATTTCCCAAATGGAAAAAAAACCAAACACGTTTTGGTTCTGCTCTCCTGTGAAATTGGCAAAATGCTTGATTTTCAGTGTAAAACCGATGCTCCATAAGGCTTAAGAAAGTACTCTTTTTTTTTTTGAGGGTGGCATTGGGAAACGGCCCTCAAGGGCCCTCCATCACATGAGGGCCGCCACCCCATCCCCTTCCTTCTTCCTCTTGTCCCTATCCGTCCGCAGCTCAAACCTGCCCCCTTTTCACAGCTCATTAGAGGAAGACGTCAGGCCGGCTCTACCCTTGGGCAGAGTGAAGCAGCTTCCTCAGGTGACTGATGTGAGAAGTGTAGATACAACTCCCCAAGAGCCATCAGGAAACCATTCGGATCCACCAGCCTTCTGGGACAGACCATCTTGGTCCGTCCCCCACTCCTGCAAAGGCTCTGAGTTCCAGTGAGTCTAAACCCCACCAGATAACGGTCTGTCCATGACAACGGAACTACAGAGAGTTCTTCCGCTCCCAGATCACTAACATCTACCCTAGTACAGAAGACCAGCTCTAAAGTGTGCCCTGCAGCACGGCTGGGAGCAGATACCACTTGGGACAGAGCCCTGGTCATCATGGAGGTCATGACGTCCTGAGCCACTCCTGTCTGAGCTGCCTCAGCATGGAAGTTGGAGGTCCACCAGCATAAGAAGCCAAGGGGGCTCCAACGCCACCCTCATAGCAGCTCAGTTAGCTCTGGAAGGGAGACTGTGGAACTATGGGGTGGGCAGGACACCAACAGAACACAATTGGAATCCCGATTCTGTCCTGGATTACTACTTTCAGAAACACACTGTCAAACCTGGGCAACTGAGGGATGTAGCACCTGGTGGGAGGGGTGGCATCACGACAGACCACTGCTACCCCACGATTTGCTCCCCCCCCCCCGGTTTTACCTGCTGCTGCACAGGAAACTCTGTTAGGCAAAGCTGAGTGAGATTCACAGCCCCAGCCTCATCCAAGCAAGTCTGTGTAATGCATGCCTGCTCATGCACGTATCAAATCCTGGATGGCTGTTGTGTTCCTATTTACCGATCCGGCATTTAGCAGCAGCGTTTTCAACTCGGGGGGGGGGGGGGCTGACACCAAGGCTATCCAGACTATTTAAATTTGGAGACTGCTATTTGGAGACTGCTTGTTGTTGTTTAGTCGTTAAGCCGTGTCCAACTCTTTGTGACCCCATGGACCAGAGCACGCCAGGCCCTCCTGTCTTCCACTGCCTCCTGGAGTTTGGTCATAATTCATGTTGGTCGCTTCGATGACACTGTCCAACCATCTCGTCCTCTGTCGTCCCCTTCTCCTCTTGCCCTCACACTTTCCCAACATCAGGGTCTTTTCCAGGGAGTCTTCTCTTCTCATGAGATGGCCAAAGTATTGGAGCCTCAGCTTCAGGATCTGTCCTTCCAGTGAGCACTCAGGGTTGATTTCCTTCAGAATGGATAGGTTTGATCTCCTTACACTCCAGGGGACTCTCAAGAGTCTCCTCCAGCATCACAATTCAAAAGCATCAATTTTTCAGCACTCAGCCTTCTTTGTGGTCCAGCTCTCACTTCCATACATCACTACTGGAAAAACCATAGCTTTGACTATGCGGTCCTTTGTCGGCAAGGTGATGTCTCTGCTTTTTAAGATGCTGTCTAGGTTTGCCATCGCTTTCCTCCCAAGAAGCAGGTGTCTTTTAATTTCGTGGCTGCTGTCACCATCTGCAGTGATCATGGAGCCCAAGAAGGTAAAATCTGTCACTGCCTCCATATCTTCCCCTTCTATTTTCCAGGAGGGAATGGGACCAGTGGCCATGATCTTAGTTTTTTTTATGTTGAGCTTCAGACCATTTTTGGCGCTCTCCTCTTTCACCCTCATTAAGAGGTTCTTTAATTCCTCCTCACTTTCTGCCATCAGAGTGGTATCATCTGCATATCTGAGGTTGTTGATATTTCTTCCGGCAATCTTAATTCCGGCTTGGGATTCCTCCAGTCCAGCCTTTTGTATGATGTATTCTGCATACAGTGGTGCCTCGGCGTACGACCATAATCCGTTCCAGAAGATGGACGTAACTCGAAATGGTCATAAGTTGAAGCACCATTTCCCATTGAAATGCATTGGAACGCAATTAATCCATTCCAGACGGAACCCCCCCCCCCCCAAATAAAATAAAAATAAAACACTGCAAGCCCCATAGGAACGCGCTGGGGCTGCAAAAAACAACAACAAAAAACAACAACAGCAAGCCCCGAAGGCGCTGGGGCTTTAAAAAAAACACAAGCAAAAATAAACAACAGAGCAAGCCCTATCGGAAGGCTCTGGGGCTGCAAAAAACCAAAACCAAAAAAATAAACAACAGAGCAAGCCTCGAAGGTGCTGGGGCTTAAAAAAAAAACACCAAAAAGAAACAACGGAGCAAGCCCCATCGGAAGGCGCTAGGGCTGCAAAAAAAAAAAAAAAAAAATCACCAAGAAACAAAACAAAACAAAAAAAACACAGCACAGAAACATAACCCCCCCCCCAGCCCAAACCCACCCTGCAAAACCCACCCAGAACATTTTTAAAAAGGAGAAAGCAGCACCTTACCTTACCAGGCAGTCCCAAGCCTCCTCCGACGCACTCACTCTAACCGTTGGGGCGAAAGAGCTACAAAGAAGCAGCCTCTTCGCCTACCAAGGGTTAGCAAATTTGAATTCCCCGCCTTTTCCCCCTGCCTTTTTCTGGTAGCAACTCGAAGCTCCGGCTGCAAATCGAAGCAAAATTTTGCGGCCGGAGCTGGTCGTAACTCGAAATGGTCTTAAGTCGGGACATTTGTCAGTCAAGGCACCACTGTATAAGTTAAATAAGCAGGGAGACAATATACAGCCTTGTCGTACTCCTTTCCCAATTTTGAACCAATCAGTTGTTCCATATCCAGTTCTAACTGTTGCTTCCTGTCCCACCTATAGATTTCTCAGGAGATAGATAAGGTGGTCAGGCACTCCCATTTCTTTAAGAACTTGCCATAGTTTGCTGTGGTCCACACAGTCAAAGGCTTTTGCGTAGTCAATGAAGCAGAAGTAGATGTTTTTCTGGAACTCTCTGGCTTTCTCCATAATCCAGCGCATGTTAGCAATTTGGTCTCTAGTTCCTCTGCCCCTTCGAAATCCAGCTTGTACTTCTGGGGGTTCTCGGTCCACATACTGCTGAAGCCTACCTTGTAGGATTTTGAGCATAACCTTGCTAGCGTGTGAAATGAGTGCAATTGTGCGGTAGTTGGAGCATTCTTTGGCACTGCCCTTCTTTGGGATTGGGATGTAGACTGATCTTTTCCAATCCTCTGGCCACTGCTGAGTTTTCCAAACTCGCTGGCATATTGAGTGTAGCACCTTAACAGCCTCATCTTTTAAGATTTTAAATAGTTCAACTGGAATGCCATCACCTCCACTGGCCTTGTTGTTAGCCATGCTTTCTAAGGCCCACTTGACTTCGCTCTCCAGGATGTCTGGCTCAAGGTCAGCAACCACACTCTCTGGGTTTTCCGGGACATCTAAATCTTTCTGGTATAATTCCTCTGTGTATTCTTGCCACCTCTTCTTAATGTCTTCTGCTTCTGTGAGGTCCCTACCATTTTTGTCCTTTATCATGTCCATCTTTGCACAAAATGTTCTTTTAATATCTCCAATTTTCTTAAACAGATCTCTGGTTTTTCCTTTTCTATTATTTTCCTCTATTTCTTTGCACTTTTCATTTAAGAAGGCCCTCTTGTCTCTCCTTGCTATTCTTTGGAAGTCTGCATTCAATTTTCCGTACCTTTCCCTATCTCCCTTGCATTTTGTTTCCCTTCTCTTCTCTGCTATTTGTAAGGCCTCGTTGGACAACCACTTTGATTTCTTGCATTTCCTTTTCTTTGGGATGGTTTTTGTTGCTGCCTCCTATACAATGTTATGAGCCTCCATCCATAGTTCTTCAGGCACTCTGTCCACCAAATCTAGTTCCTTAAATCTGTTCTTCACTTCCACTGTGTATTCATAAGGGATTTGGTTTAGATTATACCTGACTAGCCCAGTGGTTTTTCCTACTTTCTTCAGTTTAAGCTTGAATTTTGCTATAAGAAGCTGATGATCAGAGCCACAATCAGCTCCAGGTCTTGTTTTTGCTGACTGTATAGAGCTTCTCCATCTTTGGCTGCAGAGAACATAATCAATCTGATTTCGGTATTGCCCATCTGGTGATGTCCATGTGTAGAGTCGCCTCTTTTGTTGTTGGGAAAGAGTGTTTGTGATGACCAGCTTGTTCTCTTGCCAAACTCTATTAGCCTTTGCCCTGCTTTGTTTTGAACTCCAAGGCCAAACATACCTGTGGTTCCTTTTATCTCTTGACTCCCTACTTTAGCATTCCAGTCCCCTATAATGACCAGAACATCTTTCTTTGGTGTCAGTTCTAGAAGGTGTTGTAAGTCTTCATAGAATTGGTCAATTTCAGCCTCTTCAGCATCCGTGGTTGGTGCATAAACTTGGATTACTGTGATGTTGAAGGGTCTTCCTTGAATTCGTATTGAAATCATTCTATGATTTTTGAGATTGTATCCCAGTACAGCTTTTCCCACTCTTTTGTTGACTATGAGGGCTACTCCATTTCTTCTACAGGATTCTTGTCCTCAATAGTAAATATGATAATCGTCTGAATTGAATTCGCCCATTCCCGTCCATTTTAGTTCACTGATGCCCAGGATGTCAATGTTTATTCTTGCCATCTCCTGTTTGACCATATCCAGCTTACCAAGGTTCATAGATCTTACATTCCAGGTTCCTATGCAGTATTTTTCTTTGCAGCATCAGACTTTCCTTTCACTTCCACGCACGTCCGCAGCTGAGCGTCCTTTCGGCTTTGGCCCAACCACTTCATTAGCCCTGGAGCTACTTGTCCTTGTCCTCCGCTTTTCCTCAGTAGCATGTTGGATGCCTTCCAACCTGAGGGGCTCATCTTCCAGTGTCATATCTTTTAGCCTTTTGTTTCTGTTCATGGGGTTTTCTTGGCAAAGATACTGGAGTGGCTTGCCAGTTCCTGCTCCAGGTGGATCACGTTTAGTCAGAACTCTCCACTATGACCGGTCTGTCTTGGGTGTCCCTGCACGGCATAGCCCATAGCTTCTCTGAATGACTCAAGCCCCTTCGCCACAACAAGGCAGCAATTCATGAAGGGGATCCCATCTCTAGTCTACAGAATACCCTCTTCTGCTCATTTCCATTCACACTTGTTGAAAAAACAGCCCTGACAATTGTTTTGTGTTTGGGTGAGAAGTGGTTAGCTGATGAAAAAAAGAGTAAGCTTCTGGAACTTTCCCTTGCATCGTGTTACTTTGGGGGCTGTAGTGAGTACAAGAAGGCATCCTGTCGACCATCTTTGTAGTGGTCACGAAATGAGAAGGCTGATAGTTTAGGTGATCACCAGATAATTAAGGAAGCAATTAGTTTTAGAGAGAGAAGTTAAAGAAGTCAGTCACACACAGAGATGTCTGCCAGCAGAGTCCTCCACACACACCACTCCATACACCAACTCTGGGCAACGCCCCCAGGAGGACTCCCTTTTATTAACCTTACAGATTGTTGATAGTATACAGATAGTTGACAGAATTCAGATAGGGTACTGGTTACATAATGCCAATTAGGATAGGCTTAAAAGAGCCTTTGAAGTTAGCTCTCTATCTCTATGAGAAAGAGGAAGGATGGGTAGCCGTTCTTCCCTCAGAAGCAGCTGCGTCGCATCCAGGAGAGTGTGCTCTACACTGAAGAACAGACAACAGCTTAGCAACCTTGGGGAGCCCCCCCCCACCCACATCTTGACTGCTGCCACCCCACATCTTGACTGCTGCCATTGGTGTTGCCAACATTCAGGCTGCCCTTGGCTATGGAAAGCTTGCCATCCTTTTTCATGCTGGTAACACAGGCACGATATTGTGCAGGAATATCGGGCCATTTCAGGCTTTTTGAATCGTGGGTACAAAACCACACTATCCCACATTCATAAAACGGAGGTTTTTGCAGAGTTGGCTATCTCGCCTGGTATTGTCAGGAAAGAGAGAAGTGCTGCTTGTGTGATTTGTGCAAATGAAGTCCTGCTTGGACCATATTTATCATGATCATTTGTGTTATAGAAGCTGGCAGCTGCCTTATTCAGATTTATAAAGCCCCAGTAAGTGCACAATGGCTTTTTCATGCTCACAGACTGTCAAAACATTTCTGTGTAAGACAGGGAGAAAAGATTAAATATTGGGCTTGGTGTACTGAAAATAAAAAATGAAAAAACAACAACACAGTATGGCTGTTTTTAAAACATGAGAACTAATCCCAGATAACAGGGCCAGCAGTAAAAATCAAATCAAATCAAATCAAAACTTTTCTAAGCTATGGGGATAATAATAGTCACTGGCCTTACCTGATAGTTGTAAGGAGTACTCTAGATCAGTGGTTTCTTACCTTGGTAACCGAGGTGTTCTTTGACTGCAATTCCCAGAAGCCCTCACCACCATTTGTGTTGGCTGGGGTTTCTGGGAGTTGCAGTCCAAGAATACCTGGGTTACCCAGGCTGGAAACCACTGCTCTAAATTATGCAGCTGGTGTGCTTTGAACCCTTGTATATAACTATTCTTGTGCTATATAAAAAATACTGAGAATTATTAGCTCTCCCTTGTTGAATTAATTGACACTGATCAGGGATGGAAATTAAGGGTTGGATTTTTTTATTTCTTGGACTACAAATCCCATAATTTCGCATTCTACTTGACTTACAAATTACAATTACCTAAATGTGGCTCACTGGGGAGAAGAGGCCTCATTTGGAAGCCTCTGAGGCTTAGCTAGGCCTAGCTCTGCTCAGCTTCCTTTTTAGAAAGAAAGCTCCCAGACAGCACTGGGGCAGGAACAGGAAGCTTGGGCACAGCTAGGCCTAGCTAAGCTTCAAAGCCTTTCTCCCAGGTGAGCCACATATAGATTTCCGTCTGTGAGGTAGAACTTTTGGGATTTGTAGTCCAAGAAATCTGAAAATCCTAGCCCTAGTGGAGTTTTTTCTAATTCCTCTGGCCACACAGAACTGTCTTTTAACAATGTTGAGTAACTCAATCTGGCAGTAAAGGTCTTTCAAATAAGTGTTGGAGGAAGTTATGTCAGTAAGTCTTTGGGTCTGACTCCAAGTCTTTGGTACCAAGTCCTGAGTCCCAAGCCTCAAGTCTGAGTCCCTATTAAACACAAGCTTTTTTCCCCAGGAAAAAGGAAGGGGATGGGTGGGTTCCCAGCCATTAGTCAAGTTCGAGTCATTGAAAAAAAAAAAACCCAGTCAAGTCACTAGTGTGATTGTTTACAGCCTGCAAAAAGGTCAATGAACTCTACCCAGCCACAAGGACTGGTGATCACTGCACACAAAAGACCAGCCAACAACACCCATCAATTGCAGTGACAGATCATCTCCCCCCCCTTACCACAACAAAACACCCATAACAAAAAACACTCTGATCACCATAATCACCCAATATCCTGAAAAGGACAAAAAGTTGATCCCACAGCTACAAATACTCAACAGTCCCACACACTACACCAGAACACAGACAGAGTTCTAGCTCCTGTCCTCTGAAGATGCCGGCCACAGAGACTGGTGAAACGTTAGGAAGAAAAACCTCCAGAACATGGCCAAACAGCCCGAAAAACCCACAACAACCATTGGATCCTGGCTGTGAAAGCGGTCAATAACTCACTAGTGTGACTTAAGTCCAACTTGACAGCAAGTCTCTCAACTTGAGTCCCCATCTCTGGTTGGAGGTGAATTATATAAAAATAGAGATATAAATTTTTTATCCAAAATACAAGCTAAGAGGAAAAAGTTGCAGAATACTGAAAAAAATCAGAGGTATTTAATATGTTTGAAATGACACTAATTTGAATTTAGCAATAAAAATTCAAGAATGTTAGCCAGGACTGCAAACGTTAAAAGCACTAAGAATTTAATTGGGGTAGTTAAAGATGAAAAGGCTAAAAAGTGCAATTTGATGAAAGAAACATTGGAAGTGTTCCGTAATTTTTTTCATAAATTGTATACGGATGGGAGATTTTCTCTGGAGAAAATTAGAACATATAGAGAGAAAAATGTGGGGAATAGACTTCAAGATATGGACAGACATTTGATCAAAGAGCCTGTCAGAGAAGTAAAGATAGAAGATATTAATAAATTTAAGGGAAGAAAGATTCTGGGAATAGATCGATTGGGATCGGGGTATTATAAAAGTTTTCAGAAAAATGTTGATACCTAAGTTGAAGTCCCTATTTAATCAAATAAGATTCTACCATCTTGGAAGTATTCATTAATCATAAAAAGCCACATAAAGACCCTACCAATCCCAGTGCTTTTAGGACTATTTCTTTAATAAATGAAGATGCTAAGATATTTACAGTGGTATCAGCAAAGATAATGAGTACAGTATTTTCATTGCTACGTATACGAGAGAGGATTAAACTGTGTGGAATGGCCAACATTTAAAATGTCAATAAAAACATTAGGATTTAGAGAACGATTAAAAGGTATGGTAAATCGATTATATTCAGAGAATATTGTAGCTGTGTTAGTGAATGATGGTGTAACAGAACAGATATCCCGAGGCTGAGGTACTGGACAGGGATGTGACATTTCCCCAAAATTGTATACTTTAATTACAGATTTGTTAGCGGATGTTATTAGAGAGGATTACTCATAGCAATTTAATACTGCATTATTCATTTCTGACATCAGGAATTAACAAAACTTCGTTGTACACTAATCCTTCCCATCGCGACCTTGAATAATAACAGCTTGGGAATGATTCAGTGAATAATTTCTGCCTATAGGTTGAATACTAAATACTATTTCCGGTCACCACATATGGATGTGAAAGCCGGACAGTGAAGAAAGGTAATAGGAAAAAAAAAAATGATTCCTTTGAAATGTAGTGCCGGATGAGAGCTTTGCAGATGCCCTGGACTGCCAGAAAGACAGACAAGTGGGTCCTAGGTCAAATCAAGCATGAACTATCTCTGGTGGCAGAAATGTTGAGACAGCGGCTCTCCTGTTTTGGGCATATTGTGAGAAGGTAGCATTCTCTGAAAAAGACAATCATGTTGGGAAAGGTGGAAGGCAGCAGGAAAAGAGGAAGACCTAATACGAGATGGACTGACTCTCTAAAGGAGAGAGTCTTGAGTTTACAAGAGCTGAGCAAGGCAGTTGAAGACAGGACATTTTGGAGATGGCTCATTCATAGATCAGTTGGAGGCAAGTTGACAGCACATAAGAATAAGAACAACATAGGTTGAATGAACAGTGATCCTTTTAGCTGGAGGATAAATACTATACGAAAACTACTCCTCAGTGTAGTAGCTAAACCTGAACTCAGAGTTTTTATCTTTAAAAAAAGATCTGCCAGCCTCTGCATCACATTCTTCAATCAAGGCTATAAATATATATTTATAGCCTTGATTGAAGAATGTGATGCAGACTATATATATATACTCATGCAATCTACACAACAGATTTTATGCATAAGCTGGAAGCTCATTTATTGTATTCTGAGGGCTGTGCTTCCAATACAAACAGGATAACACCTTGCAAAGATGTTCTGTACGGAGAACGTCCCGAGAAAGGGCAATACCTTTATTTAGCCACTGAACGATCATGAGACAAAAACAAGCTCTTGAGTCTTTCACAACACTTTGTCATGTTCATCTTTATAAATTGTGGAATGGAGAAGAAGGAGAAAAGTTCAAATGTTATCATGGCCGAGTGTTAATAGCCATAGGAACTAAATAGCTCAGTGGTTTAGGTCTCTGGCTGCAGAGCCAGAGGTTGGGAGTTCGAATCCCCGCTGTGCCTCCCTGACAGAGGCTGGACTGGATGATCCTCAGGGTCCCTTCCATCTTTCCAGTTCTAAGATTATGATGATCATGATATGATATATCATTACTTAAGTCCCAAAATGAGGATGGCAGACTTGAAAAATCAGTCCACGTTGCGGTGTTGTGAGGATGGGGGGATGCGGTTTCGGAGGGGGGAAAGTCCAAAATCATGAACCACTGTATATCGCCAGGACAGAAACAGGGTGGTTCAAGAAGGCTTCAAGTCAGTTATGCACCTTTACAAATCACAGATGTTTTGGGGGGTTAAAATTCTGAAATTTGAGTGCGGGGAGATGATGCAGGAGGAGTCCCCGGTCAAGAGATGTGAGAGTTGAGCATCCAGCATGGCTTCCTTTGTGGCTAGTCCCTTTTTTTTTCCATATACACCTGTGGGGGATTTTGTAACTTAGGCCTTGTGCTGCTTTAGAGCCTCACTACTGCAGTGGTTAAACTGCAGTACTGCAGTCAAAACTCTGCTCAAGACCCGGGTTCAGTCCCAGGTAGCTAGGTTGAGGGTCACTCAGCCTTCCATCCTTCCGAGGTTGGTAAATCAATTGCCCAGCTTGATGGCGGGGGGGGGGGGGCAATGTGTAGCCTGCATAATTAAATTGTAAACTGCCCAGAGAGTGCTTTAAGTGCTATAGGACAGTATATAAGCAGCACACTTCGTTTTCTGCTTTGCTTGTGGAAGGATGTGTTTTTATGGAAACGGAAATAGTGCAGGCAGTTAGAGAACAGTTACTGGAATTGTTCAGGGCAGGGAGATAAATGGTGGAGGACAGCAGCTACAGCATTATGTGAGAGAAAGAGAGAGAAGGGGGGGAATGTATTGGTTGCCCCTAAGCAGTCTCCAGATATCACCTTGCCGACAAAGGTCCACGTAGTCAAAGCTATGGTTTTTCCAGTAGCGATGTATGGAAGTGAGAGGTGGGACCATAAAGAAGGCTGACCGCCGAAGAATTGATGCTTTTGAATTGTGGTGCTGGAGGAGACTCTTGAGAGTCCCCTGGACTGCAAAGAGAACAAACCTATCCATTCTGAAGGAAATCAACCCTGAGTGCTCACTGGAAGGACAGATCCTGAAGCTGAGGCTCCAATACTTTGGCCATCTCATGAGAAGAGAAGACTCCCTGGAAAAGACCCTGATGTTGGGAAAGTGTGAAGGCAAGAGGAGAAGGGGACGACAGAGGACGAGATGGCTGGACAGTGTCATCGAAGCTACCAACATGAATTTGACCCAACTCCGGGAGGCAGTGGAAGACAGGAGGACCTGGCGTGCTCTGGTCCATGGGGTCACGAAGAGTCGGACACGACTTAACAACAACAACAAGAGATGGGATATTTGTATTTGTCTTCTGGGGGAGATTATTATGAATATCGCCACCTGGTGGTCGGGCTGATTGGACCCTCCCCCCAGAACTGTCCACTTACCTCTTGCGGTGGGGCATGGATGTCCATCATTGTTCATGCCACACCAATCGTGTTGCTTCCCTGCCTCCCTGTGCTGCTGACCACTCAGCAGCTGAGTGAGGAGACTCGTCATCCCATCTCTTTGCCGGATTGGTCAGCAGCACCGGAAGCCCTGGCTGGGCTACTTCTGTGATTGGCGTGGTGTGAATGATAATAAGTGAGCAATAAGTGAACGGTCATGTTCTGGACAGAGGGCCCAATGAGCTTGGCCACCACTGCTACATCCGTGCTACATCCACTGCTACAGCCAATTTTGGTGCTGATCTGAGGTCCAGTTGCAAAGTTATAGTTATCCTACATTTTTGTTTGGGGTTCCTACCATTTCTACAGTTGCCTTACAGAATGGTGATTTGCTCTGTTGCACAGTATCTATTGGTGCAGGAGAGCGCAGCAACAGATACTGTGCAACAGAGTATTTGCTGAATAATTTCAGCAAATGATGCCATTTTTTTAAAAAAAAATGCTATCCACCACAGTGTCCCCTGCCTGAAATTTCAGAGCTACGCTAGCCTCTTCCAGCATGAGCCAGCCAGCTTGGGAACTTCACCAGACTCTGACCGTATGCCCCGTGTAGCCAACCCCCGCTTTTAAAAAAGACCGCAAGTACACATTAGGATCACCGAAAAAGAGAAGAAGCCGGAATCAACTTTCATCATCTTAGTCACACTGTGCTAGATCCGGAGTTGCCTGTGAGGAAGGATGAAGCGGTGAAGTTGTCTCTTTGAAGCAAAATGGGTCAGGAACAAAGTTCCAGGTTACCCTTATCTCCCAAAGCAGAAAATCCGCAGTGCAAAGCAAGACAGATCCAGGTGTACTATTTTTAAAGCCCTTAACCAAGGTGATAAGCAACCTCCAGGGAAACAGCAGCTTCTGCATTCTTCAGCACTCCCTCTCAATTCATATTTTGAGTTGCAGCGATGTTCCCACCTTCTGGCTGAGCCAGTTAGTCCATAGAGGCGACACAGGCTCTCCTGTTAGAAGCAAGTCTTAAGTTGCAGCAATGCTATGAATTAATGACCTCCCAGAAGTCCTATCCTTAGCAGCCTGACTCAGATCTTGCAATCCAAACTCCATAGCTTCCTGTATTGAATCAGTTTTTCTCAAGCTGCTCTTTTCTTGCTGCTTTCCATTTTTCCTAGCATTACAGCCCTCTCCTGTGAGTCTTGTGTTCTCGTAAAACGTCTGAAGTATGATTCGCCTCAGTGTCATCATTTCGGCTTGCACTGAGAGTTGAGGTCTTGATTTGAGCTACAACCTACTTATTTGTCTCCGGGGGAAAAAAATGCAAAATGATGATTCCAGTAATAAAAAGAAAGGAAAAGCCTAGATGGGTGATGGAAGAAACACTTCAAATTCTTAAGGACAGATGAGAAGCAAAAATAAAAGGTGACAGAAGTAGAATCAGAAATCTGAATGCAGTTTTTCAGTCGCTGTCATATAGAGACCAAGAGAGCTACTGTAATGGCCAATACAAAAGAAATAGAGGAGAACATGAAAAAGGGGAAAGACAAGAGGTCTCTTCCAGAAGATCCAAGAAAAAAAAAAGAGAAATATATACCTAGATTTTGTTGTTGTTTAGTTGTTAAGTCGTGTCCGACTCTTCGTGACCCCATGGACCAGAGCACGCCAGGCCCTCCTGTCTTCCACTGCCTCCCGGAGTTGGGTCAAATTTGTGTTGGTAGCTTCAGTGACACTGTCCAACCATCTCGTCCTCTGTCGTCCCCTTCTCCTCTTGCCTTCACACTTTCCCAACATCAGGGTCTTTTCCAGGAAGTCTTCTCTTCTCATGAGATGGCCAAAGTACTGGAGCCTCAGCTTCAGGATCTGTCCTTCCAGTGAGCACTCAGGGTTGATTTCTTTCAAAATGGATAGGTTTGTTCTCTTTGCAGTCCAGGGGACTCTCAAGAGTCTCCTCCAGCACCACAATTCAAAAGCATCAAAATACCTAGATTAGGAATGCTGAAACACCAACAGGGAAGCACCCTGTCTGACCAGGAAAAAGTGAAGAGAAGGTGGAAACAGTATATTTAAGACCTGTACACAAGAGATAAAAGGATGACAGATCCCTTAGAAGAGGCAGCTTATGATGAAGAACATGCAATTCTAGAAAGTGAAATGAAAGCTGCTCTGAAAGCATGGGGAAGAAATAAATCAATGGGCTAGATGGGATACTTTTTACAGGAGTCTGACAGGGAGAGTGTAACTGTGTTGGTCCTCCTAGCTCTCTCATGTGCTTTTGATACCCTCGACCATGGTATCCTACTGGAGCAGCTATCGGGGTTAGGGACTGGAGGCCTGGTTTATCAATGGTTCTCGTCATTTCTTCATGGCCATATCCAGAAAGTTCAGCTCAGAGAGGCTGTATCGGCTCCCTGGACATTATGTTACAAGGTCTCTCGGGGTTCAATGATTTCTCCTATGCTGTTCAACATCCATGTAAAGCCACTGGGAGAGGCCATCTGGAGATTTGGGGTGCACTGTCATCAATATGCTGATGACAGCTCGATCTCTCATTCACTTCATCTGCAGGGGAAGCCATTCAGCTCCTGGAGTGCTGCCTGCCCTCAGTAACCGAGTGCACGAGGGAGGTTTTTTCATTAGAGGGTTCTTCTGCCCGATTAGGGGCTAATTTTCCTAGTCTGGATGGGGTTACACTCCTCCTAAAAAGACTGGGTTCGCAACGAGGGCATTATCCTGAATCCTGTGTTGTCTTTAGAACATCAAATTTCAGCCGTAACCAGGACTACCTTTTCTCATCTTAGGTGCATTGCTCAGTTGCACCCCATCTTGATAAGAGATCCCTGAAGACACTGATCCAAACATTGGTAAGCTCAAGAACTGACTACTGTAATGCTTTCTATGTGGGGCTTCCCTTGAAGACAATACAGAAGCTTCAGCAGGTTCAGAATGCAGCAGCCAGGCTAATCTGTGAGGCTAGGAGATTCAGTCATGTTACCCACATCCTGGCTCGGCTCCACTGGTTTGTCAGATTTAAGGTGTTAGTTAAATCATAATTTATCAAGCCCAAAACAGATTGGGACCTTGCTAAGGGCCTCTCCCTAAGAATATTGACCCATCCAACCCGAGCCTCTCAGGCTTTTCTATTGAGGGTGCCCACTTTGAGGGAAATAAAAAAGACTATTCTCTAGAAACTGGGCTTTTTCAGCTGTCACATCCCCTTTCTAGAACAAACTTCCATTAGAGATTAGACAGACACCCTCCTTACAGTTCTTTAGAAAATGATTGAAGACCGAACTAATGTTAAATTTGTGATCCATTTGTTACATTTCATATTCTGGATTTGAAGTTATAATTTCTCTAGGGCAGGGGTCCCCAACCTTTTTCACCCCGTGGACCGGCTGGGGAAGGCGGGGCATCCCCCGCACTCGTGCGCATGCACTAACGAGCGCTCTCTCACGAACGAGCATGTGCAAACGGCGACGCGGCGCCTGTGCGGGCGCTCATGTGCATGCGCAAACAGCGGCAGCGCTTGTGCGGGCGTGCATGCGCAAATCAGCTGTGCGGGGGTGAGTGCGTGCGGGGGGTGGGGCGGGAGGTCTGTCTCTGTGGCCCGGTCCGCGGCCTGGTCCGGCTCAGGCCACGGACCAGCACCAGGCCACGGGCTGGCGGTTGGGGACCTCTGCTCTAGGGAATGCATACATCAGTGGTCCCCAACCTTTTTGCCTCCATGGACAGGATTAGCATGCGGGCGGGAGGGCATCTGTGTGTGCGCGTGGGAGGGGCTGTGTGCGTGGGAGGGGCCGTGTGTGCATGGGAGGGGCCATGGAAGGAGCTGTGTGTGCATGGAAGGGGCTGTGGGAGGGGCTGTGCATGCATGGGAGGGGCCATGGGAGGGGCCGTGCATGCATGGGAGGGGTGTGCATGCATCTGTGCATGCGGGGGGCAGGAGATTAGTTTCTGTGGCCCGGTCCTGGCAAGGCCACAGACTGAGACCGTTCTGCGGACCAGGGCTTGGGGACCCCTGCTATACATAGCATGGTCTCTGTCTCCCTCTAGTAGCTGGTTCTGATAACTTCATATTTGGAAATATATAGATTTGTAGGATTTTTCATATTTTAAATATTTTCAGACAGTGGATCAGTGAATCAGTAGATACTGATCCTGAGGATAAGGGGGTCCTACTGTATTATATAAACCACCCCAAGTAGTGATTTCACTAAGTTGGATGGTCTATCAGCTAAATAAGTAAGTAAATATCAATAGAACTATTTCAAGCTACAGAGACAAAATCTGTCAACATCCTAACAAGAATATGCCAACAAATATGGAAAACAAAATAAGAGCCTACGAACTGGCAATGTTCAATAATCATTCCAGCCCTTAAGAAGAAGATGCCAAGAAATGCAGTGACTATAGGGCCATTGCTCTAATTTCCCATGCAAGCAAAGTGATACTCAAGGTGTTGCAAGAGAGACTTGTACCTTATGTGGATTGAGAAGTGCCTGATGTTCAAGCTGGATTCCGAAAAGGAAGAGGCACTCAATATCATATTGCAAATATCTATTGGTTGCTGGAGTGCACCAAGAATTTCAGAAGAAGATCACTCTATGCTTTGTAGACTACAGCAAAGCCTTTGACTATGTGGATCACGAGAAGCTATAGATAGTTCTGAAAGAAATGGTGGGCCTCAGACCTTGATTGTCCTGATGTGTAAGCTGTATTGTGGACAGGAAGCTATTGATTGGGCAGAATATGGAAAAATGGAATGGTTTCCTGTAGACAAAGATGTCAGACAAGGGTGCATTTTATCTCGCTGTATTCTATCTGTATGCGGAACGTATCATGAAGAAAGCTGGCCTGGATTTAGATGAAGGAGGCCTTTCTCCTTTCATTTTTTATTTGAGGCCTTTCCCCCTGCTGAGCCACATTTGGGTGTCTCTCTACTGGGTAGAACTCCCAGAATGGAAAATTATGGTATGTGTCGTCCAATAATCTGAATATCCCATCCCTAGCTGAAGTTCTTTCTATGTTGAAACTCTCAGATGGAGAACATCCGGCCTCATAAATCATTGATTACCTCAATTTAAAGCTGTTGCATTTACATTGCTCTTTTGATCTTCCTGAGGCTTCCTGAAGCTTGAGTCATTCTTTGCCAACCTTTCATCTCTAGGGAAGTTATGTTTTAAGAATTAGGCATTAAAGAATCTAGGTGGGTGTGCAATACATTGGTTTCACGGGGAAAACATAGTCATGAATAATTTCCTCAGAGAGCTTGCAGTGTTTCTTTCTTGGACAACTGTTCCTATAATCCACCACCAGCATGGCAATGGCTATGCTAGCCAGGGGATCCTTGAACCTGTAGGCCTGAAAAGTAATTTTCCCAGGCCCTGTTTCTTGGCTTCATGAGTGTGAAACACCATCCGTGTTCAGAATTATAGAAAAGTGAAGTTGGAAGGGGGTCTACAAGGCCTTCAAGTCCAACCCCCTGCTCAATGCAGGAATACAATCAAAGCATATCTAGGTAAAGGTTCCCCTTGACATTTAGTCCAGTCGTGTCCGACTCTAGGGGCGGTGCTCATCCCCGTTTCCAAGCCGTAGAGCCAGCGTTTGTCCGAAGACAGTTTCCATGGTCATGTGGCCAGCGCGACTAGACACGGAACACCGTGACCTTCCCACCGAGGTGGTACCTATTTATCTACTTGCATTTTTACATGCTTTCGAACGGCTAGGTTGGCAGGAGCTGGGACAAGCGACGGGAGCTCACTCCGTCGCGTGGATTCGATCTTACGATGGCTGGTCTTCTGACCTTGCAGCACAGAGGCTTCTGCGGTTTAGCCCGCAGCGCCACCACGTCCCTTGCATATCTACCAGGTGATTATCTAAGTTTTTCTTGAATGCCTCCAGTGTTGGAGCACTCACCAAATCCCGAGGTCACTGGTTCCACTGTCGTACTGCTCTAACAGTTAGGAAGTTTAATAAAGATAATAAAGATCAGAATAAAGATCAGTATTTTACCATTGGTTATAACTAGAGTAGACCCATTGAATCAGTTTTCAAATGGTAAGTCAACACTTATGTAAATCCCACCAAGACAGTGTGTGTCCTTTAGTTGAAACTTGCAAGAGGATGCTGACCAAGGTAAGCTAATGACTGAAATTTCTAGTTTTTCTGAGGTATATCTGTTACACCAAACACAGACGCACCACATTTGGGGTGAAGAGCCTCTGGAAATTGCTGACCCCTGGCCAAAATCAATAATAATGAAGTGGTGTGTTTTTTTGTTTTTTTTTTTGAAAAATATTGTTCACATCTGTCTTTGATCCTGGTTCTCTCTCTTCCTAATGACACTTTGGGTATAATATTGCCTCCAAAATTTTTCTTCTGTCTCCAAAAGTAAAAGGACTAGAGGAATACTTTATTTTAAAAAATCATGAACACTGAGGCAGGAGGAGGAGAGGGGATGAAATAGGGAACCAGCTTTCAAAAACTCCTTATGATTATGGCTGCTGCTTAAGATCGAAAGGAGAAAATATGTGTTTTTGGAAGAAGGAATAGGCAGAGACTCGACGAGGAAAGGCAGTGAGAGCCACAACAGAAAAGCACCTTTTGAACTAATCAATGTCTCACTGAGAAGGATCAATTTATCCGTCAGAAAAGCAGCAGGATGATTGCAGGAAAGGTCTACCTGGGCAAAGTACTTCATTTGGTAGATTGCGAGTTGGAGGTGCTGGAGTCTCACTCATCTGGAACTAAAATGGGAAGTGTCTAGTGAAATCAGCTTGATCCATCTCGGTATTATTACCGTCTTAGTCTGTATTGTATTAAAACCCTGTACACGATGGGACTGTGCTGCTTCTTATTTGTTCTGCACAGGTTTAGTAACCCTTGAATTATCTTCTTGGCTACGGTGCTATGAGGATGCACTCCTTCCCAAATCCTCTTTCCTTTTCAGCTTGATTGCACCGCACATGGCAGAGTTGTCCCTTATCTCCTGGTTTCTTTGACTTATTCTTGTCTAGACTTAATGGAACCAGGTCCCAGAGCACCTCCAGGCTAGGCAAAGCAATTCAGCTGAACGTGTCAATCATTTTTGGAATCCCCAAAGAAAGGTATTGCTTCTTTGACAGTCTCTGCCACATTTCATCATATCCTCCTGCCTCAGGGAAGGAACGAGACAGGAACAAAAGAAGTTGTTTTACACAAGGGGTGAGCCAAGCGTGAGCAAGAAGGAAGAAGGGCCTTTCTGGATTCATGAGTAATTTTTGTGTGTGCACTATCAGTGCACACACAAAGGGAATGCCCTCTGAGGTCTGTGGGTGCAGCTGTGGCCATTTTAGGTTCTCAGCCCTCTGGAAATTGCTTGCCTTAACTTATATTTACAACTCCAACTAGTCCTATACTGTACAATGACAGGCAGTTGCTTTCCACGGTGTCCCAGCTTTACCTGCTAAATATTGTGTCAGTGGTCACGCTAGCGAAGAGGGCTGAAGTCCAAAAAAGTAACTTTGACAAGCTCTGGCTGCAACTAACAAGAGCCACAGACAGGTTGATGACTTTTACTTGTGATGTGGAACAACCCAACTTAGATATCACATCTTGCTTTTGACAAACACCATTTGTTTTCCTCGCGTTGGAAACAGACTAAGAGGATGGATCTCATTGACTTGATGAAGCCGAAGTTCTGTCCGTTGTTCTAGACAGCTATCAACTGAATATTTATATGCTGCAATTTGTAAACAGGTGGCTTCAAGGTCTACCCCATCTCCTGGTTTCTGAGGTTTCTTTAGCCTTGAAACAGACCTGAACTGAACAGTTCTTTGAACAGAGTACACCTTCAAAGAGAGGATTGCTGTCTGCAAAAGAAGACACATGACAACATTGAAGGCTGAATGCAGAAGCAAGGAGTGGGCACCATAAGCATGGGCTTCAACTATCTTGGCCTGTGCTTGAGCTGTGTTTATCCGGCCAAGGCATGGGGGAACTGTCCCAGCTGCCATTATTCCATTATTTGCTACAGCCAGGTAGTACGTTTCATCTCCACTTGCTTTTTTGTTCAGCATTTTGAGCTGCTGGTCTTCCTCTTCAGGTACCAGGCTTCAGTCTCTCCCATGACCTGGACAGGATCAGTTGCCTTTGGATGGTTCAGTTTTCCAGGGAACTGCCAGCTGGGACCTCAATACCTTCTTCATTCCAGGTTCCTTCCAGCAGATGCAGGTTGTCCTGATCATCCTCATCTGAGGAATAAATGATGATAATCATAATCATCTTAGAACTGCAGAGGCTGGAAGGGATCCTATGGACCATCGAGTCCAGCCCCTATGAAGGAGGCACAGTGGGGAATCGAACTCCCAACCTCTGGCTCTGCAGCCAGAGACCTAAACCACTGAGCTCTCCAGCAGCTCAATGCCAGGTAGGACATCACAGTAAACAACACTAGAGACATTTTGCATGGATTGAGAAATAGTGAACAGGAAAAATAAAAGGTACCTGTTGACTTCTCAGATGCTGAAGACAAGATTTCATAGGGACTTGAGATTCCAGAATAGGCTGTATCTCTGTGTTGTGATAACCCATCTCAACCATAATTGAGACATGGGCAAAATTCCTTTATATCCCTAACGGCTGATTGTGAATGTATGTGAATGCCTTGGTCAGGTTTATAAAAGATGCCCAAAGGATCTTGCATGATGGTAGTTCAGGCAAGTTCCACATAGAATCCTACAACTGTAGAGTTGAAAGTGAAAATCGCCCCAGAGGGAGACCACAGCTGCGATACAAGGATATCTGCAAGCAGGATCTGAAGGCCTTAGGAATGGACCTCAACAGATGGGAAACCTTGACCTCTGAGCGCTCAGCCTGGAGGCAGGAGGTGCAGCATGGCCTCTCCCATTTTGAAGAGACCCTTGTCCAGCAGGCCGAGGCAAAGAGGCAGTCCCGAAACCAGCAAAATCAGGGAGCTGGACGGGGGACAGATTGTATTTGTCTTCAGTGTGGAAGAGACTGTCACTCTCGAATTGGCCTTCTCAGCCACACTAGACGCTGTTCCAAGTCCTCCATACAGAGCACGTTACCATCGTCTCTCGAGACTGAAGGGTGCCTAATCTAAAATCTAAGAGTTGAAAGTGACCACGAGGGTCATGGAACCCAACCTAAGGCCAATGCAGGAAATCCACAGCTGCAGCATAGAATAAATCATAGAATAAGCTCCTCAGACCGGACCACCCGTCTCTCCTCGGCAAGGAAGGGTACATTCTCTTACCTTGGGTGGGGGGGAAGAGATGGAGGTAGGCATGGTTGATGATCTCCAGCTGGGAAATAGCTCTGCTTTTAGGTCTGAAATGTAATTAATGCTCATTCACTTTTAAACTCAGTTGCTTTTCTGCACAGACTCCTTTAATGGGTCTTTATAGATTGACCTATTCAGGAGAGAAGCTGAGCAATCAAAAGTGCTGAGGTTCATTTATAGGATGGCTTTTTGGTTGCAGTCAGAAATCCAGCCATTTTTTAAACTTCATTACTTTTCCATCTGGATGCAATTATGCCTGGTGCTCTGGTCTTTTCTCTCAGCTACTGTTCAGCTCTCTAGCTGGTTTATTTTACTCCAGATTGTTTTCTTAGAATGGACCCAGATTGTACGAAAAGGTGGTCCATATCAACTTGCTGCACCCTTATCTTTTTTTTTAAAAAAATGTTTTAACAGGCTTTTACTTCTCATAGCCTGTGAAACAATGTACAGTCAACCCTCGACTTACGAACGGCCCTAGTTACGAACATTTCGACTTACAAACCACTCTGATAGAAAAATATTGACTCGACTTGCGAACTTAGATTCGAGTTACGAACCGAAAAAAAAACTTTTTTTTAAACCTAAGTCATCTTAGGTTAAAAGGGGAAAAAAGAAAAAAAATTCTGCCCCTAGTGGTAGGAACGGATTAACCGGCTTTGCATTAGTTCCTATGGGAACTAATGATTTGAGTTACAAACCGCCCCTCGACCTAAGAACCAAAAACAGCCGGAACGGATTAATTGGTTTTCAATGCATTCCTATGGGAAATGCTGATTCGACTTACGAACTTTTCGACTTACAAACTTCCTTCCGGAACGGATTAAGTTTGTAAGTCGAGGGTTGACTGTATTATAACCTGACTCAGTGACGACAGATAGAGGTGGCATTTTAAGTACAGTCCATGTGGCTCGAAAATGCATTTTCCCTGTGCAGTTTTTTTTTAAAATGACAGTGATAACAGAGCTTGGAAGGGTTACCTTTTTTTGGATTACAATGTCCACCATTCCCATCCAAGAACCCCCCCACCCCAGGGCCATGTTGACTGGGTATTCTGGGAATTTCACTCAAAAAAAGGTTACTTCACTAAGCTCTTGATGTTCAAGCCACATAGATAAGCTGAAAGGTGACCGAGATGCTCAGACTTGCCCATGGAAGAGCCCAAAAGGAGAATGGACACGTGGTGGCTGAGAGAGGAACCAAGGTATGCTAGACACGGCCATGCTCTTGGTCCAAAGGTAGGAGGATTCCAGTACATTCTAACTAATTTCCAATATCCTTAGACTAGGAGGAGTTTGGATTCAGAATGCCATCAGCTGGTCCTCAACTGGGCTTCGGCCATGTTGAAGACCAGCTGAAGATCAGTTCCAGTTCTCCAGCAAGGATGAGTCTGAGGAACTGGAGACTCCAAAGCCTGATGGAGTGGAGGACTGGCATGTCCCTGGAGATCTTAGACTCTCAGGGCCCAGGAGCCGGAGCCTGCAGATCCAAGAATTTAGGGACCCAGGAGCCTGTGGGTGTTGGAAACTCAGGAGCTGAGTCGGAGAATGTCAAAGTCCAAGATATCCCAGGCAGCCTCTCACCATGGACAAGAGCCCCAGGACCCCATCCGGCATGCAGGGTATCAAGTCCAAAGACACTCACTGCACAGCTGGCCGTGACCAAGCAGAGGCAGGAGCACCAGGCTGGGAGCCAGGTTGCAGGACCGGAAGCACAGAGCAGGAACAAGGCGCTGAGATGCAGAAGACCAGCAGAAGCAAGCAGAGACCAAGGCAGAGGCAGGAACACTGGAGTCCAGATACAGAGATGCAGGAGGTAAGCAGAGACAAGAGCAGGAACAGGAGTACTGGAACACAGGGACTCTGGCACTCAGGAGCAGCACGGCACAGCCAAAGACCTTTGTTGCTGAGGCCAGTTCTGGGAGGGAGAACCACTCCTTAAATAGGCTTTCCCTCCAGGTTTCCAGGTGAGCCTCATGAGTGGCCCATCCGCTGCTCCACAGGCCAGGGCCTGAGCCTGCAAACACCAGGCCATTCCTGCGTCAGGCTGGCCCCGATCCTGCAGCTGCCAGGGCGATGTGGGCCAGATGCTGAAAGAGGAGTTGGGGGCAACCTCAGAGCCTTCAGGAGTAAAAAAGGCTGAAAACACACCTCTGGCGGGAAGCGCCAAAGCAGAGTGCTTGGCTGCAGAGGCAGGTTCCTCGTAAGTAGTGGTCTCTTCAAGAGGGAGCTCTTTTTCCTAGGGAGACTCAGGGGCCAAACCCTGCAGCTGGGTGTTTGCTTTGTCACCTGAACACCTGCCGCTGCATGCTGGGTGGGGCTCTAGCAGCCCAGCTAGAAAACAGCCTTCCATCGCCTCTGTGGGCTGGTGGAAGCAACTTGTTGGTCAGCTTCTGCCTTGTTCTCAAATCCGTTGCTTTGGATTGCCCGGACCTTGTTTGACTACTGAATTTGGACTGGTGGAGGAGGAGGAATATCACATGGTTCTCGTACTGGCTTCTGCTGTGCTGTGTGTGCTGCCTCATGCTCAGCTGGGGATGCTGAGGGGACAATGAGGTGGGCACAGGTGGAGGAGAGCTAGATTTGTACCAAAGCCTTTTAGCATTCAGATATTCCCCCCCCACCCCACCCCAAGTAACAGTTTGTGGCACTTGAGTGACAAACAGATGTGTTATGCCATACAGTTTTGAAGGATACAACCAAATGTAATTTTAAATCATATATATATGATACCATAATACCATTTGCCATTTCTCCTAGAATACAAGCGAGAAGCTGATTCCCATCCTTGATGTTGATTATCCTTGGTGTGGAACACGCAACCTGGCAAATTTTGTTACCTCCATTTTGTTGGGACATGGCTTCTATCTACTTCTCTTCTCAGGTACAGATTCCCTCTCAGTCCAGATTAAGCCTTATTGTGCTCACTAACAGGTAAGCGGTGTTGACAAGTCACAGAGAACAGGGATATGAGACCCTTGTTGCACCCAAGCTGGGTTTGTGACTCATTGGGAGCAAAGTGCCAAGCCGTTTTGCCTTCCCCTAAAGAACTCTTATCTGTTCTGTTCAATTTATTTTGATGGACTGCCTTCCACACATTGAATCTCAAAATAACTCAAAGTAAAAATGCGAGGCTTGCTGCCAAACCGTATTAGAACGATATTGCCTTTCGAAAGAAAAATCATCTGGCGGCCCACATTGTTTTCAGCTGTCTCAGGTCACACACGTTTCCTGTGCTTGGCTTTGCCTGTTCCATTCCCCCTTTACATGCCTGGCACTTTAATTACGTAAATATGTGAGACAAAGAAAATGAAATGAAAAGGCAGAAGAAAGAGGGTTAGATTAAGAACTAATCTTGCAGTAGCTGTGATAAAAGATGGCTTTGTATTTAGCTGGTCCAGAGATGCAAAGGCTTCAATTTAACTTGGCTCTGGTTTTCTGTGGGTTGCCCATCTTTGTCTCTTGCCTATCAGGATACCAGAACAGAATATGGCATGCAGGCTCAGTCTTTTTATTTAATGTCTTACCTGTATATCCCTGTGGTTATTAGCAGTGGAAACATGGTGATCCTTATTCACATTGGGTAGGTGAGCATTTTAGCTGGCTCAGGTGAGTCTGCCTTTAAAGATGGTTTGGAAACCTCAGCTGGTTCAAAATGCAGCAGCCAGACTACTGATGGGGCCCAGTCACATGGAGCATATAACACCCCTGCTACAAGAACTGTACTGGCTACCAGTCGGTTTCCAGGCCCAGTTCAAAATGCTGGTCATTACCTATGAAGCCGTATATGGCTTGGGTCCAGGCTAGGTGAAGGACTATATCTCCCCATATGAACGTCTTGGTGTTTAAGATTGTCAGAGGAGGCCCTTCTCTTGGTCCCATCACCAGCACAGACACGGTTGATGGCGACACAAGAGAGGGCCTTTTCTGTGGCAATTCCCAGGTTATGGGATGTTCTACCTCCGGAGATCAGGCTGGCTCCCTCTCTGTTGTCCTTCCACCAATAGCTGAAGACACCCTTTCAGGCAGGCTTTTAACAATCATGATTGAGTCCCTGAATGCCATTTTTAAAGATAGTTTTTAATGTTTATCTGCTTTTAATGATTGATTTGTATTTTAATTAGTGTATAGTTTAATTGCTTTTTAATGTTTTAAATTCTATTCTTAATATTGTCAGATGCCTTAGGTCCCATTATTGGAAGAAAGGCAGCCTATAATAAAACTGGTTGGATTCCAAAAGATCTCCTGTATGGAGAATTAGTGCAGGGAAAGTGCCCCAGAGGGAGACCACAGCTGCGATACAAGGAGATCTGCAAGCGGGATCTGAAGGCCTTAGGAATGGACCTCAACAGACGGGAAACCTTGACCTGTGAGCGTTCAGCCTGGAGGCAGACAGTGCATCATGGCCTCTCCCAATTTGAAGAGACCCTTGTCCAGCAGGCCGAGGCAAAGAGGCAGTCCTGAAACCAGCAAAATCAGGGAGCTGGACGGGAGACAGATTGTATTTGTCCTCAGTGTGGAAGGGATGGTCACTCCCGAATTGGCCTTCTCAGCCACACTAGATGCTGTTCCAAGACCTCTATTCAGAGCACGTTACCAATGTCTCTCAAGACTGAAGGATGCCTACTAATAAAACTAACAACAACAACAATGTTTTAACACCACTGATCATGATCTGGATAGGTTTTTTTTTCTCCCACTGCTATTCAATCCTTATCCTTGATATCCCAAATTACCTCTAAGGGCATGGCTACATGGGAGAGCTGAATTGGAAGAATTCAGCTTTGCTTCAATTTGATTCACAGCCTGTATTACGTTTCAAATCACAAACCGTGGATGCACAAAGGCTGTTTGATTTGTGAGGTCCCTGTTCACATTGTTCACAGTCTGACCTGCAATCCAGCCCCCCCCCCCCACCTCTTAGTTCCTTCCTTCCTCTGCTCCTGCCTCTCCTCTTCTTTTATAGTTAGCTGCAAAGCTCCTTGGTTACAGAAACATTCCAAACATCATTTCGCCCTGCTTTTGTGTGTGTGTATGTTTGTGCTTGCAGAGGACATGTAGCACTATAGTGTTATATTAATGCGAGGCCTCACCACTGATACATATTGTTATTATTATTTTAAAGAAAAAGATGAGAGTACAACAGAATGAGAGCAGGGGCATCGTCTCATTGCCCTGAAAAGCACACCCTAAGTGCTTATGTCAGGCTGTGGTCACACTGGCAGAAAGAACCCTATTTAAGTGTCATTTAAATCAATTTAGATTTTATCGTTTACACAATGCCAGGGTGAAATCGATTTATATGAGCTGAAAAGTGAGGGTTTTTTTTTGTTTTTCAACTTGCCGGCAGGATTTTTTAAAAATACCTTGCTTCTAAAATCGATTCAATTCAATGTGGTTTTGTGGAAATGAGTCAGTTTCAGCAGCGTAGATGCCAAAACTGATTTAAATCACCAGAAATAAATCGATTTCCATTCAGTGCATGTGAACACAGTCACCGGCTTAAATACCAAGTGACCAGAACCTGATTTTTTAAAAGCCTGAACATAAATCGATTCAAATTGCCACTGTGACCATAGTCTTTATGAAAATACAACCTAGAGAAACAACTCCATCTTCCAAGAATATCTGCAGGGGGAAAAACACAATTGAATCAGGCCCTTTAGAGGCAGAGATGGCACATAACAACAACAGCAACAATGATGATGATGATCCCCTGTTCCCCTTGTTTGCTCTGTTGTAGTCCTAAATTTCAGCTTAATGATGAAAAAAATCCAAAGTTTATTATGAAACCAGAGCATAAATTAGTTATGTTGCAGATTCAGTTTGCTGGTCCATTGCTCTGCCCCCTACTGGGCCATTTTGTTTCTACCGGTTACAATGTATTTGCGCTAAACGTGTGCCACCAGGAAGAGGGGAAGATTTTCCTTCTTGAATGACTCTCCACATGAGTTAGAATCCCATTCTTCTGACGTTCAAAACTGTGCAAAGGGCCAACATCTTAAGGAATGCTGGTGATCTGTTTTCTGATTTTTTTTTCTGTTCTGTTTTCAACTGTTTTAATTTGTCTGTTGGGAGTTTCTTTGGGAGCCCTGGTGATCAAAGGACTGATAAACAAATACTTCAAATAAACAAACTAATTAATGAATACTTCAAACCCATAAAGCAATTCTCGAGTAGCAGAGGCTTTGTGCTGCAGCCGTGACATCCCTAACACGTGGAAGGCTGCAGAAACAGAGAGACACAGGGCCACCCTCTTTCTTCCAAACCTCCCCCATGCAACTGTAACTGTGGTGCATGCATTGATAGATTAGATTAGGCATCCTTCAGTCTCGAGAGACTATGGTAACGTGCTCTGAATAGAGGTCTTGGAACAGCGTCTAGTGTGGCTGAGGAGGCCAATTCGAGAGTGACCATCCCTTCCACACTGAAGACAAATACAATCTGTCCCCCGTCCAGCTCCCTGATTTTGCTGGTTTCGGGACTGCCTCTTTGCCTCGGCCTGCTGGACTGGACAAGGGTCTCTTCAAATTGGGAGAGGCCGTGATGCACCGCCTGCCTCCAGGCTGAACGCTCAGATGTCAAGGTTTCCCATCTGTTGAGGTCCATTCCTAAGGCCTTCAGATCCCGCTTGCAGATCTCCTTGTATCACAGCTGTGGTCTCCCTCTGGGGCGATTTCCCTGCACTAATTCTCCATACAGGAGATCTTTTGGAATCTGACCATCAGCCATTCTCACGACATGCTCGAGCCAACGTAGACATCGCTGTTTCAGTAATGTATACATGCTAAAAATTCCAGCTCAGTCTAGGACTACTCTATTTGGAACTTTGTCCTGCCAGGTGATACCAAAAATGCGTAGGAAACAACGCATATGGACCGTGTTCAGCTTCCTCTCCTGCCATGCACAAGGGGTCCAAGGACTCACTGCAGTACAGGAGTGTGCTCAGGACACCGGCTCTATAGACCTGGATCTTGGTATGCATTGATAAATGGCGCAAAAAAAAGAAAAAAGGACCCGCAATATTCCCTGTGTATATGATTGCACTGAGGGCTTGATCACACATGCCCAAAAAACCCCAGTTATATTTATTCTGCTGGCATTTAAATCATTTTATAGATTTCCAATCACATTATGCATGGATAACATTGATTGATCTGCTCAGCCAATCAGTTTTTTTTCCACCTTGCTGACACGGTTGTTTTGAAATGTACTGATCCTTGTATCCTTTCAGTCCTCACTTTGGCATGTGTGAATGTTGCTGTCAATTTACTTACTTTGGGAACAGGTTGGATTTTGGTGTGCCATGGTCACTGCATGGTACCTTTTTTAAATTTGTTTTTAGAAAACTGCTTAGTGATGAATCACTGACTATCGGTAGGAAGTTCTTGCTGCTGCTGCTGCAGCAGCAACAACAACATGAATATATTGCTCCAAATTCCTTCCTTGTGAGTTTAAGGAAGGAAAGGGGAAAGAAGGCTTGGTTAGAGAAAGGGATGTTTCTTGCTTGGAATTGTTTGAAGGGAGAAAGAAAGGGGTGTTGCATTAATCTCTGTTTCTGTCCCTCTCTTTTACCCTGCTCCTCACAATACTTTGCATGTCTTTTAAAACCCGCTTCCTCCTCCTGACACTGTTCAAAGGGGAAAAGAAAACTGAAAGCCAATAACTGAGAGGGAGAGATGTACAGGAAAATAAGGAAAAGGGGATGAGTGAGTAAAAGAGGGAAGGAAAAAGGGGAGGAGGAGAGAAGAAAAAAGGGGAAGGGAAATGGAAAGTGGAGAAAGGAATTGGGAAGAGAAAATTTTAAAAAGGAAGGAAGGGTTGGAGGTGACATATGCCACAAGACTCATTGACTAACAGAAGTGACAGGAAAATAGTGATACATCACTTACATTTTTTTAAAAATTAGGGCAGCAGAGACTCAGCAACAGGATGTAAAATGAATCAATTTATATGAAATGGCATGTGTAGTCTATACAACCAGTACGGACAGCAAAAAATACAGCCCTGTGAAGGAGCTCAGTGGTATATATACCACGTGACTATACATAGAAATATATTGATACCAAAAAAGGAGGAAAAAGAAACGAGTCAAATGGTCCATGTGATGAGGCTCTGGTTGAGCCAGTATGCTTCCCAAACAGGATCCTGCACCATGCAGAAAGTCTTTGCAGACAAATCAAGTTCATCTCTGCAGAGCCGAAGTATCTACCATGAGCAGGCTGGGGCAGGAAAAATAACATATAAAGCACACAGCGATGAAGTATCTCTCATGAACGCAGCAGCACCACCTCAGTGAAATGGCTTATAGGAGTATGAGAAAATCTTTCTTTTGAATACTTCCTTGAATCAGGCACCTATTTTTAAGTAGTGGGGGAGCACAGATGCAAAATACAAGACAGGAAAGGAAGCCTCTTAAGCCTTGTGCTTTGCAATTTTTATCCACATATATACTGTAATATATTTCCATCAAGCAGCAAGTAAGTGATGTGTTTCCAGCTGAGCTAAAGGGTTCTTAGTTTTGGGCTGCAAATGCATTTCGTTGCACTGCAATCCTTGGTGGGTCAAAAGACAGCCAAGCTATTTTTGCTGTGGTGAAACAGGAACATGCCTGCCACCTCCAGTGACTTTTCTACAGAGTTGACACTGTCAATTTCCGTTATCCAAGGAGCAGACCAGATGGCACAATTAGCAGGTCATTATAAGTGGGACTCCTTGGAGAAGCAAAAGGGATCTGTTTATCACAGCATCAGCTTTCCTAACCCTTGTGTGTTTTCTGATTGGTGATTAAGAGCTAACTATGCTTTCTCTCCCCTTCACGGATTGCTGCCGTGTCGTGGCGAAGGGGCTTGAGTAATTCAGAGAAGCTATGGGCTATGCCGTGCAGGGACACCCAAGACGGACAGGTCATAGTGGAGAGTTCTGATTAAACGTGATCCACCTGGAGCAGGAACTGGCAAGCCACTCCAGTATCTTTGCCAAGAAAACCCCATGAACAGAAACAAAAGGCTAAAAGATATGACGCTGGAAGATGAGCCCCTCAGGTCGGAAGGCGTCCAACATGCTACTGAGGAAGAGCGGAGGACAAGTACAAGTAGCTGCAGTGCTAATGAAGTGGTTGGGCCAAAGCCGAAAGGACACTCAGCTGCGGACGTGCCTGGAAGTGAAAGGAAAGTCCGATGCTGCAAAGAAAAATACTGCATAGGAACCTGGAATGTAAGATCTATGAACCTTGGGAAGCTGGATGTGGTCAAACAGGAGATGGCAAGAATAAACATTGACATCCTGGGCGTCAGTGAACTAAAATGGACCGGAATGGGCGAATTCAATTCAGACGATTATCATATTTACTACTGTGGGCAAGAATCCCGTATAAGAAATGGAGTAGCCCTCATAGTCAACAAAAGAGTGGGAAAAGCTGTACTGGGATACAATCTCAAAAATGATAGAATGATTTCAATACGAATCCAAGGCAGACCTTTCAACATCACAATAATCCAAGTTTATGCACCAACCAACGATGCTGAAGAGGCTGAAATTGACCAATTCTATGAAGACTTACAACACCTTCTAGAACTGACACCAAAGAAAGATGTTCTGGTCATTATAGGGGCCTGGAATGCTAAAGTAGGGAGTCAAGAGATAAAAGGAACAACAGGTAAGTTTGGCCTTGGAGTTCAAAACAACGCAGGGCAAAGGCTAATAGAGTTTTGTCAAGAGAACAAGCTGGTCATCACAAACACTCTTTCCCAACAACAAAAGAGGCTACTCTACACATGGACATCACCAGATGGGCAATACCGAAATCAGATTGATTATGTTCTCTGCAGCCAAAGATGGAGAAGCTCTATACAGTCAGCAAAAACAAGACCTGGAGCTGATTGTGGCTCTGATCATCAGCTTCTTATAGCAAAACTCAAGCTTAAACTGAAGAAAGTAGGAAAAACCACTGGACTACTGAGGTATAATCTAAACCAAATCCCTTATGAATACACAGTGGAAGTGAAGAACAGATTTAAGGAACTAGATTTGGTGGACAGAGTGCCTGAAGAACTATGGGTGGAGGCTCGTAACAATGTACAGGAGGCAGCAACAAAAACCATCCCAAAGAAAAGGAAATGCAAGAAAGCAAAGTGGCTGTCCAATGAGGCCTTGCAAATAGCAGAGAAGAGAAGGGGAACAAAATGCAAGGGAGATAGGGAAAGTTACAGAAAATGAAATGCAGACTTCCAAAGAATAGCAAGGAGAGACAAGAGGGCCTTCTTAATTGAACACTGCAAAGAAATAGAGGAAAATAATAGAAAGGGAAAAACCAGAGAATTCCCAGAAGTACAAGCTGGATTTCGAAGGGGCAGAGGAACTAGAGACCAAATTGCTAACATGCGCTGGATTATGGAGAAAGCCAGAGAGTTCCAGAAAACATCTACTTCTGCTTCATTGACTACGCAAAAGCCTTTGACTGTGTGGACCACAGCAAACTATGGCAAGTTCTTAAAGAAATGGGAGTGCCTGACCACCTTATCCATCTCCTGAGAAATCTATATGTGGGACAGGAAGCAACAGTTAGAACTGGATATGGAACAACTGATTGGTTCAAAATTGGGAAAGGAGTACGACAAGGCTGTATATTGTCTCCCTGCTTATTTAATTTATATGCAGAATACATCATGCGAAAGGCTGGACTGGAGGAATCCCAAACCGGAATTAAGATTGCCGGAAGAAATATCAACAACTTCAGATATGCAGATGATACCACTCTGATGGCAGAAAGTGAGGAGGAATTAAAGAACCTCTTAATGAGGGTGAAAGAGGAGAGCGCCAAAAATGGTCTGAAGCTCAACCTCAAAAAAACTGAGATCATGGCCACTGGTCCCATCACCTCCTGGCAAATAGAAGGGGAAGATATGGAGGCAGTGACAGATTTTACTTTCTTGGGTCCCATGATCACTGCAGAAGGTGACAGCAGCCACGAAATTAAAAGACGCCTGCTTCCTGGGAGGAAAGCGATGAGAAACCTAGACAGCATCTTAAAAAGCAGAGACATCACCTTGCCGACAAAGGTCCGCATAGTCAAAGCTATGGTTTTTCCAGTAGCGATGTATGGAAGTGAGAGCTGGACCATAAAGAAGGCTGACCGCTGAAGAAATGATGCTTTTGAACTGTGGTGCTGGAGGAGACTCTTGAGAGTCTCCTTGTACTGCAAAGAGAACAAACCTATCCATTCTGAAGGAAATCAACCCTGAGTGCTCACTGGAAGGACAGATCCTGAAGCTGAGGCTCCAATACTTTGGCCATCTCAGGAGAAGAGAAGACTCCCTGGAAAAGACCCTGATGTTGGGAAAGTGTGAAGGCAAGAGGAGAAGGGGACGACAGAGGACGAGATGGTTGGACAGTGTCATCGAAGCGACCAACATGAATTTGGCCAAACTCTGGGAGGCAGTGGAGGACAGGAGGGCCTGGCGTGCTCTGGTCCATGGGGTCACGAAGAGTTGGACATGACTTAACGACTAAACAACAACATGCTTTCTCTCTATGTTGATTATTCAGGCTACAGTTATATATATTTGCTTATTTTATTCTCACCTGCAAGAACTTAATATTTTGAAGCTTTCTCCCTGCTGGACAAGACTGCCAAAGTGCTTGTTTTTTTTATTTTTTTATTTTTTAAAAACATCTTTGGCACTTTTTGTGAAAAATTTGCAGATATGTTTTACGTGCCTTAAACCTGAATTTGGCCTAGGAATCAGAAAGGAAGCAGAAGAATGGCTTATAGAATTCTATGGAGCCACCAACTTGTTATATTGCAATTATATATTTCAGGCAACTGAACATATGATTATACACATAGACATCACCATACTTTGAAGATAGAAATCATATAGACTACATCATTGGAAGCAGTAAATGGAAAAGCTGTATTTTACTGCCAAAAAAGACCAGAATCAGATCGTGATTCTGACCACAAATTCCTAATATCAAAAAGGAGAACAAAGCTGAAGAAGAACACTAAAAGAATCATAGTGCCAAAATGTGATTTAAATAACATGCTGACCATGCCTTGATCCCATCTAAGTTTTGTTGGTGTTTTATTGTATAGTGTTATCTCCTAAATCTCAGAAGAACTGTAGAGAGCTTGTGCTACTGGGAAATACTAAAATGTAGTAAAGAACTAGTTATTTTTGTCAGTTTTTCCCATGAGTGCTGTCATGGGGAAGAACTGATACTGGACAGTAGTAGTGTCATCCATCTCAGCATAGCCAAAGAGTATACTGAAAATTCTTTATTCTCCTCAATGGATCTCAGCTCCCTGCCAATCCTTTATATTGCTCCTTCTTCAATTTGTACAAAATACAGTTTGTGCAAAACTCATGTCTCTGCAGAAGATTAGCATCTTTTTCCAGTAGTGAAGCTAAGACCCCTTTGCACAGTAAGCATAATGCAACCCGCTGATGGGTCACAAAAACATAGATGATCCACAGAATGCTATTTCGTTTATTCCTTGATGGAATGAAAAACACTTAACTGCATTTTTTTTCCATTTCGTACCTTTTTTCAGAAAAGTGCGAGCACCACTCTCAAAAATGCATTTTAAAAAAATCAGTGCCTCACCAATTTGTAGCAAGGAGATTATTATTTTTTCTTTTGCATTGCCTTGGTACTGAAATCAAGGTGAACCAGAAGATTTGCACCCTTGCATATCTGTTCAGTGGTAGCCTCTGGTCTAAGGAGGGAGGGAGATCATCCCCAAATTGGGGGTTGGGACACTCTTCAGCTGTGAGCCATGCAGAAGTATTCGTTAATTTTGGATCAAGCAAGGTGAACTGAGTGCATGTGCTAGTGCCTTTTTCAAAAGGTCAGACAGCAAAATGGCATCCAGTTTCTAACATGCAAAATGTTAGACTGGCAGTGAAATGGTAGACAGAGAAGTCTATGATTCATTCACCAAGCTTTGAATTTACAGCTGGAGTGGCTTTGGCAGGTTTTATTCAATACAAAGCCTTTCTCTCTCCATTTAGTTCAAAAAATGAAAAATGGTGAACTTTTGTTTCCCGAGGAACGAAAGAATAACTGCCCTACTGAAAAATAAAAATCAAGACTCCTATTTTGCTCCTTTATAGCCAAAAATCAAGACTCAGGATGGCCATATATAATTCAGGTTGTTTATAGAACTTGAATTATATATGGGGAGGAGGGAACTTGCATTAATGAACAGTGGTGTGAATCATTAAAATTGCAAAAGATCAACACTAAAAAATAATTGGCCACAGTACTAGAAGATGTATTTTGCTGCTTCCTCCCTATTGTCTCTGTGTACTGTGGTGTAAGACTCCGTAATTCATGTACATGACAAGATGCCTGGCAAATACAAGCCAAATTATTCATTATTGTATTGTTTTGTCCCTTGTATTTAGAGTTTAGAAGCAGGGATTTTTGGCTTCCTTCCCTAGTTTAAATGACTTCCTCAGGGGAAAAGAAATCCATAATCACAAACGGATTGTTTTTCCGACTCAGTGTAGTAGCATTAGTGCAATACTCTAACCACTACACCACACAGTCTCTTTAGCTGCAGGTGAGAACGGCACATCGGTAGTCGACAAGTGCTACAATTCCAGTCTTGAAAGCAGTCCTGGGATTGGGGGTCTACATGGACCCCCCAGAAAAGAAGACGAAAATCCACGGCCAAGATGACCTTCCTTGTCAGAAAGGTCCAGAAAAGTCTGGATGCTGCTACAGAGAATGTGGATCTGGAGCTTACAAGAGGGCATCCGTAGGTGATGTTCCTGCACTTTTTGGAAAAGGGACAGGAAGAATGTAAGGCTTTTTTTTGAGAACAGAAAAATCTACCCTCAGTTCCTCTTATTTATTAAAAATATTTTTACCCTGCCTTTCTCCTTTAAAAGGGCTCAAGGCGGCAAAGAAAAGACAATATTGAAAGCTAAAAAGAAGAAGTGTAAAAATATTTAAAAGGAACAAAGATACCCTGCTTTGAGAAATGGTCAACGAAAACAATACTGCATTTCAGCAGGTCAAGAGAGTTAGCAAGTTTAAAACTCTGAGCTTTATTCAGCTGTGGTGTTTCAAGTTTGAGGCAAAGTTTTTTTTTAAAGACAGCACCCATGTCCTTCTTAAGTTGGCTTCCACTCCCACTGCCAAGAAAACCAATGGTTTTTCCTATTTGGTCTTGATGTTTTGCATCTCCCTGTAGTCTTAATTGCCAGGCAAGCTTGCCATAGGGTCATTTATTTATTTATCTATCTATCTATCTATCTATCTATCTATCTATTTATTTATTTTTGGGCTTTGTATTCCATGGTCTTGATGGAACGTGGAACAATCCAGAGACGCCAGGTGCCGAACAGCAGAATGCTAAGTGAATTGAATGAATAGGGTTCCTTTCACAGAGAAAATTGCTCAGAATATGATTTAGATTTGAAATTATGTTACAAACATATTTCTGGGTGTTTCATTTTAGGAAGAAGAGGGCTGTGGGTTGGGGAGATTCCGTCGGGTTTTGCCAGGTTGCCGTAGAACGATTCTCTTAATTTCTGAAAAGGAATATTCTTATTCTCTGTTGCTTCTGCCGGATTGCCTGGGATTTGGGCTGGATTGACTTCAGGGTGGTTTTTAATGTGCTTTCTCACCTACCTCTGGGAAATGCTCTTGGGCAAATAAAAAGCCTTAGCACTTAACGCACTCTCTGGGCAGTTTGCAATTTTAACATGCAGAATACATATTGCCCCTCCCCTACAGCATGCTGTCTACCAACCTCAGAAAGATGGAAGGCTGAGCCAACCTTGAGCCAGATGGGATCAAACTCAGGCCTTGAGAAGAGTCTTCGCTGCCATACTGCAGTTTGACCACTGCACCATAAGGCTCCTTTTAAATATTTTCCAACCTCCCTTGTTATTTTCTCTTTAGTTGTGTGACATAACTGTTTTTCCATATGATGTACATTAGAACTCACATCTCAGCTGGATCAGTATCTGCATTTTCACTTATCTGTGGTCTGAAAATATAAAAAATATTAAAAGGAAAAAACCACACAAAAATATGTATTTCCATGATGTAATTACCAGAACTGGCCACTAGAGGGAGCCAGAGATCATGGTGTATATATAGTGGTTTTTATTTATTTTATTTTATTTATTATTAGATTTCTATCCCGCCCTTTTAGACAGAGTCTACTCAGGGCGGGTTCCATTAAATATTATAAAACTAAAACAGTTAAAACAATTCAAAACAATAATGTTAGTAGTGCTCAAGATGGAAAAACAGAAAATTATAATAAAAATAAAGTCAAGTATTGACAGGTGGGAAGGCCTGTCTGAAGAGCCAAGTTTTTAATTGGCTCCTAAAAACACCCAGCGAGGGTGCCAGGCGGATCACTGATGGAAGGCTATTCCAGAGCCGAGGGGCCACTGCCGAGAAGGCCCGGTTTCTTGTTCTTTCTTTCCGGGCCTTTCTCGGCGTTAGGCCCCTCAACCGTCCCTCCTGGCTATGGCGAGTGATTCGGGTAGATCTAGGTGGGAGAAGGCGATCTGCCAAGTATCGAGGTCCTAAACCGTTTAGGGCTTTATACGTCATCATCAACACTTTGAAGTCAATGCGGAAGCGAATGGGCAGCCAATGCAAGGCAGCCAGAGTGGGAGAGATATGCTGGTATTTTCTCACCCCACTAAGGAGTCTGGCCGCCGCATTCTGCACCATTTGAAGTTTCCGCATCAATCTCAAAGGTAGCCCCACGTAGAGCGCATTACAGTGGTCTAATCTCGAGATTACAAGCGCATGGACGAGAGTGGTGAGGGCCACGCCATCAAGATAGGGTCGCAGCTGGGCAATCCGCCGCAGATGGAAATAGGCGGAGCGGGCCACGGACGCCACCTGGGTTTCCATGGTAAGCGCCAGGTCCAGATGTATCCCCAAGCTGCGCACCACACTCTTAGCAGTGAGAGTCACCCCCCCAAAAGAGAGGGAGTTTCCCAAACCGCCCATGGAGGGGCCGCCCACCCTCAAGACCTCCGTCTTGTCTGGGTTCAACCTCAACCCATTCAGCTGCATCCATTGCAGCACGGCCTCCAGATAGCACTGAAGGGACAGAACGGCATCCACTGAGGTAGGTGAAAAGGAGATGTAGAGCTTTTTGGCATCCACGGGGGTGTGGAACGAAACCAGTCCCCTAAGTGATGTGGGGGTCCTACTGTACTTTGAATCTGCAATGTTCTGTTCTGACTACGAGTGTTCATGGTGCACATTTGTATCAGCTGCATGTAGTTTCTGCCTGGCATTTCTTGATCTTAACGGTCATTCATATTGCAAAACAGGTGCACAATCTTCTTGTGCCCTGCTGTTTATCTTGTCCTTATGCAGAAGTGGACCTCTGAAGACCAAATGTCATTTGGGTCTTGGTGTAACACAAGGTCCTGCAGGATGAGTTCAGCTTGCCTTACGGCACTGACCTATTGTGTTCCTGCTCTGTGGCAACAAGTGTTCTACAGGGAGGATGTAGCTGACTTTTTGCATGTGGTCCAAGTCATGAACGTAGCCCCTGCTAACTTGGCAAAAGTCAACCCCCACCACCATCTACCATCAAGTCAATTCTGACTTAAGGTGACCCTTTTCAAAGTTTTCTAGGTAGAGAGTACTCAGAAGTGGTCTATCATTCCCTTCTTCTTCGGGTGTCCTGGGACTGTGTGCAGCTGGCCCAAGGCCACCCAGGTTGGCTCTACTCATAGGAGGCACAGTGGGGAATCAAACTCCCAACCTCTAGTTCTGCAAACAGAAACCTAGCTAACTGGGCTGTCCAGCCAGTTGGACAACCGCTTGAGACTTCACACTCCTACTGAAATACACTGTGGAAGCAGGTTGCTGTTTATTAACTACAGCCAGGTTCTGTGATGGGCCACCTCTGATCTGGGAGACAGACACCATTGTTACCTTTAGGGGACTCTCCCACTTCCCACAAAGCAGTGGGGGGTAGCACTTAGCTGATGATGATGCTTCTTTTGCCATGTCACAGTACCTGTTTAATTTTTAACGGGCGCAGTTCTACCATGGGCAGCACTTTCCTACCCAGTGATCCTTGCTACCTTAGCTTGAGAGAGCTCAAGAGTTCTATCTACGCATCTGAAGATGATTCCGCTATCCACCACCTTGCTCAGTGGCTGAGGTTTGCCTTGGATGTTGTTGTAAAAATATTTAGATTTCCTCTTTAGTCACTCATCCCCCTCTGTAAATATAGATCTATTAATAATACTTGCCCATCTTTCACGGCTGCCAGGATGATTCATGAGATAACATTCATAAAACTACCTTAATCTTCTCAAGCACTGTATTATCCCAAGTTATGCTATTATTGCTAAATACTCTTCTGATCTTAGAACTGCTGGGCAGGAAGAGACCCTATGGACCATCGTGTCCAGCCTCTGTCGAAGAGGCACAGTGGGGAATCAAACTCTCAACCTTTGGTTCTGCAGCCAGATGCTGAAACCACGATCTTTTTCATCCAAAATGGCAAATTTTCTTTGCAGCACTGGCTCCTCTGTAGATCTGTTTGTGAACTACATATGGAAGAGATATGTTTCAACATGCAGGGCAGTGACGTGCTCGTGCTTAGTTCTGTTGATATTTTAAAGGCTTCTTTGTGGGTGATTTATTTATTTATTTATTTATTAGATTTTTATCCCGCCCATCTAAACCAAGGGTCTACTCTGGGCGGTTTGGGGCCGGATAGGAATTTTTGACCCGTCTCCTGATTGGCTCTTGGAGGCGGGGATTTTTTGCCTATCCCACACTGGATAAGGTGCGCTGGCCAGTTGGAGGTGGAATTTGGTCGCACTGGCGGTTAGTGCGAATTAAACAGGTATTTTGGGGAGTCACGTAGTAATAGCAGGTAATTATAGCTCATCTGAACTCCCAGCACTGCGGATCGTGCGATTACAGTGCTTGGGGGGAAAGATGCGCTGGGGACACACCCGGACCAACAGTCAGCATGGAGAGAGTGGCTCGAGGTCCGGGGTGGTCAAATTCGTGTCAGCAGAGTTTCCCACTGTCTTCAGGACTGGGAGAACTGGGGCCAGGGACTGGCACATTGGTTGTTTAGAAGGGTCCGTTTAGACCTATGTTTGAAACCTGAATCCGCACTACGGCAGGACCCCTCTTTGCCAAATGATTGGCAACAATTCAATAAAGTGTGGCCCGTGTTTAATCCATATTTCTGGTCTCGTGTGTTTATTCCGGGGTAAGCGGGCAAAGAGTTTTGTTGAAAGACACTTGGATACAAGTCCTTGGCAACTGGGGATCTGCAACAGATTTGGATAAACCTCAAATTGCTAATTGAATTCTGATCTTGGCTGTTCCGTGTGAGGTACAGATCGAGGCAGGGTGGCCAGATTCACTGCTAGATTGAGGCAAAGCAAACCTGCCAGTCAAGTTGTATTTGGAGCCGAAATCAATATGGATGGGACACAAATCACTTCAGCCTTCAGCTTTTTTGGAACACATATTTTGAAGCAACCTGCATGTAGCCCTCTGACGTTTTGTTGTTGTTTAGTCGTTTAGTCATGTCCGACTCTTCATGACCCCATGAACCAGAGCACGCCAGGCCCTCCTGTCTTCCACTGCCTCCCGGAGTTGGGTCAAATTCATGTTGGTAGCTTCGATGACACTGTCCAGCCATCTCGTCCTCTGTCGTCCCCTTCTCCTCCTGCCTTCACACTTTCCTAACATCCGCGTCTTTTCCAGGGAGTCTTCTCTTCTCATGAGATGGCCAAAGTATTGGAGCCTCAGCTTCAGGATCTGTCCTTCCAGTGAGCACTCAGGGTTGATTTCCTTCAAAATGGATAGGTTTGTTCTCCTTGCAGTCCAGGGGACTCTCAAGAGTCTCCTCCAGCACCACAATTCAAAAGCATCAATTCTTCGGCGGTCAGCCTTCTTTATGGTCCAGCTCTCACTTCCATACATCGCTACAGGAAAAACCATAGCTTTCACTATTCGGACTTTTGTTGGCAAGGTGATGTCTCTGCTTTTTAAGATGCTGTCTAGGTTTGTCATCGCTTTCCTCCCAAGAAGCAGGCGTCTTTTAATTTTGTGGCTGCGGTCACCATCTGCAGTGATCATGGAGCCCAAGAAAGTAAAATCTGTCACTGCCTCCACATCTTCCCCTTCTATTTGCCAGGAGGTGATGGGACCAGTGGCCATGATCTTAGTTTTTTTGATGTTGAGCTTCAGACCGTTTTTTGCACTCTCCTCTTTCACCCTCATTAATAGGTTCCTTAATTCCTCCTCACTTTCTGCCATCAGAGTGGTATCATCTGCATATCGGAGGTTGTTGATATTTCTTCCGGCAATCTTAAATCCGGCTTGGGATTCCTCCAGTCCGGCCTTTCGCATGATGTATTCTGCATATAAGTTAAATAAGCCGGGGGACAATATACAGCCTTGTCGTACTCCTTTCCCAATTTTGAACTAATCAGTTGTTCCATATCCAGTTCTAACTGTTGCTTCCTGTCCCACATATAGATTTCTCAGGAGATAGATAAGGTGATCAGGCACTCCCATTTCTTTAAGAACTTGCCATAGTTTGCTGTGGTCCACACAGTCAAAGGCTTTTGCGTAGTCAATGAAGCAGAAGTAGATGTTTTTCTGGAACTCTCTGGCTTTCTCCATAATCCAGCGCATGTTAGCAATTTGGTCTCTAGTTCCTCTGCCCCTTCGAAATCCAGCTTGTACTTCTGGGAGTTCTCGGTCCACATACTGCTGAAACCTACCTTGTAGGATTTTGAGCATAACCTTGCTAGTGTGTGAAATGAGTGCAATTGTACGGTAGTTGGAGCATTCTTTGGCACTGCCTTCTTTGGGATTGGGATGTAGACTGATCTTTTCCAGTCCTCTGGCCACTGTTGAGTTTTCCAAACTTGCTGGCATATTGAATGTAGGCACCTTAACAGCATCATCTTTTAAGATTTTTAAATAGTTCCACTGGAATGCCATCTCCTCCACTGGCCTTGTTGTTAGACAAGCTTTCTAAGGCTCACTTGACTTCGCTCTCCAGGATGTCTGGCTCAAGGTCAGCAACCACACTATCTGGCTTGTCCGGGATGTCCAGATCTTTCTGGTATAATTCCGCTGTGTATTCTTGCCACCTCTTCTTGATGTCTTCTGCTTCTGTTAGATCCCTCCCATTTTTGTCCTTTATCATGTCCATCTTTGCACAAAATGTTCCTTTAATATCTCCGATTTTCCTGAACAGATCTCTGGTTTTTCCTTTTCTATTATTTTCCTCTATTTCTTTGCATTGTTCATTTAAGAAGGCCCTCTTGTCTCTCCTTGCTATTCTTTGGAAGTCTGCATTCAATTTTCTGCAACTTTCCCTATCTCCCTTGCATTTTGTTTCCCTTCTCTTCTCTGCTATTTGTAAGGCCTCGTTGGACAGCCACTTTGCTTTCTTGCCTTTCCTTTTCTTTGGGATGGTTTTTGTTGCTGCCTCCTGTACAATGTTACGAGCCTCTATCCAAAGTTCTTCAGGCACTCTGTCCACCAAAATCGAGTTCCTTAAATCTGTTCTTCACTTCCACTGTGTATTCATAAGGGATTTGGTTTAGATTATACCTGACTAGCCCAGTGATTTTTCCTACTCTCTTCAGTTTAAGCTTGAATTTTGCTATAAGACGCTGATGATCAGAGCCACAATCAACTCCAGGTCTTGTTTTTGCTGACTGTATAGAGCTTCTCCATCTTTGGCTGCAGAGAATATAATCAATCTGATTACGGTATTGCCCATCTGGTGATTTCCATGTGTAGAGTCGCTTCTTGTGTTGTTGGAAAAGAGTGTTTGTGATGACCAGCTTGTTCTCTTGACAAAACTCTTTTAGCCTTTGCCCTGCTTCGTTTTGAACTCCAAGGCCAAACTTACCTGTTGTTCCTCTTATCTCTTGACTCCCTACTTTAGCATTCCAGTCCCCTATAATGAGAAGAACGTCTTTCTTTGGTGTCAGTTCTAGAAGGTGTTGTAAGTCTTCATAGAACTGGTCAATTTCAGTCTCCTCAGCATTGGTGGTTGTTGCATAAACTTGGATTATTGTGATGTTGAAGGGTCTTCCTTGAATTCGTATTGAAATCATTCTATCATTTTTGAGATTATATCCCATTACAGCTTTTCCCACTCTTCTGTTGACTATGAGGGCTACTCCATTCCTTCTACGGGCTTCTTGCCCACAATAGTAGATATGATAGTCATCTGAATTGAATTCACCCATTCCTCTCCATTTTAGTTCACTGACGCCCAGGATGTCAATGTTTCTTCTTGCCATCTCCTGTTTGACCACATCCAGCTTACCAAGGTTCATAGATCTTACATTCCAGGTTCCTATGCAGTATTTTTCTTTGCAGCATCGGACTTTCCTTTCACTTCCAGGCACGTCCACAGCTGAGCGTACTTTCGGCTTTGGCCCAACCACTTCATTAGCTCTGGAGCTACTTGTACTTGTCCTCTGCTTTTGCTCAGTAGCATGTTGGACGCCTTCCGACCTGAGGGGCCCATCTTCCAGCGTCATATCTTTTAGCCTTTTGTTTCTGTTCATGGAGTTTTCTTGGCAAAGATACTGGAGTGGCTGTTTGCAATCTGGCAGGTTTACTCCTGCCTTTAGGGGTTATGGGATCTCCAGAGCTCGTGGACATCAATGCAAACACAGATAAATGTCTAGCTATTTTGGTTTTTCAAAGCAAGTCAATGGGATTTGTAAATTGATTCCGATCTGGGCAGAAATTGAATGGAATGGGGCTCACATTGCTATGGACAGAATTGGAATCTTCTTGGAAGCCCTGATTCGCCTTCTAAATTGGATTGGAGAGATCACAGACCGCCTTGCTGGACAATGTTCTATGTATTAGAGACGCAGCTTGCTGGTGACCATGTTTAGGCACTTAAAATACTAACTGGCTGAAATCTGTGGGGCATTTTGTTAATGGACATCACTTTTGTAGCATCTTGAGACAGGTCCCTTCCATATTCTTTATATGGATCCTCTCTGTTTTGCTTTCTTTTTTCTTTTGTGAGTTAGAAAGGCTTGCCTATTTTAGTATTTTATTTTATTTTAATTTTTCCAAAGGAAACAAAAAGAAAAGCAGATGGTAGATAGAATTATAACCCAAAAGCCCAGAGATGATCAGGCTGATTTATGGCCCCAAAAAGAAGAAAGGAAAAAGGAATCGATCCTAGTTCAGGGGTGTTGCTGTCAGTTCACTCCTTTGGGATCAGCTACAGCTTTGTGATAAATTGCTTGATTGCCTTATAACGTGCCACAGTTACTAGAAACCGGCAAGCTGTTTGCTAGTGAGATGGGAACATGGCAGCAGAAATAGAAAGTGGCACCCCGTTGTCAGGCACATGTGGGCATCCATCAGATGATCACGTCCCCTGCCCAAAATGAGCAGGTGAAACAGATAAAGAAGACAGAGTGCAACTTTGGAAGATGAAGCAAAGAGAGAGCAAGGCAGTGAGGGGAATTTATTTCACCACTGTCTGTCTGTCTGCCTGCCTGCCTGCCTGCCTGCCTGCCTGTCTGTCTGCCTGCCTGCCTGCCTGCCTGCCTGCCTTCTATCCATCATCAGCTCCTTCCTTCCTTCCTTCCTTCCTTCCTTCCTTCCTTCCTTCCTTCCTTCCTTCCTTCCTTCCTTCCTTCCTTCCTTCCTTCCTTCCTTCCTTTCCTTCCTTCTATCCATCATCAACTCCTTCCTTCCTTCTTTCCTTCCTTCTATCCATCATCAGCTCCTTCCTTCCTTCCTTCCTTCCTTCCTTCCTTCCTTCCTTCTATCCATCATCAACTCCTTCCTTCCTTCTTTCCTTCCTTCTATCCATCATCAGCTCCTTCCTTCCTTCCTTCCTTCCTTCCTTCCTTCCTTCCTTCCTTCCTTCCTTCCTTCCTTCCTTCCTTCCTTCCTTCCTTCCTTCCTTCCTTCCTTCCTTCCTTCCTTCCTTCTATCATCATCAACTCCTTCCTTCCTTCCTTCCTTCCTTCTATCCATCATCAGCTCCTTCCTCCTTCCTTCCTTCCTTCCTTCCTTCCCTTCCTTCCTTCCTTCCTTCCTTCCTTCCTTCCTTCCTTCCTTCCTTCCTTCCTTCCTTCCATCATCAGCTCCTTCCTTCCTTCCTTCCTTCCTTCCTTCCTTCCTTCCTTCCTTCCTTCCTTCCTTCCTTCCTTCCTTCCTTCCTTCCTTACCTTCCTTCCTTCCTTCCTTCCTTCCTTCTCCTTCCTTCCTTCTATCCATCATCAGCTCCTTCCTTCCTTCTTTCCTTCCTTCTATCCATCATCAGCTCCTTCCTTCCTTCCTTCCTTCCTTCCTTCCTTCCTTCCTTCCTTCCTTCCTTCCTTCCTTCCTTCCTTCCTTCCTTCCTTCCTTCCTTCCTTCCTTCCTTCCTTCGCACCCTTTTCTATTCATTCAGGTTCAGAGAGCCCTCCATGCCTCACTATTATACACCCAAGCCAATGTAGACTCTCCCATCAAGAGGATTCCCATCAGGACTAGCTGGCAAGTATTAGTGACACTGAATATTTTGAGCTAAAATTTATTTATTTTATTTTATTAGCTTTATTTTTATGCCGCATTTCTCCCAACAAGGGACCCAAAGTGGCTCACAACATTAAAATCCACACAATTTACAAAATGCATCATAGTCATGGACCAGCAAAACTGGGTGGAACTGGACCCAAAGATAAGAGCCAGAGACATGTAACTGTGGCATTGTCCTTCTTCTAGGAGGCATGGCGGAGAGTCAAGCTTCTGGCCTTGGGTTCCACAGCCCAACTCAGCAAATAAACATCATGGTGCAGTTCCATAATATCTGCAGCAAAGATGGGCAACCTGTAATCCAAGGACCACATATGCTCCCCCGCTGCCGAGAGATTTTGCGGTCCCCAATTCTGCTCAAAACTCCCAAGAAATCATTTTTAAAGTGGGGGAAAGAAGAAAAGTAGGTGGAATTGAGGTCTTTTGCTCCTGGAAATCTCCTGTAATGACTTTTCCCCTTTTAGACTGATGTAGGAGGGTGTGTGTGTATCCCCAGGCAGTACCAGTTGGATGACTTTCCAATTGGAAATGGCCATCCAAGCATACTTCCTATTTTGATTGCTCTCCACATTTTTTGTTTGCTTTTCTTACACCTGTGTGACCCACCTACGTTTCCAACCTGGGAAGAGGAGAGGGACATGATCCTACCCATGACCAACTCAACCAACCAGCCTCCCAGTGAGCCAACGACAGGAGCCACACTCTAAACAATGACCCACCAGCACATATCATTCCGAAGGAAGTGGAACTCAGACAGAGGACTATGTGGTCGTGTCAGCCTTAGGAATAGGAAGGCAGGAGTTACTTTACCCATGGCACATGTCCACTGGCCATACCAGATAGGGCAGTGGTTCCCAACCTTGGATCCCCAGATGTTCTTGGACTACAACTCCCAGAAATCCTGGCCAACACTGCTAGTGGTGAAGGCTTCTGGGAGTTTTAGTCCAACAACATCTGGGGACCCAAGGTTTGGAACTATTGAGCTGGGAGATTATAGATGCTATCATCCAGTAACATTTCTGAGCTCTGCATCACACCAATGATTTGTCGCAGTATGCAGCAGGTTCATGCCAGGGAATACTGTAACCATTGATTAGTGCAGAGCACATGAAATGCAAGCATTTTCTGCATGCAGATCATGTGCTCTGCACTAATCAATGATTATTTTAAATGTCTGGGCATGCCTAGGTAGACCTTGATCTGACATCCTGGAGATCTACTGCTAATGAGTGCAGAAAAACGGAGACAGAAAGACTGATGACCTAATTTGGGAAACAGAATTAGCTTTCTGTTTGTTTACCCAGAGAGCGTATCTGCATGTGTACAAGCTTTCAGGCAGGTGTCTCCTTGCCTCCTGTCTTGCTCCCACCTGCCCCCTTTCCTCTTCCCCAGGTTTTCTCCTCTCACCAGTGGGAAGAGGAAGGCTTGGCAAGGAGACAAAAGAAGCAAGTGAATAACTGTAGTGCTCTCTCTCTCGCTTTCTGTAGCTGCAGAAGTAGATCTGGCCCACTATTGACCGGATCACTGGTTTTATCCTAGCTACAGAGACCATTATTTGTCTCCAGCCCTTGATTGCTTGAGGAAGTGGGTGGTTGAGGACAGTTTTCTCTTGGAGGATGTAATCAATTTGTGACACAGAAGTCACCCTCTTTGCAGTCGAAGCAAATTAGTTTGGGGTTGTGGTGGGGGCAGGGGAAAAGAAAAAGAGAAATTATCTAATTATCTGAATCATGTAATAGTTGCTAACCCTTTGGGTTTTTTTAAATGGGTTCACTGAAATTCCTTTGATTAAAACACACGCACGACTTTTAATATTTTATTTGTGAGTTAACAATCAGTGTTAAAATAATATAATTATCTTACAACTGTAGAGCAGCAAGGGACCCTTCGGATCATCAATTCTCGTCCTTGTCAAGAAGGCGCAGCCGGGAACTGAACTCGCAACCTCTGACTCTGCAGGCAGAGACCTCAACTGCTGAGCTCTCCAGCAGTTTGTTATGTTTTACAAATTAGGCATTGATTGCTCTCTTTGTTGTCAATATGTGTTAGTTCCATTTGAAAAGCTCTGATGATTTTATTCAATCAAGCTGTTTCATCTCCTTCCCTCTCCTTCTTCCTGTCCTTTTCAGTGCCATAACATTTCAGGGGAAATTTGGTGATCTTGCTTGTGCAAAACTGCCGAGGGCCTTTGAAGGAATGTGAGAATAAAGTGAAGTTGTCTCCAATGTCATTGCTATCAAAAAAAAAAAAACACCCACTGAGATGTTGCTGTTTTCTTACTGATTACCAGGAAATCAGATAGGCATGATCTAAAAGGAGGGGATGGTGTAATTTTGGTCCTCTACCATAGGACACACCCTTAGATGAAAACCCTTGATTTTGAGAACTTGTGTGTAGTTCCTTGGTTTACTTGACCAAATTCTGGACAATTCATTGTACCGATGAAATAGATTCACACTCTTGTCATAAATTCTGTCATTAATCCAGGTCTAGTAATACACACTGGGAGGAAAGCGATGACAAACCTAGACAGCATCTTAAAAAGCAGAGACATCACCTTGCCGACAAAGGTCCGCATAGTCAAAGCTATGGTTTTTCCAGTAGCGATGTATGGAAGTGAGAGCTGGACCATAAAGAAGGCTGACCGCCGAAGAATTGATGCTTTTGAATTGTGGTGCTGGAGGAGACTCTTGAGAGTCCCCTGGACTGCAAGGAGAACAAACCTATCCATTCTGAAGGAAATCAACCCTGATTGCTCACTGGAAGGACAGATCCTGAAGCTGAGGCTCCAATACTTTGGCCATCTCATGAGAAGAGAAGACTCCGTGGAAAAGCCCCTGATGTTGGGAAAGTGTGAAGGCAAGAGGAGAAGGGGACGACAGAGGACGAGATGGCTGGACAGTGTCATCGAAGCTACCAACATGAATTTGACCCAACTCCGGGAGGCAGTGGAAGACAGGAGGGCCTGGCATGCTCTGGTCCATGGGGTCATGAAGAGTCGGACATGACTTAATGACTAAACAACAAAGTAATACACACATATCCATTGGGCCCTTCTCCAGGTTGTATCCAGAATTTTGAAGTAATTAATCCATTGCAGTCACTCTACCATTCTTTTCCCAACAGCAAAGGTATAACTACAGTGCATGACTACTGTAAATTGGAATAACTTTAAAGTTACTTTTATAGTTACAGGGTTTGACCTTATCAAAAGTTGGAGGTCTCACAAAGTTCCAGTGCCAGTGGATGGTGCTGCTATGTCGTAGGTGTGGAAGCACAACGAGATGCATAATAGGAGAGTGTGTGCTTGTAGCATCCTCGATGTGTATTTTTTTAGTAACTCAAAAAGTAACTGCATAGTTTTTAAGTAACTGAAAATGTACTCAGTTACTTTTGAAGGAATGGAAAATAATTCTTTTTTTTTAAAAAAAAATCAAAATTGTAAAAGTGACTGTTTTTGGACCTCAGAACTGTAACTACTTTTAAGAAGTAATTTTACAAGCTGTACCATGCAATCATCATTCAACCCTTCAAGCTGCAACCCCAAAGCCTCCAGGGGGTTCAATCATCCTTCAGCCAGATGGGTGGTATATAAGTCAAACAAAAAAATGCTAGATAAAAATATATTTAAAGAGTGTTACAGTTCTCCAGGGCTTCTAGGCACAAAATGGGCTTTTGAAAAAAAATCATAAATGACCAGAAAGCCTTAAAATTAGTATTATTTATTAGTAATTATTATTAGCCTTATTTACAAATGCTGAGCCAAAGGTTTTCAAATAAGAAAAGTTTTGAAATAGGGAAAGTGGGGGGGGGGGGAAGGGTGTGTGTGGAATTTTTCCTCTTCTTTCCTCATTTATGCCACCAAATTTATGCCAATTTTACAGAGGCGAAGGGAACTTGGTTCCCCAAGCCACCTGACACTCAAGCTATGTGACAACAGGCTATTATTCCCAGTAGATTTGTGAAACAGGCAATGGCTAGTGATGGCCAAAGAGAGAAAAGCTTCTATTGCTGCCACAGCTGGGAAGCTCCCTGGTTTTGCGCACATTTTGACCCTGCCAGAATTTATCAAAAGGATTCTGCATTTTGCTTTCTATGGAAGGACTGTGAAACAGGGTAGGACTGTTTGCTTTTGCTGTCACTTTCTGCACAGCTCTGTCTCGGTTCTATGAGATATCAGTTTCGAAAGGAAAGGTGTTGGTGGGTTTCCCTCAGGAGACATACTTCCTTTAAAACTCCATACCTGAGCAATCACCCTTTGAAACGAAGCCCATCTTTACCTCCCAAGAAACAACCACAAAACCAAAGCAAACTAACTTGCATCTTGTGGAGATGGGGAAAGCTCACACTAGGATAATCAGACATCTTTTATTTCATAATGGAGGTCCCTTTCTACAATGTTTGCCCCTTAGAGGAAAGCTATATACCAAAATGCATGAACTCCAGCAAAACTGTATTCTCGAAGGCTTTCACGGCCAGGATCCGATGGTTGTTGTAGGTTTTTTGGGCTGTTTGGCCGTGTTCTTAAGGTTTTTCTTCCTAACGTTTCGCCAGTCTCTGTGGCCGGCATCTTCAGAGGATGGGAGTCAGAACTCTTTCTGTGCTGTGGTGCAGTTTGTGGGATAGTTGATTTATAGCTGTGGGATCAGCTTTTTGTCCTTTTCAGGAGATTATTATCTGAAGATGCTGGCCACAGAGACTGGCGAAACATTAGGAAGAAAAACCTTAAGAACATGGCCAAACAGCCTGAAAAACCTACAACTCCAGCAAAATTATTTTGTGAAGCTTCTTTTTTTTTCCTCTGAAAAGGCCATAGTTGAGTGGGTATAAGGGCACACTTTTCATGAGGAATGTCCCTGGTTTAGACTGTGGCATCTCTATTCAGGAATGGGAAAACCAGCTGCACAAAATAATACTAGCTGTGGCCTTGTGGCATTTGAAGCATCAGATGGGTTTTATGACTCTTTTGGAGAAATCAGACTGTCCTTCTGTGCTTCCTCCATGTGTGGCTGTATGCTTTGTTTCACAGAGATGAGCAAGACTACATACTGGAGCTGAAATGTCTTGCAGGGGGCTCACCAAGTTCACGTTCAAGTAGCCTCCAGTTGTCCTTGGGTCTGTTCTCACACTCCTGCAAATCAAGTTGTCTCTAGAGAATTTTTTTTTGGGGGGGGGGGGAACCTTGGTCCCTGTTTCTGTAGCAAAAGAAAGAAATGCCAAGGTAGAAGAACATCTAGAGCCTCCGTAAAAGCCCAACCATACCCTGCAAACTCTAATCTTTGAGGCCTCCTTCCCAAAATTGATGGCACTGTGTGGTGGCTGCCAACTCAGGCCATAGCCCTTCATTTTCTACATCTGCAGTTCCTGTCCAGTCCAAAAACAAATACCGGCACGAACCTGAGAACAAATCAGTTTAAGTCACCTCCAGACCAGCACAGAGTGGGCTGACCCCAATCTATGCAGTAAGTACTTAGATAATAAATCTTGACATCTGTCAAAGAGTACGCTATGGAATGTTGGTAAGCCAAAAATCTCCTTTTAGTGCGGATGGTTGCAAAGGGAAATGGAATGTGCTGATGCCAATAAATCCCATTTACAAAAGCTCTAAATGAGTGATAATCATTTTGACCAATGACACGCAATATCAAGATGCAATTACAGGAGCCCAGGATATTTTTAATTAGGTGTCTCAACCTGGATAGCAACTGGCTGTCACTATGAGGACAACGGCTTTACAGTCTGACCTTTTTCTGTAGTTGCCCGAGTAGCTGTTTTTGACGGTTTCTCTGCAGCTCTGGCTGAAGAATCACCTCGCCTCTCTGGAGATTAATTCTCCCCTCACGATCCCCCTGGTGAACAATCTCAGAAAAAGGTGCTAAATCTGGCAGCGGGGTTTATGGTCTGGTGACATTTTTGCCTCTGAAGGGGAAATAGGGGAAAAAACACTCGTCATCTCACCATACTAATTTACGATGTGCCTCATCAATGCCTGATTAGCCACACATCTCACAGAGCAGGAAATGTCTTTTAGTTGGACCCAGTATTTATTCTTCTTTGGGCAAAATGTCCACTCCGAAATGGCTTTTTATTTATACTACACTGACAAAAGTTAAGATAACTCAGCAGCAAAAATACATGGCTTTGCCTTGAGCATCTTACACTCTAAAACATGATGGCAGAGGGAGAAGAGATGGGAAAAATGGAGATATGAATCTTTGCTTGATTTGTTCTGGCAAGTGAGAGTTGGAAAAAAATTGAAAGCGTTGTCTCCGTTGATTCAGATACAACTCAGATACAGGTTTGGGTTACTTTGAGGTTCTCACAGACACATCTGGATGGTCTCAAGAAACACAGTTTATGTTAGTCTCTTTGTCATTTATTGAATATTATTAATCTTTCATATGATATGATATGATAAAACTTTTAAAATACTTGAAAGGCTTTTATTCAGAGGCGGAACGAGATCTGTTCTCGATCATCCCAGAGTGCAGGACATGCAACAATGGGCTGAAGTTACAGGAAGCCAGATTTAGGTTGAATATCAGGAAAAAGTTCCTAACTGTTAGCGCAGTAAGACAATGAAACCAATTACCTTGGGAGGTGGTAAGCACTCAAATGCTGGAGGCATTCGAGACAATATTGGATCACCATCTGTCAGATCTGCTTTGATTTGGCTTCCTGCCTTGAGCAGGAGGTTGGACTTGATGACTTTATAGGCCCCTTCCAACTTTACTATTCTATGATTCTCATTTTTGGACCCATGTGGCCGTGAGAAGCAGCAAGCGAATGAGCAACAGGAAGTGGATCAGGTTCCCTATTTTCAGAATAATTGACTCTAAAATAGTGGATTAATTGGTTGGATTAATTGGTATTGATGTGTGGAACATTCCAGGCAGAAATACAGATTAAATAGCAGTGTAAAAGCGGAACAGAGCTTTGCCTCCCTATTTGAGGGTGAGATGCTTCTCTGCTTGAAGTGCAGGCGACTCCTAGCAATCACCCTCCATGAAAAAATAAACGAATCCCCTCTTGTTGTGTTCCCCCCCCCCCACATTCCTTGGAACAACAAAACACCGCTCTTTCTCCTCTCTCACCCAAGCCCGGGCTGCTTGCGTAAGAGAAGAGAATGACTCACCACAAGCCTGCCTTTCAAACAGTCTGTCTAGTGACCAAGGTGCGTTGGGAGGAAATGCATGAGGAGCTGTGCAAGGTAAGGGCAATGCATGCCCCGGGCAGAATAATTGTTTGCCGCAGAGAGCAACAAGCTAAGATCTGTTCAGTACAGCTCACCGAATCCAGCGGACCCAACATAAAATGAACATTTTAACTAGACACCATAAAATGTCAACACTTTGATGAGTAGCAGCATCACAGGTCAGCTTTGAAAATAGACTGGGCGAATTAAGCAAGATTTCCGACACATCCTGGTTTGCTACATATATTCTCCAGGAACAGCTCTTGAAAATATTGATTATGACAGCTTATGTACAGAGAGATGCAGTACAGGCATTATTCTCAAGAACGGTGCCTGGCAGAACTGAGGAAGCTTACTTTTTAAAGACTATGGTTCCCAAGATCCTAGCTAGTAGCCATATTGGTTGTACTGCCATATTGCTGGGGGATTCTGGTAAATTTTGGCTGAAATTCTGTTGGGCTATTATGCAAAAGGTTTAATTTTGGGGAGCAAATTGTGACTCAGCATGCAACTAATAATGGCTCCGAAGATTCCACACGTGGAGCTGATTCTTCTATGTATCCGGCACTCAACCCAGTTGAGGAAGAGGTGAATTCAAAGAGGTGCTGGAACTTTGCAGTTCTACAAGTAACTTCTGTATTGGTGCTGTTGCCAAGGAGTTGGGTGCACAAATTGTAGCATTTTGTTGCTGTTATAATTGCTCACATTGTCTGTTATACAACTGTGAATAAGAAGAGACTCATTTTGTGAAATTGTGTTTTGCAAAGTTCATCAATAGATATCTAAGAAAGCAAATAGCCATTGAACTTTAAAGCGTTACACTACAGTTTCTACTCTTTGAGTTCCTGATACTGGGCTGCCAGTCTTAATTGAACATTAGGAGATTTTCCTCTGCTTAAAAGGGTACTTATCGGGGTTCTGCAGATGTCCAAATGTGGGGCAGCTGTACCATTTTATACCTCTCCAACTAAGCATAATTTCCATCAATTGGAGAGTGCATACATGTGAATTCATCCCTTTTTGATTCTCCTCTTTGCTTGACCTCTATCTGTACAAATCAAAACAGACCTGTGCAAGAGAATAAATAGCTTTTGTCACACTGGATCTGCTGCATACATTTGCATGCCATGAATACTGGATAAGCGGATGGTGTCTGTCAGATCAGGTGGTAGCCGAGAAGCATCAAAATAACACACACACCATCCAGGATTTGTCCTCTTTTTCTCTTCCCAGCCTGTTGCCAGTTGTTGTAATGCTTCCTGTTCTGTCACAGAAATTGCTACTTGTCTCTATTGTCATGAATTGGGTTTCTCATTGGAGGAAGAGGTGGCCTCCATTTGCTTGTTATGTGACATGCCAGCCGACACAGCATTCTCTGACTTGAAACCAAACATATACACTCAAAACAGGGCAGATAAAAGCTTTCTTTAGCCAAGTGTTTGGTTTGGTTTTTGGTTTGTGTGTGTTGGAAGTGCATTAAAGACATTTTCTTTCCCTTTGTACAGAACAAGAGCAGTTGAGCAATTACAGGGCTGCATCAAGCCATTGAAACCATTATATGGAGCACTTTTTCCCCTGGCCTTAGCAAATTCTCATCAAGGTGTGGTAGGAAAGTGTTTCCTGCTTTCTGAAAGGGAAGAACCAATAAAGCTTAGAGTGCATTTTGTATGTCTTTCATTGTGTTCCGTTCCCATTCTCATTCGAGAAAGGCAAACAACCATATTCCTCCAGAGCAGTGGTCCCCAACCTTGGGCCTCCAGATGTTCTTGGACTGTTGTTGTTGTTGTTTAGTCATTTAGTCGTGTCCGACTCTTCGTGACCCCATGGACCAGAGCACGCCAGGCCCTCCTGTCTTCCACTGCCTCCCGAAGTTGGGTCAAATTCATGTTGGTTGCTTCGATGACACTGTCCAACCATCTCATCCTCTGTCGTCCCCTTCTCCTCTTGCCTTCACACTTTCCCAACATCAGGGTCTTTTCTAGGGAGTCTTCTCTTCTCATGAGATGGCCAAAGTATTGGAGCCTCAGCTTCAGGATCTGTCCTTCCAGTGAACACTCAGGGTTGATTTCCTTCAAAATGGATAGGTTTGTTCTCCTTGCAGTCCAGGGGACTCTCAAGAGTCTCCTCCAGCACCACAATTCAAAAGCATCAATTCTTCGGCGGTCAGCCTTCTTTATGGTCCAGCTCTCACTTCCATACATCGCTACTGGAAAAACCATCACTTTGACTATGCGGACCTTTGTCGGCAAGGTGATGTCTCTGCTTTTTAAGATGCTGTCTAGGTTTCTCATCGCTTTCCTCCCAAGAAGCAGGCGTCTTTTAATATCGTGGCTGCTGTCACCATCTGCAGTGATCGTGGAGCCCAGGAAGGTAAACTCTGTCACTGCCTCCATATCTTCCCCTTCTATTTGCCAGGAGGTGATGGGACCAGTGGCCATGATCTTAGTTTTTTTGAGGTTGAGCTTCAGACCATTTTTGGCGCTTCTCCTCTTTCACCCTCATTAAGAGGTTCTTTAATTCCTCCTCACTTTCTGCCATCAGAGTGGTATCATCTGCATATCTGAGGTTGCTGATATTTCTTCCGGCAATCTTAATTCCTGCTTGGGATTCATCCAGTCCAGCCTTTCGCATGATGTATTCTGCATATAAGTTAAATAAGCAGGGAGACAATATACAGCCTTGTCGTACTCCTTTCCCAATTTTGAACGAATCAGTTGTTCCATATCCAGTTCTAACTCTTGCTTCCTGTCCCACATATAGATTTCTCAGGAGCTGGATAAGGTGGTCAGGCACTCCCATTTCTTTAAGAACTTGCCATAGTTTGCTGTGGTCCACACAGTCAAAGGCTTTTGCATAGTCAATGAAGCAGAAGTAGATGTTTTTCTGGAACTCTCTGGCTTTCTCCATAATCCAGCGCATGTTAGCAATTTGGTCTCTAGTTCCTCTGCCCCTTCGAAATCCAGCTTGTACTTCTGGGAGTTCTCGGTCCACATACTGCTGAAGCCTGCCTTGGAGGATTTTGAGCATAACCTTGCTAGCGTGTGAAATGAGTGCAATTGTACGGTAGTTGGAGCATTCTTTAGCACTTCCCTTCTTTGGGATTGGGATGTAGACTGAGCACTTCCCTTCTTTGGGATTGTTCTTGGACTACAACTCCCAGAAGCCTTCACCACCACCTCTGCGGGCCAGAATTTCTGGGAGCTGAAGTCCAAGAACATCTGGAGGCCCAAGGTTGGGGACCACTGCTCTAGAGAGTATTTTTCCCCAAGAAGGACCCTTCAACATGGTGATCTTGGATCTTCCAACCTCACATGTTGCATCCATACCTGTGAACAGGTCAAATGGGGTGATAAGCCATTCCTTCTTAGAAGGTGTCAGGGGTGTGAAAGGACATAGAAGCCAGATGAGATTCTCTGATCCCCTGTGGCTTGCAAATTTAGCTCATTTTGTTTTCTGGAGGCCATTAGAAGTTAAATACTAGCTTATCCTGTTTTTGGAGAGCTTGGACACAAGGCTAGGAGACTATCACATGCCTGGAACACTGGTGTGTTTTCTTCTTCTACATGCTAACGACAGTGCCTCCCTAGACGCAAGGTGTTAGCGCTAGGTGCCTGATGGCAAGGTAAGCCCTACTATTAGGTAGAGTGAGGCAACCAGTCCAGGAACCAGAGGGTGGAGAGAAGCAATCATGATCCTTCAGCTGTTCCTTCCCAACACACTGGCCTTTCTCCTTTCTTGAAGGACAGAGCTCTGCGTGTGCTAAATAATTAGCCATGCACCTGCTAAGCCAGCCTGTTCCTTTCAGATGAGGTGGGAAACCCTATTGTGGAAGTAAGTTTCAAGTGCCAGTCCAGGTCCCTTTTGAACATGGAATTAAAGAATGTTCCACTTCATCCTGTACCCTTAGGCAGCAAAACTATATTGGGCTCATTCTGGCTGAGAGTTTAATGTGCCCCAAGCTTTGTGTGCAATAATGTCCTAGGTGGGGTAACTCATGCATTCTGTTTTATAGAGAACAGTCCTCTGTTTGAAAGGCGGTCCAATCCCAGTTTGGTATGTGGCCCATGAACAGTCTGCAGCAGGCTGAGTAACAGTCACATAGGAACCTTTCTAGTTTCCCTGTATATTTCTGTTCAAATGCTAGCCATTATTCTAAATCATCCTTGAACCATTTCAGTTAGCATATGCAAATGTTACAAAAGTATCATCCTCTTTGGGAAGCTGTATTGGCAACAAAAAGCTGCAATGGAAGTTGACGGTCAAATGACACAGAGATACAAAGAACAATGAGACAAGGACATACACGTTTGTCCTGGTTTGACAATTTGTGCCCCGGGAATATTTTTTAGAGAGGCACTTGCTGATTCAAATGACACCTTCATTGTCACTGGAGAGGCTGTCAACGATATCCAGTATGCAACCACTACCGTATTAAGTTTAGATGGTCTGGAAATGTAATTCAATGAAGTCTTTGAAGTAAGACATAAACATGGTCTAAAAAGGAGTGTTAAAACAAGCACTCCTAGAAATGCAGTTTATGGGTGTTCTGTCCTGTCAAGTCACTTCTGATTTAGGAGGATCCTAATAGGGCCTCCAAAGAGTGTGAGATGTTCAAGAAGCAGTTTCCCATTGCTGCACATACCTTGAGAATTTCCACAGTCAAGTGGTAATCTGAACTCAGATCATCTCAACCCTAGTCTTATGTTACATCTACTGTATCACATTGGCACTCAAATAATACAATTAAAGTTCCAAAAATGAAAGTGTAGAGTCTACTGCCGAGCATTTGCTGGAATGACATTGGGATCACAGCCATGCAATAAAAGCCAGAACAGAGATGACTTGGAGGAGCTTCCTTCAGATGAGGAATTTAATGTGGAACAAAAAATTACAATTGGCTTTAAGAATGCACACTGTATGACACTATGCATTCTCAGGTGCATTGCATGGAATGCCATGAGCAACCACTGAAAGAAAAGCAGAAGCATTTGAAAGGCGGCTTTCTTCCAGGATAATAGGAATATCTTGGATCAAGAGTGTGACCAACAAAGAAGTACTAATATGAATGAAAAAAGACCAAGAAAAAAAAATACAGAGAGTTGAAATATTTTGGTCATGTAATGAGAGATAGAAAGTAGAGGTTGATGTTACAGGTAATCATTCAAGGTAGAGTGAATAAGAGAATCACAAGAAGGGGGAGAACCTGTTGGCTGATGAGATGGCTTTGGATGCAAGAGAATATAGTTGTTTAGAGCTCATATTGTAGTGTATCCAAACAGAGCATTAGGTACGGGGCTTTCAGGATCCCGCCTCCACAAAGCAGGAATTCCCCCAGCTAGAATTCTGGTAGCTTCAGCTTTGGATAGAGGTTTCTAAGCTTCATGGCAATTGCAAAGCATTAGGTGTCAGTAGCCTCTCTGTTCCTTAGGCTCTGTAGAGAGGGTGCCTCTCAATGCCTTGTAGCTGCAACAGAGCTTAGAAAGCTCCACCCATCTCCTTCTCCATACTTAATGGCTGTCAGAGGGAGACTTGGTAAGGAACAGATGTGCACCCTGAATGTCTCCTGAGAACTTGGATTTTTTGGGGTGCTCCCAGAATTCTAACTGGAGGAATTCCTGCCAAATTCTTGTAGTTATCATGAAAAAAAAAAAAAAACACCAATCAGAGAATCCCATGCCTACACAGCATATTATGAAAGATACCCATTATGAGGTCCCACTCCTGGTAGCAGAGGAACAACAATACCACAGAGCATCATCTTTTGTTCTACTTTGTTCTTTTTTTGGGGTGTGTGTGTGAAGGATCTCCTTATGTTTGGCAATGTGCAAATGCTAACCTTAATCCTCAGCCGTGCCAGCAAAAGGATTCCATGTAACAAGGGTGGGAGATACTGTCCCGTTTGAGGACTTTGGGAAACAAAGGCTGTCAGAAGACACCCTGGTGGAGGGGCCCACAGTCTGAAACAGAGCTTGGCAAAGGTATCAGAACCCCCCAGATAGAATTCTGGTAGGTTTAGCTGGCTCAGTGGTTAAACTGCAGTCAAGACTGCTCACCACCTGAGTTTCATCCTGATGGGCTCAGGTAACTTGCTGAAGGTTCACTCAGCCTTCCATCCTTTTGAGGTTGGTAAATTGAGTACCCAGCTCACTGGGGGTGGGGGCAATGTGTAGCCTGGATAATTAAATTGCAAACTGCCCAGAGAGTACTTTAAACGCTATGGGGCGGTACATAAGCAGCCCACTTTACTGAGTTATGATTTGGCATATGCTATGAACAGGATTTCAGCCATTGAAACGTCTTTAAATTGTAAACTTCCAGAGAGTGGTTTAAGCACTATGGGGTGGTATATAACCAGAACACTTTACTGAGTTATGATTTGACATATGGTATGAACAGGATTTCAGCCATTGAAATGCCAGTGAGTTCAATCCCGATGGGCTCAGGTAGCCGGCTCAAGGTTCACTCAGCCTTCCATCCCTCTGAGGTTGGCAAATTGAGCACCCAGCTCACTTGGGGGGGGGGGAATGTAGTCTGCATAATTAAATTATAAACTGCCCAGAGAGTGCTTTACACGCTATAGAGTGGTATAGAAGCAACACACTTTGCTGTAATGGGTGCAGGACCTGGCCTTATCCAGAACATGGACTTGTTGAAGTTAAGTGAGCCAGAGGACAAAAGGGCATGAACAACTTCCTGAGAATTTGTGTGGTCAACTCAGCAAAATGAAGACAGCAGGGAGAAAGCTTGAAGTACCCATGGAAACACATGAAATAATCTGTTTGCAAAGTTCTGGGATAAATATCTGCTTGTGTAAATAGAGCTAGAGATGGGAAACCTTGACATCTGAGCGTTCAGCCTGGAGGCAGGCGGTGCAGCATGGCCTCTCCCAATTTGAAGAGACCCTTGTCCAGCAGGCCGAGGCAAAGAGGCAGTCCCGAAAGCAGCACAATCAGGGAGCTGGACAGGGGACAGATTGTATTTGTCTTCAGTATGGAAGGGATTGTCACTCTCAAATTGGCCTTCTCAGCCACACTAGATGCGGTTCCAAGTCCTCCATACAGAGCACGTTACCATAGTCTCTCGAGACTGAAGGATGCCTAACTAAATAGAGCTAAAATGGCATGTGCAGAACTGTTGGAACAGGAACCAGGCACTACGGAAGGGGTGTTTAGCAAGGTCATCTCTTGAGCATCTCACCAAACTAGTTCCCTAATCACCCTTCCCATGAGCCACCTAAGCCTCCAACTTTTCATCCACCAAACAGTCCATGTGGGCTCGGCCTCCACGGCCTGCCATGGCTCAATGCTGCCACTGCCAGATATTTTCTTCCAAGGAAGCAACCTTCTCCTGATATCTTTACATTTTTGGAGGGGGTTGCTCTGCTCCCTTCTCTCACTTAAATGTCCTGCAATGGGGAGGAGGGTGTACCGTCTTGCTACTGCCATCCCTGCCTCTTCTTATAGCAGCGGGCAGGATGGCAGTAGCATCCTGTCCTGGTGAATGCATGGCTGATTGGGGGTATGTGTTGTGGTGCACTAGATCCCCCTAAGGGGCAAGTTGCACTCGATCAGAGAGTTCGACAGGCCGCCTACCTACCACCTTTGCGCTGGGGCAAGTCCCAAGACCTCAGCAGTGCGTAGCGTAAGCCCTTTGAACAAGTCTGACCTTAAAAGAACACTTTACGTTTACTCGGTACTTTGCAAATACAGGCACATGGGCTTTGTGATTCCTTAGAACTCACAACAGCTCAGTTAGGTAGGACTCTTAAAAGATAGCTAGTTTGTGGCCCTCTCCACCTCCTGGATTTAGCCAGACCCTGCTGTTCAAGAGACCAGTCCTTTTGTAGAATTTTTATAATTAATTTTTTATTAGAAAAATAGAGTTTCATAGAATCAGTTTACATTGCATAAGCTTTAGCATCAAGAACATATTCAAAGATCATTGCAGTTAAATAAAATAACTATTTCCCATTAAAATAATAAAACTACTAAGCTGGACTAAGGTGGGCTATAGTGGGCTAGCCCCACCCCCTTCTTTCTCCTTACTTACATCCTCTCTCCTTCATGGAATCGAATCCCGATCAGAACAACACTCAAATCTCTATTCAGCATTCAGCATCATTGAATTGAATTGAATTAATTTCCACATAACCCATCGTCCATTTTCTACCTTCTCTAACTCCTCCCTTCTTCTTGACCTTTCTGGCTGTTAACCAATTAGCCTAAAGAGGTTGTACCACCTTCCTCCTCTCCTTATTCCCATGAGAGTCCAGGTGTTGTTTATCTCTTCTCCAATTAGCTAGGAATGTTGAGTCTTCCACAGGCTCTTAGTTCGGCTTTCAGCGCTATCTCGAACCATGCTGTACCGGTCTTCAGGAAAACACTCTCATGGCACTTAGAAAAACACATTCCAATGTCTCTCAAATCATCTCCACACAGAACCGGTCTGACTCCATTTTACATTTCTCTGACTATATATCCCATCATCATGACATGTGTCACTTTGCACCCCAACCATCTTGGGCCATCCCCTGCTAGGTGAGCCGTATCATCCATGACATCACTTCTATTTTTGTCTCTTTTACGTTAGCATATGCCACGTAGTGCAGATCCTTACCTTCATTTGTTCTCTTTTTTCATGACACATGGCCACTTTGTGGGTCATGTGTCAGTGCCCCCCCCCATCTCTATCAGAGAAAGAGAACTTTTTGGGATCAACAACCACCACGGTTTCTTGGGAGATTCTGGGAAGCATCATCCAAAAAAAGTAACTCTTCCAAGCTCAGTATCAAAGAGGGCTTTGCTGCCTAGTGTCAAGCCACTGCCGTGTTTGCTAGAGCCACACAATCTGTTCTTGATGAAATGGCAGAACACCAACGGCAAGAAAAGACAGAAAACAAGCAAGAGAAAGGAAGGAAAGCCAGAGGGAGGGACAGAGGGAGAGGACTCCAGTCCATGTTTCCCTGTCTTGGCCAGCAGAATACCAAATACCACCAACAAAGTGCATTTTTGAGCTTGCAATTTCTCCAGTCAATTAAAAACTGTGGCTTCTGTGCTTTCTCTGCAGACAAACCTTTCTCTGCTCTGACAGCATGCAAGGGATTGTCCAAGCGAAAGGAGAAGAACCAGTTCCCAAGGGGCAGTTGGTGCCCGATGTGGTTGGTGGGGCAAAAGGTACACCATCCAGTGGCAGGCAGAGCCACGAACCAAAGGGGGTATGCATGCATTATATTTTTATACCACCTCATAGTGAACAAGCACTCTCGGGGCAGTGTAGAAAGATCCAGAAGATCCTATTACAAGTGACAACGATCAAATCAGCAATTAAACATATTGTTGTTGTTTAGTCATTAAGTCGTGTCTGACTCTTCATGACCCCATGGACCAGAGCATGCCAGGCCCTCCTGTCTTCCACTGCCTCCCGGAGTTTGGTCAAATTCATGTTGGTCGCTTCGATGACACTGTCCAACCATCTCGTCCTCTGTCGTCCCCTTCTCCTCTTGCCTTCACACTCCCAACATCAGGGTCTTTTCCAGGGAGTCTTCTCTTTTCATGAGATGGCCAAAGTATTGGAGCCTCAGCTTCAGGATCTGTCCTTCCAGTGGGAACTCAGGGTTGATTCCTTCAGAATGGATAGGTTTGTTCTCCTTGCAGTCCAGGGGACTCTCAAGAGTCTCCTCCAGCACCACAATTCAAAAGCATCAATTCTTTGGCGGTCAGCCTCCTTTATGGTCCAGCTCTCGCTTCCATACATCGCTACTGGAAAAACCATAGCTTAGACTATGTGGACCTTTGTCGGCAAGGTGATGTCTCTGCTTTTTAAGATGCTGTCTAGGTTTCTCATCGCTTTCCTCCCAAGAAGCAGGCGTCTTTTAATTTCATGGCTGCTGTCACCATTTGTAGTGATCATGGAGCCCAAGAAAGTAAAATCTGTCACTGCCTCCATATCTTCCCCTTCTATTTGCCAGGAGGTGATGGGACCAGTGGCCATGATCTTAGTGTTTTTGATGTTGAGCTTCAGACCATTTTTTGCGCTCTCCTCTTTCACCCTCATTAAGAGGTTCTTTAATTCCTCCTCACTTTCTGCCATCAGAGTGGTATCATCTGCATATCTGAGGTTGTTGATATTTCTTCCGGCAATCTTAATTCCGGCTTGGGATTCCTCCAGTCCAGCCTTTCGCATGATGTATTCTGCATATAAGTTAAATAAGCAGGGGGACAATATACAGCCTTGTCATACTCCTTTCCCAATTTTGAACCAATCAGTTGTTCCATATCCAATTAAATGTATTAATACTCAGTAAATAGAGAAACATAGTAATAAGGAGACAAGTGGCATAATATCCTCTGCTGAAATGAAGATAATTCAATTAAAATCACTCCCTCTCTCTCACACACACACCGCTAGATATTCACTCCGATGTCAACCCATCCTATCTCCATTCATTCTCTGCACAACTCAGCTGAGGATCAGAAAACTGCAAATCACAAATTTTGTCTTCCTGGTTTCAGAGCTGGGTGTCTGATTCATGGAATTTATTTATTTATTTATTTATTTATTTATTTATTTATTTATTTATTTAATACCTCGCCCATCTAGACCAAAGTCTACTCTTGGCGGCTCTTTAACGTTTTTTACGTTTTCATTCTTCCTTTGACCCCCTTCTCCCTCCACCCCCCCAACACACATCCACTCCCACAGAGTGTGAGGTGGCTGTGAGTTCAGCAGGAGGGCAACCCCAGTGGGGCTCGGAACCTCCCTTAAGGAGGCTTGGGGCTGAGATCAGCTGAGCTTCCATAGGGACAGTGCCTCATTTCCCTCAAAGAGCCAGCCTCTACTTTCTGAAACTAGGAGTGTATACTCTCTGGGGTCAAGTGGGTGAAACCAAATGAAATCAGGGATATTTGTGTGATGTTGAGGTGATCCCATGGAAGAACAAGTCGGTGCTAGTCACCCCCTCCCCCCTCCAAGACCCATTGTGCCAAGTTCGGCATTTATGAGTTTATAGATATTTAAATCTGCCATGATTCCAAGTGAGGATGGGGAAAAAATTGAAAGCAATACACAGTACTGAGAAAACCCTTCATTGTTGCCTAGACTCTTAATACTGAAAATAGGAGGGATGTAATCTACGATTCATGCTCTAGAATTTTCTTTTTCGTTTCTTATTCTGCTTTGTTCACTAACTTTACCCCATTTGCATTGAATGTGTATGTGTCATTTTGGCTAATGCCTGCATTCTTTCCATATGGGCTTTGAATGGTTAGGTCAGAGTTAGCATTCTAGGACTTGTCTTTCTCTCCCCACACCCCCTTTCACCCTTTTTCTTCTTGCCTTTTCTCCCTAAGTTTTTAAGTTCTATCATGTTCCCAAAACTGAGGGTGCTTTTAGCTCATAACCCTTTTCATTTCCCTATTCACAGAATTCCCAATTCCTGTATTTCTGCTGGTTCTGCTCTGAGGTTTTGCCCTTAAAATGGTTTCCAACTGCCTGTTGGTTCCTGAGGTACTCTCTGGGTTCCTTTTTTCTATCCTCCCAGTTTTTTCCTCCAACCTTTACCTTAGAATATCTTGGGTTTCTTATATGTGTCATATGGTCCGCCATTTCACTGGCTTCCCTAATATTTTTCGGCTTTTTATCTGTCACCAGATACCTCAGTTCCCCAGGTAGAACTGAGAAGAATTGTTCAAGCCCTATTATATTTTTCATTTCCTCTAGGGTCTTAACTTCTGCCTGCTCCAGCCATTTGTCAAGATATCTATTCATTTTTGCTCCCAGTTGGGAGTAGGATTCATCTGGCTTTTTGATCAATGCTCTAAATTTCCGTCTTAGATTTTCTGCATTGATTCCAAAGTGTAGGAAGACCATCTTTTTGTATTCTTGGTAGTCCCTAGCTACCTCTACTGGCATCTGGGCATAGATTTCGGCCATTTCACCACTAATCTGAGACCTCATTACTACCATTCGTTCTGGCCCCTCCACACCGAAGTCCCAGCACGAGCGTTCGAACAGTCGGGGTTATCGCCTGTCCTATATATAGGGAACTTCTTAAGGTCTGCTTTCGATAAGCATCCCCCCTCAGAATTTGTGTTGGTGTTATTATTATTATTAGCTTGGGCTCCTGCTAGCTCCATTTGCCTCATTTCCAACTGAAAATTTATTTCTCTTTCCCTCAGGGCAATCTCTTGGGCTGCAGTCTGAAAATTTAGTTCTTTTTCCCTCAGGGCAATTTCTTGGGCTGCAGTCTCTGCCCTTAAGGCAGTCTCTCTTTCTTGGGCTTTAGCTTTAAATTCTAGCTCTTTTAATTTAAATGTTTGCTCCTGCTCCTTTTCAAATTTCCATTTTTGATACTCTAATGAAGTAGATTCTCTCCTTGAGACAACTACCTCTTCCCTTGAGGCGTTTTCCTCCCCTGAGGCAACCTCGCCCCTTGAGGCAGTTTCCTCCCTTGAGGTATTACCCTCCTGGATTACAATTCCATCATCCTCCAGCTCTAAGATTCCCTCCTCGCGAGGTAAATCTTGTGGCTTTGATGATGCTTCTTTTGCCACCTTTCCTTTCTTGGTAGGCATTTTTATAGTGATTTGTAAAGACAAGCCTCAATTCAAACGGCTTTTTTCCTTTCTTGAGTTAGAGAGAGAGTGATACTGTTTCTATTAGCTTTTCGCTGGCAGCTACTGAGTTTTTTTGGTTACACTGTTTTTCTCCTCTGCCCTCAGCCAGTCCCTTGGCCTGATACAAAGTCTCTTTTTGCTCTTGGCCACAGAGAATAAACAGAAATATTTGCCTTTAGAAATGGTCCCAGCCTTTACTGTTGAATCACCTCAGTTCTCTGTCCCCTCGGCCTCCACTTGTCCCTTCAATGCTCACTTAGAGCTTGGGTCCCAAGCTAGCCTGGACTTCACTTCACCCGTGAGGTAATTTGAAACCCCCTTGAATTTTCCCTCAGAGCTTTGCTTTACTATTTTAGTCCTTTCTACGTTGTGTGACCTGGAGTCCCTAAGTTATTCCCTAAACAGAGGGTTCACTACTCCTTCACACATGTCTCTGACTGATTAATAGTTCTCCTTAGCTCTGAAAATTCAATGGCTTTTCTTGCTGGACTATGATTTCTTTTGGCTCACTGGATTTTTACTTGAATCCCTTCACTTGTGGAATTCACACTTCTTGTGGGGATTCACTTCGTATCCCACACCTTGTGGGGATTCACTTCGGATCCCACACCGCTTGTGGGGATTCACTTCGGATCCCACACCGCTTGTGGGGATTCACTTCGGATCCCACACCGCTTGTGGGGATTCACTTTGGATCCCACACCGCTTGTGGGGATTCACTTCGGATCCCAAACCGCTGCCACCACTTGTGGAGATCGCCCTTGTGTCTGTGTTTGTTGTGGCCCTCACAAAGGTTCTCTCCCTCTTGGTTTCTCTCGCTGTCACCAGGTATTATTTTCTTAATACCACCTCTGAGTGTTAGACACATATGCTGCCACATGCAAGGCTTATTGAACTACAGAATCAGTTGGTTTGAATAACAGATAACCTTTTATTATTAATCATTTCACAAAGTAAATCATGTAGTCACTGTAACAGGGGTTTGTTTAAGTTTGGATAGGACGGGACATATATTCAGGCTTGTGTTATGTATTTTCAATCACTTAATATCTATATTATTCTAGGTGTTCTCATTCCTGCTTGTTCATTCTAATAACCTTGTTCTTAATTCACTTTCCTAACTCTCTATTCAGATCACTCTAATTCTTCTCTTCTCTCTAAGCTCCAACTTCTCAACTGTCTCTCTCAGGTTCCAACTGTCTAACTCTCCCTTGGTTCCGCCCCTCCTGCTGTATCCTTGGCTCCTCCCTCTAGAGCTCCTGTGACTGACAGGCAGGAATGACGTCACCTTTAGGCATTTCGTCACAGGCATAAACCGCTGGTTCAGTAGTTCATGCCAGTTTGTTTATTGGCCAAACAGGTGTTCAGTGCTTCAAAGGCCTGCCTCCTCTGGCAGGCGCCCACTCAGGGGCAGTGCCCGGAGGAGGTGGGACAGAGAAGCGAGGCCCCTGCCTCTGAGTGGGCACCTGCTGGAGGAGGTGGGGCTTTGAAGTGCCAAACAACTGCTCGGCCAATAAATGAACCGGAACAAACTGCCCAACCGATGGTTTGTGCCCATCTCTAAATGAAAGTAATGAGGCCCCTACACTGTGAATAGAAAGAGAAAGGGGAAAGTCAAGGAAAAACTGTTGTCCTCCAAGCAGTTCAGCATCCAAGCATTTAAGACCTGAGGTTGAAGTAGCTGAAAGTAGTCCCAAAGGTAGGGAGAGAGTGTTAAGAAGGGGAAAAAAGAGCTCACCTTCTCCAAGGAGAAATAAAAGCCAAGTCTTGACAGCTCAAAGAAGGTAAAACTAGGAAATCAAGAAAAAGACTGAGAGAAAGAGAGGAGCGACTTTTTGTTCCACTAACACCACAACAGTTTCTAGGTTCCTAATTTCAGATGGGAACTTCATATTCATATCCCTGGGGATATGAATACAAAGTGAAATACCACAGGTGCCATGGAGGTCGATTCCTTCCCCCCCCAGAACCAGCCTGGTCCACTCACTGGGCTCCACGCAATGTGTGCATCCACTGGAAGCGACATCACATCAGTTGTGAAAGTAGCCTCATCAGCTTTGCCCCGCCTCTCTGTGCAACCAGCCACTCCAGCAAGGGGGCGGGACGATGAGTCTCCCTGCTCAGCTGTTCGAAGAAAACAAAAGGAAAGGCATGTGCTGATTAATGTATTATGGGCAATGGGAAAAACATGTAGTGTTGCTTGGGATCCGAACAGAAGCTGAATGTTCATCTATAATTTTCAGCCGAAGTGCCTCTATTAGACATGGGCTATTCATATCTCTGGGGATACGAATATGAATAAGCGGCACCACAGGTGCAATGGAGGTCTATTCCCTCCCCCCAGAAACGGCCAGTCCACTCACTGTTTGCAGTGCGGTGCTTGGCTCCGTTGTCTTTGTCGTCGCTCCAATTGTGGAAGGAGCCCAGACAGCTCTTCCCTGCCTCCCTGCACAGCTGACCACTCATCACAGCTGACTGTTCTGCCTCTGCACTGCAGTGGTCAGCTGCATGGGGAGGCAGGAAGAGTTGGCCAGGCTCCTTCAACGTGACAAAGACAACGGAGCTGAGTGCTGCGCTGCAAATGGTGAACGGTCTGGCTGGTTCAGAGGGAAGGGAATGGACCTACATGGCACCTGTGGTGCCCCGCTTCGTATTCGTATCCCTAGGGATGCGAATACGAAGCTCTCATCTCTATTCCTAATTCATCCTTGTTCCCTCTTCCCTAGTTGCCCACCACAAAGTAGCTCTTAATTAGTGTGTGGCATCTCATCATCATCATCATCATCATCATCATCATCATCATCATCATCATCATCTTAGAACTGCAGATCTGGAAGGGATATGGACCATCCCATCCAGCCCCTGTCAAGGAAGCACAGTAAGGAATTGAATTCCCAATCTCTAGTTTGGCAACCAGATACTTAAATCACTGAACTATCTATTACAGGAACAGTTTTCTGTCATTTTAAGGGCTAAGAACACTCTAGGTCCTATTTATGTTCAAGAAACATCCTAGGCTCAGGGGTGACCAAATCCAAGGGTAAAAGAATTATGTATTTCTTTCCCACATTGGTCCCTTGTTCCAGGCCCCAAACAATTGTTATTCTTAGTAAGAATAACAATTCACCCTCTTGCAATTCCTTTTTCCGGAAAGCTATGGTTGCCTGCTCACAATGATCACAAGACCTGTATATAAATCACATTTTTGCCCTTTTTGTCGCGTGATTCGCCCTGTGAGCCCTCCAGGCCTAACATCCGAACCCTTTCAGAGGGGGGCTTGAATAGCAGCAGGAGATAAGAGTGAGAGGGTAGACGTGGGCACGGACGCCTGGTTCAGTGGTTCATGCCAGTTCGTTGGCTGGCCAAACAGGTGTTCAGTGGTGATTCCATGCCCCACCTCCTCTGGCGGGGGTGCCCATTTAGAGGCTGTGCCAGGAGCAGGCAGGGCAGGGAAGATGTGGCGCTACCTCTGGGTGGGCACCCCCCAAAGAAAGCAGGGCTTGGAAGCGCCAAACACCTGTTCAGCCAGTAAACAAACCAGCATGAACCCCATCTCTATGGAAGGGTTGTGTGGTCTAATTATTTTCTGGGGGTGGGGTGGGAGACATTAAGCAAAACCATGCACTCTAATACTTTAATGTAAATAACACTTCGATGCAAATAATTCACCTTGTATAAAATGGCCATGGTTGCTGCTTTGGTGCAGGGCTTTTAAAGATTAGGGAAGGCGTTGGTGTCTCTTTTAAGGATCGCCTGTTTTTTGTGTGCTTGTGTGAGTGTGTTCAATCCTTGTAGACCATTTGGATCAGCTTAGCAGTTGGGGAAATCTTAGGAAGGAGCCTATGACTCTAAATTCTTTTTGGGAGGGGGGGGGGAGCTGCAAAGGGGAGGAGCTGCTCCTCCCGAGGAGAATAATATAGGCTCTTAATCCCCTAGAATTTCAATATATTTCTGCAGGAGGGGCGCTGGAAAGGGGAGTCTATATAGTGATATTATGCATTTGTATCTGTATTTTACTTTGGAGCCTTAACGATGATTTAGCTGGCTGGATAGCTCAGTGGTTTAGGTATCTGTCTTGGGGATCCAGAGGTTGGGAATTCAATTCCCCACTGGGCCTCCTGCAAAGTAGAGCCAGCCTGTGTGGCCTTGGGCAAGTTGCACCTTTCCAGAAGAAGGGAATAGTAAACTTCTTCTAAGTACTCTCTACCTAGCAAACCCTGAAAAGGGTTACCATAAGTCCAAATTGACTTGATGGCACAGAAAAACGACAACATGATGTGAAAAAGCATATGTTTGAGATCTTGGAGAGCTGCTTGGTATGGAATACATTGTCAAGTGCCCACTAAAAACACAACACTTGGTGCAAGCTTTCAGGAAAATAGCAGATATTTACTTTGTTGTTTATTGGCCATTTACATTGTGTCTGCTCTCGCTGTCCGGATAGTTCATTGGTTCAGGAATCTGGATGTGGAGCTAGAGGCTGGGAGTTCGATTCCCTACTGTGCCTCCTGGGAGTGGAGCCAGCCTGTGTAGCCTTGGGCAAGCTGGACAGTCCCAGGATGGCCCTCAGAAGAAAGGAATGGCAAACAACCTTTGAGTATTCCCTACCTACAAAATCCTGAAATGGGTTTCCATAAGACTTGATGACACATGATTATTATTAAAAGTTGGCTGGATAGCTCAGGGGCTTAGGTATTTGGCTGTGGAGTCAGAGGCTGGGAGTTCGGTTCCCCACTGTGCCTCCTAAGAGTAGAGCCAGCCTGGGTGGCCTTGGGCCAGCTGCACAGTCCCAGGACGCTCCCACAAGAAGGGAATGGTAAATCACTTCTATTCTCTACCTAGAAAACCTTGAAAAAGGGTTGCCGTGAGCCAGAACTGACCTGACAGCACATGGTGGTGGTGGTGGTGGCCTGTAAGGCCATTGAGTCCAACCCCGTGCTCAATGCAAGCATCCAAAATCAAAGTAGCTATGACAAGTAGCTGTTCAATTTTCTCTTGAATGCCTCCAGCGTTGGCGCGCTCACCACCTCCCAAGGTAATTTTTTCCCCATTGTCGTACTGCTCTAACAGTTAAGAAGTTTTTTCCTGATATTCAACCTAAATCTGGCCTCCTGTAGCTTGAGCCCATTATTATGTGTCCTACACTCTGGGATGATCAAGAACAGATCGTGCCCCTCCTCTGTATGATTACCTTTCAAGTCTTTGAAAAGCGCTATTGCATTTCCCTTGAGTCTTCTTTTCTAGGCTAAACATGCCCAGTTCTTTCAGTCTTTCCTCCTAGGGCTTAGTTCCCAGTCCCCGGATCATCCTTGTGGCCCTCCTTTGAGTGTTGAACTTGGGTGACCCCCCCTGGCCCCGGAGACTTTACTTTGAAAAGTTGACCCGGCTCTGCCTTTTTTAGTGACTCTTCCAGCACTAAAGCTGAAAATCTGGAGAGGTTAGGATTGTCCTGGGGAAAAGTTAGGATTGTCCTGGGGAAAAGAAGAGAGGCGAATTCATTCCAGACCCTCATCCTTCCAACCCTTGGGTGTCGAGAGACCAGACTGAGCTGGATTCCTGGAACCTAAAGGGCACCTTTGCAGGGCAGAAGAGATGTGCCTATATGAAGCAGGTGGGTTTATGGCGGTTTCGGCCCAGCTGATCCATCGGCAATGATGTCCTTCCCCACCCACCCCGCTCTCACCTAGGGGTACCACTCCCCCCAACTTTTGCTGCGCCCTGCAAAAAAACAGCCCAGAGGTGATGTCTGCGTTGAGCCCAAATCCGCCACGGGATGGGAAGCAAGGGGATGCAGTGGTGTGTGTGTGTGTGGGGGGGGGACGCCCCCAAAGCCTCCTTGCCCCACTGGCATCCACACGTACGCACACACGACGCTGCTTCCCTCCCTCCCAGGTGTTGGACAGCAGGCGTTCTCCCGAGGCGCAGCCAGCCAGACGGTCTGCAGTGAAGCCAACCTGGTCTTCCCAGGCGGTCTCCCCTCCTCTTCCTCCTCCTGCCCTCCCACTCAGGTTAGGAGTGGGCGCGCGCGCGGGGGGGGGGAGGCGGTGTGGGATGCGTGTGCACGTGCGCAGGCGTGCGCCTCGCCTGCCTCCCCCCCCCCCCCTTGCAAGTTGGCATTTTCGTCCGCATCGCATCTGGAATCTGGGCTGGAAGCCTCGGCGGCTGCTCAGAGCCAGGAGGGCGAAGGCGCCGCCGGGAGCAGGGGGAGCCTTCCTCCTTTCCGCGCCGCTTCCTCTCGCTCGCTTCGGGTCTCGGAGGGACGTAGTGGCTGGAGGACAGCGGTGCTGAAAAGCGCGTCCAAGGAGCGGATCGACGCCTCTCGCGCTCTCCAGCCGAGCGTCCGCAGCGGTAAGGAGGCGGCGGGCGCGCTCCTTTCAAGTTGCTCTCGGGTGGCTTGAGTCTTGAGGGTGGGGGGGACTCGCCTGAAGGCGGTTTTCCTGGGAAATGCAGAAAATTCTTAGCAATCCTAAGAATTGCTTGCACACACACACACACACACACACACACACACACACACACACACACACACACACACTCCGTCCTGCACGCTAAGATAATTCACCTGCCAGCATTGCAAGGTGCATGGAGGGGGGGGGGGGACAGTTTTGCAGCAGCAAGCAAAGAGAATAGATATTCTTGGCATGCCAGGGTGGAAGAGAGTCTTGCTATTGAACAAGGCTGCCAGCCTTGGGAACGGGGTGGGGGTGAGTGGGGGGGGCGATTTGCCATCTCATTCTTAGTGCAAAGGGGCGTGTGTGGAATGGCTGCATTCACTCTCGCTGCAAGTACCTTCAGGAAGAGGTAGCCGATCCAAGCATGCCTGCATCTTCATGCCGCCAACAGGCATCCTATGATCTCATTCACATTGCACATGTACTGATAATGCCCAGGTGAGGTCTGCGTTGCCCAAAACCTTGCCCTCCTGTGTGCGACTGTGCCGGAAAACTGGGTTATCTTTATTTACTGTGTGTCCTCCCCTCCCCCTCTTGCAACTCCAGAGGCTTTGTTACCTCCGCCTTGGTGCATCCAGGATGGATCCGTTCTTTCACACCCAAGCGGGGGACCTGCTTTACATGAGGAAACTGGTCAACGACTCTTCCCTGTGGAACCTGAGCTTGGGGGACTGGTTCCACAATGGGACCGCTGATGGCTTCCTTCCCATGGGCATCAAGGTCACTATTGTGATTGTCTACTCCATTGTCTGCATCGTGGGGCTCATCGGCAACTGCTCCGTCATGTATGTGATCATCAGGTAAGCGAATGGTGGGGGGTGGCTCTGCTGAATCCAGGATGGAGAAGGTCACGTAGGACCCGTGGCTGCATCAAGCAAATGGGAGAACCGTCAAGGCTGGCTTGGGGTGAACGCTCTCTCGTGGTGCAGGACTCAGCCAGAACTACGTCAAGAAAGGGTAGTGAAAAGAGTGCCTCTGAGCATGTGGCACATCCTCTACTCTAGCTGCTTAGCAATCTTAGTCTCCTGGGAGGTTGCTGGGGGGAGGGATATTCCGGGATCCAAGTGACAATGAACATAATGATAGAAAGAACCACTATAAGCGTGTTCACGACTCTTCACTTAACATTCTCTTGTCTTCCCTACAGAAACTACTAAGTGGCCAATATTATTATTCTCATGTTCAGAGCCATAAAAGGTTGTGGTTGTTGTTGTTGTTTACGAGGGGCCATATTGGCTTGTTTAAGGCCTTTTAATAAGCTCAATAACTGCAGTTTTCCAGGTGAGGCGCTTGCAAAACCATCCGATGCCTACTTACTCAGAAGTAAGTTCCAAGGACTTGTATGAGACTCACCATCCAGATGAGTGGGGTAGGACTGCTGGCTATGTAGCCGTTCACTCGCCTTGTAAGAATAATCTCTATGACCAAGGAAAGCTTGAGTGCCATTAACTCTTGCTATCGCCATTCCTAATACGTATGCTTGAGCTGGAACTGCTGTGGACGAACCATTTTAGGGCAGCTGGTGTGATCGTGAAGATAAATGTGTTTTGCTTGGGCATGAAAACCCGAGAGCCTGGTCCCTAATTAGACCTGAGTCGCAAAGGACTGGCGCTGAATCACATGATGTTTCCCTCTCAGAAAGGTCTATTGGAGACACAATCTATTACCAAGGTATGCAACCAGCACTTTCTAGATGTTTTGGACTACAACTCCCATGATCCTTAACCATTTGTCCTGGGAGATGGGGGTTGTAGTTCCTGGAGGAGACCAGCTTGCTCACCCTGATGAATTGTTCTTGCCTTTAAATGCCAAACCGCACACTAGTGCTAAATCACAAAAAGTTACAAAATTGTCCTTGGTTTGCTCGTAGGTGGTTTTACCCTCCTTGCCTTTCTATAGATCCACGACTACATGTTTAAAGGTTACTGTTTTTATACTACGATATCAATGTACACTGACTGCTATAAGACGGGTCATCTTGATGGGTACATAGTGATGTGGCTTTCCACACGTAGATCCTTGGGCGGCCAAAATGGTCCTAACCATGCCCATGATTTGTAGCCTTAGAGGAACCCAAAGGCTGGCAGAAGTGTAAAGAATCTTTTGGGGGTGGGTGGGTTGGAAAGAACCTTAAGGGTGAAAACTCAGTCACAGGTAGACTTAGTGAACCTAAATGGTTGAGGGACGAGGGAGGGGTAGATTTAGAGGAGGGGAAACAGAAAGTTATGAGGGTGCACAGACTGGTGCATCCATTTGTTTGTTTCTTCTAAGGCTGTGTTTTCTTGCAATAACACACAGATCTGTGAATAAACAGGTCAGTTGGAGATATTTCTTTTATTGTTTTCCCAATTCCCTTTGCCCTGACTCCCGTGCCCCGGAGTTCTGCTTTCACTGATAACAATTCTATAACTAAAAACAGACCTCGGAGGATGCTCTGTTTTGCAGAGGCCCTTTCCTTTCATTTCTCCCAACCCGCCATGGCTCATCTCTTCGGTGTTTACAAAAACACTGCAAACATGCAATCTTGGTAAGATCTGCATCAACATTATATTTATGACCTATTTTACTTACGTCACTCCTGTGCATTGCAGAAGCTTCACTCAAAGAGCCTAGTCGAAGGACCACAGACACAGAAACCCATCAGTATTGACATGTGTCGTGTTGCATCAGGATGGCTGTGTGCATCGTTAGGTGTGTGTTTAGTGGTGGCAGGGGGAGACACACATGAACTGGAGGAGCAAAAAAAAATAAAAAATACCCTGGTTCCTTTTCTGGTGCTAATCAGGAGCTCCATTCAGACATTTTAAGGGCTTATCTACACTATATAATTATAGCAGCTTGATTCCACTTTAACTGCCATGGCTGCATCCTGTGGAATGATGGGTAGTTTGCGATGTACTTAGGATTCTCTGCTAGAGAGATGTAGTGTTCACTCTGAACCACGGCACAGAATTTGAAGCATTCCTCTGTACTATGAAGTGCTGGATATCTCATGGTATCTAGCTGCGGAGCTGGAGGTTGGCAGTTCGATTCCCCACTGTGCCTCCTTGACTCTGGGGCTGGACTCAGAGATTCATAGGGTCTCTTCCAACTCTGCAGTTGTAAGATGATGATTACAGGATTCCATAGGATGGTATTACAGCAGTTAAAATTGAATCAAACTGCTATAACTGTTGAGTGTAGACACACGGCAACTGAATGTGGATTAGCTGTGTCTGGAGAGAACATGTGCTCGCTCCAATCCTGCTGAATCATTTCTGTTCCGCTTGGTTTTCTGAGAAGGACATAACAAATACTTCAAAACGTTGTCAATGAAAAAGGGCATATCAGCATATCGCAATACCCTGTCACCCGAATGATTATCGTCTGTGATAGTTTCTTGTGCTGTTACAGGAGAATGAAAAGAACACAACTTTTCCCCACAGCAACAGCATTTGTGAAAAACTGGGAAACGAAAGAGATGTGCAAATGTCGAGCAGAAGAGCAGTCACTTAAGCAGCCTTCCTGTCACATGTTTGTTCTCACCTGAGTTGTGAGATCAGTCATGCAGCCGGTCACACAGTAGGGAGCAGTTATGGAATTTCCTTTCTGCTCCACCTCTTGGCAACAAGTTACGAGCCTATGGGTTTTGCACAAAACCTTATATTTTGCATTAGAAAACTTGTAGTATTTACCTATCCATTTTGAAGGAAATCAACCCTGAGTGCTCACTGGAAGGACAGATCCTGAAGCTGAGGCTCCAATACTTTGGCCATCTCATGAGAAGAGAAGACTCCCTGGAAAAGACCCTGATGTTGGGAAAGTGTGAAGGCAAGAGGAGAAGGGGACGACAGAGGACGAGATGGCTGGACAATGTCATCAAAGCGACCAAGATGAATCTGACCCAACTCCGGGAGGCAGTGGAAGACAGGAGGGCCTGGCATGCTCTGGTCCATGGGGTCACGAAGAGTCGGACACGACTTAACGAGTAAACAACAACAACAAAAGTATTTACAAAAGACAAGGGGTTTTTTTTGGTGCTAAATGCAAAGTTTTCTGTCACAATCCAGGTTTCTTTTCACAAAACCCTTCTGTTCGCCGCCAAAATGCAAATAAAATAAAATTAAAATGCACAAACACTTCTATCATCCATCCAGCAGGGAGATAATTTTTGAAATTTATAACTCGTCTCTGTGAAAGTGAAATAAGCAGGACTTACATCCCCAATGGTAGCCTGGAAAGGAGATCCTGCTCTGTCTGTGAAGGTTCTCCGCGTGATCCGGAACGTTAGAAAAATCAACATTGTTGATCACATGGACAGCCGTCAGAGACAGAGGAGGTTTTGTCTTCAGAAATGTTGGTCTATGTGTGGCGGGTGAGGGAAATAGGAACAAAGAGGGATGTATTCCCCATCTGTTGTGTTTATCTCTGGCACACTTAGAAGGGCAAAGATAATTTAAAATGTCAGGAAATTCAGGTGAACAGAATTTCTGAAGCCCCTCTATGAAAGTAGAAGTTTCTTGACCACAATTTTGTCTTTTCAAAACTGTCTTTTGACAGTTTTGAGAGACCTCAAAAGCAAGGAACAAGTATGAGGAAATTAGGTATGCTTGCCCATTTCTGAGATTTCAGTTTCTCTCTTAATGCTGGTTTTCTGGACCACCACCAATGTATGGTTGTTCTGTGCTGCCAATTACATAACATCCCACTTATGGCGACCCTCTGAATGAGCAATCTCCAAAGTCCTGTCCTCAACATCCCTGCTCAGTTCTAGTAAACTCAACCCTGTGGTTGCTTTAGGGAGTCAGTCCATCATGTATTGGGTCTTCCTCTTTTCCTGCTGCCTTCCATCTTTCTCAACATTATTGTCTTTTCCAGAGAATCTTGCCTTCTCATGATGAGCCCAAAGTAGGACAGCCTCAGCTTCATACATAGTTGAAGGCATGTGGGTATAATTTGTGGGTAGCCACAAACTAGGAACTACTCCAGCATTTTTCTGGGTTGTGCCTGTCTCTAATTCCAACTAGTTTTAGGAGAGGAAAAAGGTGCTGCTGATCCTGTGGGAGAACGGAAGGTGATGTTCCATCACTCAATGTCTCTTTGGGAAAGCTTGGCTTCTTCTTTGGCAGGTAGAGGAATCAGACTTTATTTCTTTTCCTCTCCATCATGTCACCAAGTGGTGGCTGGCAAACAGTCCTCGGGTGTCTCTTAAAGGAATCTCATTTAATCCAAAAGATGAAATGGGAATGGATGCCTGTTACTTGCGAGGTGTGTTGGGAAGTGGTGGGGTGCCTTGATAGGATAACGAAACTAGCATCTTCACACAGTGTTAGTTTGAGATTCTGAAAAAAGAAAAACACACACCCATACAAACAGATATGCTCCAAATTCTTTCCTGTCAAATACTTTTTCATACAGTCAATTATACTTATTCATACGTCTACGTTGGCTTGGGCATGTCGTGAGAATGGCTGATGGTCGGATTCCAAAAGATCTCCTGTATGGAGCATTAGTGCAGGGAAATCACCCCAGAGGGAGACCACAGCTGCGATACAAGGATTATCTGCAAGCGGGATCTGAAGCCTTTAGGAATGGACCTCAACAGATGGGAAACCTTGACCTCTGAGTGTTCAGCCTGGAGGCAGGCAGTGCAGCATGGCCTCTCCCAATTTGAAGAGACCCTTGTCTAGCAGGTAAAGAGGCAGTCCTGAAAGCAGCAAAACCAGGGAGCTGGACAGGGGACAGATTGTATTTGTCTTCAGTGTGGAAGGGATTGTCACTCTCGAATTGGCCTTCTCAGCCATACTAGATGCTGTTCCAAGACCTCCATACAGAGCACGTTACCATAGTCTCTCGAGACTGAAGGATGCCTACTGTACAGTCAATTACTTGTGTAGCTGTCTGGATAGCTCAGTGGTTTAGGTATCTGGCTGTGGAGCCAGAGGTTGGAAATTCAATTCCCCACTGAAAGAGAAGAGCCAGCCTGTGTAGCGTTCGGCAAGCTCCACAGTCCTAGAAGTACCCCCAGAAGAAGGTAATGGTAAACCACTTCTGAGTATTCTCTACCTGGAAAACCCTGAATAGGGTCACCATAAATTGACTTGATGGCACATGATGATTAGAGCTGGCTGGATAGCTCAGTGGTTTAGGTATTTGGCTGTGAAGCCATAGGTTGGGAGTTTGATTCCTCACTGTGCCTCCTGGGAGAAGAGCCAGCCTGGGTAGCCTTGGGCAAGCTGCACAGTCCCAGGGCACCCCAGAAGAAGGGGATGGTAAACCACTTCTATTTTCTACCTAGAAAACTCTGAAAAAGGGTCAGAATTTACTTGACGGCACATGATTATTATTAGTTACTTGCATAGTTTGTGCTGTCAGTTCTAAAATTTACAGCCAGAATCCACTTCTGTTGCTCATACAGAATTTTGAGGGGAACTACAGAATCATAGTCCTTTGTACAAGTGGCTTTTCTGTTAGTGGAAGGTTGGATAAGGAGTTGAGGAGTCGCTGGTGTACCTAAGCAAGATCCATAAATATCTGCAGTGGGATTGTGCTGTGGGGTTTGTGAGATTGTATTGCCTGTTTTTCAATCATTCGTACAATGGTGCAAGCCAGCACAAGTTTGCAAGCAGAGATGTACGCTATATGCACACTGAATAAAATCTTGGTATAGGAGTGGGAATAAAGGCCCTTGATGTGGTAGGGAGTTGTCAGGAACAAAATTATTAAGAATCATGTTTCTTTATCAGTGGTTCCCAACCTTGGGTCTCCAGATGTTCTTGGACTAAAACTTTCAGAAGCCTTCAGCACTAGCTGTGCTGGCCAAGATTTCTGGAAATTTTAGTCCAGGAACATCGGGGGGGGGGGGGGTTGGCAAAGTTGGGAAGCACTGTTTTAAATGAAAGACATATTGCCTTCAACAGATACAGCATAACATCTCAGGTACTACGAAGTACTTTTAATGTGGATGACCAGAGCCATAACTAGACTGGGACTTGGAACCATGGTGCTGAAGTTTAGTGAGTGATTTGCTACTGGAAGGAGACAACTCTACCTGTTGGAATTTGCAATTGGAAGGATGTGAATCTACCAACCCTGAGTGTGTACACGGGCTCCAGCCATTCTACCCAAGTGGAAGGAAACACAAAAGGGCTGGATTCATCATGGAACCAATATGGCCACCATGAACCAAAGAGTTCCTTCTTCCACCCTCTCCTTGTGTATGCCATGACCCAAGCTTCATCAATAGGCTAATAAAGGTAAAGGTAAAGGTTCCCCTTGACAATTTGTCCAGTCGTGTTCGACTCTAGGGGGCGGTGCTCATCCCCGTTTCCAAGCCATAGAGCCAGTGTTTGTCCGAAGACAATCTTCCGTGGTCACATGGCCAGTGCGACTTAGACACGGAACACTGTTACCTTCCCACCGAGGCAGTCCCTATTTATCTACTCGCATTTGCATGCTTTCGAACCGCTAGGTTGGCGGGAGCTGGGACTAGCGACGGGCGCTCACTCCGTCGCGTGGATTCGATCTTACAGCTGCAGATCTATAGACCTTACAGCACAGAGGCTTCTGCGGTTTAACCCGCAGCGCCACCACGTCCCAAATAGGCTAATAAAGCCCACGCCCAAAACTGCTAGCTATGGCTCTGTGAATGATCTGCTGGTAGGAAGATGACGGGTGGGTGCAGCTGTTTTGGTTGGGAGCCACCTTCTGAAGGAGAAGCTGCCCTTTGCTGCTGCTGGACCTTCTCCGGGTTGTGGGGTGTTTGTGTGTGTGTTCATACACTAGGGATGTAAATTATGGCATATCTCATCCTCTCCGGTACGGACAGAGAATTGCAACTTCATTTACGGCAAAAATGGCAAAGGATGTCTTGATGCTTTTGTTAGGATTTTGGCCTGGACAAAAATGATGTTTTGTGTGTGATTGCCTAAGTGTTTTGGTAGAAAGTTGTGGCAGTTGTTCGACTTGTGCATTTCCATGAATTGTGCAAATTGACTGAAATTAGGAGGATCCCTGATTTATTTAAAAACCTGAAGCACAAGATGGGCTGTGGGCATCTTTGTTAACAGTGAACAGATCCTTCTCTAATTGTTGTGTGCGCTTTACCTCTCAAAAGGAAAGGACAGTGGAGATTTATTTTTATTTTTTTACACAAATTACACACAACTAGAAAGGGGGGCTTTTTGTCTTTTCTCGCCTCCTAGGACTTACAGATTTGTCATTGATGAAGTGTTTCACTTCATCAGGACAGTTCCAGGACAGGAAGGAGTCTGATGGCTATTCTCTCTATCTTTAGTGTACATGAAAGAGAGAAGGACACTTACTGCTGGCATGTAACTACAGAAGTACTTCCCTTGAACTAGCAAAGCCCTCCGGCAGAAAATACTGTAGTTCTGCATCTCTGCATTACAAAGAAGGTTAGCTTGCATCCCCTTAGGCTCTTCTAGATACTACTGTGATTTTAGGTTACAACAAAGGCTACAGCTTAGGATAGTTACTTTGTGGATAACAACACCCAGAATCCCCTGGCGAACCTGGTCATTGGCAGTGGACATAGAGTTGTCATTTCCTGTATCCTGTTTCCTTATCTTGCGTGCCCCTAGCAAAACCAACATAAACATTAGCCTGTTGTTTCAATATTGCACTCTATGCATGTGAAAGAGTGAGTCGTGACCACGAAAGCTCAAGCAAAATAACAATTATTCGCTTTCAAGTTGCCACAAGACTCGGTGGTTTTGGCTGCCACCGACTGAACCAGCCACTGCCTTGGGGGTGAGGGTGGGGATGATTTTTATTGTATTTTTTCTGCCCCGACAAAAATGCTGGCTGGTAGTGATGGGAGTTAAAGCCCCACAACCTTGGGAGGTAACAGGTTCCCAGTTCTGGATACAAACCCTTTTGGGGTTTGATACATGTTGTTGTTTAGTCGTTAAGTCATGTCCGACTCTTCCTGACCCCATGGACCAGAGCACGCCAGGCCCTCCTGTCTTCCACTGCCTCCCGGAGTTGGGTCAAATTCATGTTGGTCGCTTCGATGACACTGTCCATCCATCTCGTCCTCTGTCGTCCCCTTCTTCTCTTGCCCTCACACTTTCCCAACATCAGGGTCTTTTCCAGGGAGTCTTCTCTTCTCATGAGATGGCCAAAGTATTGGAGCCTCAGCTTCAGGATCTGTCCTTCCAGTGAGCACTCAGGGTTGATTTCCTTCAGAATGGATAGGTTTGTTCTCTTTGCAGTCCAGGGGACTCTCAAGAGTCTCCTCCAGCACCACAATTCAAAAGCATCAATTCTTCGGCGGTCAGCCTTCTTTATGGTCCAGCTCTCACTTCCATACATCGCTACTGGAAAAACCATAGCTTTGACTATGCGGACCTTTGTCGGCAAGGTGATGTCTCTGCTTTTTAAGATGCTGTCTAGGTTTGTCATCGCTTTCCTCCCAAGAAGCAGGCGTCTTTTAATTTCGTGGCTGCTTTCACCATCTGTAGTGATCATGGAGCCCAGGAAAGTAAAATCTGTCACTGCCTCCATATCTTCCCCTTCTATTTGCCAGGAGGTGATGGGACCAGTGGCCGTGATCTTAGTTTTTTTGATGTTGATTTCAGACCATTTTTTGCACTCTCCTCTTTCACCCTCATTAAGAGGTTCTTTAATTCCTCCTCACTTTCTACCATCAGAGTGGTATCATCTGCATATCTGAGGTTGTTGATATTTCTTCCGGCAATCTTAATTCCGGCTTGGGATTCCTCCAGTCCAGCCTTTCGCATGATGTATTCTGCATATAAGTTAAATAAGCAGGGAGACAATATACAGCCTTGTTGTACTCCTTTCCCAATTTTGAACAAATAAGTTGTTCCATATCCAGTTCTAACTGTTGTTTCCTTTCCCACATATAGATTTCTCAGGAGATTGATAAGGTGGTCAGGCACTCCCATTTCTTTAAGAACTTGCCATAGTTTGTTGTGGTCTACACAGTCAAAGGCTTTTGCGTAGTCAATGAAGCAGAAGTAGATGTTTTTCTGGAACTCTCTGGCTTTCTCCATAATCCAGCACATGTTAGCAATTTGGTCTCTAGTTCCTCTGCCCCTTCGAAATCCAGCTTGTAATTCTGGGAGTTCTCGGTCCACATACTGCTAAAGCCTACCTTGTAGGATTTTGAGCATAACCTTGCTAGCGTGTGAAATGAGTACATGGTGACACCAAAACTTTTAAATCAGCTATATGTATTGCTAAACTATTTCCCCCCCACACTTTTAAATTTAATATTGTGGGTCAGAATCCTATCTATCCCTTCCGCTAGGGCAACATACCATTGTGTGAAAGACTGGGCAATTTCTGTGCTTGTGCATGGATGCATCCAGTATTGTTCACGGCTGTCCATTGCTTCTTTCTGCTTTCATTGCTTTAGTTACTTAACCTCCTTCCTTCCTTCCTTCCTTCCTTCCTTCCTTCCTTCCTTCCTTCCTTCCTTCCTTCCTTCCTTCCTTCCTTCCTTCCTTCCTTCCTTCCTTCCTTCCTTCCTTCCTTCCTTCGTGGTTGAAAACAAGAAACACAAAAAATTCTCTGGGTCCTCAAGATGGAGAGATCTTTTCTCATGAGGACTCTTGCAACAACTTTTGCAAAGATTTTACAATTGCACAAAAATATGATTATCTGCTTTGTCCCATAGCCTTTTAAAAATTAGAAGACTCGGATGGGTTGTTCACATCTTTTTGATCAATCAGTTGGTCCTCCTGAGTTTGCTGTGTGCACAGACATTTTGTGCAAAATGTAAAAACCTTGGTAGGGCAAAAAAGATCACTTCTGGTCTTGCTCTTGTGCTCGAGAAGAAAAATCTCATGAGGATTAATGAATTTTTCGATAGGCTGTCCAGACTGCCATGACAACAAACGAGAACAAGATATTTAGTAAGATTTCATTATATCTCCAATATCCCTACTGATAAAACACTCTCAAAGGCAAGTCTAACTGAAAGAAAGCACAAGACAGTACCCATCTTTTGTTACACTATCCCAAAATGGCAGTTGATTTTTATTTCAATGCTGACAGTGTCTTCCACTGCATCTGAGGGCAAGAGGGTGGTTTATGGTGCACAGATCTGACCCCATGGTTTGTTCAACTCTGTTTATTCAGTGCCGACGGGATAAACTACTGTTGTCTAAGTAGACAATGCTGAGCCCTTCATTCTGGCACATGGCAGGGCTGTCTTTGTAAAGCAAAGCAGAGCTGAGCCCAGCCAAGCCAACTGCAGCCTTGATGTGATTGTCGACCTAAGTAATTTACCTGCCTCATTTAGTTTTAAGCCTGTTTTGGGAGGAGAGGGATGTAAAAATTTCAAAGTGAAAAAACCAGAGAGGTGGAGGATTCTATCATGTATCCTTTCTAATCTGGAACCATGCCTAGGTAATTTGAGATTACAAAAATGGGAGAGAACTATAGACTGATTAGCAAGCATGATCAACAGATGACTTCTTTTGCCTTGAACATTTGAAACTTGAGACCTTTAAACCTGAAGGCTTCTGATCCAAGCAGGCATTAGCAAACTCAGACTCTAGAAGTATCACCTGTGACTCTACTTTTTCTTAGGAAGATTGATCAGTTTTTAAAAAGAAATGTTTGCATCCCATTAATGAACAAAATGAATTTGGGCATGTTCTTATTCTTTTAAAAAATAACCAGATAAATTTCTCCCACATCTGGCCAAATGCAATTGGTACAGTTGTTCCCAACATAGAGTAGGCAGAGATATATCTGCCAGCCATGACACTGTCAAAGAGAGGAGCAGGTTAGAAAAACAGAAGATTGTCAGCCCTCTGTAGTCACTCCAAACATAGCTGAATACATAGAGTTTAGAGCCAGACTTTTAGAATGCATGCCCATGTAGGTGAATATACCTGCTTTTTTCTTTCCACATTGGTTTAAAAACAACATCTTAAGGTCCTCATGTCCCACTGATGAAGCCTTTTGCATGCAAGTTCTACTACAAATTAAAAACAAAGAAGCTGAGGTAACATCCACCAAGCCATTTGTAATTTACTTTTGAGACTGGGTAATAATTTAAAATTGTGCTCAAAAAATCTCAGAGCAGTTTGGAACAACAACAAACTTAGTAAAATGGGCAGCTAAAAGGAAGAGTGTAAGTGAACAGTAATAAACTAAAATCTATTCCAAACTACGGCTGGAATCCTACTGGTATTTTTTGTAAGATTTGTGCACTTTGTCGTGGCTAATTGTAGCTAATTAAGTACACATCTTAGTGTCACAACTGGGCACAAAACCAGGCACCTGAGCAAGTTCTGCACTGTCACTTTGTCAATTACCTGCAATTAGTCACCAAAAATTACATAAAACTTATGTGAGTGCGAATAGGATTCTGGTCAACGTATTAAACGCCAGAGTAACTGATACTGTCAATTGTCAGGACAGTACTGTGGAAAATGCATAGGTAAACAGGTTATGACATGGAAAACTACAAGATGGGGGAGATTTGGCTCATTAATACTATGAGCGAGAAGGATCTAGGAATTGTTGTAGATCACAAGCTGAATATGAGCCAACAGTGCAATGTCACTGCAAAAAAGGCAAATGCTATTTTAGGCTGCATTAACAGTAGTCTCCAAATCCCATGATGTACTAGTCCACCTCTATTCAGCACTTGTTGGCTCTCATTTTGAATACTGTGTCCAGTTCTGGACACCACACTTTAAGAAGGATGCCGACAAATTGGAACAAGTTCAGAGGAGGGCTGGAAACCAAGCCCCATGAGGAAAGTCTGAAATAACTGGGCCTGTTTAGCCTTGAGAAAAGAAGGCTGAGGGGAGATAGGATAGCACTTTTCAAATACTAGAAAGGCTGTTGTTCAGAGGAGGGGCAGGATCTTTTCTCGATTATCCCAAAGAGCAGGAAACGCAACAATGGGCTCAAGTTACAGGAAGTCAGATTTCAGTTGAATATCAGGAAAAACTTTTTAACTGTTAGAGCAGTACAACAGTAGAGCCAATTGCTTAAGGTGCTGAGCGTTTCAACCCTGGAGGCATTCAAGAGAAATTTAGACATCCACATGGCAGATATCCTTTGATTTGCATTCCTTCACTGAGCATGCGGTTGAACTCAGTGGCCTTATAGGCCCCTTCCAACTCAAGTATTCTATGACACAATGACACTAGACGCTGCATGGTGTGAAAGATCACTCTGTAGACATTGAGTAGTCTGCTTTTTTATTAAGAAATTTGCATGCCAAGAGTTACTTTTCAATGAAGAGAAAGTCTTAAGAACTCTGAAAAAAGAATAGCATTCAGATATTTTTTAAAGAAACTCTCTAGAACTGTGAGTCTGTGAAGTCTATTGCCTAATGCATTTCACTGGCTAAAAACCCATAATTGGTCAAGGCAATCTCTGGGAGAACTAGGATTGGGTAATAAGCTTTCTCTCCTTCTGGTTTAAGTCTCTTGCATACAGAACAAGAAACTTTAAGACAACTATTTACTTCTGTGTGTTAAATGGTGAACTAAAAGACCTGTTATGGATGACCAGACAATTAGCAAGGCAATTACTGTTTGTTTACAACACTTTGAAGGACTGCCAGCAGAACTCTAGTGAAGGAAAGTGGTGCATTAAGAAATTCCAAAGGTGGGGTGCGTGGAGAAGAAGATGGGCTTGTGTTTCATATCACAGCCTTTCTCCTGGTCAAGTCAGCCTAGAAGTGAGCTAGAATCAATTGCTTTTATATTAGTGTCATTTTTGAAATGTTGGATTAGACTTTCTCACGGGTCCCCTTCGGAGCATGGCTGCCTGGCCACCACATTTTCAGGGCCAAGGCGTTGTGGCGAGTCACACTTCCAACAAAGTTTCAGGCCTGAAAACTCTGAAGGCAACCGGAGAGCCAGCGGCAATTCGGAACAACCTGTGGCTGCCATGGGTGCTTCTTCCCCAACCTCACCCCCTGTAACTCTTCCTGAATGGTGGCCGTGGGCTGTGGGCCATGGGGATCAAAAGGCAGCAATGGGTGATGACAACAGGCTGCCACTCCAAGGCTCTGCTGCCAGATATGATGGCCACACTCTGCCTGGTGGCCATGCCAGACCAGCCCTGACCACAACGGAGAAGGCCCTCCCCCACACCACAATCAAATACGCTTCTTTAAGCAAGGCAGTCAGGATTCATAAAGTAACACCTTGCATCTGGGTTTGAGTCTTGACATAGAAATGAACAGATATGATGGTTTAATAATACCTTTTTAACTGCCATACTATGGAATCCTGAGGTTTGTGGTTTCATGGCTTCTCTGTGGCAGTTTATGGAAAGGTGATCTAGATCTCTAGCAAAGAAGTTGAAGTATCCCACCTATCTACAGATCCAGGGTTCTGCAGGGTAGAGCCATGATGATTCATCATCCAACCACTAACATTGTCTAGTTTGGATACACTGTGAATAAGGATTAATGAAACACCCAAGGAAAGGAGCTCACAAACGCTGTCATCACGATCATCACTTCACTTCTGTCAAAAGCAAGCTCAGAGCCTTGTGTGTGTGCCAGCCATTGTCATCAGGCTTCAAGAATGTCATTAAAGAAGTGCAGGGGTGGCTTGGTTGGGACTTGGCGGATCTTGGCCACATGTCCAACCCTTCTAAGGTACTCTTTCTCTGGCTGCAGGCTGACTGGAGCTCTTCCTTCTGCTTCCTCTGAAGCTTTTCTTCTCATTTTCTTAGCCCTTGTTGCTAAGTGGTCTCTCTCTCTCTGTGTGTCAACCTTAATGGTTTCTCCTGCTGGGAGGGTGTGAGAGATGCTTCAGATATTCCAGTGTGAGTATTTTTCAAAGTTTCTAAGGAGTCACCAAAGTGTATAACTGCAGATGTGTTTTGGGAAAGAATGGTTAAACACACATACATATAAAAGAGAGAGAGAGATGGAACCATTCTCATTGTCTCCTTTAGTCCTTTAGATTGCCATTTTATACCCTTATTTGAGAGAAGTGATAAAAGCAGTCACTCAGTTGATGGATGTTCCTGCTGAGGCAGATCCCTCACCAAAGTTATTTGTTTATGCCACCATATAGTTTCCTCATCTTGGCACATTGGCCAGTATCTTATTAGGAGCATACAGGAAATTGGGTGAATTTTCCTTTGTTCCGGTAGCCCCGCTCTCTTGTTCAACCAATCACACAACTGGTTGTGCAAATGCTCTCACAACCAATGTGAGACAAGGTATGCAAAAGGGATCTTGCCAAAAAGGGGTGTGTATGCTTATCTAATCAGCCTGAAAATGAGTCTGCTTTTAATTTGTGATGGGTCATCAGGAGGTCAACGTGTACTTCATTTGCAAGTTTGATTGCCCAGGCACAGCAGCTTTGAAGGAACTCATCTCCAGAGGAACAACGTCTTGTAACCTTCTGCTCTCTGCTTTGCCTCACCTGTGCCTGAACCAACGGATAGCAGGGTTCAGCTGCATCCAAAGAACATCACACTGAAGGACAATAGAAACAGTTTTGAAATTTGATACACAGAGCTAAAGGATTCTGGGCAGTTACTCCAAAGAACTTTACTAAGACTAAACCAGGAGGACGTAGCCTGTTTCCCCTGTTATGGTTGCAAAGGGGATGGGATATGGCAGGAAAGCTGAAGGGGGTGGCAGTAGAAATGTCAGAGGCCCAAACTTGGATGTTGATTTTCCCCCCATTACAGCTTTCCCCAATGTCCCAGTCGTTGCCTAGGACAGCCCGGAGAGCCACACAGCTGTAGACTGAAAGCATAATGTTCCCAAACTCTGCACAGTTTCCAGAGTAAGACTTGGGAGTGAACCATGCACACTGAGAAAAGAAATCCTGAAATGTATATCCTTGCAACGTACATATTTTTACTCCTTTTGTTAGTGCCTTTACCTTTTTAAATAAAGTTGCTCTTTTAGAGATAGACTTCACTGGGTGTGGAGGTCCTGTTTCTCACATGTGTGGTTAACTGACCCAGAATGCCAGACCCTTCTTCCATGTTACCTGAGTAACTTGATTTTTGCAGTGCTTGTGCAAAGTCGTGGGTTTACACCCAAATAATTAACCTGTGATTAAGTGAATAAATCACATATTCCTAGGAGGAGGCTGGTGGCAGTTACCTTGAGAAGTTGGGAAATGCTCGATATGGCTCTGGCACAGAAGTGGAGCCAGCTAGTTTGCCTCTTCCCTAGCTGAGTAAGGCTCAGGCCCGGGTCCATCTCGTGCCATTGTGGCAATAACTCCATGCCATGTCCTGACATGGAGATGGTGAAATGTCTTGACAGGAGTCCCCCAGGCATCATCCCCCCCCCCACTTCTTTGTGGTGATATAAGAAGAAGAGCTACCTCAATAGGGAGAGCAGGACTTAGATCAGACAAAAATGTTTAGTTCAGAACCAGCCTTCTGGGGAGAGATGGGGAACGTTTGGTGGCCATGCTGGCTGGGGGATTCTGGGGGCATTTCCATCCCTGCTTATTTATTGGAATTGAGACTAGACATGGGCTATTTGTATCTGTATCTCTGGGGATATAAATATGACTAGTGACACCACAGGTACCACAGAGATCCCTTCACTCCACCTCAAACTGGCCGTTCCACTCACCATTCGCAGCATGGCGCTCACCTCCATTGTTGTCGTCACCACCAGGCTCTTCCCCGCCTCCCCATACAGCTGACCACTGCAGTGCAGAGGAGGAACAGGGAGTCTTCCTGCTCAGCTGATGAGCGGTCGGCTGTGTGGGGAGGCAGGAAATTGATGGCCGGGCTCCTTTCGCAATTGGCATAACAACAAAGACAATGGATGCTGCGCTGTGAATTGAAACCGGACCAGCCATTTCTGGTGTGTCTGTGTGTGGGGGAGGGAATGGACCTCTGTTTCACCTGTGGTGCTACTATTCATATTTGTATTCCCACGAATAGCCCATAGAGACACTTCAGCTGAAAACTATAGATGGACATTTGGCTTCTGTTCGGATCCCAAGCAACGCAGCATGTTTTTCCCATTGACTATAATGCATTAATCAGCACCCAACTTTCCTTTTTGTTTACTTCTTTAGACATGGATGAAATTGGTAGGAATGGGAGTGCCTTTTCCGGGGATTAAGGCTGGCAGAGATAAATATGGTCCAGGGTGCTTGGGCAAGGAGCCTTGTACGTCTTCCAGACAGCCAGGACCCCTACAGGACATTCTTGCTCCCTGTTTCACAGTGAAGAAGACCATCTCACCTCTGTACATTTCTCTAAGCAGTAAGAGTGCCAGAAGCGGAGGTGAGAGCCCATTGATCCTATGGAGTTGTAGTCCATATGAATGGATTTTTATAGGGGAAGAGAAAGAACATCATTGCAGAAGTTAGGTTCCCTGTTCAATAGATCCACATTTCAGAGAACGTTTCCAGACACCCCTGTCTGTAAAGCTGAACCATGCATGCAAAGACAATGCTCTTGATCACATGGTGAAGGCTTTCCATACAGGAGCTGTATCCATGGAGATTCTCTACCATCTTCCAGGGAAGATCTGGTGAACAGCTGGACCTATCAGTGCGATTGCAGTGCAGTTCTGATCAGTTCTCTCACGACTATCAAATATGATAGCAGTATAAGGGTGTGATCATCTGGGGAAATTGCTCACCATTTGGGCTACTTGTGGCCTGGTCTGGTTGAGCTATTTATCAGTGTTTATGTAACATACAGGAGATCATTAATCAGCCCACTCTGATCCATCCAAGAGTGGCAGAGCCGCTCTCTTCCTGAGAGAGGGTGGAGTGATTTCCACATGGATGAATGGATCGCTTTAAGAGACATCGCTTCCGGTAAATTGATCCTTTCTAGTACCATCAGACACAATCCTTTCTCATTGATTGATTGTTGTTTGGATAGCCTCACAGTCTGTACTAGAGATGGGCATGGATCAGAAAAATGGCAATTCGTTTTGATGCATGATTCATCAAGGTCAACGAATCATGAATCACAAATTTACATATTTTTTTCTGATGAATCAGTTAGTCAATTCATTTTTGCCTTTAAAACCCTATAAAATGCCCCCTTAAACTTAGAGACACCAAAATCACAGAGAAGCTTCCCCTGACTCTCTTCTACAAGCCCAGCAAGATTGGTGGAGTTTGGGTTTTGGACGTCCAAGTTATACACCCACACAGAAGGTCTCCTAGGAAAGTTTTCTCCAGGCACCTAAAGACACCAAAATTGAAGAGAAACCTTCCCTGACTCTCCTCTGCAATTCTCCCAAGTTTGGTGAAGACTGGGTTTCAGACATCCAAGTTATACACCCACAAAGTGGGTCACTCCAGAAAAGTCCCCTTTAGCAGCTGGCTTGGGGGAAACCCAATCTTCACCAAACTTGGAGGGCTTGTAGAGGAGAGTCAGAGGAAGCTTCTCTGCAATTTTGGTGTCCCTAGGTGCCTGGGGGCCATTTTATAGTCCAATGAGTCGAAAATTGCTAAAATTCATTGATTTGCATTTGTCAGGGGCATCAATTCGGATGAATACAAATTGACAAATTAGCAATTTTTAACAAATTTTGAAATTTGTTTTTTAATTCATGCCCATCTCTAGTCTCTACACCTGTTCCAGGACACAAAAAAAGTGTTATATCTTATCACCTTCTGCCTGGATAGAGATAATGTCCTTCTGTCTCACAAGAGGTGTTAACTAACTTAGCAATGATTGGATGATTGTGTAATCACAAATTACTGCAATTGTCAATGGCCATTATCCTTCTTTCGCACACATTTGAACTGTCACTGAATCATCCTAAATGGCCTCCAGAGCTGTTTGACCCCACTGTTGATCAGCTTTTCCTCTGAAGCCACCTGTGTGTCATGCACCTTTGGGTTGCTGATGGCACAGAGTAGACACAGATAGAAGGGTCATCTTCTTTGTTACTATAACACACAATCTCCTTTAGGGTTATGCACCGTAAGCAAATAAATCCCAGCTTACTAACCAAATTGCACCAATTTGTATGTGGTCTGGATCACAACAGAATGGCTTGGTTTCATCCCAAAGTAGAGCAAAGTGAATCTACAGGTCAGATTGTGTCCAGAACACAAGTCCAGTCAGATGGAGCCCAAGTTGCTTGGACCGTCTCCTTTCATTCAGAAAAAAGTTAATTTTAAAAGTGCCCAGTATGTGAACCCCTGAAGCTCACTTTCTGAAATTCTGCAGATTTATTTCCCTCTTTAGGGTCCTATCATTTAGCCAGATGTCATATACAGTGGTGCCTCGACTTATGAACGTCCCTACTTATGACCATTTCGAGTTACGACCAGCTCCGACCGCAAAATTTTGCTTTGACTTGCGGCCGGAGCTTCGAGTAACAACCAAAAAAAAAGGCAGGGGAAAAAGGCGGGAGATTCAAACCGTTGGTGGTGAAGAGGCTGCTTCTTTGTAGCTCTTTCGCCCCAACGGTTAGGGAAAGGGATACAGCGGCGGGGGGAGGCGGGGGCGGGGGCGTCCCTTGGCGCTCCTCGCCACCCTCCGCGGGGCCGATGCCACCACTGCTGCTGGGTCCTGGTCCTTGGCCTTGGCGCGGGGGGGGGCGGAGGGCCCCCCGATCCCAGCTCCTGGAGGAAGGGTCCTCCCGCGCCGCCGCCCCTGGCATGGCGGGGCCACGCTCAGCCCTTGGCCCGGCGGGGGCGGCTCCCCTTCTCCGCTGGCGGGCGGCTCCTGAGCAGCAGGTGGCTCACCCGCCTGTGGTGCCCAATGCCGCCTCCTGCTCTGGCACCGGCACCGGCTCCAGCGGCTGCTTGCCGGGGCGGCCGCGTTGGGCCTCGGCGCTCCTAGCGGGGGCCGATGCCGCTGCTGCTGCTGGGTCCCTGAGCAGCAGGTGGCTTGCCCACTGGGGGTGCCCGACGTCGTCTCCCGCTCCGGCACCGGCACCGGCTCCAGTGGCTGCTAGCCGGGGCGGCTGCATTGGGCCTCGGCACTCCTCGCCTCTCCTCGGCGCAGGGGCGGAGGGGCCACCGATCCCGGCTCCTGGAGGCGGCGCCGAAGGAAGCCGCGTGGCCAGGCGAGCGCCACTGCCGCCCAACGGGCTCCTATGGGGACGGGGAGGAGGCTTGGGACTGCCTGCTAAGGTAAGGTGCTGCTTTTTGTTTTTTAAAAACTGTTCTGGGTGGGTTTTGCAGGGTGATTTTGGGCTGGGGGGGGTTATGTTTCTGTGCTGTGTTGTTGTTTGTTTTTAGGTGATTTTTTTTTTTTTTGCAGTCTCAGCGTGGGACTTGCTCTGTTTATTTTTGGGTTGTGTTTTGGTTTTTTTTTTTTTTTTGCAGCCCCAGCGCGTTCCTATGGGGCTTGCAGTGTTTTATTTTTATTTTATTTTTTTGAGGTTTTTTTTTCTTGGCCGGAACGGATTAATCGCGTTGCCATGCATTCCTATGGGAATGCATGCTTCGACTTACGACCATTTCGAGTTACGTCCATCTTCTGGAACGGATTATGGTCGTAAGTCGAGGCACCACTGTATATCAATGTAAAAATGAGAAGCTGTAGCTTTTCTCAAGAGAAAGGATCGCTGTGTCAAGTGAATATCATGTTCTTTGCTGGCATAGCAGCAGTTCCTCTTTCAATTGTGGCTTACATGCATCTCTTTGTGTGTGGGTGGCACACAACTCAAAATCAAAAGGGGAACTCTTTAATTAGCTGCAGTTAGCTGCTACACCAGTGGAGCTCCCAAGACGGTCATACTATGAACAAGGTGAGGAAGAGGGGGCAGGGCTAATACACTATCATGCTCACAGTTCTATTACCCCTTGTTAGAGAACATGTGACATCAACAGTAACAGTTGGTAGAGATTAGCCCCCCAAAAATGTTATAGAGTTTTGAATTTCTGGTAAAATTCCCTTTACTATGCAGTAGAAGTACAGAGACTCACAAAGGAGAATAACTACAAGTTTCCCAGAATCCACCCCTTTCTCATTGTCACTTAAAGTCTCAGTAACTCAGTCACTCTGGGACATTAGTAGGAGAAAGGATAAAAATACTTCATTACTTACAGTTGTGAACAGATCAGCAGCAAACAGAAGAACTGACTGCTTTCAACAGACTAAAGAGAGGGAAAGGAAAACTCAGCAGAGACATGGGGCTATCTTTGAATTCAGAAATTCAAAGAATTCAGAGTAGACCTTTGGTGTAGATGGGCGGGATAGAAATCCAATCAATCAATCAATCAATCAATCAATCAATCAATCAATCAATGTGAAAGAATGATTGGTTACTGCTGGAAAGATTGACAGTCACCCCAGCCAAGAAAAGTCCCTCCCAGTCACACAAACTACAGGCAGCATGTGAGATTGTAAAAACTCCAATAAAAGGTTCTTTGTGGGGGGAATGCAGTCACTCATTGAAAACCATTTTATGCTGGCACTGTTTTAGTGGTAAATTTGGAAGTGCAGGTACTCACCACATCAGTTACTATAGCCAGCTCCCTCCTTCCTGGCAAGAAGAGCCCAAATACCTATGTTGCTGCATTAATCTGTATCAACTAAAGACCTTTAATAGTTTTTTCCTGCCAAGGAGCAGGTCTTTTGTAAAGCCAGTTGGTCTTAACATCCCATCCAAGAACAAACCATCTTCAATCAGTTTACATTTCAATAAAGATGGCTTGCAAAAAAAAAATATCTATAGCATGCTTGAGAGAATCCAATTCTCTCCCACTTTCTGAGGTTTGCAAAAATGCCCAAAGGGGAAGGAAAACCAGAGGGAGGTGTGCTGTTGATACTAAAATCGTAGTCCCCACTAGTCGGAAAGTCCTGGGGGTTTGGTCTTGTCAGCTCTGCCTCCACTACACCACTGCCTACCTGTCTTCAGCATTGCCAGTGAAAGGATCTGCGGCTATAGAGGCAGGACATACTTTTCTATATTTGGAAAAATGCAGCCTATCAGAGGATGTTCTGGCCAATGGGCCAAACAGGGAGCCTGGAGAAGTTACTTCAGTGGACTACAACAGAGTCACCCAGGTGGCTTGGGCAATGACCTTTGCCAATCCTGAGTAGGAGATTTTGAGACCTACACTCTTTTTAAAAGTCACGTCTCCAAGCCCCGTTTCCCACCCTTCCTTTATACCAATTACTCTTCTTTTGCTAGTTATTCGTTGACGCTCGAGAAGGAAGGTACAAGGAAGACAGCCACCGAAAGGCTAAGAGAAATGAATTTAATATTCTTTCAGTAACTGACTGCTCAATATGAGGTTCAGTAATAGCAAGGGGAAAAATGGTTTCGTAATCTGTCCAATGCAGAAATTACATTAAATTAAATTAAACATGAGTTGAAGGCATAGCAAATACTTTATGAGAAGCTTGTTGAAACATCCCAAGCTTCTTCCATCTCTTTCATTTTCCTCTGCCTTTCACCCCCCCCCCCCCCGCCCCATTACACTTTGTGAGACAGGCATCTAAAGCAAATCAGACACAAATGCAATTAGCATTGAGTGGACATCTTTATACAGACTAATCAGAAGCCATTCTATAATGCAGCATGCTGGCAGAACGGTGCAACGGTCTGCCAGCAGCTGCCTGGGTCCCACCTCAGTGAGGAAGTAAACAACTTTTATGTAAGATAGGGGAAGATTTGCAGCACATCCTCCCGGGTTAGCGATGCTTGTTCTTTGCAGTCAAAGTAAGAAAATGGTAGGACCTGAATGGCAGACGGAGAAGTAAGGCCACAGGCCACCTGAGCACAATCTTTAATCTCTCCGTGATACTGGTTTGTTTCCTATTGCTCTTTAAATTATGGTCGATCTTTCTAAATGTAAATCCATCCACCCTGTACTGAAATATGGAGTATATTGATCACTGTTGACTCACTCTGCACCATTTAGATAACATTCCAATCCCCTACATCCTAAGGTCCATTATGTTAGCTTTAAATTTCCAGATTTGCATTTTTTTAAAAAATTGTGCAAATATTTGTGATTTTAGGGGGCAAGGACTATCCACTCAAAGCCCATACAATGATCATCCTTCCAGACACACCAACCCCCCCCCCCCCCCAATTATAGTAGTGTCAGAATATTTCAGTAATGTTTCAGCAACTAAGCTGAGTGAGGTAATGAAGAAAAGAGTCATAGAATCATTGACTTGGAAGGGACCTATAAGGCCATCAAGTCCAACCTCTTCCTCAATGCAGAAATACAAATCAAAGCAGATCTTGCATATGACTGTCCAATTTTCTCTTGAATGTCTCCAGCGTTGGAGCACTCACCTTAGATTTAGATTAGGCATCCTTCAGTCTCCAGAGACTATAGTAACGTGCTCTGAATAGAGGACTTGGAATAGCGTCTAGTGTGGCTGAGGAGGCCAATTCGAGAGTGACAATCCCTTCCACACTGAAGACAAATACAATCTGTCCCCTGTCCAGCTCCCTGATTTTGCTGGTTTCGGGACTGCCTCTTTGCCTCGGCCTGCTGGACAAGGGTCTCTTCAAATTGGGAGAGGCCATGCTGCACCGCCTGCCTCCAGACTGAGCGCTCAGAGGTCAAGGTTTCCCATCTGCTGAGGTCCATTCCTAAGGCCTTCAGATCCCGCTTGCAGATATCCTTGTATCGCAGCTGTGGTCTCCCTCTGGGGTGCTTTCCCTGCACTAATTCTCCATACAGGAGATCTACAGGAGCGTTCACCACCTCCTGAGGTAAGTGGTTCCATTGTCATACTGCTCTAACAGTTGGGAACTTTTTCCTGATATTCAACCTAAATCTGGCTTCTGATAGCTTGAGCCCGTTATTACGTGTCCCGCATTCTGGTATGACCAAGAACAGTTCCTTACTCTCCTCTATATGGCAGTCTTTCAAGTGTTTGAAAAGTGCTATCTTATCTCCCCTCAGCCTTCTTTTCTGAAGGCTAAACATGCCCAGTTCTTTCAGTATTTTCTTATTGGAAAGAGTCTCTCCTCACAGGAAAGAATCTAGCCCGAAGCCTTTGAGAAGCAGTCCTATCAATCAGAACTGGCAATACGGGACTAGATGGAACAATGGTCTCACCCCTCCTAAAGCAGTTTCCTGTGTTTCTGTGTTCTCATTAGGGTCTGTCTTTTCAATTCCTCCTACCCATCTTAGAAGAAAAACTCTTCTTCCATGACTAGCAATCATGGAAGAAGAGTTTTTGTTCTAATGACAGGCAAATTAATAACGAGGCACGGTGAGTCCACTCAGTTCTTGGATGCTTTACAGATCAGCTCTAAAATATTCAGGGTCATGATGACAGACAGTTACAAATGAGAAAATCCTAGATTATCTCCCTGACATCGGGTCCAATTTATGCAAAAACGCCATCTATTTAAATCAAGGTCAAGCAACGTGTTCCTCATGGAATGCTGAGTCTTGAACACTCCAGAAGCAGGTGTTGTTTGTTGTTTAGTTGTTAAGTCGTGTCCAACTCTTCGTGACTCCATGGACCAGAGCACGCCAGGCCTTCCTGTCTTCCACTGCCTCGTGGAGTTGGGTCAAATTCATGTTGGTCGCTTCGATGACACTGTCCAACCATCTCATCCTCTCTCGTCCCCTTCTCCTCTTCCCTTTACACTTTCCCAACATCAGGGTCTTTTCCAGGGAGTCTTCTCTTCTCATGAGATGGCCAAAGTATTGGAGCCTCAGCTTCAGGATCTGTCCTTCCAGTGAGCACTCAGGGTTGATTTCCTTCAGAATGGATAGGTTTGTTCTCCTTGCAGTTCAGGGGACTCTCAAGAGTCTCCTCCAGCACCACAATTCAAAAGCATCAATTCTTCGGCGGTCAGCCTTCTTTATGGTCCAGCTCTCACTTCCATACATCACTACTGGAAAAACCATAGCTTTGACTATGCAGACTTTTGTCGGCAAGGTGATGTCTCTGCTTTTTAAGATGCTGTCTAGGTTTGTCATTGCTTTCCTCCCAAGAAGCAAGTGTCTTCTAATTTCGTGGCTGCTGTCCCCATCTGCAGTGATCATGGAGCCCAAGAAAGTAAAATCTGTCACTGCCTCCATATCTTCCCCTTCTATTTGCCAGGAGGTGATGGGACCAGTGGCCATGATCTTAGTTTTTTTGATGTTGAGCTTCAGACCATTTTTGGCGCTCTCCTCTTTCACCATCATTAAGAGGTTCTTTAATTCCTCCTCACTTTCTGCCATCAGAGTGGTATCATCTGCATATCTGAGGTTGTTGATATTTCTTCTGGCAATCTTAATTCCGGTTTGGGATTCCTCCAGTCCAACCTTTCGCATGATGTATTCTGCATATAAGTTAAATAAGCAGGGGGACAATATACAGCCTTGTCATATTCCTTTCCCAATTTTGAATCAATCAGTTGTTCCATATCCAGTTCTAACTGTTGCTTCCTGTCCCACATATAGATTTCTCAGGAGATAGATAAGGTGGTCAGGCACTCCCATTTCTTTAAGGACTTGCCATAGTTTGCTGTGGTCCACACAGTCAAAGGCTTTTGCGTAGTCAATGAAGCAGAAGTAGATGTTTTTCTGGAACTCTCTGGCTTTCTCCATAATCCAGAGCATGTTAGCAATTTGGTCTCTAGTTCCTCTGCCCCTTCAAAATCCAGCTTATACTTCTGGGAGTTTTCGGTCCACATACTGCTGAAGCCTACCTTGGAGGATTTTGAGCATAACCTTGCTAGTGTGTGAAATGAGTGCAATTGTACGGTAGTTGGAGCATTCTTTGGCACTGCCCTTCTTTGGGATTAGGATGTAGACGGATCTTTTCCAATCCTCTGGCCACTGCTGAGTTTTCCAAACTTGCTGGCATATTAGGTGTAGCACCTTAACAGCGTCATCTTTTAAGATTTTAAATAGTTCGACTGGAATGCCATCACCTCCACTGGCTTTGTTGTTAGCCATGCTTTCTAAGGCCCATTTGACTTCACTTTCCAGGATGTCTGACTCAAGGTCAGCAACCACACTATCTGGGTTGTCTGGGACATCCAAATCTTTCTGGTATAATTCCTCTATGTATTCTTGCCACCTCTTCTTGATGTCTTCTGCTTCTGTGAGGTCCCTCCCATTTTTGTCCTTTATCATGTCCATCTTTGCACAAAATGTTCCTTTAATATCTCCAATTTTCTTGAACAGATCTCTGGTTTTTCCCTTTCTATTCTTTTCCTCTATATCTTTGCACTGTTCATTTAAGAAGGCCCTCTTGTCTCTCCTTGCTATTCTTTGGAAGTCTGCATTCAATTTTCTGTAACTTTCCCTACCTCCCTTGCATTTTGTCTCCCTTCTCTTCTCTGCTATTTGTAAGGCCTCGTTGGACAGCCACTTTGCTTTCTTGCATTTCCTTTTCTTTGGGATGGTTTTTGTTGCTGCCTCCTGTACAATGTTACGAGCCTCCATCCATAGTTCTTCAGGCACTCTGTCCACCAGAGCTGATGCTAATCACCGGGTTTCAGTGAAGTGCAAGACAGAATTTACATATCACTTACTCTAACTGGGTGAGTATGAAGTGACAGGATGGATGCTGGATAAGTTGGAACTTATTTGTTATGTGCCCGAAGGAGTTTGCTCTTTAGCGATCTCAGCAGCATGCAGCCACTAGATACAATGATTGGGAATGTCAGACAGCTCTCATCCAAAAAAGTAACTTTTCCAAGCTCTGCTGTTCAGAACTTATACAGAGCTTTTCTGTCTGGTCTGGAGAGCTCTTTTTCTGGTTCCAAATATGAGATATAGTTACATACATCAGGGATTCTAAATGTAAGTACTTCTTCCCATAGGGCAGTAACAATGTGAGGCAGGGATGGGCAGCCTGTGGCCCTGGGTTACCATGTAACCCTCAGGAGCCCACATGTAATCTGGATCCTCACAAACAAACATATAATTCAGGTGATGGTCTTAGAGAAGGTGCTTCGTGACAAGCTCCCTGGGTGAGCCGGCATGGCTCCTAGATCTCTGGAGATTGTCCAACCCAGATCTAAGGCAACTTCTAGCATACAGTGTGTTGTTGGGCAGCAATGTAGATGACTTTTAGACAAATTCATGGAGGATATGGCTGTCTGTCTGTGCTAGTTTCTACTGCCTGGATGGAGCAATGCAAGAGCGAATGCTTCCTCTACCAGTCAGCATTCCTGGGGTTAAAAAGATGGTGAGCCATTTGAACTGAGGAAAGGAGAAATCAAGACAGCCATTTCTCAGAGAGGTGCAGTGAAGAGAAAGATAGGCGTTGCTGTTTAGATAACCCTTTTGTATTTTGGAATGTTCTCTTTCTTTGTTCTTTTATTCAGCTTTGTTTACTAAACTGTACCAAGCCATTATTATAGTATTAGGATTGTGTGTGTGTTTGTGTGTGTGATTGTGGAAAGGTGGTTGTTGCATGGGCTTTGAGTGGATAGATCACAAAGGGCACTCTGCAGTCCCCCTTTTCAGGATTGTAGCTGTTTCCACATTCCCTTCCCTTGGTGGAAATATATACCCTTTTTTAAAAAAAGCTGGAGGGATAACATCATGAACACTGGATGGAATGGGCCAGGATGTCTCTTAAAAGCACCAGGTGAGGTGGCCCCAAACAGTATGCCCTTTATTCTGGTATTAAGTGGGTTGGGGGTGGGCGTCTGCACACCTCCATGATCAGAAACAGCATGTCTTTGAATACTCCATGAGGGAATAAAAGCTGGGGCTTTCTGGTCCCAGGAATTTCCCACCATGCCCTACACCAGTGCCATATTTGCCTTTATGTGGAGCTGGACCATTGAAATAGTACCGCTACATAAAATCTTCTAAGTTGAATTTGGGGATTGGATTTTCTGTGTTTCCTACGTGCAAAACATGTCTTCTCCCACTGAGCTTTACGATACCCCTCCCTTGGCCCAGCAGATGACTCATGCGATTCTCTGCATTTTAGAGAGAGGATGGAATGGTTTAGGATTTAGTTGAGCTCCTTTTCTCAGCCTGCAATTATCTCGGAACTTATTTTCTGCAGTATAGTGGTCAGAGTAGAGGTCATGGCGAACAGCAACGAACCCCAACCCAACAGATGGTTGATAGTATCTATAGTCTTCTACCATGAATAATTGATCTTAATTAAATAAACTGTTCTCAAGCTGGGAGCTAAACCAGTGCAAGAAAACACAACATTTTGCTTCTGACCTACCAGGCAGTGACTCATTTTCTGGCAAACACAATTTTTTTTTTTTCACATTTGTGAAAGCACTTTTTGCCCAAATTGGTCAAGGGGGAGAAATCATAGCTTGGTGCTCTTGACTGTGGAGCCAGAGGTAGGAAGTTCAAAACCCCAACTGTACATTGTAGGAGGAAAACCAGCCTGCGTGGCCTTGGACATGCTACGTGGTCTCAGAAAACGGGACTGGTAAACCACATCTGAGTACCCAGTATTTAGTAGGAATCAACTTGATGGCATGCTTTTTAAAAAATGCAGCAGCAGGTCAGAAGGATCTTTTAAAACACAGAACATCTGTGAACAATCACTAAGCCATTCTGTACTTGCTCTGTGTGGATGTGTGTGGAGGTGTGCAGGTTTCATAAGTTGTCTCTGTGTATTTTTTGCTCAGAGGCGATTTGCACAAATTCATGAAACTTTGGAAGGTGGTGGTGGTGGTAAGCTGCCGGTATCTTGTCTTTATATTGGAAGCAAGAAGTCTGGTTGGGATTGGTGAAGTCTTGGCTGATGATCTCAATGTGTTGACATAACACGTCTCATTGAAATCAAGTAATTGAGCAAGCTTTTACTTATGTATTTAAAATATTTTTACCCCACCTTTCTCCTTGAAAAGGACCCAAAGCGGCTTACAACAATGAAAGACAATATTTAAAGATGACAACAGTGTGTATACAATGGTGGTTAACATCATTAAAATATGATATTTAAAACTATGAACAATGAATAAGGAGGCATCTTACAACATTAACAGGTAATATTAAGGCAAAAGATCAATAAGCATACAAAAAATTTAAAAAGTCACTGACAAATGGAAAACACAAAAATGGAAAACACAAATAGTATTAAAAATCCAGTGAAAGCCGCAATGCATAACAACGTGAATTCTAAAAGAGAATTTTAGCACCAGATCTGGACACCGCACTTCAAGAAGGATGCCAACAAAGTTGGAACATGTTCAGAGGAGGGCGACAAGGATGATCAGGGGGCTGGAAACCAAGCCTTAGGAGGAAAGGCTGAAAGAACTGGGCCTGTTTAGCCTTGAGAAAAGAAGACTGAGGGATGATATGATAGCACTTTTCAAATATTTGAAAGGCTGTCATACAGAGGAGGGGCAAGATCTGTTCTCGATCATCCCAGAGTGCAGGACACGCAATAATGGGCTCAAGCTACAGGAAGCCACACTTAGGCAGACTATCTGGAAAAAACATTTTAACCATTGGTCTAGATGGGCGGGGTATAAATCTAATAAATAAATAAATAAAATAAACAATGGAACCAATGACCTTGGGACACGGTGAGTCCTCCAATACTGGAGGCATTCAAGAAAAAATTGGACAACCATCTGTCAAATCTTATTTGATTTGGATTCCTGCGTTGAGGGGGGGGGGGGTTGGACTGGTGGCCTTATAGCCCCCTTCCAACTCAGCTATTTTATGATTCTATGATTTCATCTAATGCAAATGCCCAGATTATATTTCTTTGGGGAGATCTTGACACTTAAAACTACGATTTATTTAATACTTCAACATTCTCTGACTTTTTCCAAGAAAATACAGACTTAAGTCACCTTAATATGATGGGGAAACCTTTGTTCAGGCAGAGAACAGCAGATATTATAACCAGAGCGAGTATGCCATTTGGGGGCGTGAGATAAATAACTTCTCCAACCTCTGGTCGCAATCCCAAACAAACTTCTATTTGAGATGAACTTTTGAGATGACCCACCCACAAGGTGGGTCGCAACAATCTCAGCATTAATAAATAGTATGAATAAATGAATCATAGTATGAATAAATAAATAAAAATTATAAATAAATATACACCCAAGCTCTCTCAACACTTCATTGAAGTTTCAAAGGCATATCTCCACTGGAAAACTTGACAGATCTCAGGGCACTGGTTTCAGTCTTAGGCAATTTTATGCTTACTGGGATCTCCAGACTGGGAGACGAGTCCCAGGGATACCAGGTCTGGAAGAGGGGAAAGTTTGATTTTTGTCTGTGAGATGCCTTCAAAGTGGGATGTACAGCTTGAAAGATTCTGTGGCTGAGCAATGTGCCAAAAATGCCAAGAAGTAGGAAAAAAACAAAGCTGACAGTGGTTAGAAATACATGTCCTGTTTTGAATATAGGTACGTATTTGGGGTTGTCAAATACTGCAGGAGAGGCTGTGACCTAATTAAAAGGTGAATCACCAATCCTGGAAGCTTCAAGGAGTTGTAGCTCACTTCTCTCTCCCCCCCACCCCCAGAAGAAAAGGAGGACAGGGAAGAGATCGGAACCACAGAAGCAGCTCTGGGGGATGCCTGTGATCCCAAGGCTGCCATGTGCTCACCGTTGCTTTAAAGCTTGACGATCCATCTCCATCTGCTTCTAGCTGATCCCATAGCCTTCTGGCTGAGCACAAAGGTATCTGTTTGTGCACTGGAGCTGCACAATGATGCATCAGAATGCTTAAGACCAAGGGGAGGTGATGGAGGAGAAAGCCGGTAGGAGGATGCACGTGGGTCCATTGTCGACTCATGAGCCTTCCTGTTCGACAAGCTCCGGCAGCAATGGTGCAGGCTTGAGGGAGAAATTATCTGATGGCTAGTAGTCCATCTTTCCACAAGCCCCCAGCAGCAGTGTACAGCTTGGTGGAATTCTTCATGTGTCATGTATTGTATCGCTTAAGGCGATGTGGTGTGCAAGCTATAGCAGGAATGAAAGCAACCAGTTGCTTAGACACATTTAGACCAGAAACAGTGGTATTTTTCTTAAACCATCTTGCCTCTGGGTTACCATTGCACCTGGTTAGCTGGTTTGACTGGGACCCCCCCGCTTGAGATCAGCCGGTCCAGAAGCAGCTCTGCCCCCCCTTCCCAGTCCTTGCCTGCCCCCCCTCTGTGATGTCACACAGGCCCCTCTGCTCTTAGGTTTTGACTCTGGATCTCAGAGAATAGGGAGGTGTCCACTTGACAGCCTGGCGATTTTGGAGTTGAGGGATTCCGTTAGCTCACGGTGGGCTAAAAAAAGTGGGTAATGGTGGTGACAGTGTTCAATACTGAGGGAAAGGGGTTGATAAAGGGGCCAAAGGATCTGAACCTAATTATTTGAAAGCTTCAAAATTTGTGCGCCGGTTGTTATGGGTTTCATCAGGGATATGGTTTGACTAGCTAGTGCGTGTCCCTTTAAAATACATCAGCCAGGAGTACAGAAGTATGGCCTTAACAATGTAGAAAAAGAAACAGAGCAAAGGTTCCTTGTAATTTGATGTTCCTAATTATGGATGATGAATTGAGGTAGTGCAACAAAAGTACTAGTGATTTCTGTTTTCCAAGGAACATAGAATCACAGAATAATTGAGTTGGAAGGGGCCTATGGGAACCATTGAGTCCAACCCCCTGCCCAAGGCAGGAATCCAAATCAAAGCAGATCTGACAAATGGTGGTCAAATTTTCTCTTGAAGGCCTCCAGCATTCTGGTAATGCATGTGAAAATAAATCACTGTTATCCACGGTTTTCAGTATCCACCGGGGGGGGGGGGGCTTGGAACCAATCCCCAGCAGATATGGGGGTTCTACTGTATACTCACGTTAATGCATCCTAAAATAGCATTTGCCTTTTTCGCTGTCACATCACACTGTTGGCTCATGTTCAGCTTTGGACATGAGAATCTTCTCCCATTGTAAACCTTCCTGGTTCCAATTCTGTCCCTACTTTATTTCGAAGGTGTTGCCTAGAGGGTCAATGTAAACCTTTCACTGGGACCTAGATGCTGCTAGAATTGGGGATGGCAATGACTGCATGTCTGGAACCAGAGGAAATGTAGCCCTTGTACCTCCTGAATCCCAACTGGTTACAACAGGGAAGCATCTTTCTTATTGCACCTTTCAGCCCTTGGTATGGCATGTCTACAGAAGATGTCTCTCTCCAGACTAGATCAGATGGAAAGCTCTTTAATCTCTCTAGATTGAGAGTGAAGACCAAAGTCCAGCTGAAATGCATGCAGGACTTCCTCTTCACCGATGATGCAGCCGTTGTTGCCCACTCTGCTGAAGACCTCCAACAACTCATGAATCACTTTAGCAAGGCCTGCCAAGACTTTGGATTAACAATCAGCCTGAAGAAAACACAAGTCATGGGTCAAGGCGTGGACTCACCTCCCTCTATTACTATCTCCACGCAAGAATTGGAGGTTGTTCACAATTTCGTGTACCTCGGCTCAACGATCTCTGACACCCTCTCCCTAGATGTCGAGCTGGATAAACGCATTGGCAAAGCACCCACCATATTCTCCATACTCACAAAGAGAGTATGGCTCAATAAGAAGCTGACGGCATATACCAAGATCCAGGTCTATAGAGCCTGTGTCCTGAGTACACACCTGTACTGCAGTGAGTCCTGGACCCTTTGTGCACGGCAGGAGAGGAAGCTGAACACGTTCCATATGCGTTGTCTCTGATGCATTTTTGGTATCACCTGGCAGGACAAAGTTCCAAACAGAGTAGTCCTAGAACGAGCTGGAATTGTTAGCATGTATACATTACTGAAACAGCGACGTCTATGCCTGAAACAGGCTCGGGCATATCGTGAGAATGGGTGACGGTCGGATTTCAAAAGATCTCTTGTATGGAGAATTAGTGCAGGGAAAGCGCCCCAGAGGGAGACCACAGCTGCGATACAAGGATATCTGCAAGCGGGATCTGAAGGCCTTAGGAATGGACCTCAACAGATGGGAAACCTTGACCTCTGAGCGTTCAGCCTGGAGGCAGGCGTTGCATCATGACCTCTCCCATTTTGGGAGACCCTTGTCCAGCAGGCCGAGGCAAAGAGGCAGTCCTGAAACCAGCAAAATCAGGGAGCTGGACAGGGGACAAGACTATTTGTCTTCAGTGTGGAAGGGATTGTCACTCTTGAATTGGCCTTCTCAGCCACACGAGACGCTGTTCCGAGACCTCTATTCAGAGCACATCACCATAGTCTCTCGAGACTGAAGGATGCCTACTATGGGGTCTAAAAACAATGGTGCAACCAGTGTTCAAAGACAGACAAGACTGTAGGCGAGGCATTCAGCTGGGGTTGACGGGAAAGGTCTCCCTGAATAGTAGTGTTTTTAGCTGTCTCCTAAATGAATACAGGGAGAGAACCAGGCGTAGCTCCTCTGGGAGTTAATTCTATAACATTGGGGCCACTGCCAAGAAGGCCCTACCTCTAAGTAGATGACTTTTGGGCCTCTCTCTCAGGGTGGCTACAGGCCTGGCCTGAGAGGATCTGGTGGGTCAGGCAGATAACCTTGGGGAAAGACACTCTGTCAGGTAATGTGGACCCAAACTGTGAAGGGTTTTATATGTGAGTGTCAGAATCTTGAATCTGATCTGGGAAACAACAGGTAACCCATGGAGGCTGGCCAGCACTGGGATGATGTGATCAAATTTACTCACACCAGCCACTCGTCTGGCTGCTGCATTCTGGACCCACTGTAGTCTCTGGGTGAGTCTCAAGGGAACTCCCATGTAGAAAGCAGTGCAGTGGTCCATCCGGGAGATGACCAGGGCCTGTACCATTGCCCTGAGGGAGCCCTTGTCTAGGTAGGGGCAATAAGCATAAAATGATTAAAAGCTAATCCAGACACAGCTGCCATCTGGGAATCCCAAGAAAAAGCCGGGTCCAGAAGAACTCCAGCATTACAAACTTGATCCCTAAACGGGAGGGCACTGTCATCCAGTCTAGGGATAATCCCCCCCCAACCTTTCAACCCCCCCCCCCCGGGAACAGAATCTCAGTCTTGTCCAGATTCAGTTTGAGCTTGTTTGCCCTGGTCCATTCCAGTACCGAAGCCAGGCAAGGCTCCAGCAGAGCTAGTAATGGAGAGATAGAGTTGTGTGTCATCAGCATACTGATAACACCTTAATCTGAATCTCCTGATGGCCTCCTCCAGCAGCTTAACATAGATGTTAAACAGCATTGGGGATATTGATGACCCCTGGGGTACCCCACAATTGAGGTTCCAGAGGGCCAACAACTCATCCCCAAGCTGAACTCTCTGCACACGGTCCTTGAGGAAGGACGGGAGCCAGTTTAATGCTAGGCCCCCAATCTCAGTCTCCGAGACCCTGTCCAGAAGGAAACTGTGGTTGACTGTATCAAAAGCCGTCGAGAGATCAAGGAGAACCAGCAGGGGGTACAATGATTCCTGTTGGCCTCCCTTAAGAGGTAATTGTGCAGTGCAACCAGGGTCATCTCAGTATCCCTTTGCGGCCTGAATCCGGATTGGAATGGGTCGAGACAATCCTGCTCCTCCAGGATTTCTGAAGCTGGTTAGCCCCCACCTGCTCAATCACCTTGCCCATCAAAGCAATGTTGGCAATTGGACAAAAATTATTAAGATAATCTGTTGCCAACTGTGGGCATTTGATGATGGGTCGGACGATAGTTTCTTTTACACGGGAGGGAGGAACTCCCTCTCTCAGTGAGGAATTGATAATGTTCACGACCCAATCAATCATAATCCTGTTGACTGCTTTTATTAGCCAGGCAGGGTAAAGGTTGAGCACATAGGTGATAGATCTACAGCTAACCTGGACACCCCCATGTTACAAGGTCAAACTGAACCAAATGGGTAGATGGAGAGGGTGCAGCAGTGGTCCCCCCCCCCCCCGGTCAGCTGAGCTACTGGCGGGGTTGAGATCAGCATGGAGGGCCTCAAGTTTGGATCTAAAAAAGCCTGCAAACTGATCACCAGAAAAGTCAAAGTGAGGTGGTGGCTGTCCAGAGTAGGTCAGGTCATGAACCACCTGGAAAAATTCTACTTGTTGGTTTGCAGCCTCACCAATAATTCTGATGTCAAAGGCCTTTTTTTTGGCCATCTTTAAGGTGTTGCCAAACCTACTGGTCATGTTCTTAAGAGCAGCCAGAGGTTGTTACTAGAAATAACTGGTACCTCCTCAAATCCTCAGGATCTGAATATACTTAAATGTTGTCATGTAATCAAGCTTATTACAGGGCAACATTCTAAAGTTAAATGAGAAAGTATTGGTGCTGGCAGCTTAAGAGCTCTCCCACCTGAAGCCTGTCAAAACAATCAGAAATGTTGACAAGTCTAAAGCACTCAAAGCTGTAGATCTGGGAGATGAAATAATCCATTGAAAACAGGAATTTAGATTTGAATTCCAACATTTCACTTACTGCAGGTTGGGAGTAGCAAAACAAGCCAAGTGATCAAACAATGGATGTTTGTGAATCTTCATTTCAGCTCTAAGCGAGATCATGCGTGCCTAAAAACTAAGATAGCAAACTGAGCTATAATGCTTTTGTAGATGTACTCCCAAGATCAAACTACACCAAAATGTTTGTGGGTCATTAGAATGGGGTTTTCGGTAAGTGACGGAAGACCCTTCTTGTCCTAGTACAAGCTTTTCTCAACCCCTGTGTCTTAAAAATTAGCTTTCTTCCTTTCGTGACTAGGAGACAAATACAGGTTCCATTTCCAAGTCTGATTGCTCAGACATGTGTCATTGAGAAAATACTGTTGCTAGAAAGAGGAAACCAGTTATCCATCTCTGATTACCGTCTCAGTGTCTCCGATAATTTACACAAGGAGTACCCAAGCAGGGAAAAATTCAAAAGTGACCCCCCCCCCCCGATTTTTGGGTGTGACTTCACAGTTGTCAGATTTGGAGGAGAGAGTCTGAAATCTGAATTTCTTCTCAGCCCAAGAACAATTGAGTTTGAACATTGGTCAATTCAATGCAAATGAATTAGTGTGAGATTCAGGGCCATGAAAAGGAATAACTTGCTCACACTGTTTATAACTGTTTATTGCCAGAACAAGACTGGGTAATTTTGGTGGAGTCTGTCACAAGTCTGTGACAATTTTACACATATTTAATCATCTGCCTGTTTTGTCCTATTTCTTTAGTAGTCTGCACATTCAACTACATTGACAATTTGAACTAATTATTGTACGCAGTTTTCTATCCTGCATATTTGCGTGCAGCTTTTCCTGAGAGATGCATTTTTGTGCATGATTTTCCTGCTAAAGTGCATTTTATGTGCAACGTTTCCTCACATTTTGTTGTCTGCAATTTTTGAGAAGAGAATTGGACCTCAATGTTCTGAACACGATATGGTCTGAAAGATAACAGGTCTTACCTAAAGGTTTGTCAGGGAAGAATGGATTTGGTTAGCTCCCTTAAAAAGAGAGATTGACATAAAATTCTCACCCTTCTTCTGGTGCCATAGCTGCTACCTTAGATAGCTTTAAAGAAGAATTACACAGATTTCTGGCAGATAAGCCTCTTGATGATTGCTCATCATGAAAGCTACATGTTTACCTCCATAATTCATGGAAGCTTCCCCCCCCCCCCCCCGCAAAACAACAACAACAGTTTTTAGTTAACATTCATCTCCTGTCCCACTCTAACACCGCTCAGTGGCATTCCAGGACCATCTCTTCCTATGGAATACTTCCTGGCACATGGTGATTCATAGTCTAATTACCTTCCAATTAGGCTATGCAATATGGCCTAATTGTGTGGAGTTGTCCTTCAGAAGTGTCCAAAGCTGTAGCTCGTGCAAAATGTGATAGCCAGACTATTGCTTGATGCCTGCTTCAGAGACCATCCTGTTATTCAGATGTTCAGAAAAGGATTAATTTGAAAATATGAGCAGGGAGAGCATTCTAGCCCCATACTCTGCCCATCACTGTCATGGTGGAGAGGGACTGGCCAAAGATGATCTTTTACACACTGCCTTTAGAAGTCTCTCCATGCGACTGTGAATCCTGAAAAATCAAGTTTCCTGATCACGTGGCGATGCTCTGTGTTTAGCAGACTGTCTCGTCTCTCTGCTCATACTTTTAAAGTTAACCTTTTCTGAACACTTGAATAGGAATCATATATCTGGCTGGAACCAATAAATATATCTTAAAATAGAATAATAGAATCATGGAATAACTGAGTTGAAGGGGCCTATAAGGCCATTGAGTTCAACCAAAACAAAAGGAACTGGTACATCCACAGAAGTCCAGATTATAAATGAGAGACGAAGTCTCAGGATGTAGAAAGTAGAAACAAGCTCTTTATTCTGTATTTCTTTAAATGAGTCGTTAAAAAGCTCTGGCTCAATGCGTTTTGGCGAAGTCTTCTTCAGGAGCTGAGCAAACACAAAACCACACATTAGATATTGAATCATTCACATTTTCTTTTTAAAAAATTATATATATACACCTGGCTTGGGACTCTCAACTTTATATAAATACATGCATTTATACTAAGCACATTAGGCATGATAAAATATATTAGACAGAATATCAAACACTTACCGAGCTTCTTTATACTCTCTGCACCTTTCTTTGGTCTATATCAGCTCCAAAACTAATTGAAAGTGTTTGAAAGTGCAGGCACTAGGAGAGGAAGCATTTGTACACAGCTGTACAGGTGTGCGAGTTCCTGGGAACTGTGAAAGGTCTTTACTAAAAATGGAAATTGACTGGATCCTGAAATTGAACACCCTAGTACCTCATGGGTTAAACGAAGAAATAGACTTTCTCCCTTTATTATGATAACACTGCTGGGCTGGTTATCTCGCGGTGTATATATATAATTTCATTTATAATCTGGACATTGAGTCCAACCCCCTGCTCAAGGCAGGAATACAAATCAAAGGATATCTGCCAGGTGGTTGTCTAAATTTCTCTTGAGTGCCTCCAGCATTGGAGCGCTCACCACCTCCCAAGGTAATTGGTTCCATTGTCATACTGCTTTAGCAGTTAAGAAGTTTTTCCTGATAGTCAACCGAAATCTGGCTTCCTGTAACTTGAGGGAAACTAATACATCAGCTTCTCATTGATTTCCAAGCTACATTCAAGATGCTGATTTAGACCTATAAACTCCTGAATAGCTTAGGCTTCCAAGAAGTGATGAAAACTGTTATTCCATGTCTTTTTTTTTTAACTTGGCTTTAAGCTGTTGTTAAAGGATTTCTGTTTAAACTGTATAATGTATAGAAAGTGGTTTGAAAAGTAATACTGTAAGTAATCTTTTAATTAAACAACTAACTAACTAACTAAGCCTGGTTGTCCACTTTGGGAAATCCGGTGTGGGGCTAGAAACAAGGAAATACACCAACTTGCCTGCCTGCCTACTTTGAGAAACAAGGCGATGGTCTAGAGACAATCACCCACTCGCTCAATCTAGTTGGAAGGTTTTGGAAGCAAGATGATGGTTTAGACACAACTTCTGTTTGTTATCTTCTTGTTTTCATATGGTATTTTGTTTCTTGGTAGAAAATCAGCAAATACTTTATTTAATGTATTTATTTAAAATATTTTTATCTCTCCCTTCTCCTTAAAAAGAACCCAAGTGCTCTGGTACTTTTTATTGCACCAAAGTATTAGGAGGTAACCGAGTGTGGTGTAGTGGACAGAGTGACAGATTAGGACTCAGGAGGCCTGGGTTCAAATCCTTGTTCACCCATGGAAACTCACAGCATGTCCAGAAGGGGGAAGTTAGAGAGGTCTGGTTTGTGCTGAAAAGGTTCCTATCTTTAGTGTGATCTATTTTATCTCTCACTTGAGTGATCATTCTGTTCACACTGATTAGCTTTTTTCTCCCATGGGAAGGGTCCAGACAGATCACCCCAATTTTCCCCCCTTTCAATTAATGATACTCCCCTTCTCTCCCCCTTCCCCACCTTTTCCCACAACTATCATTGATTGAGCCACAGTAACTTTCCCTTTTTTGTATGTGTTCAGCAAAGTAAGTGACATAGCGCAACAGCAAAGACTCTACCAAGCATGGTACACATCATACCCTGTTTCCCTGAAAATAAGCCCTAGTATGATTTTTCAGGATGCTCATAATATATGCCCTACCCCAAAAATAAGCCCCAGTTAAGTGAAGCCCCACCCTCCACCATGGTGCAGCAACCAGAAGATGACATGACTGTATTTGAATAAATGTAGATTGTTGTACATGAAAAAAATAAAACATCCCCTGAAAATAAGCCCTAATGCATTTTTTGGAGCAAAAATTTCAGGGAAACACGGTATTATATCTCATTTATCTAGAATAGTGCTGCATCAATAGCTCTATTTTGATGTGGATTAACTATCCATACAGGCTACAAATGGGCTAGGCACTCCCTTAATCATGCAAAAAAAAAAAAAAAAAAAAAAACTGTAGCCCTAGTGTTCTGCCAAAAAGGAGCAGGACAGCTCTGAAAAGCAGCAGGTTGGATCATTCTAAGTCAAAACACATGAACCAAAAAGCACTAAAAGCAATCCATATAGCAAGCTATTCTGCTCCTGTAGACATACCCTCACTGGGGGAGTGGAACTGGTAAATCCACTCTTTAAATATCACACTTACCTTGAAAGCCCTATTAGGGCTGCTAGAAGTTGGTTCTGACTTGATGGCACATCACGGCAGGGAAGGATTTTCGAGCATTTGTTTTGTAACACCTCTGAATGTGAATTATGTTGGATTTAGGCATTTATTTGTATTAGCAAACAAAAGCAAATCACACAAAATGTAGTTGAAAGGACAAACCCGCATACTTCTAGTTTTGATCATTTTAGAATTCTGCTTTTCAATTTGATCTTAGTGGATTTAAAACCTTTGTCAAGCAGTTTTTTTTAAAAATAATCAGAACTAGAAGTGTGCAGATTTGTCCTTTTGACTACAATTCTTAGAATTCACCAACTTGCAAAAAACGGTCTGTTTTTAAAATGGTTGTTATTTCTGTTGTTGCAATTGCTACTTGATTTCTATCCCAGCCTTCCTTGTGGGAGTTTAAAGCAGCCATGTGCACAAAAATGTGCTGAAAACTAAAAATTATAAACAATGAAAATCAGAAAAGATAAATACCTGATACAATCCAAGAATACCCTGTTGTATCAAGGATAAAATCCATGCAACTTTAAGTTTTGGCTCCACTTTCTTGTGTCTTTCTGTCTCTGTCCAGGTTCACTAAGATGAAGACAGCAACCAACATTTACATCTTCAATTTGGCTCTGGCCGATACCTTGTGCCTGATGACCTTACCTTTCCAAGGCACAGATACCTTCCTGGGTTCCTGGCCCTTTGGAAATGCCCTCTGCAAGATTGCCATCTCTATTGATTACTACAACATGTTCACCAGTACTTTTACCTTGACCATGATGAGCGTTGACCGGTATATTGCCATCTGCCACCCCATCAAGGCGCTGGACATCCGTACTCCCCATAAAGCTAAACTCGTCAATGTTTGCATCTGGGCCTTGGCCTCAGTCTTTGGTATCCCCGTGATGGTGATGGGATCCACTGAGAATGAAAATGATGGTGAGTCATATAATAAAATCAACAAATCAACATAGAATCATAGACATGTAGAACTAGAAGAAACTCCAAGGGTCGCTGAATCCAACTCCATGCTGAGGCACGAAATCCACAGTTAAAGCACCCTTGCAAAACGGCCATCCAACCTCTGTTGAGAAGCCTCCAGTGAAGGAGACTTCACCACCAACTGAGGTAGTCAGTTCCACTGTCAAACAGCTCTTGCTATCAAGACATTCCTCCTGATGTTTGGTCAAAATCTCTCCTGTCTTTTAAGTTCAGTTGGGCCCTAACCTCTGCACCTACAAAAAACAAGCTGGCCCCACACAACATCCTCTCAAATATTTGAAGATAGTTGTATCACCTTTCAGTCTTCACTTCTCGAGGTTAACCATTCCCAGGTTCCTCATCCATTCCTCATAGGCTTGGTTTCCAGACCCACGAGTGTCTTGGTTGCCCACTTCTGGACATATTCCAGGTTCTCAATATCTTGCCTACATAATTATCTTAGAACTGCAGAGCTTGAAGAGACCCTACGGATCTGTGAGTCCAGCCTCAAGGAGGCAGAGTGGGGAATCGAACTCCCAATCTCTGGCTCCACAGTAGATACCTAAACCACTGAGCTATATGAAACTCCCTCCCTCCCCCTTTTTCTCTCCCTTTTTGCCCCTCCCCAATTACTTTTTTCAGTTCTCATGCATTTTGTTTTTAGTACAGTCATGCAGAAATGATTGTTTATAAAATATCTCTGAAGTGGTTGGTTGGCAGGCCGAGGCAAAGAGGCAGTCCCGAAACCAGCAAAATCAGGGAGCTGGACAGGGGACAGATTGTACTTGTCCTCAATGTGGAAGGGATTGTCATTCTCGAATTGGCCTCCTCAGCCACACTAGACGCTGTTCCAAGACCTCTATTCAGAGCACGTTACCATAGTCTCTCGAGACTGAAGGATGCCTACAGGTTGGTTGGGTGGCTGTGGCTGAGGTGATATGTATTTTAAAACTATAACAATCTGTCAAGATAACCCCTGCCCCATCAATTCTACAGTTCCTTCACAGACTGCAAAACTGTGCAGGTAAGATTTTAACAATTTTGAATGGGTTGGATGCATTTTCCAACCCATGCAGTAAACGAACTTCCCTCAGGGATCAGCACATCTCCACATCTTTCTCAAGATATCAGTGAACTGACAGGATGGCCACATTGTAAAGGCCAACAATAGTCAACTGCTACTGGAAACGTTTTACCACCACCAAAAACAGGTAAGTTGTGAGGGAGTCAGTTTGGGGCACTTTTTCTTAATCTTCTTCCACCATGGCTTTGAAATGAAGAGTTTTCAGCTAGTTGAACATGAACTGATGTCCTTTCTCAATCTTTGAAGGGAGGGGCTGAATAGAGCTTGTGGGGGAAATGCTTTGCGTTAGAACTCCCAGAATCCCCTGACTGGAGGATACTGGGACTCATAGTAAATGTAATCCCCCCTCAAAACTTTGGGAAGGAATGTGGTTACGAGTATTCCCATCAACACGTTTTATCTTCATGGGCACATTTCCACGGGCCTTGCCATGGATCATTGGGCTGTTTTGCTAGGGGACCATGATAATTGGTTCCAGATGCTCAGGGTTGGAATTTGGGAATTCTCCTCCTCGTGCAGCAGCAATCTGTCGCTATGTGCCGCTCTGCAGTGTAAGATGAGCCATAAATCTGCAGAGTCTGAACATTTAAACACTCTGTAAGCCTATTCAAAAAGCACACTAGCACATCAGCATGGTATCTGCGTCGACAGCAGCATCCACCAAGTTCAGGCATGATAAAGAGTGACAAAACAAACAGACAGACAGAGAGACAAACTTGAATGCTCATTGGTGCTTGCCTTTTATGGCTCAAGAGGCCCATGTTTTCTTTCCTGACTGCTTGCCAAGTGCGAAATAGCGTGGACTAATCTTGAGCTTACACGGGTTTGCTGAGACTTTAATGCCACTCTGGGTAGATAAGTGAGACTCCCAAAACAACCCGGGGAATTAAGGAGAAAAGGAAAACTCTCCAGTGTGCTTGTAAAATCCAAGGCACCGTGTACAGCTGTGGATTAGGCCTCGTGTAAGTCATGAGCTAAGATTAATTCCTCACACTGCAAGCCTCTATTTGTTTGCTCAGGAGCAAGACCCACTGAGTAGAACAGGACTTCCTGTAAACGGGCACAGCCACCGGCTAAAGCCGTTCCAGTTAGAGGTAATCCACTGAATCAAATGGACTTCTGTCTGTGTTGATTAGAATTGGGACTTTAACTTTGTAATAAATGAAAGAAAGCCCCAGAGAAGCTCTCCCTACCCCCTTTGCGGCCATTCATCAGTTTCTGAGAAAGAGCCTCTTAAAAATGAATGAGTCGTCTTAATGAAAGATGGAAATTTTGTTACCACTTTCATTTTTCCTGCTTTCGTTTCACCTTTCTTTCACCCGTTGTGTGTAACGTGGCCTAATTAATTTTCTGTCAAATAGCATCACAAGAGGTGATGTCAGCGGCCAATCAGAATGTCCAGGAGGGAAAAAGTGGGAGTTTTGAAACTATCAAAGGGTCTGGATTGGTTGGAACCCAGTGAGAGCACTTTCTTTGTTTCACTCCATTGGTTCCTTGCCGGGGTGAGCTTTTTCCTGCTTCCCTTCATCTTGTGTTGCTTTTCTGCCTACCTGCGTGTGCCTCTGGATCCTTTTCTTTTCCCCTTGATTTTTGGGCTGATTTCCCCCCATTTCTTGGGAGATTATTTTTCTACCTTCCTGCTTTTGCACTGGATTAAGAAGAGACAAGAAAGAAGACATAAAGTGTGATGGTGTTGGAAGGGGGAAAATCTCCCCATATTTTAGTTGTTTTGGTTGGGGGAGGCTTTGATTTTATTTTTTGCCTTTATTTGCTTTACTTGGTAATTGAGAGAAGAGTCTCTCTCTCTCTTTATGTGTGTGCTATTTTTCCCTCTGTGTGTGTGGATAGGTGCTTTCCCTGTTTAATGGATTTTTAAAAAACTGTTATTTGGCAAATTTGTTGTATATTTATTCTGTTAAAGTTGTACATTTTGGTGGGTGTTTTGGGGACTGTTTTGTTTGGTGTGGCTTTTGCTGTACTGTTGTCTTTTTCTAGATTGATTCTCTATCACCTTGCTCCTTCGTTTTTGGAGTAGTTTTTGGATTACTAGCACTAGAAAGAATGAATGAGGGGAAACAAAATGAAATGACCCAACAGAAACACCCCCTTTCACATAAAATGAAAGGCTCGATGCACAAAAAACACTGAAAACAATAGAGGGACCCTGAAAGAACCAAAACTGGAACAAGCATTTTCACCTTGTACATCCTTCGTTTTGACTTAACAAGTCTCATTCATCCAACAGGTCTGTCTAGTTGGCACAAACAATTGGGTTCAGCCTGTTATATGGTTGCCTTTCCTTGCCCTGATCCTACCTTCACAAGACTGGTAAGCCTCAGAGCAGTTATGGAAAATGTTCTTTTTTGGACTACAACTTCCACAGTCCAGAAAGAAGAAACTTTCTCTGACAATGGCTGAGAAATAGTGAGTGGCCAAAGAATTAGCTAGAGAGGATGTCAACCTAGATCTCCCAGTTTTACTCCCACGCTCTAGCCCAGTAGTCCCCAACTTTGGGTCCCCAGATGTTCTTGGACTACAACTCCCAGAAATCCTGGCCAACAGGTGGAGGCTTCTGGGGGTTTTAGTCCAAGAACATCTGGGGACCCAAGGTTGGGAACTTCTGCTCTAGTCACTACACCTCTCTGCCTACCCAGTGTGTGTTACAGTGAGCATTCCAGGAAGAGTGACTCACAGGGAGTCCATTAGGGAAGATCATAGCTCAATGATAGAGAACATGCTTTGCCCTTAGAGTGCTTGGGGGCCATCGGGAAAGACCCCTCCCCATTTGGGCCCTTAGAGATCTTCAGCCAATCAATACAGATCAACTTTCTTCAGCCAGGTTCTCCAGGTCCTGCTGCTTAGGAGCCCCATCATCCTTCCCCATTGGTAATGGTGGCTGGGGATAATGGCAACTGTAGGCAACACCTGGTAGGAACCCGGCTGGGAAAGCCTGTGGTAGACAAAATGAAGCTAGAAGCACCAGTGATCTCACTTGATCTCCTATATTCCAGATGAATTTGGATAATATCCCCCTCTAAAATAATATGTGATATTCTACCGAGTATTGGCAATAGCAATATATATCCTTGCTCATTTCATTCTTGAGAATGAGGACAGAAGAGTTTAGATGTTTTCTTTCTGCTGGGTGAAACTGGGATAGTTTTCATGCAATGTTTGATTTTATTATTATTTTTTTAGCAGAAAATTCTGTGTTTTGCACAGAAACTCCTGCATTTTGAACAGAAAATCCTACGTTTTGTCCAAAATTAAAGGTTTAAAAACGTGAAGTGCAAGGTTTCTGCACAAAAAATAGCAGGGTATCTTTTTTCCATGTTGCTACTCGTCAACATATATAAAATTGGCTGTTGTAGGTTTTTCAGGCTGTTTGGCCGTGTTCTGGAGGTCTTTCTTCCTAACGTTTTGCTGTGTTCTGAACACAGACAGAGTTCTAACTCCTGTCCTCTGAAGATGCCGGCCACAGAGACTGGCAAAACGTTAGGAAGAAAAACCTCCAGAACACGGAAAAAAAGCCCAAAAAACCTACAACAACCATCGGATCCCAGCTGTGAAAGCCTTCGAGAATACATATATATATAATTGCTTGTCTTTTCACCTTTGGACCAGGGTAGAAGGTCGCCCAGTGGCTGATCTTTTTTTCCCCCGTTTTCCCCAGTGTGGTTTCTTGATGAGCTGAAACAACCTCTTCTTTGTCAAGGTCATTACAAGTTGCAAGTATTCCTTATATCCTTAGCTGACAAAGCAAAGAGAGATGGACTTGCCAGTTTCTGTTCCATCCATTTGGCAATGCCCACTCCCTCCTGAGTTTTGTTTTAAATGCTGGTATAGATTTAGTGCAAATATTTTTAGTTGTCCTTTACAGCTGATGCTTTCAATAATGTATAAGTTGTGCATTTGTGTTCTGCTGTGGGCCAGTCTGAGCTCCCTTGAGAAGGGGTATTAACAATATAAAAACTGCATGAAACCCATCAGCGTTTGGATCTGGACAGCATACTCAATGCCTTGGATGAACCCTTTCTTTGTTTCTTGCCTTTGCAGAAATTGACTGCCTCATCAGGCTCCCTGAACCCATTGAATACTGGGATCCCATCTTCGGCATCTGCATCTTCCTCTTCTCTTTCATGATCCCCGTCATGGTCATCACCATTTGCTATAGTCTCATGATCAGGCGTCTCAAGAACGTCCGCGTCCTCTCTGGGTCCAAGGAGAAAGATAGAAACCTCCGACGTATCGCTCGGCTTGTCCTCGTCGTGGTCGCCGTCTTCATCATCTGCTGGACCCCCGTTCATATCTTCGTCCTGGTCCGGTGTCTCGGGGCCAAGGCTGATAACGAGGTCAAGTTGGCCATCTTATACTTCTGCACTGCGCTGGGCTACGCCAACAGCTGCCTTAACCCGGTCCTCTACGCTTTCTTAGATGAGAACTTCAAAGCGTGTTTCAAGAAGTTCTGTTTCCCTTCCGCCTTTCGCAAAGAGCTGCAAATGTCCAACAGGATGTGCAGCATTGCCAAGGATGTGGCTTACGCCTGCAAGAACTCAGACGGGACTAACAATCCGGCATGACTAGGCGTGGACATTCCAATGGTGCCTGTGAGCCAGCAGAGCCCGACGACGCCCACGTCAGAGCTAACGCAGATCACGGCTCTTTGAGGTACAAGCATTTTTTTGTTTTTGACCCAGGAATGGGGACTCGCAGAGTTGGGAGGAGAACCATGTTAGAGTATTCCTCCCACACTATAGGAAAGCGACTTATTGTACTTTGGAATGACACACTTCTTTATCTTTACAGACTGTTTTGGTTGGATTCTTAGAACCCGTAAGGCCACCAGTGGTCTAGGTTTCTGAAGATACCACAGAAATACAAAGACTTTGAAGTGGAGGGGAAATGATGCCCAAACTGGGTATTGTGGGTCTCATTGGGAAATTAAAAAGAAAGAAAACATTTATTGCTTTCTACAGCTTATTTCAGTGGATCCTCAGACAGTGCAAACGGAGAAAGCATAGCATGAGAATTTCTGGTGAGCCTCAAATTCCAGTTTCTTCAGCGCTGAAACACAGAACGGCACCAAGAGAGAATCAGACATCTCCTCAGACTACTCATGAGGAAGAGGTTGGTCACACAATGCTAGACCTTTTTGTCTCTGAATGCCGGGGGTCTAAGAAGGATTTCTTCACACTTTTTCTCTGGACCCTTTGAAGGCTGCCCCCTTTAGTGAAGGGGTCCTCTGGAGCAGAATCAAGACCTGGTGGAGAGCTGGGGGACGTAACGTCTTGTGCACTGAAACAAAGAAACAACATGCAGACATATCGGTTTTCCTAATGCCACCTAAAAATGCTCTGAGGGAGCAGCCACATGGAGACCACAAGGACAAATGCGAACCACTTCAATTAATGCACGTCGGAAGGTTTTTACGCAATGCAGCAACAGCAGCTGTGAGTGAGCATGGCCGGAATAAAATCAAAGCATAGATTCCAGGCCAAAAAAATAATAATGGTTAAAGCAATGACTTGAGCAGGGATAAAAAGTGAAGAGGCCGGCTCATCCTTCTACCTTTTACGCTCTTAATGATAAACGATGACAGCTGTTGCACTTAAATGTACAGAGAATCTAAGGGGTGGGGGGTGAAAATAGATATTTCTTTCATGTTGCTTTGTAAATGCCAGTCAAGTTTCTTGACAGAAACCTGAGAAAAAGTGTTTTGTCAGTTAAACCAATTTAAGTGTCTTAATGTGGAAGGAATAAATGTATTTCAAGTGCACATTGCACAGGGCCAACAGATGTGAAATGGGGACTCTAGGAGGGTTGTGTTGATTCATGTAAGAACTCAAGAGATTTGTTGACTTGGTGGCTAGATCACACCAAATTCCATCTGGCCCAGATACTTCTGGCAGTGGTGGCTTCCATCTGTTGTTTAGTACATATTAGGCATTCAGTGATAGACCAGTCTAGGCGATCGAATTTCTATGTAGCTAAAATGCTACAGCTTTGAGTTATACAAGAATACGTTCCACAATTTCATTTTTCAGGCTATGGCAACAGTCCGTCACAAAAATACTGTACACAGAGATGGGTATATATGTGCCCAGTTATAACATACAGTATATTTGTGTACATACATACACTTTGTGTCACACATATATAATTGCAATTGTGTGGACCTACAGAGGTTCAGGAATACCTCATGCCGGATTATTTATGCCATATTTGGGATTTTTTAAAAAAAATCATTTTTAAAAAATCAGATGGTTCAATAGAGTAGTCTTACTGAATAAACAGGGCTTGTTGTGATGACATTGTTTACATAGTTCCCATTGGCTTCAGGGATCTAGTGGAGGCTGTTAGACTGAATACCTAGATTTTACCCCCTGGCAGCATGTCACAGAGTTCTTGTGCAGAAGGAGGTGAGTTTTGAGCAGAAAAGTGGTGGTGAGGAGAGCTGGAATTTTGCAGTGGCCGGTGGTGGCCAAAAATCAGCTCTGCATCCTGACCAGCAGATAGCTCACACAGCCCGAGAGTGGTGGTTGAACAGCCAGCAAGTTGCTGGTATCAATTGTCCTGTGTCTCACCTGAGCCTCAAACATATGCCCTCAGATGAGGGCCCAAGGCACCCATCCTTATTCCTTGTTCCTCATCTATTTACTGCTAACCACCCAACTTCCACAGCTGCCATTGTCGGGTTTGAATTCCCTCCTAAAAAGTCAGATTGTCCCCTTCCAGACCACCCTTTCTCCAGCCTTGTTTCCTCCATAGAGTTCCAACCACCCTCAGATGGGATAAAAACCTGGGGTCTAAAACCAGGGAGGAAAGCAGCCGGGAGAGACATGGAAAGGGAAAAATCAGGTAGGGAAAAAAGGAAGAGCACTCCTCTCAGTTTGCTGCTTTAAAATTTCCTCGAGAAAAACTGGGGGTCAGATCTTCGGCATGTAATGTACGACTTTTTAGACTGCCTGGGGGACCCCCCCCCCCACCAGTTTTTAGCTTCTTGTGCCTGCAAAAAGTGTTGTTGGTTTTTTTTTAAAAAAATAAAGAGAAAATAGACACTGGACTTTAAAATGACAAGAACAACAAGCCTACAGAACTGAATCCCAGCAGTGGGAACAGAGTCTCTTTACTCATACCGTTGATTGTACAGATTTCTTGTGGAAATATTTCTTGTACCTGGCTTGATGAAATGATGTATTTTTTCACGTGTCGGTCTGCTGGATGGTGGAATGCTTCCTGTCCTGCTGTATGCCTATATGCTGCTGTATTTCTATGTTTTGTAAGGTTTTACTCTCTGGGAGTGGGGCTTCGGAAACAGTGACCGCGCTGCAGGTGTAACTGCTTGCTGTTTCTATGTAATATGTTGGAGCTAAACAATAGAAGTCATAGATATATATATATATTTTTCCTGCCCTTGGTTTGAGAATGATTGAAAACCAATGGTGGGCAAATAGCTAGGAGATTGCTGATCCTTTGTATTAATTAGTAAGGCAAAAGGCAGACTAACAACCATGTTGCAATGGAGACATTTTCCCAATCCATTTCACGACCACAGAGTAGACCCTGAATTCATTTAAGTAGACTGACTTCTACTTGCTTTTACAGTGACCCATTGAACGTATAGCTGCTTTTTCTCTGGTGTTTTTTCAAGGGGAGGGGAGAGCTACTGAGCATAACTGGAGAAGAAGCCCCGTTGCTTTGAATGGGCTGATCTCCCGCTTGCTTAACTTCAAGCTGTAGATCATGCGGAACTGTAGGCCTGCAGTGCATCCTGGTCCACATTTCCTCTGCAGGATTCTGCCCAGTGAGTTGGATGGATACAAATTAAGTCAGTTGAAATCAGTGAGTCAAAGTTGATCATGACTTCAGCTCCACAGGGTTCCATCCGACATGGTCTGGGTGAACTTCTGCTGTTCCTTCTGTTTTGTCTCCTCCCTCCATTGACCCGTGTTCTCCGACATCTGCTCTGGAGAGTTGTCTGCCACTGGAGCAAGATGGGCATAGATGGCTCAGTGGGAGGAAAGGAGTAACTGATGCTGCAGTCCTTCACTCCCTTGTCTGGGAGTAAATCAGGTCCAAACTCTTGTTACCTTTCTACCAAGGAACTGAAAGAACGAGGATGAGGATGACTAGCCAGTTTTACAACAGCAATTCTTGATCTGAACTTGTACCATTTTCGTATAGAAGGGAAAGGAAACAGAACTTCCTTTTTTCTCAGCTTGAAGATAGTGAGAAATTTCATGAGGTTCTCAGTAAGAAGTCTTGCATTCATGAGAATTATCTTCAGACAAAATTGCACAGCTGAGCCACAGTGTACCACTAGAAAGGCTGCTGTTTTGCGTCATGGGTGTTTAAGGATTCGCAACCTTGGATGGGTTGTGTGTATCTTTTGGAGCAAACAACCTGTTGTTTTACACAAAGACAATCTGCAGAGACCTTTAAGAAGGAAATAGCACCTTTCCTCACACTTGTGATTTTGTTTGTGCTCTAGAAGCAAGAGATCGCACAGAGCTTAAAAATTCCTTACAAAGGTGCCTCCTCATGTCACTGAAGGCAGAATCAACCAAAAACGAGGACTTTAGCAAGTGTTTTCACATCTGCACTTTTGCCATGTATTTACAATTTAAAATGATGAAACTGAGGCTGTGCTACTTTGGGTACATCATGAGAAGGCAGGATTCTCTGGAAAAGACAATAATGCTGGGAAAGGTGGAAGGCAGCAGGAAAAGAGGAAGACCAAATATAAGATGGGTGGACTCCCTAAAGGACGCACTGGCTTGAGTTTGCAAGAGTAGAGCGTGCCTGTTGAGGACAGGACATTCTGGAGATCTCTTGTTCGTAGGGTTGCCATAAGTTGGAGGTGATTTATGGCACATGATACAAATATGTTGGGCTATCACTTTTTTTTTTAATGAGATGGCCAAGACTGAGAGCTGTTATCTTGCTTCAACTGTCTACTTAGCTTTGCTGTTGAGCCATGATATGAGTATATGTCCCGAAGCCCAGTACTTTAGCAATGATACTACTTGAGGTTGCATCTATTAATTTTATCTCACCTGTTCTTCATCAGAACGTTATTGACCATAAACAGAGGTTGAAAATTTTACTTTTTCATCCATGATGCCTCAGATCCTCTGTCCAGCACTGACTGCAGAATCCTGGGAACCATGGTTTAAAAATGCACAATTTCCAGGCTTTGCCCAGGAGCAAACATCACTTCAAATGTAAACTTCCAAACTGGCTGAAAATTTACATTCAAACTTCTCTTTATTACTGGGACCTTCTTAAGTGCTGGTGGACGTTCTGCTGTTTTGAACTTGGGATGTGACCAGGAGCCACAAAATCTCTTGTTCTCAGCTATTTTCTGAATTCTGCCATGCCAAAAATCGCTACTGAGACATCCTGAATCATCAAGATTTCCAAGTGTTCTAGGAAACCAGACCCGTCCTATTTCCTTTTCCTTTTCAAACCCATTTCTTACCCATCATTCTGCTCATGAAACTGACAGTTTCTGTGATTTTTTCCTGGAAAGATGCCATACTGTGCAGGAATGAAAAGAATCCTTCACAGCTTGGTGTTTTCTTCCAGAAAATCCGGCTGCAAAACCACCAACAAACCCTGTGAGATTTTGTGTGTGATTTCCCTGGAAAAATAAAAAAAATCTCACTCTGAGAAATTTCATTGCAATGAGAGAAGAGAGATTTTCTTCCCCCCACCCCCCTTGGTTTCTCTCTGAGGGCAAGAAGCAGTGAAATTCATACCTGTGTTTTGAATTATCTGTCAGAAGCAGACAGGATAAAATGCCTGTAGAATTATCCAATCATCCTCTTGAGAAGTTTTAGAGTCTTTAGTATGTTTTTAAGAGGCTCCTGGGCAAGTGGATTGAGGGCTGGGCCTGCCCTTTGTTCTGTTAAGAGCATACTTTTCGAAAGTAAAAATAACAGCCTCTAATTATCTTTCAAGCAGACGGAGCTAAGCCTCAGAATCATAATCCACCTACCACTAGCCTGCTGGGTGGATTATTGCTGATAATATTACTGAAAATTGCTTATTATCTATAGGATTCCTTTACCAATCAGCCACCCACCCACCAGCCTAGCACTCTCTCGAGAATCGCACACCACAATGCAATCCCGATGCCTAGATCGAATTAGAGTTCTCATTTTTGCTATGAGGTATGGCGCTGGGAGGAAGGAATACCTAGAGTTAAAGACAATAACAGAGAGAACTTTGTGGTGCAGTGGTTTTAAACTGCAGTCAAAACTTTGCTCACAACCTGAGTTCTATCCCAACGGGATCAGGTAGCTGGTTCAAGGTTGACTCAGCCTTCCATCCTTCCAAAGTCAGTAAACTGAGTACCCAGTTTGCTGGGGCGGGAGGGGGGGGGAAGCAATGTGTAGCTTGCATAACTAAATTATAAACTGCACTATAGGGTAGTTTATGAGCAACACATTTTGCTTTTTAGAGACAGTAAAATGTCTGAGACCCCTGTTTGGACTTCCTAGGGCTGCTGATCAATACCAGGGCTTCACACCTTCCTCCACTAGGAAAGTGAGAGAAAGCTGTAAAAGCAAAATGAGACAAGAATGTAATTAGAGATTCTAGGCATGTGCTGAGAGAGAAACCTACAGCCAGCCAAAGTTTAATTTTAATGCCAGTGCTGTGATATAATAATAAAAAATTGTTCCTGAGTCAATTCCCGCCACCACTGCCCGATTAAAGATTTTCAAGGCAATAAATGTTTTAGTTTATTGCAGGAAAAACAGTCAAGAGCCTGTTAGAGGAGCCTCAGGGTGCAGTGGTTAAATTGCAGTATTGCAGTCAAGACTCTGCTCATGACTTGAGTTCTATCCTGATAGGCTCAGGTAGCTGGCTGAAGACTGACTCAGCCTTCCAGCTTTCCAAGGTTGGTAAATTGAGTACCCAGCTTGCTGGAGGAGGAGTGCAGTGTGTAGCCTACATAAGTAAATTGAATGTGTAGCCTGCATAATTAAATTGTAAACTGCCCAGAGAGTACTTTAAATACTAAGGGGTGGTATATAAGCAGCACACTATTATCTGGCACTTTCATGAAAAGCAAGTTTTATTTGGCATTAACATTTGTGGATTGCCTTGCACTCTATCAGGTGCATGGATTATTTCTTGAGTGGGTAAACATATGTACATATTGCTGGGTAGGTAGATTGTGACAGAAGAATAGAGATGTGTGAAGTACAAACAGAGAACTCGGCCTCTCTCTCCACATATGTATATATATCTGTCTCTGAGCAATACTCCATGTATCTGGTGACGCCGGGCACAGTCCCTAAAATATTATGCCATCTAAAACTTGATAGTCTGTGATGTGCCACAAAAGTCTTGGTGGCGTTTCCTTACCAAATATCTCCCAAATCTGCTTCTCTAAGAGGAGCACATTGGTCCTGCAATCACGGCCCTAAATCCCATAGTTAGTTCAACTAGAGCAGAGCTGCTGAGTCTATGTCTTAGAATAGATACATGGGTTGAACTCCAGAAATAACTCACAACTAGAGTAGAATCCATCAAATGGGGATTTGGGGAGCCCACATCTCTGTAAGTTCCATTGATTAAGTGGTCTACTCTAGTTTGGACTTACTACTGGAGTTCAGCCCACTGAATGAGAATTTGAGAAGTCCATTTAATGGATTCAGTCTACTGTAATCGTTAGACTCTGGCCGTTGCCCATTCAGGATCAATATTTTTTGAAAGACAGTTATAAAGTCTTTTGTATTATAAAACTGGCAGCTGAATGCTGGCAGCAATTATGTAACAGAATCGTTCCCTCTAATAATAAAATTGGGAGGCAAGTACCAAGACAGAGCTACAGATGGTCAAAGGAGAAGGAAAAGTGCGGTACTGGGCAACCTTGAGGTTTCTTATGGCATAATTGGGGTTTTTTTAAAGACCTTATTTTGGAAAGAACCCTAAGAAATGGGGTGAAAAAGTAGGTTCCCCAGCAGTGCTAAGGCTCTGTGACTCAGGGCATATCTAAAGTTTGGGGTGAGGCAAAATAATTAAAAGACAAAAAAAAAGAAAAAAGGAACACCCCCCCCCCACCGACCCACCCAAATAGTGCTTAATAGCTATGAATTTCTCAATTACAAAAGAAAACACAAAACCTGAAAGGGGAAGAATGAGTCGAATCTCTGGATGAGCACTGTTAGATTGGAGGTGAGACTGTTTCATGTTACTGCAAGCCCCATTTTTAACAACTTAATAGTTGATTCAACCCTGAATGCATTGCAAATATTGAGAATGGTTTGGCTATTTCACTTATTAAAGTCCTAATGTGTAGCCTGCTTAATTAAATTGTAAACTGCCCAGAGAGTGCTTTAAGCATGACGGGGTGGTATATAAGCAGCACACTTTATTGCTTTTCAGTGGGAGATTAGACATGTGCTTTAAATTACATGAACAGATGCAGTCAGTTTTGCCTGCTTGTGTTGTCATAACATTATTCCTCTGAGCTTTTCCTGTGCTTTTGGCTGTCCCCTTGGCATTTCCTCTAAGCCAAGGATATGCAAATGAGCAAAATTCCAGCATTTTTGCAGTCTCTTCCTTGAAGCTCATTCTAGCTGGGATGTTCATGAATTGGATTTTTTTTTTCCCTGAGTGGAAAAATTGTGCATAATTCTGTTCACCTGATTTTTTCCAAATGTGCACATTTTTAAAATGGAGAATTTTTTCTCACATTTACTTGTGTCCATTTTTAAAAAAGAAAACAAGTTTATACATTTTAATGCACATGAGCTGCTAGATATTTCAATGGTTTAGGTCTCTGGCTGCAGAGCCAGAGTTTGGGCGTTCGATTCCCCACTTGTGCCTCCTTGACAGGAGCTGGACTCGATGATCCATAGCGTCCCTTCCAGCTCAGCAGTTCTAAGATGCAATATTATTATTTCCCAAACATAGGTATTTAACAAATGCCAGATTTGTTAGTATGCAAATCAGATTGTGAATAAAGAAATGCATCAGATCTGTTTTGCTTCTGAAAGAGGCAAAGGAGATAAATTCCAGTCAAAAATGAATCGAACAGAATCGTTCCCCCATCCTTCCTAAACCAACCTATGGAAACTAAACTAAAGTTGGCACAAACCTTCCAAAGGCTGGTTTTTAATGCTCAAAGCATCTATGAAAGTCTACTGAAGGTGGGACAGGAAGTTTCTGAGCCCTGGAGAAAAAGTTATAGAAAGAGGTTACGAAGGACCCACATCTGAGTGAGCTAAAGCTTAGGAACAGAGCTCCATTTATACAATCTTTTTAAGTTCTTCCACAACCCATTTGACAGATATTAGCTCTGTCATTACCCAACTGTACTTACAGTCTCATGAAACTCATAAAATTAGCAACCCATAGTCAATGGATATAGGTTTCAGATTCAAATTTTCCCATCCAAGGGATATGAGAAAACCAAGTGGTGGCAAGTGATGGGGGAAGGCCACAATAACCTTGACAGAGTTAGGTTTACCCAGTCCTACAGGTTTTGATAGGGAAAATGTAAATTCTTCATTTTAATCAATAGGACTAAAAAGTAAAATTATTGAAACTTTGAGGTTTTAAAATTAAAGCTGACATTTCAAAACTGCTCAGATTAGAATTTTTGAATTAAAGTTTGAATTTTGAGGTTTGAATTTTGAGGTTTGTGTTTAAATGATAGCCATGTGCCATCAAGTCAATTCTGACTTATGGAGACACTTTCCGGGGCTTTCCAGGTAGGGAATACACAGAAGTGGTTCCCCCTTCCCTTCTTCTGGTGGGGGGGAATCCCTGGGACCGTGCAGCTTGCCCAAGGCTGCATAAATTGGCTCTGGTTCTCAGGAGGCGCAAAACTCTAAATTCTAAGTTTCATTGATTTTAAAAACATGTAGACTAAGGTAGTAATAAGGAAAAGAAAATTTATTTGTATTCTGTTTCTACAATTTCTGAATCGAACACCCTCCAAAATGGGAATGGGCAGAGTTCAGCTAAAGTTAAATAGTTTCAGAATTCAGTAACTGCAATGGAGGGTTAGACTTGATGACAGTCTCTCATTAAAATCAATAGGGTGTAAAAGAGTTCATCTTTAACTGGATGAGTCCCAAAGGAATTTTTACCCCAATTCAGTCTAACAATGCATATTATTACAATATTTGTATCCCACCCACTCTCCAAAGAGTTCAAGTCACAGCACAGACAATTTGAAGATGAACAAATTAAAATGATGCACAGAAATCAGAATTAACTGGTTGGCCACCGGATAGGCTAGACCCGTGGTCCCCAACCTTGGGTCTCCAGATGTTCTTGGACGAAAACTCCCAGAAGCCTTCACCACTAGCTGTGCTGGCCAGGATTTCTGGAAGTTGCAGTCCAGGAACATCTGGGGACTCAAGGTTGGGAACCATTGGACTTGAAATAAGTATTTCAGTCTTGTTTCAAGATTTTGGAAAGCTGACACAATGTAGTGGTTCTATGCTACACTAGATAAAAGGTTAGGCTTTTGAGTATAAATAACCTAGTTCTCCAAATCATTTTTATGAAGCCATGACGTTCACTAGTAGTCTTGGGTTGCTTCTCTCTTATTATTGTCTCAAGCTAAGCTACCTTACAGTATTCTTGTGAAAACAAATAACACCATAAGCTCTACTCTGATCTCCTTGAGGACATAATGCGCCTTTGGTCAATTGAACACATGCTTTTTTGTTTCTACAAATGCACAAATAAAATAAAAAAGCAAGGATAGGAGACATTTGAGGATGATGTATGGTTACAATGCTTCAACAGCTAAGTATGTCAGTCTTTTCGTAGCTATTACTGTGTGCCACTTAGAAGCATAGCTTCGGAGTCCTGGGTTTGTTTGTTTGTTTCCTTTTATTTTAGAGGAGCAAGAAGAAGTTAAACGACAAAGAAGTTAAATATATAGCTTTATTGCTCTGTGCCTGTGGAACTATGTGGACCATGGTTGGCTGGCAGGTTGAAATGCAATCTTCTTAATTATCTGCTGAAGTGTTTGTAATGTTGGTATGATATGATTGAGCTTTATGATTCTTGCTGTGCAAATGACTATTTTTCCTAGGCAGCTCCTTGTGCATTAGGAAAAATAAAAGTGAAACCCTGCACTGGGAAAGCTGTGGCATTATTATTATAATTGTGCACTTACTTAATTGTGTTATTATGCAGCATTTTTATCCATCACACAGGTAACACTTTGATTAAATGAAGTGCTTTAGATTCTTACTAGTCACTATGTTTTGGGATGACTGAAAACAATTTTTTCCCTGCTGGAACAAGTGCAACAAAGGCTCCACTTCCTATCATCTAGGCTAGAGCCGGCCCTACCCTTAGGACAGAGGGGGAATGTCAGATACCTTCAAATAAATGGACCGTGCTAGGTCCCACAACTGGAAGGCATGGAATTAGTTTTAGCCTTCAGCCTAACCTGCACCAGAACTTAGAATGGCAGGGTAAAATTATTGGCCAACACTGTCAGAAATTACTAAATACCACAAGCGCTTCAATCAACATGACCTTAGGCATCACTAATCATTAATAACTAATTCTCCTGATTTATGTCTAAGAACTTTTAGACTTTAATTTCTTCACACTGGTTCATACTTGATGAAGTGGTGCTTTTATCCACTAAAGCTCGCATATTGTATGATGATTTTTTTAGTAGTCTGTAAAGATATCAACTATTCTTGCATTTCTATTTCACCTGCATTTAGTTCTTTTTTCCCCTTACAGTATCAAAGGCATACCTACCTTACACTACAATACTCATCGAATAAGGAAAAACTTCACTCTTTTGTGGTGTAACTAACTTTTATTTATAACTTTTCTATTTCTTTTGCAATTAATGGGGATGGGGGAGGAATGTCATGCTTCTGTGCCTTGAGCTGCTATCTTGTACTGTATTTGGGCAAGTAAGAGAGAGAACTTCATGTCAGACTCAGGATATTTGACTGTCTTAGTTGAACTTTACCTGAGCTATCCAAGGTGCTGAAACCTATATTTTGGTTTAGATAGTTTCACCATTTGAGGAGAACAGAGTCCTTCTGGTTAAGAATGGATGTGGATTTTGCTTTAATTTGCAGTTACTCGTTTGAATGTGTGAGGAAGCAGAACTCAATAATTTTTCTGTCATTGCCTCTGGTTAACACAGAGGACAGAGTTTGAGAGTTTAATACCTTACTATTCCTTCCAGACAGAGGCTGGACTCGACGATCCATAGGATCCTTCCCAGCTCCAAATCATAATCTCAAAATGAATGTACAAAAGACATAAATAAAAGCTTACTCTGAATCTTCTTTCTGATGAACAAAAGCAAAATCTTGAAACCAATCACAAATCCTGTTTTACACCTTATCCAGCAAATTGAGGGAGGGGAGGCAAAAAAATACACCTCTAGTCCTCCAATCCCCCCCAATTTCATTTCATCACCTTCTTCTATTTTACAATACTGAAAAATGCTAACAATAAACAGAAGAGAAAGTCAAAAGGAAATACTGTCTGAAATCCTGTATCTAGAGAACAGCTAGGAGGGTGATGTTGCAATGGTGATGCAATGAATACATGCACATTTTCTCATCCTTAATTTTGTTTCTTTAAAAGGGCTTCCTCAACATATCAAGACATCTCACTGAATAAATAGTCAACTTCTGGAAGGCTTTTCAGTTCTCAATGGGAAAGAAAAGAACAGTGCTTTCCCCCCATCAGCAGCATTAGCAAACATACATGGTTTTGCACAAAAACTCCTGTTTTATGTAAAAATATGTATTCTGCCCCAAATTTCCTATTTGGTGTGAAATAGGAAATTTTGCAGAAAACACACGGTTTGGTGCTAAAAAATATTCCATGAAAATTAGCAAAGATTTACATCCCCATTGAGGAGTATCAAAATGAAACAGATTCAAATGCATCAAGAATCCAGCAATAGGAATATAGCTGGCCAAGGCCATGTTGTTTATAAGGCTGACTAGACTGAAGCAAAGGGCCCATTAAATTTTGTTTTGCTGAGGCACCCTAGGGCTGTTAGCTGTAGTGGGGTGGAAGACTGCAGTGATGGAGGGAGCCCAGCCATGAGTTAATACAGCCTGTGGATGGCCTTGAAACAGTGTGGGAAAGAGACACTGAGGATACTACGGATTCTAACTGATGGGGCTCAATCTGAAATTTTCAAAAGCGATTTCTCCCCCACACAAAAACAGATTTCCCCCACCCCTATCATCACTCCGTCTGGAGATCTGGCTTTCTACCCTGAGACCTGAACTTGATGTCTTGAGCGTGAGGCAAATGTATTGATTTCAACTGCAGGACAAGGAACTTACCCCAAAGCACAGTATCAACCTAGAGTGGTCACAATTGACCAGATAGGCGGGGTATAAATGAAATAAATAAATAAATAAACTGTCCTTTGCCAGCAAAAGCTCAAATACCCACAAAGGGGAAGCTCAAAGCATGAAAATGCCACTGAATGCAGGACGTGGAGAGAGCTTTAGTCATCATTACAGTCTGGTTTATAACTCCCTCGGTCCCCGATAACGTGATTATCTGTCTGAAACCAATTCGGTCACAATGCAGCTTTCAGCAATAGTCTGTTTTTCTGTCCCTTTCTGGCAAAATATGAAGGTTTTTATTAACAAAACAAAGTATAGTTATTTAAAGGTTCTTATGTTTTTAAGACTCTTCCTGTAAATCTGAGGGGAGGAAACCAGTGAATGTGGGCTAACGTGCTTCTGAACCCACAATTCAAAACACCAGGAAATGGCCTAATATCGCTGCACAATAATGTGCCCATGATGCCAGTAGGACAAAGGATGCCAAGTTTTCCACATCAAAGGGCAGCCTGAATGTTGACAACACCAATGGCAGCAGTCAAGATGATGGTCTATAGATCACCCTCTTCTGGTCACGACCATTCCCAACGGGATATCATATAAGGGAAAATCTGAAAAGCTGACTCCATTTTTCATCTGTTAACCACTTCTCACCCAAACACAAAGCAATTGCCAAAGCTGTTTTTGAACAAGTGTGAATGCAGTGAGCAGAAGAGGGCATCCTGTAGACCATATTGACTGCTGCGATTGGTGTTGTCAACATCCAGGCTGCCCTTGGCTATGGAAAGCTAGTTGGCATTCTTTTTTTCCTGCTGACCCAAATGTCCTCTTGACTCAGTGAGAGAGCAGATTGTCTGCTACATCTGTGCCAAATTTGGTGCGGATCTGAGGTCCAATTTCAAAATTATATTTTGTGTGTGTGTGTGTGTGGGGGGGTCTCCCTATTTTTGAATTGCCTTATGGAATGCTGATTTCCTCTGCTGCACAGTATCCAGCAGAAACGAAATGGTACCAGCCTCTGTGACAGTCTTGAAGAAATGAATTAGTCAGTCCTTTGTGTGGCCTTCATTTGCATCTAAGGTAAAGGTAAAGGTTCCCCTTGACATTTAGTCCAGTCCTGTCCGACTCTAGGGCGCGGTGCTCATCCCCGTTTCCAAGCCATAGAGCCAGCGTTTGTCCGAAGACAGTTTCCGTGGTCACGTGGCCAGCGCGACTAGACACGGAATGCCATTACCTTCCCACCATGGTGGTACCTATTTTTCTACTCGCATTTTTACATGCTTTCGAACTGCTAGGTTGGCAGGAGCTGGGACAAGTGACAGGAGCTCACCCTGTCGCGTGGATTCGATCTTACGACGGCTGGTCTTCTGACCTTGCAGCACAGAGGCTTCTGCGGTTTAACCCGCAGCGCCACCACGTCCCCATTTGCATCTAGAGAACATTTATTCTCATCATAGCCATGCATAGTCATTTCCCTGCTTTAGCACAATGGAGACTGGCAGACAGGTGAGTGGCAAGAGGGAGGGCTGAGAAAGGAAGTGTGTTAAAATGCTCATTTTCTTTCACCATCTAAGTTGGGCCTTTACTAGTGTTTCAGATTTATAATATCAAGAGAAAAAATACATGCTGAAATCTCTGGGATTTTGAACAGCTGTTGTCAGTCAGGAAGATTATACTGCCTTATGTGTGTTTGTCTGAGGATGAGCTGTAACTCTGTGGTGGTTCACCTGCATGGCAATCAAAAGGCTTAAGTTGTACCTGAAGTATTTCGAAGCAAAGCTAGGAAATAATTATCTGTGAAGTCCCGACTGGCCACTGTCAGTCACAGCTGACAATACTAAGCTAGAAGGACCAATGGCTTGGCTCAGCTTCCTATGTTCCTGTATATCTGATTTGGTAGGAGTCACCTTCATCCATTCATATGGAATTAGCCATATGGGACATGGAGATGTAGCTGCAAAGAGCAAAACAGAGTTGTCTCCCCACCCCCCACCCCCAGGCCCATAAGTATGATCTATAATAGTTTTATCCAACCTGATTCTATCCACATACATTTGACTACAATACTTAGCATCTCCAGATGCTAGGGACTGAGGAGGAAGTCTGTTAGTATGATGGCCTTCTGATGAAGTTGGAGAAAATCCACCTGGTCAGCAGAAAAAAGGAATGCAATAGATAAGCACTAGGGGACAGTCCAAAAGGACCATTCTTCCCCCCCCCCCACACACACACACACAACTGCTCCTTTTCAGAATGATTGTACAAAGTAACGTGTTGGGACAATTAACATTTTATGGAGAAGTCCCTCCTGGTGCATATATCCCAAGCAAGCTGAAATGTTTCCATTTTCAGCTCCACAAAACAAATCCTAGCTCATGACATGACTCACAGACTTCAACATGTGACAGTGGGTTTAACAGCTAGCTATATATTAAGACTAGCGTCTGCCAGGGTTATAAAACAACTGATCTGCCTGACAGTTTGGAGTGCCTGTCATTTCACCCGTTCGAAATGCTTTGCATCAGTAAAATATAGAGTGTATTCCAAAAGATAAACGTCTTACCTCTTCTTTAATTTTAATATAAGTAAAAGTTTAATTTTGCTGTGGCTTTTATAGATGGATCGTTTGCCCTATGGTACTGAATTCTACTTATTTTATCTGTATTTTCCCCACCATCTGCCTGATGCCCCTTCTGTTTTACTTATTACTATAACTTTTCCCATGTCTTGCTATACTTGTTTGGCCCTACAGAATGGGTGAGGTCAGAGATGGGCATAAACCAGTTTGTCCCCGTTTGTAAAGGTGGCAACACAGGTGCTGATGCTCCCCTCCCTCCCTCCTCTGGCTCAATCAGCCACTCAGCAGGCCCAGCATGCTAGCTTCCAGCATCATCTCAACTTCCAGTCCTGGCAGCAGCTCAGGGTTCTTTGTCCCGCCCTCTTGGCTGATCTGCCACTCAGACAAAAGGGCGGGGCAGAGAAGTCTGGGCTCTTGCTCATAACTGGGAGATTAGCCGAGGAGGTGGGAAAAGCAAGCAAGCCAGGCCTGGTGAGTGGCTGATTGGCTGAGGAAGTGAGAGAGGGGAGCAAGTGCTGCTGCCTTTATGAACTGGCGTGAACTAGGACGAACTGGTTCATGCCCATCTCTAGTTGAGATTGGTGGTTCCTGTGTCCATAGATTGTTGGCTCTACTTGGGATTCTAGTCTGAACTTTGCAGGAGGTGTTGAACATGCTGAATCATATTTTCAAAGTAGATACTATTCCTTGGATACCTCCTTTAAAATTGAAACTAAAACCTAGAGAACTTCAGTGCCACCAGCTTCTCCTGCTACAAAAAACAAGGAATATTTTTAGTCTCACCTTATTCCACAAGGTAGTGTTTAGCATTTTTCACTGAATTCCGTGCTTCCAGCAACAGCTTCTTGGTGGAAGTTTTCAATTAGAACTCATCATCACCACCACCACCACCACCACCACCACCATCAACATATGATGTCAAGTCAATTCTGACTTATGGCAACCCCTTTCAGGGTTTTCTGGGTAGAGAAAGTGGTTTACCAGTCCTTCCTTCTGGTGGTTCTCTGGGACTGTGCAGCTTGCCCAAGGCTACACAGGCTCCCAGGAGGCACAATGGGGAATTGAACTCCCAACCTCTGGCTCTGCTGCCAGATACCTAAGCCACTGAGCGATCCAGTCAGCTCAATAGCACTTCAAACAAACAAACAAAAAGCACAGAAGACACACCAGGGAAGTTGAATCCTTTAATTTTTCTTAAAAGATGTCCGCTTCTCCTGAGAAATACATTCTGGATTGAGAATTCATGCATCTGCAAAGTGTCTGAGCCATTTCAAACAAAATGAAATCTGTACAAAGTGATTCTGAAATGAGACAGGTTAAAAGGCAGGGAGGGAAAAAATACACGCAAACATCCTTTAGCTGCAGGAAAACTGTGAGTGAATTAGATGGCATGCATAAATGCATATAACTGTGTAGAGAATTGCATACATTCAGGAAATGTGAAAGAATTGTATTAATTTCAGTGCAGGAAATCAAAGTCTCCAAGTCCGATACAAAGCAAAGAAAGGAAGAAAAAGCAGCTGAAGAAGAGTAGCACAACAAAACTGGACCTGAGACATGTTCACATCTTTAAGTCAGTGGAAGCCAAGGACAGGAAATGGTGGGTAATGTGATCAGCAAAAGATGGTTTACCTAATATGATAACCATGAAGTGCAATATCACAATTATTTATTAATTTAATTTAATTTAATTTAATTTAATTTAATTTAATTTAATTTAATTTAATTTAATTTGTATACTGCCCCATTAGTGTGATGCACTATTTGGGGAGGTTTACAGCATGATAAAATAAAGAGTCATAGAACAATAAAATCATACATAAGCAATGGAAGAAATAAAACAAATGGCACCAAGAGGCGTATTATCTCTGTGACAGGCAGGTCATGAGGCCTGAAATCCAGCAGGGTCATTGTGGAAGGCCTCTCTAAAAAAGCAACTTTTGTGATGGCTGCTAAACCAGGGAGGGAATTGGGCGCAACTCCACCGGGAGCTGATTCCATAGAGCCGGTGCCATTGCAAAGAAGGCCTGACCTCTTGGAGATGATTTCTGGGCCTCCTTCAGAGTGCCTACCCAGAGGAGCATTGCCTGAGAGGATCTGATGGAGTGGGCAGATGATAACCTTGGGGAAAGATGCTCAGCCAAGTAGCATAGTTCCAAAGTGTGGAGGGTTTTATACGGAATTTGAATCCAATCTGGGACACAACCATTTACAATTATAAGTACCAAGTCACAAATAATGGGCTATGTTTAAGACACAAAAAGATGCATGGTATATATATCACTTGAGCAATAAGATCACTGGAAAATATCTCCTTCATCAAAGCCAAAGCCAAAAATAAGTTTATTGTGTGGCACACAGGCCATTGCAACATACATCAGGTAAAACAATATAATATAGTCCATTACAATATAATTGTTGCTGTTGTTGTTTAGTCGTTAAGTCGTGTCCGACTCTTCGTGACCCCATGGACCAGAGCACGCCAGGCCCTCCTGTCTTCCACTGCCTCCCAGAGTTGGGTCAAATTAATGTTGGTAGCTTCAATGACACAATATAATATAATACAATATTAAAAGCCATTTAGAATCAAATCAAGTTGATTTCTATTACGGCACAAAGATCTAATGTCTAAGGAGAGGGCAAAAGCAGATGAAAGCCATATCCTTCATCAAAGCCAACTTGAGCACAAACTAGTTGCCATCCTGTTTCTCACTTGAGAGCAGCTGAGATTACCTTGTTGTATTCTTTCCATAACACTCATTATCATTAGACTCTTTCCCCAACAGTTGATTGGTGGGTACAGTGGGGAACGCTGAGCAGAAAGGGGACACTCAGTGAGTTAGTTGTCTGGCTGTGGAGCCAGAGGTTGGAAGTTCAATTCCCCACTGTGCCTCCTCTGGGTAGAGCCTGCCTGTATGATATGATTATTCTATTTATTTATTATGAATCACTGCATAGAAGTTCAGCAAGGATTTTTATTATTATTATTATTTTGGCAATGTACAAAGCTGCCAGAACTATTTAGATGCTTGTAATGAATCATCTGCAACATCTTAACCAGAGGGACATCTCTGCAAGAGATTTATAATTCCCCAGGAGCGGAAATATAAATTTATTACAGCACAACAAAAAAATTATTCATAATGCAAGAACTTTAAGCTGTCAACTGCCAATGTACAGATCACACACAGAGAGAGACAAACACCCACAGCTTAATCTTGTTCCTTGTTCATATTACTTTTTTCTTACTTCCTGGCTCCCAAATACACATACATAGAAAAAAGGGGGAGAACTACTTCCTGATTTAAAAAACAAGGCCCTACAATACTGAGGATGGAGGAATCAACATGCAGAAGGAATAACAAATGTGTTAAAATCAGAATAAAACCATTTGAAAGCAATTATTTCTTTAGATACCTAGCTTAAGCTATAGAATCCGGACAAATACTTTTGAGACCTAAGTTTTCACTGGCTATTTTCTCTGGGATTTTGTGCTCTCTTTCAAGCCTTTTTAATAGCCTTTGTTTGATATCGAGCAGTACGCAGTCTGGTGTAGTGGCTAGAGCGATGGACTAGGACTCAGGAAACCTGGGTTCAAATCCCCACTCAGCCAAGGAGGCTCACTGGGGGTGTGGGACTGGTAAAACCACTCCCCTTAAATATCTCACTTACCTTGAAAACTCTGTTAGGGTTGCTATACGTAAGATCTGACTTGACAGCACACAACAACAAGAAGTTTGTTATATTAGAAGTTATTTATTTCAAACGGCTTTAGTTTGATTTAATTTGTTACTCCTTTGAGTATTAATTCCTGGATCTCTAGTGTTGTAGCATCTTGCAAGCATGATGCCCAGAGCCTTTCAATGCTTGAGGCGTGGTATGACCCTTGAAATCGTTTCCAGCCAAGATTTTCATCATCATCCTAGAATTGCAGAGCTGGAAGGGACCCGATGGATCATTGAATCCAGTCCCTGTCAAGGAGGCACCGTGGGGAATCGAACTCCCAACCTCTGACTTCACAGCCAGAGGTCTAAGCCACTGAGCTATCGAGCAGTTCTTAATACAGGAGAAAATGCCTTTCAGTTCCCTAGCACTCAGATACTCTTTGTTTCATTCCACCCATGTACAGATGCGGAGACTGCTCTGGTAGTGGAGAACAGGAGTGAGGTCTTCTCCAACTCCCCCCATCAATTGGCATGCGTGGGCTTTGGCAAACGTGAAAGGGGGATGGAGGAATAAAGCCACAGCAAATTCCAGAATGAACATGAAGCCCAATCTAGCTTAAACAACTATCCATGCAGACAATTTAGCCAACATTAAGACCTCAAATTCAATAGACATCAGTTGGTGAAGTAAAGGCTTCCTTCACTGTTTCCTGCTGAAACTAATGGAACTTGCAAATGGAATTTATAAGATCTTAGCTGAATGGGGCCTAATGATATAAGTGTTCTTATTCCAGTCCTCCTCACCACCATCATTTGATGGTCTGATTTACTTAACATAAAATAGCAGATGAAAATGGCATGCCATTATCTTGTCAAGCCGAACTCAACTGTACAGCCAAGGGTTGGGAGTTGAGTTGCTGATGAGCCCCTCCTGGCATGAGGATATACTTGTCCAGCTGGGAGATGGTTTGGGCTGGTGGCAGTGACATTCTGATGGCCCCATATTGCTCCACATTTCATGGAAACAGTGCATTTGCTTGAGGTTTCAGATGGAATTTCATCAGAGCTGTCCATGGTGCTGAAACTATTTTAACCAAATAGGTATCTCCAATCGCTCCTGGAAAGTTCAAACTGACCACCTCCTGCAAAATCAAAGGTACTGTACACCGCATTCCAGAACCCTTTCTAAACTGTAGATGTGGCAAGGGAAGGACTGTGTATGATCTTAGCAACATTCATTCAGAGCCCAGGAACAAAGCAATCTCAAGATAATGAGACACCCTTGGCAAACATGGTAGGCTTCTTTTTAAAGGCTCTCCTGTAAAGATATGACAATCTCTCACTTCCAGTTTGATTGAGCTGATCCAAATCTTTCCTGCATTATGGGCTGGTGTCTCCAGATCTTGGGATGACCGTGAACCATACCCATTGGGGGATTCTGGGAGCTGTATTGCAATGATTCCAGGCCCTTGAGTGTCCCTTTCTGCTCTGGGAACTCCACTGCACCAACAATGTGATATATACAATAGTGTATGCACAACAGTAATCCAGATCCAGACTGAAGAAGCGACTTGGATGAGTAGCGAAACGTTTCAACCTAATAAGAAAGAAGTCCAGTTGCCATGACTCAACTTCCAGATAACCTCACCTGGATGGATGAGAATATTCATAAATAGTGATCCAGCTTAACTGATCCACTGTTGGAGAAAGGGTCTATTTGGAAGCACAAAGCAGTAGAAAGGCAAAGGTGAGTTTTGATAACCTATTTCAGCCTAATTCAATGGAGACTGCTGACTCCAATATCACAATGAATGAGAATCTGCTCTGGGTTTTATTCCTAACTTTAAAAGAGACCTCCAAGGTGCTAAACCTATTTTGTATTACCTTCTATAGAATTCAGACAGAACCCTGGTGTGGATTTGCAAAGTGTGCTGCTTATATACCGCTGCACAACACTTAAAGCACTCTCTGGGTGGTTTATAATTTAATTATGCAGGCTACACATTGCCCCCAAAGCAAGTTGGATATTCCATTTACTGATCTCAGAAGGATGGAAGGTTGAGTGAACATTGAACTGGCTACTTGGGATTGAATCTCGCTCGTGAGCAGAGTTTTGGTTGCAGTACTGCTGTTTAACCACTGCGTCACGAAGCTCCTTGACTCACTGCTCTTGCAACATTGGTGTCACCAGCCTCCCCCACCCCGGCAACCTGCACATCACAAAGGTGTTTTGGTCCCCCTCCCCCCCACTTCACTGATGTAAAATGGATCTGGAAGCTATGCCTCCTAAGGGCTCAGAGTGCACTGACAATGCCAAGAAATGCATAGCAAAAGTCTAAAAGCAGTGACTCCATCTCTATTTGCACAATTTCTTTCCATAGTCCCATTAGAAAGGGACATAGAAGGCCTCCCCAAAAAAATACCCCACAAAAATTGGGAAAGGATTGTGAGAACACTTGGGCATCCCATGGCCAGCTGGCCAATCCTTCACTCCCAGAAGCATTGCATTACAAACTTGCTGATGAGCAAAATGACCCATGGTCCCTTTAGAACCACAAAGGAAGGAAGAAATATTAGAAAGGGAAAACAAATTGGATTGGGTGTTGGTCCTTTCAGCAGCCAGACAAAAACGAGCAGGATGGAGAGGGGCATCGATGGGATTCTGCTGATCAAAAGCAAAATGTAATAAACTAATTGTGTCATTTGTATAAGTGCAAAAGCACGAAATGCAAAGACTTGCATAACCTCTTCTCATTACACCGAAAGCTGATCCCAGCCTATAGATAAATCATTATGGTTCTGCTTTTTAGTTATTAACATCCAACTTTTTTGGCAACTAAGGGTGTGATCAGACGAGGAAATAGCTCACAGTTTAGACTGCTTGTACTGTCCGGTTTGACCTATTTCCTCGTGATTGCACGGCGTATGGGCAATAATGATCTAGACCAATCCTAATCCATGCCCAAGTTTGACTTTTTTGGGCTACTTTTTTGGGGCCAGGGTGGAGTGATTCCTGCATGGATGAAAGGGTTTCTTTTAGGGGATATCCCTGTCAGCAAACCAACTTTTTCTGATGCCATCAGATGTGATCCTTTCTTGATGTCTGATTGCATCCTAACTGGAACTATCATATAATCACAGTAACGTGGACTACTCTTGCCTTCCCTTCATCAATATTCATTCAACAATGATTAACAAGAAGAAAATTCCTCTTGTCCTGAAATGATTAAGGCTACTGATAGAATATGGGACAGATTGTAGACCTCAACATCCAACCTCTACCTGGAGAAACATGCTCAAGGCTCCCAGTGTATTTTTTCCCAGCCACCTTTCCCACGTTATCAGGCAATTATCCTTCTCTGCTGGTGCAGATGCCCTGAGAGTGATGTGACAGGACAAAACTCACTGTCAGAACACACATTCACATCATGATGATACCAAGCTCTGTCTTCAACATCCCAGGTTAACAAATTTCCAATATCAACATGTACACAACAAGTGATCTGAGCAAGAGAATAACAGATAGACAGCCCAGTTGTGTTTGATACTCTTGTCTTCTCTAGATCTACACTTAGGCTGCTATTCTTATACTCCTTTTCCCCACCTTCTTTCTTTAAGAACACTTGTTGCTTCTTCCTCCTTCTAACTAAAGAGAAAAATGTGTCTGGCTTTTCTGTAATAGCTGAACAGATCTGCACATGGCAGTTGTTTTGGTTGTCTGCAACCAAATTTAGGGCTCTTTCTCTTGAATGGATTTATTGGGGACAATAAATGTGTGTTTTCTGTTTTTAACCAAACATGAGTTTCCAAAGTAGTTTCTCCTATTTTTTAACCATAAGCTGTGCACTAGCTGTTATGCTCTGCTGGCATAAACCCAACTTGTTTTCATACGGATGACTCTTACCTTAGGTTTTAGGGAGACTCTCCCAATCAACACGACTGGAACTCTGCTAGTTGCTCTAGATAATGAGCATGGCATAGGGGTCACAGCTGGTTCCAAACCACTGATGACTTTTAAAAGGTTACCTGAGGTCATTGTCCACTGAGTTGAGTCTGGAAATCATAGAATCATAGAACCATAGAATCATGAAGTTGGAAGGGGTCAATAAGGACATCAAGTCCAACTCCCTGCTCGATGCAGGAATACAAATCAAAGGAAATCTGCCAGGTGGTTGTCTAAATTTCTCTTGAATGCCTCCAGTGTTGGAGCACTTGCCACCTCCCAAGGTCATTGGTTCCATTGTCATATCGCTCTAACACTTAAGAAGTTTTTCCTGATATTCAGCAGAAATCTGGCTTCCTGTAGCTTGAGCCCATTGTTGCGTGTCCTGCACTCTGGGATGATTGAGAACAAATCCTCGCCCTCCTCTGCATGGCTACCTTTCAAGTATTTGAAAAGTGTTATCATATTGCCCCTCTGTCTTCTTTTCTCAAAGCTAAACACACCCAATTCTTTCATGCTTTCCTCATAAGGCTTGGTTTCCAGTCCCCTGATCATCCTTGTTGTCCTCCTCTGAACTTGCTCCAGTTTGTCAGCATCCTTCTTGAAGTGGGGTTTCTGGACACAATACTCAAGGTGAGGCCTAACCAGTGCTGAATAGAGGGGAACTAGCACCTTGCGAATTTTGGCAACTGTCCTCTGTTAATGCAGCCTAAAATAGCATTTCAGCTTGTGAGTCCAAGATCTTTCTCACTTGTAGTATTGCTGAGCCAAGTATCCTCCCTCTTGTAACTGTGCATTTGGTTTGAACATGAAACTGCTGAAGATCATACAGGATCACAGTCACTAGCAGCATCCAATAAAAGGGAGATCCTGGACTAGCTGCAGTCTCCGAACCATTGTCAGTGCAGACTCACAGAGGAAGAATGATATGGTTGTCCAACCTGGATGAGACCAAGGAGATGCTCAGGAATGTGGTCGATTCTTTCACTAGACTAAATTGGTGTCTTTCACCTTCATATAAAATTAAGTAATAGAAAATAAATTCCAGTGCTTTTCTTTGTCCGAGCATCCTATTTTCTAACACATAATAGGACAATTCCCCTAACCCTAACCCTTCATGACTTTTGGGTGCCCCAAAGAGAGAGAACTAGCAATGAGTCATTCAAAACCCAGTCATCTTCTAGTAGTTGTCTAGTTGCATAAGGAAGATCACGGAATCATAGAATCATAGAAAAATTGGATTGGAAGGGGCCCTATAAAGCCATTGAGTCCACCCCTCTGCTCAAGTCAAGAATCCAAATCAAAGAAGATCTGACTGAGGGTTGTCCAGTTTTCTCTCGAATGGTTCCAGTGTTGGAGTGCTCACCACCTCCTGAGGCCATTGGTTCCATTGTCGTACTGTTTTGTCCAGCCAGCCTGGAAAAAGGAGGAGACACACAAGAAGTGGGTATAAATCAGGGCCACACTTAATTGAACTCAATAGAAACAATCCTCCACTTTAAAAAAAGGGGGGGCTATAGTATTGCGGAAGCATGATCTGTATCTGGGGCTGGCCTTGCCCAGACCTTCTCATGGTGAGTTCCCATAAACTCGGGTTATCTCCCAAGTGCAGGCCATCTGAGGCTCCTGAATCTAGGTAGTCCACGCCCTGGGGAAACCTCCTAGTCTTCTACTCTGGGAGGTATTACGGCTACACCCCTGTTGGGTGCCACTTGTAACTTACCTAAAAAACTCATGCCTTCCGCACTACCTGCCCATGTGACCCACAGTTGAAATTGAACCATGGACCTTCCCATTGACAAAATTGTAAACAAAAGAAGATAAGAATGGGATGGGCGAAAACGCACCTGCACCTCAGAGCCAATTACAGCTACAGGTCAAAAATTCCCATCCGGCCCCAAAGCAACCAGCAGTGCTCGTTCTTATCATGGGTGGGAGGGCGGGTTCAATAAAGAAGAGGCCAAAGCAGGGGCGAGCTCCTCTTTTAAAGGTAAGCTTTGGCTCACCCCTGCCAGCCACCTTAGCTTTGCCTGTATGCGTCCCATCTGCAGCCATGGCTGTGGAAGGAGCCCTAACAGTGAAGATGTTTTTCCTGGTAATCAACCTAAATCTGGCTTCTTGTAGATTGAGCCCATTCTGATGAGTCCTGCAGTCTGGGATGATCAAGAACAGATCCTGCCCCTCCTCTGTAAGACTACCTTTCAAGGGTTTGAAAAGTGCTGTCATATCTGCCCTTAGTTTTCTTTTCTCAAGGCTAAACATGCCCAGTTCTTTCAGTCTTTCCTCATTGGGCTTGGTTTCCAGTCCGCTGATCATCCTTGTTACCCTCCTCTGAACTTGCTTCAGTTTGCCAGCATCCTTCTTAAAGTACAGTGTCCAGACCTGTTCTAGGTCCATGTACTCTCCAGAACCAGATCCACATACTACAGAATAAAAAATGGGAAGAGGGCTTTCCAGTATGGAAGACCAACTATGTCAAGGGAATGGGAGGGTCTCCTCCTCCACTTCTTTCCTTTTTAGTTGGAACTGTAAAAAAAGCAAAGCCTTTGCTCCCACCGATGCTGAGCAGCCTGGCTGCTGAACGTTTTGCAAACAGGACTAGGATGTCCTCATGAACACTGATGACACACTATTATTTCTGGGGCTTTCAAGCCTTCTTTGCAAAGCACTTCATAGCCATGACGTGGAGCAGTGACTAAGCCTTCTAAAACCATCTAAGTTATAACATTTTAAAATATACCCTTGAAAAGGGGAAAGGTGGTTCATGATTTGAGCAGGGAGATGTACCACCCCTGCTCTGGCCATAAACTACCTCCATCATCATCATCATCATCATCTTAGAACTGCAGAGGTGGAAGGGACTCTATGGATCATCAAGTCCAGTCCCCGTCAAGGAGACGCAGAGAAGAATCAAACTCCACTGTAAGTGATGCACCCACCCAAATGTCTATGATTAATTAGCCAATTGTATGAGCCTTCCTTCCCAATCTTACCTGGAACAACAACCAAAAAAAACCCCACAAAACCTGCTACACCTTCTGCCCCCTTTCTTTGTCATTTCTGCCACTGGTGCTAATTTCCGCTCTCATAGCACTGGGGAGCTTGGTTACATTTCCACCGCTACCTCCTGGAGAAGCCATCATGGAATGCTCCCCTGTGATAACATCGATGTTCTTTCCAGCAGAGCTCTGGAGGGGTTGGGGGAAAACAGAAGGAAAATGAATTGTAGTGCTATTGCAAAAGGATTTCTGCAGGGAAAACGACAGCTGGCAGAACAAGCAGCTTTAATGCTGCAGGCAACCTGTGTGTATTTCACACACCGCTGAAAAATGATGGACTGGGAGGGTGAGATTCTGGCTCAATCAGAGGCTCTGCGCTCTGACTGCTGGTAGCACTCCAGGAATTTGGACTCCTATGAAGCTAGTGATCAGAGCAGTGGGCACCCCCATCCTCCTAGATTTGGGGTTTATGTGGTCCTCACCTGTTTCCCTCACCTGCTGTTTGATTCCTTTAACTGGGAAAGTGTTGGAAATTCACCCCGGGATCATGTCTGTGCAAGATATATAGCACAATGTACTCTATGGCTGAGCTAGAATCTCTCCTATTGCACAAAATAATTCTGTATTTGAAAGACAAGAGGATAAATTCTCCCCTTCCACTTTCTCAACCTCACTCGTTCCTCTTACCAAACTCAAAGCTTTGTAAAGCTTTTGGGGACTACAGTTAGGTAAGTCCCGGTTAAGTTATTCTGTGGGAGTGGTTCCCAACCTTGGGTAACCCAGGTGTTTTTGGACTGCAATTCCCAGAAACCCCGACCAGAGCAGCTGGTGGTGAAGGCTTTTGGGAATTGCAGTCCAAGAACACCTGGGTTGCCCAAGGTTGAAAACCACTGCTCCATGGGATTATAGCTCCCAGAATCCTTGGGTCATCTTGGTCAACAGGGATTTGGGGACTTGTAGTTCAAAATGCCACCCCCCCTCAGAGTTCTGAAACCTAATCATCTTCCTTCTACTGTGCAATCATCCCCATACTTCTTTCAGGTAACGGAGTCCTTTTGCTTAACATCAGAAGGTGACTGGAAGGCCAAACGTTCACCCACTGTGCTGTGCAGATGTAAATATTTGCTCTTCCCACCTTTGTTTCAGCATGAAATCCATGTTGCCATGCTGGGGGACGCAGACAAAACTGCTCCAAATAAATCCCTTTTGAATGCTAAGCAAGAGTGATTTAGCAGCTTTTGTAAGGTCCATAAAGATGAAGGAAGGAAGGAAGGAAGGAAGGAAGGAAGGAAGGAAGGAAGGAAGGAAGGAAGGAAGGAAGGAAGGAAGGAAGGAAGGAAGGAAGGACAGACAGCAGGTAGCAGGCAACCACGGTCTCCTAGGAGAAGTCAGGTGACATTCAGACTGATGCTGGTGCATCAGTGTCTGAAGCAGAAAAATAAAAGCAAATATGGAAGTGTATTAACTGCATTTCCCTCTGGCCTTCTTCCAATTCTCCCTTAGGAAGCAGTAATTAAAACTAAGCAAGAACATTGAGTAGAGAGAATGATGCAATTTACATGATATGTTGAAATGGTCAGGTCAGGGATTCTGATGCCTGAACATCTCCCTAAGAGCCCTACTCATTTCACAGGAATCCAGGGAAAAATCAGAAGCCTGTGTTCATCCCAGCTGGCATTTCATCCCAATTAAGAGTTAATTCCAGAAGGAAACCAGACAATCATTGACAATCGTATCAATATTCATCTGAGTATCAAGGTAAAAGTCTTTTTGTGGTTGCAATGATTACAGGCAACATCAGCTGTCTAATTTTACAAGCTTTATTTATCTACATTGCTTCTGGGTTCCATATGCACAAAAATACTTCCAAGTTGTGAACATCCAAAAGTATTAGAGATAAGTAAAAACTGTAGTGAAAAAACTTATATATATAAGAGAAAACTAAACTTTACCTGCAGGCAAATACTTAAGTCAGAATTCTTTCCAAAATTCAGGAGCAAACGTATGTAAATATATCAAAAATGATGTTTCAAGTTACATTCTAAAAACGTAAGAGCTTATAGACTAAAATGCAAGAACTTATAGGCTAAAAAGCAAAAGACAGAGAATAATCTCTTAAAATATTGAAGTTCTTAAAAGTAAAAATATATGAAAGTGACTTTCTTAGTATTTAAGCATATGAAGAATACACACAGAAACATTCTAAATTATATTCTCACCCAGCCAAGCCAGCCTTGTTCTGGTTCACATCTATGGACAGAAATCCATTGATGTTGGTATTCTGTGTGTGTGGCATAGAATTAAGTTGCTTTGTGACAATGAGTTGAATGTGTGAGTGTCTCCCTGTATTTATAATTCTTTCAGATGTTCACACCCCTAGGTAAGGTAAAGGTTCCCCTTGATATTTAGTCCAGTCATGTCCGACTCTAGGGGGCGGTGCTCATCCCCATTTCCAAGCCGTAGAGCCTGCGTTTGTCCGAAGACAGTTTCCGTGGTCACGTGGCCAGCGCGACTAGACACGGAACGCCGTTACCTTCCCACCGTGGTGGTACCTATTTATCTACTTGCATTTTTACATGCTTTTGAACGGCTAGGTTGGCAGGAGCTGGGACAAGCGATGGGAGCTCACTCCATTGCGTGGATTTGATCCTACGACAGCTGGTCTTCCGACCTTGCAGCACAGAGACTTCTGCGGTTTAACCCGCAGCGCCACCACGTCCCTTCGCACAGCCCTACCAATCTGTAAATATATATATATATATCTATTTTCCAGGGACTTGGAGATCCAGAGGTTTTGAGCTCCATGGAGAAAAAATAATTGGGGATTTTAATTGTTGTTGCACCTATTGTAAATACAGAAGTTTGTGACTTAATCCTGGCATGCTGCCACAGGAACAATAGCATCATTATTATGATTACAATGGTTGACAGAGTTTGGAGTAACAAGGCCTGTAGCATAAAATATCCCAGAATCCTGCAGTAGCGAGTACATAGTGAGTCAGACCATTGATCCAACGCAATATTGTGAACGCTAATGGATTTCCTCAGGGTTTCAGATAAAGATATTTTCCAACTCTACCTGGAAATCAGGACCTACATGAATAAATATAAAGTATGTGCTCTACCAGGGGAGCTACAGCCCCACTCGAAATGGACATTCTTCACAGAATGAGAGAATCATGGAATTGAAGGGCCATCGAGTCCAACCCCCTGCTCAGTGCAGGAGCCCGGATTAAAGTTTATCTGACAAATGGCTCTCTTACTTCATTTTATTTTATTTTTATTTTTATTGGATTTCTACCCCGCCCATCTAAACCAAAGGTCTACTCTACTTTCTCTTCAATGCCTCCAGTGTTGGAGTGCTCACCACCTCCTGAGGTAACTGGTTCCACATGACGGCTGTGAAGAAAAATTAGAACAATAGCATCTGTTACTGCCTAGTGCTTTGTATCTCCTAGTTGAAAGTCTGCTTAGAAATTTCAGAATATTCACCAGTAGGCTAATTAATGTTAAGTTTCAGTATGGTTTATGAGGTGGAGTTTCTCAAATCCTTCGCAGGAGCCACATTCTGGAATTTGAAAGACAGCCCCATGTCTTTCGTCTTTTGTCTACAGCATTACTCACTTAGCAAATGTCAGAAATATACCTTTAGAAGGACAACTTCTCATTAACCTAACGCATCACTCGAAATTGACTCCCAACTTTCCCCTTCAGTTCAGAACGGGAGGAAGCAATGACATATTTTTGCCGCTCTCCTCATCCTTAATTAATTCAGATTCAGATGATAGCCCCCTTTCCCTGAAGGAAAAAAGTTGGCATAACCAGATCCAGCATCCCACAACTAAGACGAAGCCTCTGCACATTGCATCATGTATCAAACTGCAAGCACTTAATGCTTCAAGAAATATGAAAGTATGGAGTAGCAGAATGTTCGCTGTTGGTGACCTCTGTAGTGCCATCAGTGTATATGTGAGGGCCAGTGTAGTGTAGTGGTTAGAATTTTTGACGAGGGCTGCTGAGATCTGGGTTCCAATTCCTATTCACAAGGCTTGCTGGATGACATTGATCTACCTCCAAGGTCTTGTGAACCTCAAAGGATTGGAGTGAAGTTAAAAACGGGGAGGGGTGCCATATACACTTCCTCAAGGAAAGGCCGGATATAGATGTAAGAAGAAACAGATCTTGCACTTCGGTGGGTAATTGTAGGGATGAGGGCAGAGTTCATTAAGTTCTAGGCCTTCAGCTGCTACCTATAACTGTGGAGCACTTTCCTCTTATTTGTAATTATTTATAATGAGGCATACTGAAGGTTTGGGAAAATGTTGATTCATACTGGCTAGTTTGTTGTTGTTTAGTTGTTAAGTCATGTCCGACTCTTCGTGACCCCATGGACCAGAGCACGCCAGGCCCTCCTGTCTTCCACTGCCTCCCGGAGTTGGATCAAATTCATGTTGGTCGCTTCGATGACACTGTCCAGCCATCTCGTCCTCTGTCGTCCCCTTCTCCTCTTGCCCTCACACTTTCCCAACATCAGGGTCTTTTCCAGGGAGTCTTTTCTTCTCATGAGATGGTGTGAAGGTTTGAATTGTGCTTTAGCCTCATTACCAAATAAACCAGGAGTCGGTTTCATCTCAAAATTCAAATTGGGATTTATTATATCTTTCAACTGGAAATCATTGATTAAAGATTCAGATCTTAACTTCTCCTGTGACATCACCGGACGCCTCAGGGGTATCCACGATTCTTGTTCAAACGGGTTTAAAGACTTGGTTTCCCAAGGTCCAGGTAGGAAGGGATCAGGAGTCAACAGACGTTGGTCCTCGTCTTGGTCTCCTAACAACGGTAGGGTCTCCTCCCCTCCATCTCGGATCCAAAACGACTCCTTCTCTCGTCCCAAGGAACCCCACGGTCCTGGTGGCATAATCTCCTCCTCGCTTCCTCCGCTCGCCATTGTCGTCTTTCCTCTGCCTCTCTGGCCACCAGTTCCTTCTCTTCCTTTAGCCTCCTTCTCCACTCCCTGGCCTCGGACTCTCCCCAGTACGAGGGTCTTTGCGGTAAACCCCTCCTCCTTCTATAATCCACCTCCTCTCGAGGTACCTTTACTTTTTCCCATTGTCCCGTCCAAGGGTCCTCTACCCAGATCAGCTCCCAGCCGCCCGGTATGTTGTCTCTCTCTCTTTTTATATCTCCCATTCCCGCCTCAATCACGGACCTCCCCCTTTCTTCCCTTCCCGCCAATTCTCCTTTGGTCTGAGTGGCTACTGCCAAACCCCGTAGGTTTTCTTCTAGTTCCCGGGTATCTATTCCCTGGTGTACCCTCTCTCGTGGAGTTGGCGGCGGAGTGGTCTGCACTTCTCTGGAAACCTTAGAGATGGACGGCACTCCGATGAGAGCCTCTATACTCTCATCACGCCTCTCACAGATGGCCAAAGTATTGGAGCCTCAGCTTCAGGAACTGTCCTTCCAGTGAGCACTCAGGATTGATTTCCTTCAGAATGGATAGGTTTGTTCTCCTTGCAGTCCAGGGGACTCTCAAGAGCCTCCTCCAGCACCACAATTCAAAAGCATCAATTCTTTGGCGGTCAGCCTTCTTTATGGTCCAGCTCTCACTTCCATACATCGCTACTGGAAAAACCATAGCTTTGACTATGCGGACCTTTGTCGGCAAGGTGATGTCTCTGCTTTTTAAGATGCTGTCTAGGTTTGTCATCGCTTTCCTCCCAAGAAGCAGGAGTCTTTTAATTTCGTGGCTGCTGTCCCCATCTGCAGTGATCATGGAACCCAAGAAAGTAAAATCTGTCACTGCCTCCATATCTTCCCCTTCTATTTGCCAGGAGGTGATGGGACCAGTGGCCATGATCTTAGTTTTTTTGATGTTCAGCTTCAGACCATTTTTGGAGCTCTCCTCTTTCACCCTCATTAAGAGGTTCTTTAATTCCTCCTCACTTTCTGCCATCAGAGTGGTATCATCTGCATATCTGAGGTTGTTGATATTTCTTCCGGCAATCTTAATTCCGGTTTGGGATTCCTCCAGTCCAGCCTTTCGCATGATGTATTCTGCATATAAGTTAAATAAGCAAGGAGACAATATACAGCCTTGTCGTACTCCTTTCCCAATTTTGAACCAATCAGTTGTTCCATATCCAGTTCTAACTGTTGCTTCCTGTCCCACATATAGATTTCTCAGAAGATAGATAAGGTGGTCAGGCACTCCCATTTCTTTAAGGACTTGCCATAGTTTGCTGTGGTCCACACAGTCAAAGGCTTTTGCGTAGTCAATGAAACAGAAGTAGATGTTTTTCTGGAACTCTCTGGCTTTCTCCATAATCCAGCGCTGTCTGTACTGGCTAGTACAGACAGCCATATACACAACAACAATGCATGCAAAGACAGTCTATGGAACCACATAGCTATATAGGACACACACAAAGGGCCATCAAATGAGTAATTTAAATTGAACCTTTCCCCTCCAAGATGTTCCTTTGCAATTCCTTTCTCAGGATCTCCCTTTGATATTCCTTCAAGTAGAAGCCTGATTATTCTATTGTTTTATCATACCTTTGCTAAAGGTAGGGAAGGTCAGAGTTTTTACACTTCTTAGAGAATGGCTGTCTTCCCATGGTTCATTGAGGGACACTATATATTGGATTTCATTATACATATGAAATTCATTGGCTATCTTTCAACAATTGCTAAATCCTAATATATATATACTAATATATATATAGTGAGGTGATGTGGAGACCCCCCTCATTGCAACCTTGAAATATAACCATATAGTATATGGTTATATAAAAATATATATAGTATATATATGGTTATATTTCAAGGTTGCAATGAGGGGGGTCTCCACATCACCTCGCTACTCTGTAAGACCCAATGTGTGTTCTGTTCAGTTCCACGTGAATCAGGACCTTACAACAGAGGCGCGCAATGTCTTGGATGTACATGCCTATCTCTGGGCCATGCAGGACAGTATGGATTTCCACAACCCTCTGCCCCCTCCCCCCAGTTTATCTTATAATGGCTGAAATTCTGTTGCCTAACAGCAGAAGTATGAAGACATCATCCACAAGGAACAATTTTCAATCATTAAAGATTTCCTGTTTCTGACCTTCATCTTGTCCAACTCCCATGCTATCCTTTTGATCGTGTGGAAGCCTTGGGAGTTGCAGGATAGAATGAGGAAGTCTTTAGTAGCCAGTAATCAGATGAGGTTGCCAGCAATGGGAGAGTGAAATGAAAAGGCCCTTTTGCACCACCTAGTGGCCAATTTTTTTAAAAAAACAACAATGGGGGGGGGTCTAGAGTGAGGGCCTAAGAAGGGCAGAAGGCACAAAAGCACTTTCTGGGCCATTATTTTAAAAATAAATTTGTGGGGGTAGGGGCTTTTCACATTGAGACAGCCTAAATCAGCAAGAAGAAGGAATTTAACAAGGACACTTTCTATGCCTGGCTCGTATCATTCCTGCTGGTGAGAATGAGGAAGACATGCCATGCGGAATAGGTGTGGGCACATCATGAGAAGAGAAGACTCCTTGCAAAAGACAATAAGGCTTGGAATAGTTGAAGGAAGCTGGAGAAGAGGAAGACCAAAGATGAGGTGGATTGAATCCAGTAAGGAAGCCACAGCCTTGACTTTGCAGAACCTGAGCTGGGCTGTTAATGCTAGGCCTATTCGGAGCTCACTCATTCATTTTTGGATCACCATAAATCTGAAGTGACTTGACCGCACATAGGAACAACGTGAGAGAGGGAGAGAGAACTCAACAGGTCATAGTGTTTTCAGTTGCATCTCCATGTTGTGTCTATGGGTTGCTTCCCCCCAAATTTTCCCATTCTAGGTGGGTGTATTTGTTCCCATCTTAGTTTATACCATCTCTACCCCCACCTTTCTCCCATCAAGGGACTCAAAGCTGCTCCCAATAATTAAAACATGAGTAAGGTTAAAAGCACAATCAATTATTCAATTAAAAACAATTAAACATACATTAGTTTAACAATGAATCATCTAAAAGCACTGAGAGAACTTTTAAAAGCTCACTTAAAGAACACTATAAGCAAGATCTCAGAGGAAGGCTGGATTTAATGCCCTATATAGTTATTAAAAAGTCTGTTTAAAAATAAATGTTTGTTTCGTACTTGTTGCTGGAAGGACAAGAGGGAGGGGCCCAACTGAGCATCCTGACAGACAGCATCTCACCATAGAATGCATATAATAAATACAATGAAAGAGAAAGCTATGAAATAACTCTGAAGAAATGCAATAACGCAGATTCATAAAGCCCTCCCCCACCTACCACCCTCCAGATGCAAATGTTATTTTAGACTACATTAACAGAAGTATTGCCTCCAAATCCCATGAGGTACTAGATCCACTTTTTTCTGCACTGGTTAGGCCTCATCTTCAATACTGTATCCAGTTTTGGACACCGCACTTTAAGAAGGGTGACGACAAACTGGAACAAGTTCAGAAAAGGGCAACAAGGAGGATCAGAGGGATGGAAGCCAAGCCCTGCGAGGAAAGACTGAAAAAGTTGGCCATCTTTAGCCTTGGTGCTGGAGGAGACTCTTGAGAGTCCCCTGGACTGCAAAGAGAACAAACCTATCCATTTTGAAGGAAATCAACCCTGAGTGCTCACTGGAAGGACAGATCCTGAAGCTGAGGCTCCAATACTTTGGCCATCTCATGAGAAGAGAAGACTCCCTGGAAAAGACCCTGATGTTGGGAAAGGGTGAAGGCAAGAGGATAAGGGGACGACAGAGGACGAGATGGTTGGACAGGGTCATCGAAACGACCAACATGACTTTGACCCAACTCCGGGAGGCAGTGGAAGACAGGAGGGCCTGGCGTGCTCTGGTCCATGGGGTCACGAAGAGTCGGACACGACTTAACAACTAAACAACAACAAAAGCCTTGAGAAAAGAAGATGGAGGGGAGATAGGAGAGCACTTTTCCAATACTTGAAAGGCTGTCATACAGAGGAGGGGCAGGATCTGTTCTCAGTCATCCCACATTGCAGGACACACAATGTTACACAAAGCCAGGTTGAATATCAGGAAAAACCTCCTAACTGTTAGAGCAGTACGACAATGGAACCAATTACCTTGGGAGGTGGTGAGCGCTCCAACACTGGTAACATTCCAGAGAAAATTGGACAACCATCTACCAGATATACTTTAATTTGGATTTCTGCATTGACCAAGGGGAGTGGATTTGATGGCCTTATATAGGCCCTTCCAACTCCATTATAATATGAATTTATGGGTCCGAATAAGGCTGGGGATGATGGGACAAATGCACCTCAGCACGACTAGAAATCTAATTTTAGAAAATTTAGCCTAGTGCCTGGTAGGGGTCGCAAATTCGAGGACTTAGTTAAGGAACCTAAGAAGGAAAGCACATTTTGGATTTGGGACCTGAATGTTCCAAAATAACAAATACACACAACCAGCTCTCGTATTATTGTCCATATTTTCACCCAAAGATCTTTTCAAGCGATTCGTCAATTGAAAAAGTCAATAGATCAACGTATTGGTTACGCTGCCTAGAACGTGGAGTCAGGATTCAATCAGTCAGAAGCAAGCACCAACAAGATCAATATTTCTTCCATGCCGGGAAGTTGAACAATATTACAACGGCTGGGATCATTTGAAGACTGGAACAAGACTACCCCCTGGTGCCCCGGGGATGTCATAACAACATATTTCGTTATAGCAATACAGAAAATTACAAACTGAAGTAAGTGCAGCTGTTTCCCCAATCCTTTCGGGATGGTTGGAGACCTCCTTACCTTGAAATAGCCCTGATCCAGGAGTTTTGTAGCCCTACTTTGTCATGGGGAGGGGGTGGTAGGGTTTTGTGCAAAAGGTCAGATTCCCCAAAGCTTCTTTGAACTCTTTCACGGCCGGTATCTGATGGTTATCAGGAGATAATCACCCAATCTCCTGAAAAGGACAAAAAGCTGATCCCACAGCTATAAATACTCAACTATCCCACAAACTGCACCAGAGCACAGAGTTCTGACTCCCATCCTCTGAAGATGCCAGCCACAGAGACTGGCGAAACGCTGGGAAGAAAAACCTCAAGAACACAGCCAAACAGCAAGAAGAACCTACAACAACCTTGTTTGAACTGATTTTTAAATGTTAGAAACCTCTGATTGGTTATTTGTGGGTTTGTTTGTTTTGTGGCAATCGTGTAGTACTTGTGTGCTTGTTGTGCGTGTGTGTGTTTTGCTTCTCACATGGAAAGGACATCCATTTGATGCACGCTGGTGTGAAGCCATCTTGAAAGGGGTAACAAGTGCTCCTTATTTAACTGTCTGGCTGCAAGTCAGAAATCTTACAGAGCACGGAAAGTTCCTTGTTGAGGTTTCTGACTTGAAAAAGGGATAGATAAAATGTGGCCTGTAGCCCAACACATCCCCTAAGGCTTTGCTTCTCTCTCTCTATATATATATATATCTGTCTCTCTGTTTTTCCACAGAACCTCCAGATATATTGTTGTTGTTATGTGTCATCATTTCTGACTTTTGGCAACCCTATGAATAAGCAATCTCCAAAATGTCCGGTCCTCAACAGCCCTGCTCAGCTCTTGCAAACCCAAGCCTGTGGCTTCTGTTAGGTAATCAGTCCATCTCATATTTGGTCTTCCTCTTTTCCACCTTTCCCAGCATTACGGTCTTTTCCAGAGAATCCTGTCTTCTCAGGAAGCTAGGACAGGCTCAGTTTCAACATTTTTACCTCTAGAAATAGTTTAAGGTAAAGGTTCCCTGGACATTTAGTCCAGTCGTGTCCGACTCTAGGGCGCAGTGCTCATCCCTGTTTCCAAGTCATAGAGCCAGCATTTGTCTGAAGACAGTTTCCGTGGTCACGTGGCCAGCGCGACTAGACACGGAACGCCGTTACCTTCCAACCGAGGTGGTACCTATTTATCTACTTGCATTTTTACATGCTTTCGAACTGCTAGGTTGGCAGGAGTTTAGGCTTGATTTAATATAAATTGTATTATTTTATTATTTTAAAATGTTATATATTATTTTTAAAACTATTATTTTGCAAAAAGAACTAGCAATGTGATCTGCCACTGAAAACTGACTTTCCTGCTGTTTCACATCACTCCATGTCTTCCCTATGGTCGTTTTATCTCATTTTGTTTCAACTTGTGTTATATTTAAACACTGTTGACTGCTTTAAACTGTGCATCATCAATGAGAATGAGAAATTCACAAAATATTCTTCACATTAGTAGCTTGATCAACTGTTACAGTTTGCCTTTCTGTCCTACCCATTGTGCCTCACAAAACCCATCTCACTTCTTATTATTCTGGTCACTGCATCTCAAAAAAGGATTGTGTGAAATCTGGAAAAATACAGAGAGGAGCAATGCAAACAGGGGGAAATTACAGTGGCCTAAATCCTCTTGCGTAGCTACCCAAACAATGCGATACTTGAAAGGTAGTCCTACAGAGGAGAGGCAGGATCTGTTCTCGATCATCCCAGGGTGCAGGACACGCAACAACGGGCTCAAGTTACAGGAAGCTGGATTTCAGTTGAATATCAGGGAAAACTTCTTAACTGTTAGAGCAGTATGACAGTGGAACCAATGACCTTGGGAGGTGGTGAGCACTCCAACACTGGAGGCATTCAAGACAAATTTAGACAACCATCTCAGATATACAGTACTTTCACTTGGATTCCTGCATTGACCAGTGAGTTAGACTCAATGGCCTTATAGGCCCCTTCCAACTCAGTTATTCTATGATTCTATAATTCTATAATTTCCCCCAAGTTAAGAAATCACCATAGAAAATCCGGTATGCAATTTACAATGTCTCCAGTGATTTCTTGACTTAAAGCAATTTCTCTCCAAAAGTTACACTGATTGTGTTATGCCAGCATTGCGAGGCAAGATAATTTGGGCCAATATTTTGGGCTGTTCCGCTTAGAAAAAAAAGTGGATAAAAGGAGACAAGATTGTTGTTGTTGTTGTTTAGTCGTTTAGTCGTGTCCGACTCTTCGTGACCCCATGGACCAGAGCACGCCAGGCCCTCCTGTCTTCCACTGCCTCCCGGAGTTGGGTCAAATTCATGTTGGTAGCTTCGATGACACTGTCCATCCATCCTGTCCTCTGTCGTCCCCTTCTCCTCTTGCCTTCACACTTTCCCAACATCAGGGTCTTTTCCAGGGAGTCTTCTCTTCTCATGAGATGGCCAAAGGATTGGAGACTCAGCTTCAGGATCTGTCCTTCCAGTGAGCACTGGATGCATTAAAATGCATGAAGTTGAGAAAGTAAACAAGCAGTTTCTTTCTCTCTTTCACAGTGCTAGAACTATGGTTCTATGTGGGATGTGCTGAAAGTCCCTATCAAGATCTTCCACATGGGTGACTGCTGTAACAGATCGGAGGAGTGTTTTTAAAATCCCACACCCAAGCATGCCTGGGGGAGGGGGGCGTCCTCCTCCAAGTGCTGGCTGCTGCCTGAGATTGGATAGCCAGCAGCACTTCCTCCAGAATCTTCTCCACCATGCAAAGGCACCTGGAGAAAAAGATGCCCAGCACGGTGGTGGCTGGTGGCACACCTTCTCCCCAAGACTGGGCGCCCACAAATTGCACTGTGACTCTGTTTAGCTTCTGCCTCAGACAGGACAAGCCGACGGAAGCATCTAAACAATCATGTTTTTAAAGTATATTGGACAAAAAACAGAACAAAACAAAAGCAAAAAAAAAAAAAAGACGAGGCAAAAATATTGTGGCACCTTAAAGACTTAACTGCTAGATTTCATTTTGAGCTTTCGTGGACTTGATGTTAGGATTCTGGAAATTTTCCACCAGGGGGTGCTTTTGCTAAATGTTTCAGCGCCAGCAGAATTTATTCTGATCTGTGTAGGCAAGATGGAAGAGGTTAGGGTCAGAGTGGTGATGATCAATATTGAGGCGCCAGAACTGAACTCTTACCAACCGTCCATTAAGACCTGCCCACTCTTAATCGCTGTTTTGTACATTAATTATCTCCATGCATTTGGTCAGATTCATCACATTTTCCTTCAGAGCTGAGGTTAAGAGCTTCACTTGCACTAGAATATTGAAGTATTTGATACCATGTTCCTTCCCTTGCCCACAGGAAGTCAGCTTCAACACATCTAACAAAAATTAAAGGAAAAATATAGACTGACCCATTTATTTCAGTGTGAACTTTTGAGAATTAAAATGTAATTCTTCAGACATATGGAACAGAATTTCTAGCTACAGATTTATGTACACAGAATACTTAGGATCTCTTCACCATGTCCTCTGTATATATCAATCCATGACCAAACCACTAAAATAAATATGTTAGTCTTTAAGGTGCCATAAATCTATCATCATCATCAAATTTTTAAATCCTGAAAATCTCAGGAAGCCATGAATGGGGCACAATATTTTTTTTATTTTTTTTGGTAGTCAATATAAACAACTGATCACTGGAAGGACAGATCCTGAAGCTGAGGCTCCAATCCTTTGGCCATCTCATGAAAAGAGAAGACTCCCTGGAAAAGACCCTGATGTTGGGAAAGTGTGAAGGCAAGAGGAGAAGAGGACGACAGAGGACGGGATGGTTGGACAGGGTCATCGAAGCGACCAAGATGAATTTGACCAAACTCCGGGAGGCAGTGGAAGACAGGAGGGCCTGGCGTGCTCTGGTCCATGGGGTCACGAAGAGTCGGACACGACTTAATGACTAAACAACAAATAAACAACTGATACATTTCTGGAGTTTTTTTTTTTTTTTTAGTCTGATTCAATATGAAGGGATCAAAACTGAGGAATTCCTGCCAGACTCTTGATTTCTTAATGCAGCCCCTCTGGTCTTCTGTTAGGATGCGGTTGCAGTCAAGAAAACCATAAATATGTTAGGAAATAATTGATGCAAACAGCTTGTAAACTCTGGGGTAACATCTGATCAGTCAGCAATTTTTAGGAGCAGAACTGCCAGATCTAGAAAAGAGATGGGCTATTTCTTGTGTGAAGAACTCTGGAATAATATGGCCAAGGGCTTCGGTTAAAAATGTGGCCAGATGTGAGTAGATTGAACTTAATATTTTTCCACCAAAAGTTATGGATCCCATCCACTCTGGTAGCTTTAAAATTTTGTGTCTTCTCCATGGCTAGTTGTTGTTGAAAGGTTTCCTTTGATTTCCACACAGTGACTGCAATGTCTTGGACCAAAACTTTTCAGTAGTGGACTATTTTTGGGAGAAGGAGCTACATTAGACCCTTTTTGAGGGCATCTCTGCCAGTTTCAGACAAAGCAGCTGAGGGTTTCTCCTCCCTGACCACCCACAAAACCTCCCCCCCCCACCTGCTTTAAGTTGTCAGTGGTTCTAATAAAGATATTGCCCACTTATAGATTTTTGGACCTCATTTTGTTCTCATGGATTCAAACAGCTGTCTTTGTCTGAGACGGTTCAAGATGCATTCTGGAGAGTGAAAATTGAGCCTGAAAATATGTGTACATTTCAAAAATCTGCTGCAGTGAAAACGGACATGTTTGAAAAATGCTTCAGTCAATACAAAAAAGGAAGCAAATATATATGTATAGATTAACAATACCTACCCCCCAAAATAAAAGCAAATCAAAGTATGCTGCTTATGTACTTCCTCATAGTGCTTAAAGCTCTCTCTGGGCAGTTTACATTTTAATTATGCAGGCTACACATACCCACCCCCACCAGCAAGCTGGGTATTCAGTTTATTAACCTCGGAAGGATGGAAACTTGAATCAACCTCAAGCTGGCTACCTGAGCCTAGGATTGAACTCAGATCATGAGCAGAGTCTTCACCGCAGTACTGTAGTTTAACCACTATGCCAAGAGGCTCAATAGGTCTGGTTCTATGTGGATTGTATAACAAACTGTGATTCTGAGGAATGAAAAGATACCAAACTAGTGGATCAGAATTAAAAGCTGCCCCATGTAGAGCGCGTGGCAATACTTTAGTTTAGATTCAGACTGGCTAATATTTAGCAGAACTGTCCTGGGCACAAAACCAACTACGAATCCAAAAAAATTGTCAAACCAGGCTGGTTCATGTTTCGTTTCACTACTCAGTTTAGAGATCCTGTTTTGTCGAAGCAAAACGAAATGCCAAAGATTTTCCCCTTGGCGTTTTGTTTGCTTCAGCAAAAGGGAATGCCTATCCCCCATCTTCTCACGGCCCCATCTGCTCTGCCTGTCTGCTCCTGTTGCCTCTTCCGCCCCAGGGGACACCCTCAGAGGCAGCAGGCCCAGCTTCCCCGCCAGGAGCAGGGCGCTGTCCCTGCGCAGGTACCCACCTATCAGCTGGATGGCGGGCACCTTCTCCGAAGCAGCAGGCCAGCGTCCTGGAGGTAGAGGCAGAGGAGGCAGGAGTCGGTGGGATGACCCCCAGACATGACCTGGAAAAATGAACCATGATTCATTTTTCCACGGGTTCATGGTGGTTGGTGGTTAGCCATGAAGCACGAACCATCACGAACCACCCGTTTTCCAGTTCGTGCCCATCTGTCGTTCTGCGTGTAACACTGGAGGCGATAAATAATCATCAAGAGGAAGTCACCCTGATGGCATGCTTGTCCACCTTGAGAACCACACCATGACAAACAGGGACATCATGGGCAGGAGGGTATTGAAACTGTCTGGATCTTTTTGTAAGTAACAACTGTCATACCTGGCAACAGCAACCGTTGTCACCAGGACTTGGGTTTCTGATGGCATTGTTCCATGAGGATTGTTCAGCAAGCCAAATGAGATGAGAGATCTCACTTGGACCCTAAGAAATAGATTAAACACCTCCTGGAGGGTTGCCATCAGTCTTTTGCATGCTAGAAATAAGAGCAACCAAGCAGACACGTTAAATGTAATTTATGTGGCCAGGATGCAGTCGCCAGCAAAATACGCCAAGTTCTCTGTAAAAGTCCCAAATGCCAAATATTTTTAGACCTGATTTATTCCAGCTCTTAAGAATAGGGGCTTGGGTTTTGATTTTAAAAGTGTATTTAAAAATAAAAGGACAGAAAATGTCCTGCCCTTTAGAATTGTACCGATGCAAAATTAATCAAGCAAAGAAGCCCAGTCTCAGACATTTTAGAACCCATGTCTGTGTTGAGATCACATATAAACCATTTCAGCATCTTTCCAAAAGAGGAAACAGGAAGGAGTAAAAAATACGTGTCCTTTGGGATATAAACTCAGAAGCTGGAGTGACAAACTCCTATTTTCCCCACTGAAAAATAAGCTAAAAATGACTGATCTTTATACATGGTTTCCGTACTTATTTTCTGCTACTGGAACATCACAGAGTGTACTCTAACATTCCAACTCCCCCGAGGGGGAGCATCAACAGATAACCAAGTTGACCAATCTGGGTTTTAGAGTTAGAGTAGATGTCTCCTTAGGCAGTTATTGGCAGAAAAGAAGGGAATGGGTTAGGGCCCTTGGAAAGTAGAGACCATAGCAGCTGCTTTATACCCCAAGGCTGAAAAATACTTTGATGAAGTAATTAGTTACAGTTATAGATAGCTCAGTGGTTTAGGTCTCTGGCTGTGGAGCTAGAGGTTGGTAATTTGATTGCCCAGTGTGTCTCCAAGGAGAAAAGCCAGCCTGGGTGGCCTTGGGCAAGCTGCGTGGTCCCAAGGCACCCCCTGAAGAAGGGAATGGAAAACCACTTCTGAATATTCTCTACCTGGAAGATCCTGAAAAGGGTCGCCATAAGTCAGAATTGACTTGACGACACATGATGATTATTATTATAGTTCCATGGATTCCAAGTAGTTTACAGATATATCTATATCCATTAGAGATATAATTTTGAAAGAACAGACAGAATCCTATTGGGGTTCACACAACTTGCTGCAGCTACTTGACAGGATTCTAGGGTGTCTTGGTCATGTGTCTGGTCACATGTTCAGCTGTGCAACTGAGATGTATTGTGGCACCTTGTTATTTAGCCGGGGTGAGTTACACAAACCAACACTGGCACTTTCTTTATGGATGGGGTTAGATGCTCCAAACCTCCCCAGTCACAGCCAAGAAGGACCTCTTTCACAATGGCAGGGCCAATCCACATCCTAATTTGCTTAGTCTGCTTACCTACCAACACACTTGCCTAGCTGGTCATGTAAGACTCCATATCCTTGTGCATGCACCGAACCACGAGAAGTTTCCCCTTAACTTCCCTCATCAATGTTCTCCCACAACACATGTCCACCATAGCCCTCCACTTTCCCCCATTAAACCATACACCCTGCTCCCACCCTGTACAAACACCTGGGCAAGCTACAAGCGCCAACACCCAGGTACACTCCACGAGAGAGCTGTCATTTTTTAAAGTGGCCCTCCTGCCCGCAAGTATGGCAGAACTTCTTGTTGGGAACTGAAGGGGTCAGCCAGGCAGAGACGGAGGGATCCCAGGCTTCACCATAATTGGTGGATGAAGGAAGGTAGTTGAGGTGGGTGACAGTCAGTGGGTGGAAACACTGGGCCTCTGTGGAGGGAGTGGCCCTATTACAGGGACAGGAGGAAGCCCTGAGTGCGACCAGTAAAACATTTTGGGATTATCAGGATTGTCACGGGATTCTGTGGAGCCCTTTGTCTAGCTTCCTAATACAAATCTACAGGTACATTCTCTTGCTCAAACCAGGGTGTGAGAAAGCAAGGAGGGGCTTCTCTGTGCGGCTCCATGTTGGCTGGGAGATTCTGGGTTGTATTCCAAAAAGGTAACATTCCCAGGAGCTGGAGAGAACCCCTGCTTCTGGGGTTGATCTTCCTAGGAACAGAGTTGAATGACCTTATTTTTCTTAACCTGTAGTGCTGATGCTCATGGGTGCTGATGCTCATGGCACCGTTGTTGTCCATTGGCTTTTCTTAACTCTAGAGTTGAGACAGACACTAAACAAATCACGAAGCAAAAAATAAAAATAAAAATAAATAAACTGACCCGAACCAACAAACCAGTGATTTTCCATGAATGTCCTGGTTCATTTTTTGGTTTGTGCCCATCTCTATTTATGAATAGCAATGAACCTTGAACCATCACGAACTGCCATTTTCCTCATTCACGGCCATCTCTACTCTATAGCCCCCAATTAAGTCCTCCTCTTCTTCTGAGGTCTCTGGGCTGATACTGACAGGCTAGTGACAGGATATATCCCTCCATGATAAATTTATCAGTCAGGCAGAGAGAGTTGCCCTGTTTAGGATATGTATAATATATATATTAATCTTCCAACGTTTTGCTTGGAAGCTTTTTTAAAATAACAATTTTCCAGAAACCAGCCAGCATGGTCATGGCCATGTTTGCTGGGGAATTCTGGACGTTGTATTCCAAATAATTCTGGTTTTTGTGCTTTGGTCTATCTGTATATATCTCAGCCCTGGTCTGATGGATGCTCCAGCAGCTAACCTGTCCAGCTGGGTGATGGCCATGGAGAATCCAGCCAAGTGCAGTTGTAGGGGATGATGGAACATTGATTGGACTGCATGTTTAGCATTGTTCCTGCTTAAATAAATAAGGGAAAGACAAAGATCAGAGGATCTATGAACCAGTTTCTGAAATGTGCTTTTCCTGGAGGGTGTCAATGTTATGTGAAATGTATCTTCAGTGGGTTTTTAAACAATTATCCATATTTGTGGCCCACTAATGGGACATCAGTAGCTACTAGCTGTAATAGCTACATATCACTTCCAGCATCAGAGGCAGCATGTTGAGGGACAAAAGGGAAAGGGGGAGTTGTACATATTTCCTGCTTTGGGGCTTCTCATAGGCATCCCGTAGGCTGGCTACTTTGTGAACATGGTGGCCTCACTCCATTGCTATTCACAACTAGAGTACACCTATTGGATCAATTATGGAATAGTGAGACAATGTATATGTTAAGTCCTGTTCATCACTGAGTCTACTCTAATTGGGATCACCAATTGGATTCAGACCAAAATGCTGAACTGGACAGGCTGTCAGTCTAATCCAGGAAGGTTGTTTTAATGACCTGTGTTCTTCTGGAGAACATATCTACCAATGGCTAAAGTTAAACAGAACCTCCATTTAACCTCTAGCGAGGAAGGACACCTATGGTTAAGAGATAATGATAGAGGATGGCCAACATCTATGTCTTTCTTAGGGCCGCTTCTGACACTCAAGAGAGGACCTTCTCAGTGTCTGCTCCCAAGTTTTGGAACGCAATGCCTTGAGAAGCCAGTTTTGCCCCCTCCCTCTATGTCCTTCCATCATCAGGCATAATCCTTCATTTTCAGGCAGGTGTTTAAGCACTAAGTGAGGGTCTAGGGCAGGGGTCCCCAACCCCCGGTCCGCGGCCCGATGCCGGTCCGTGGGCTTCCTTGAACTGGGCCGTGGACACGGATCTCCGCCCCCCCCATGCACGCATGGTGGGTGTGTCGTGCTTGCGGGTGGGCGTGTCGCACTTGCGGGTGGGCAACCCGCCCCTCCGCAAGTGCGACCCAACCGACCCGCAAGCGTGACATGCTCCTCCGCAAGCATGACACGCCCACCCGTGAGCGTGACACGCCCCTCCGCAAGCGCGACACGCCCACCCTCGAGCATTACACGCCCACCACCGAGCGCAGGGGAGCCCCCGCCCCCCCGCGCACGGTGCCCACACCCCCCAACCGGTCCATGGTCCGAAAAAGGTTGGGGACCGCTGATCTAGGGGATGCTGTATTTATGAAATTTGAAAATGTTAAAAATGATTTTAATCTTGATTAATGTTTGTGTTTTAATATAGTTTTGTACAGTATTTTAAATCTCTTATTATTCTGCAGTTTTAATTGTTTCAAGTGCCCTTGGGTCCCCTATGGGGAGAAAGGCAGCATATAAATAATATTAATTAATTAATTAATTAATTAAATGGACTTTTATTGGAGAAGGGACTCTGGCTTGGTCTGATGAATAAGAACCATCCCCCTATATACCTCTTTTTATGTTCTTAGGAGTCTGACAAATGACTGAAGGGTTTTCCTTTACTCCAGAATTTCGGCTCATTGCCCCTTTTCACAACCTGTAAATATAGTTTCTGCTCAAGCACAGCCATAATTATTTTTATGACACTTCCAAGTATTTTAACACTCTTAGTGGCACATTGCTGGGACAAAAATGAAACTTTTTTAAAAATTTGCTTTGCTATAATGGCCCGCCCATGCCTTCCTGTTACACTATAGCACATAATTGTGTCAATGCTTACTTCATTTTAGTTAAATCAAATTTTGACTGCGATTGAGCAGAAGTTAAGAAAAAAGGTATCTATCAGTTAAGAATACTCAATGTCCTGATGTAAAATTATGGGACCATATTGTTTCACGTTTATTTAATGTACAATGGCTTTTGGTCCATTTCCAGCCTTAATTCTGGCTGCAGATCATTACCCACAAAACTCCAGGCCAGTAGTTTGTCGTGATAGTTTTATTTCACCAATTGTTTGATTCAATTTAAGTTCTGACCCCCTGTCTTGTCTTTTTCTCTGGCTCTGTTTCTGACAGATCTTTGCTCTTGTAATGTTGCTTTGCACTGTATTTTTAGCTTGTGTTGCGAACTGCCTCAAGGAGTCTCTTTGTGAGCTGAAAGGCAGAATATATGCCTTTTTAAAAACACATCATAAACGCATCAACTGCCCAATCCCAGTCATAAGGAGACTTCCTAGCTCTGCTTCCATTATGACCCTTATTTTCTTTTTGTCCACCAGAGGGAAGAAGTAGACCAGGAAACACAAACTTGACATTTCTACAAGTAGATATTTCTGGCTTTCTTTTTCAGCGATATATATTAGGCATTCAACAAAGCAACAGTAAGTAAAATAACAAATATCCATGAAAGCACATTGCAAGAATGAACTCTACAGAAAGAACATATAAACAGCTTGTAAATTTAAACAACAACAACAAAAATAGTCATAATGTTCTTTGGAGACACACCTTGAAAAGTTTGTAAGAGTTTCAGCAATAGTCAGGTTAAAGTGCAAAGGAATCTAAGCAAGGATCTGAGGTGAACAGATCACATTTTACGCAGGTCTGCACTCCAACATCTTCCTGAAACTCTTCTGAAAGCTGTCATCTAGGAAGGCATACAAGAATGGATTCAAGCAAGAGTTGGCATAGCTCAGGCTAGTGATGAAGTAGGAGATGCCTATGACAGCAGGGGTCTGGGGCAAGTCAGTGGTCAAAGCCACAATGGTGGCCAGATGGAATGGGGTCCAGCAGAAAAGGCACACGGCTAGGACAATAAAGACCATGATTGTGACTTTCTTTTTGGCCTTGTCTAGAGCTTTAGTATTTGAGTTCAAGTGCATGTTTCGCAGTTTGTACAACATCACAGAGTAGAGGATGCAGATGGTGGACACAGGAATGGCAAAGCCCAAGATGAGGGTATAGATCCTACTGGCTTTGAACCAAAACCTTTCTGGTCTGGGGAAATTGAGCCCACAGCTGGTGATGTCCAAGTCGTCTTTATAGACGTTGGCAAAGACAAAGAACGGGGAGACAATAAGAGTGACCAAGCACCAAACACCAAAGCTGATGATGCGGGCTGCCCGGTAGGTACGATGGGGCATGCGCTTAGACCTGACGGTAGCTAGGACCACTAGATATCGGTCTATGCTCATCACAGTGAGGAAGTAGATGCTGGAGAAAATGTTGTAGTGGTCTATAGACAAGATGATTTTGCAAAGGATCTCCCCAAAGGGCCAGTAGTGTAGCAGATGTTCTGCAATGTTAATGGGAAGGACCAGTGTAAACAGGTCGTCGGCAATGGCCAGGTTCAGGATAAACATGTTGGTTACAGTCTTCATCTTAGGGGCTTTGAGGATCACATAGATGACAGCCGTGTTGCCCGTGAGACCCACAGCACAGATCACGGAATAGATGACTGGGAGGACAACGTAGAAATCGGGAGACTGTTCATGGAAGGTGAGGTTGATGCTCGTAGCATTGTCTCTGCAGCAGGAAGGGCTGGTGCCATTGAACGTGACATTCAGTTCTCCACCCTCGGAGGAGTTTGCCATATCTCCCCACTCTGTTCACTTATTGTTCTTCAGATGATATTGCCAGTAAATAAGGACAGAAGCTTGGCCGTGATGGAAAACATGCTCCAGAATGACTTGTGACGTGAAGAAGGTCTTGGAGAAAGAAATGATAGATGGGCCTCATTAATTTTCTTGGATCAGTTAGAGTCAAATGGCGTCGGGCTCTGAACAAAAATGCTGGAGCAAATCAAAACAAAGAAAAGTCAAAGAAAAGTGGTCCTCAGTGTTCAAAGTACACAATCCCTGTGAACTGCAGGTCTTCTATATAAGACACACTCATCTGCTTCTACACTATTTATAGCTGAACGTCTTGTGTTTGAAATGGAAACTGATTAACTCTCGGAACAAGCTTCGCCTATATACAGTACGCATCTCTTGTTCCCTGTTCTGCATCAGAAACGGAAGTAAAAGTAGTGGCTACTTTGAACTATTAGGTTGCTGTGCTTTGAACCCCATGGGACCACCTGCAGACAATGAAGAGAATGATATATACACATTGCTTCCAGACAATAATTTGTTCACTTCTGGAGGGAGGGTGCAGTCACTTCATAAAACCCTATAGAAAAAGAAAGGGACAGAAAGGGATAATCAAAATAGAACTTTTTTTAAAAAAACATACACACCAACATTCTAATTCAAAACTCTCCAGTTCCTTTTCTAATCTAACCATGGACAAATAAGTCAACTGAAAATGCAAACATGCAGGCATCCTGCCTGATCCAGACCCCCAAAACCAGCATATCTGTGCAAAACGGAACAGCAAATTCCCAAAATGAAAATCATGCTTAAACAAAGGAAGCTCTTTTTAAAAGAAATGTTTTCCCTTGGTATTTCCAGCTTCCGTACCTTTTGCGCTGTGTTTGGGTCATTCCCCAACATCTGTCAATCAGAAACCTCCCCAAAAAAAGAGGGTCTTCTGCTTGCCTCCAAGCTGTGCAGAGAGCATCGGAAAAGAAGCTCACTAGGTTTTAGCTCTGAAGTTGCTGTCATTTTCCTCCTCCCATTTACGAGACTGCAGAAAATATGAGCCTGCTGGCTTAGAGTACTACTTCATCACTTCAAACTCCCCTGCTAGTTTTTCCTGCATGCTTCTCTTACCTAATCCAGCCAGGGATTCTTGCCTTTGACTCCAGCCTTAGCTTCCTGCCTGCCTTGCTCTGACTTGTCTGTTTAAAGACGAAGCAGAGGAGGAACCCTTCGCTCAGCTGATGCTGCATTTTCCGGCGACTATAAACATGTGCTTCTCTTTCTCTGTGTCTCTCTCTCTCTCTGTGTCTCTCTCTCCTTCTCCTCCCCCCTCCCCCTCTCCTTCCCTCCCCCTCTCTCTGTGTATATATAAATAAAACCCATTAAATTAGGCTGTGTCATACTGGGCAATGATTATTTACATCTGCTTTCATCTAATTAACTAATAGTGTCCCAATGGCACTGCAAAGCACCAGGTGGATAGAAAGAGCTTCAGTCTCTTTATTTGGCTCTTGCTTTTTTAGACAAGAGAAGTAGAAACAGTCCACTGTTCATTTCTGAAACCAGAAACTCCAGGGCTTATGAGACATACCTCAAAGTGGGTTTATCTGGCAGTGGTGCCTGAATCCTGCACCCCCCTTTAAAGAACATGTCTAGATGGAGTTATTTGAGAATGGGTGTTGGTTGAGGGAGAGTGTAGCACTACTGAACCCTAAGTAGGAACTGAGGTGACCTTCCAGAACATATATTTGGGTCCACCCCACCCCATTGAGGCCAGTGGTGAGGAGATGTGGTGAGGAGAGTCAACACACTCTGGGTTTTAGTCTGAACTTAATATGAGTGTTTATAAATGCTCATTCTTATTCCCCTCCAAAAAGGGTTAGAGCACTCAACCCTGAGTGCTCACTGGAAGGACAGATCCTGAAGCTGAGGCTTCAATACTTTGGCCATCTCATGAGAAGAGAAGACTCCCTGGAAAAGACCCTGATGTTGGGAAAGTGTGAGGGCAAGAGGAGAAGGGGACGACAGAGGACGAGATGGTTGGACAGTGTCACCGAAGCGACCAACATGAATTTGACCCAACTCCGGGAGGCAGTGGAAGACAGGAGGGCCTGGCGTGCTCTGGTCCATGGGGTCACGAAGAGTCAGACACGACGTAACGACTAAACAACAACAACAACAAACAGGGTTAGAACCTTGGAAAGCTTCTGAAATCCAGGGCAGAATCCTGAGCAGATTTACCTTCATATCGGAGTCACCACAGGAATTCCAGGATATTGAGAGTGAAAATGAGGTCCTTTATTTGCCCCAGTGGGTGAAAGGTGTAACCAGAAATGATCTGAGGCTATCCAAGGTGCAACTGATTTGAAGATTTATTTGAATCACAGAAGATAAACAGGGAATATAACTGCTGGATAGCTCAGGGGTTTAGGCTTCTTGCTGGAGGTTGGGAGTTCAATTCCCCACTTGTGCCTCCTTGACAAGGGGCTGGACTTGATGATCCATAGGGTCCCTTCCAGCTCTGCCATTCTAAGATTATAGTTCACAATATTTAAACAAGTCAAAGGGAAATCAATGAATTTCTAACACATTACAATGCAATGAGGAGATGAAAAGAGTAGAGCAGAACAACTGGTATTAAAGTATCAGAAGAAATTATAGTTATGAAAAATTAGCGATAGTTAGTCCTTTATAATGCAGTAAATTTGCCCCTAACTTTCACCAGCATTCTAGTTGAAGCTCCCTATGTTCAGCAGTCTTTGTCTAAATAAAGACTGAGAAAGAAAGAATAGGTTCCCGAAGACTCAGGGGAATGTGCAGGATAATTGATCCAGGAGAATCCATATGGGAAAATCAGAAGGAAAAATGTAAAATAAAGTAGTGAAGTTGTTGTGTGTGTGTGTTTGTATGTGCATGTGTGTGTGTGTAAGGAATAAATAAATAAAGGCAATAAGGGAGGTGTAGAATCTCCTGGAAGAAGCAGTCTAACACGTTGTAAAAACTGAAGCTTCTCTCACGCTCAAGACAAATTAAGGCCAAAGGCCCCAGAATGGTCAAAATCTGCAAAAGTAAAATTTACATGACAAATAGTGAACTGAAATGATCTGTGTGTGAATGTGAATGTGAGTGTGAATGAATGTGATTCGAAGTCTGAGTCTCTTTGTCCCAAGCAACAATTGCTTTTTGTTCCACTGACACCCCTAATTCTCTTGCATTCTGGTTGGCTTCCTTACCTTCTTCCCTAAAATTCAGTTTTGTGTTGGTAGATGGCAAGATGGGAGAAAAAGTGCATTGCATCAGTTGTCTTTATTCACAGAAAGTAAATCACCCCTTTGTCCTTCGGCACAGGATGTGACCATTAACATCTTATCAGGGTACATTCTGAACCTGGAGCGACTGAAAATTTTCAACCTTGTAGCCTGTCCGCACTGTTCCGTTGTCTTCCAAGCTCGGCCAGAGCCTTGTTTCCCCAGCAATCATACATCTGTCTCTTTTTGCTCATTCCTCATGCAGAAGTCCACGTTGGAAGGAATCCGCCACCCTTTTTGCCAACAGGAAACTGTCAATTGTGCTGTGTATGAAACAAACGAAAGAGATCCTCAATGCCATTCCATAGGTAGGCCTTTCAGCATATTGGTAGTCCATTCCATGGGTCATTTATCTGTAGGCCAGTCACGTTCACATGCTTTTTGCCTAGCATGTCCTTATAACTCAAAGTGGGACCTAATTAACAGATGATTAGCAGTCAGGTTAGGAATGGGTTTGGTTTATATGTCTTATATTTCTTGAACCTACTGAGAATTCCCACATGCCATTAAATATTGGTCAAGATGAGAAGACAGCTTCCTGTATGACCAAAAAGATAATGGCCAGAATCCTATTTGCGTTCACGTAAGGTTCGTGTGGCTATTTGCAGCAAACTGTTGAGGTCCTGGGGCACATCTCAGTCATATGCTTGGTCATGTACCTGACTGTGTAACTGAGATGCCCTGTGAACTTCATCAATTGGCAACAATTAGCTTTGGCAAGGTATGCAAGATTTGCATGAACATTGATACGGGTTCTGGCCAACAATACTTCACATTTCTATAGAACTTGTGAATGTTCAGTGTACATTTATTATGCCAGTGACAGAGGATGCATGCCTTTCCAGATTATGTTGAACCATCACACCTATCATATTTCACCATTCGACTGGCTTCGGCTGGAGGAATAGGCTGATATCTGGAATGCCAAGCCATCTGTTCTTCTGGAAGGCTTTGCTAGATCTGACATTGGTCAATATCTGCATGTGGGACTGCCACAAAAGCTGATGTATGCCACTTGAAGTTTCATCACTGAAAAATGAAGAGAATCACATTCTTGTCATGTGGTAACTGGACGTGTCATCAGAGCCTCCAGAACCCAACACAGATGAACGGTTGCTAGATCCAGTGAGTCCTGGGTCCTCTAGAATCCCTTTATCATGTATAACAACATTCTGGACTTTCTCCTAGACTGTTGAGGACTCTCCTTTCCTGATCTCCTATGCCTAGTTCACCTTCCACCCTGGTGTAAGCCTTTGTTTGTTGGCCCTGGGACTAAATCCACCCTAAGAATAGGAACATTTGTATATTATTATACATTTCGGCCAATCTCCTCTTAGGCTTTATCAGTCAAGGAGCTAAAATCATGGAAGTGGTCATGGCTATTAGGCAAGGTGCTAGTGTCAGCCAATAATAAATGATGGACATTTTGCTAATTACCTCATAGTGGGTGCCGTTTGCAGCTGAAACCAAGAATGAAGATAATGCTTCTGTCAAGACAGGATGTTATATTTGGTTCTTGAGATATCATTCAACTATCTTTCTTTTGATTCAGACAGATATATTGTTATTCTAATTATTGATTATGTAGCTGATAGTCTTTATTCATTCTCATACATTTTCCTTTTATTTCTTATTTCCCAAGGGATATGTTTCAATGTCTTCAGATTCCTTCCTTCTCTTATATATTCCTTATCTTGCGTTGCTTTAAGAATTTTGTCTCTATATGTGGTTTTAAAGAATCTAATTTGTACCTCTCTTGGGAGATGATTTTTTAAAATAAATACTGAGGATGTTCTTTTGGCCGCATCTATATTCCACTTAATTTCATCCTTCTCACAATTCGCCCAGTCTGATAGTAAATCAGTTGTAACTTCTAAGAGGTCTTCATTTTGAGTTTCTGGTACATTCTGTATTCTCAAAATATGTGATGCATTCTCCATCTGGATTTGAGTCATTGGTGTTTCATGTTGGTTTCGTCTGGTTTCAATTTTTCCTAAGTCCTTCTGAAGTTCTATTACTTTTTTCTCCATTTTCTTTGCTAATCTCGCTGTCTTCTGTATTTCTTGAGTTTGCTGTGTCATATCCTCTTTCATTTGCCCCAATTGTAAATTCTTGTCCTCCTGTTGTTTGGAGAGGTCAGACACTTTAATTTTCAAGGCTGAAATATCAGACTTAATTTCATCAAACTTTCTATCAAAATGGGCTGTCTGTTGGCTGAGCATGGTGCTCATGAGCTTCTCAAAATATTCTTTTGTTAATAAAGAAGACTGGGTTTCTTGCATCAATCTCAGTGGTGTAGTTTCTGGTGCCGGACTTCCTTTCCCCGCCTTAGGTTTTGCAGCTATTTTTGTATTTTCAAAAAAGACCCTTTATATGAGGGTTCTCCAATATTCTCCACTGATATCTGCTTCCCCCCCCTTCTTATATAAACTTAAATAATCTAGGACGTTAGAGATATGGAAATATGGAAGGATATGAGAACAACCAACAAATAGAGATCAAGCAACCAACAAATAGAGATCACCCAATATACACTGAGTCAAACAAAGAGTCAATGTTATTAATGAAGAGGGGAAACTTTCCTTGGCTACCTCCAAACAGGGAGAATATATCCTGAATATAATAAGTATAGTAAGTATTACTACGCTTCAAGGGAGCTATTTATGTCTAGATTTGACAAAGGGGAAAAAAAGAGACAAAAGTCAGCTAGTTCAGAGTTCTGGGCACCTTTCCAGACTTTGAGTAGAAAAAGATAAGGTGAGATAAAGCGGAAGAGAAACTCCTTGTCTCTTCTAGCGTCGCCATGGAGTTTCAGGAACAGCAGGAAAATTAAAATAATAAACCCCCCAAAACTACTTTTCCAACTCCTCCCCCAACCATGCTCAACAAAACAAATAAAGAAAGAAAAATAGAATCCCATCTATTCCCTTTTGTAATCCACAGAAGTGTCCCTTCGTTTATGAGCAGGTGAATGGCTACAATTCTGTTGTGGAAAACCGAGTATGGAGCATTGCGTACAGTTCTGGTTGCCGCACCCCAAAAAAGACATCATGGAACTGGAAAAGGTGCAGAAGAGAATGACTCAAATGATGACTGGGCTGGGGTGCCTCCCTTATGAGAAAAGGCGACAGCATTTGGGGCTCTTTAGTCTAGAGAAAAGGCGCCTGAGGGGGGACATGATGGAGACGTATAAAATGATGCAGGGGATGAATCAAGTGGATAGAGGGAAGCTCTTTTCCCTCTCACACAATACTAGAACCAGGGGACATCCACTCCAATTGAGTGTTGGTAGAGTAAGAACAGACCAAAGAAAATAGTTCTTGACCCAGCGTGTGGTTAGTCTGTGGAACTCCTTGCCACAGGATGTGGTGATGGCATCTGGCCTAGATGCCTTTAAAAGGGGATTGGACAGATTTCTGGAGGAAAAGTCCATCGCAGGTTACAAGGCATGATGGGGATTATAATCTCCAGGCTTAAAAGGAAGGTACCTCAAAATGCCAGATGCAGGGGAGAGGTATCAGGAGACATGTCTCTAGTTGTCTTGTGTGCTCCCAGAGGCATCTGGAGGGGCCACTGTGAGATACAGGAAGCTGGATTAGATGGGCCCTCGGCCTGATCCAGCAGGGCTCTTCTTATGTTCTTATGTTCACTTACATGAGTGCTTTTTGCTTCCTTCCATTGTGTGACTGACCGGTCATGCAACCAACCATTCAGTCAGAAGAAGACTGAGTACATGACAGATGACCCAGAAAATACCTCCTACCACTTGTGCAATTGCTCTTCCAGTTTTGGTTTCATTAATAGGATTCTGGACAATATTTTTTTTACTAAAACCAAGGTGTTCTACACAGTGCATCTAAAGACTCATGTTCACTTTCTTTCTAAATGTCCTTATGAAACCAAAGGTTCCTTAGATAGTCTGACATTTCTCAAGGTTTGATCATCTGCAGACTTTCCTTAATACACTTTCTGGGCAAAGCCACCGTATCCTTCTTTCATGGACCAAGGACTTCATTGGTTTAAACAACCTGTCTGTCCTAATGAGGACTGTTTGGTGCATGGCACTGCTCGGAGGTATGAGCTGAGCTGTAATCCCCTTGTGCTCAACCACTTCCAGTGGTTATGTACAAGATTTCATTAGCTAAAATGCAGTCAAGGTCACTGTGATTATTTGCCCTGAACAGAGGAAAACAGCTTTCTCTCTCATCTGTTTTGTGATCACCTTTAGCAGAAGTTCCGACAAACTTCACATTTTTAATTGCCAGGATTAAAGCAGCTCCTTAGAGTTTAAACTACGAAATTGCCCAGAATGAAATCCTGCCTACTGATGTGGCTGATCAATCATCAGCTTAGCACAGTTGTCAATCCCTGTGAATAATTCAATGGTTTTTAAAACACCTGCATCAGTTGTATCAGCACTACAAATGATGAAGTATGATTCTTTAATCGAGGCCCATGATCAGCAGCCAACTTGGGGGTGGAAAGGCCCACGTAATTCTACTTGAGGAACAAAAACCAATGAATGCAGCAGGGTGGCCATACTCAGCTTTTTGAACTGATCAAACTGTAAATTATGTCTACTTTCAACTTTATTATCATTACAACTATTAGGTAAGCTGTGAAAGATATTGTGTTGAGAGATGGGCATGAACCAGAAAAATGGCAGTTTGTGGTGGTTCGTGGTTCGTGGGTAGCCACAAATCACCAACTTTTTGAACTTTTTACAAAACGAACCAGAAACGGGGTCATTTTTTAAAAAAGATTTGTGCCTGAGGGGGAGGGGAAACTAACCCCTCCACCCCCTCTGCCACCCTTCTCTCTGCCCCCATTGCCTCCCCACCTGGTCCTGCCACCTCCTCTTCCTCCTCCATTGTCCTTCTGGCTGCAAATGGACGATACATGGTTAAAAACACAATATATAAAGCTAAATATAGTAAATTATTCAAATATTGAAGAAGAATTAATAATATTATATCTAAAATGTTAGGAAAAAGCATTACGAAATACAGATTTAGAAGCAACAACATATAAACCATTCCGTTTATTGTTTCTCTGTCAAACACTAAGGAAAAGCCTGCCTGAAGAGAAAGGTCTTTGCCTGCATTGTGGAAGGACAGTGAAAACGGGGCCGGGCTGGCCTCCAGTGGTAGGGAGTTCCAAAGTCTGGGAGCAGCAACAGTGAAGGTCCTTCTCCTGTGTCCCCATCAGACACACCTGTGGGATCAAGAGGAAGGGCCCACCCGATGATCTTCAGGGCAGATCATCTTTAACACCCAGGGAGGCTCATAGAGGGAGCTCTGGTCTTTGGGATAGCTTGGACCCAGGCCATTTAGGACTTTATAGATTAAAACTACTGGCCACCACCGAAAACTGGACATCCAGACTCAGAGACAAATTCAGGAACACACCTAAACTGTGCACCTGTGTTTTCAGAGGGAGTGTAACCTCATCCGCTACAGAGAAGTGATATTATAGCAGAGGAAAATGTCAGTCATTTTATAAAGAAATAAACATGTTTTGAAAAGCTGTCTTTAAAAAATTAACCAAATCAAGTTCTTGCTATGCCTAATCCTTCACAGAGGAGTTTGTCATCCGAAATGGAGATCTTTCTTTCTTTACTCGTGTGAGAGTGTTGCACAATTTAAAATTATGGATGTATCTGAAATTAAATGTTAAGATATTTAAACTATTTCTAACCAGAAGCAGGCTACTTCAAGAGCATTATCTCAGCCATTTGCTAGATTTTCTTTTGCACACATGGTGGAGCATAAATTGCATACACATAAGTGCTCCGCTAGTTGAGTTTCCCCACAGTCACAGAAAATTTGTCCCATTTTATTTCATTATTCTTTGACCTTCCTACTTTGCTTTGAAGTCTGTTAAGTGACTTTCAGATGGTTCAGCCAGAGTCTCGTCCTAATGGAGATATGAACGGGACATTTTGACAATGTGCGATGGAGGGAGCAGTAAATAGTAGATAGTTTGCAACCAATAGACACTGCCATGCTTTTATTTATTATTATTTTTGCACCCCCTGCTGTCAATTTTGCCACTGGGTTGCTGAATTTTGTTGGCATGGTGATGGTGACCAAATAAAAGAGAGTAATTTGTCTTTTGAAAAACACAGACAGGTAAAAAATGTGTGTCGGATTTTTATACTCTCATACAGAAAACAACATCCTTGATGTCTGATGTGGCTGCAAATGCTATTTTAGGCTGTATTAACCTAAGTATGGTCTCCAAACCATGTGAAGTACTAGTCCCCCTCTATTCAGTTCTGTTTAGACCTCATCTTGAGTACTGTGTCCAGTTCTTTACACCGCACTTGAAGAAGGATGCCAACAAACTGGAGCAAATTCAGAGGAGGGCCATAGGGATGATCAGAGGACTGGAACTTTTCAAATACTTGAAAGGTAGTCATACAGAGGAGGGGCAGGATCTGTTCTCAATCATTCCAGAGTGCAAGACATGTAATAGTGGGCTCAAGCTACAGGAAGCCAGATTTCAGCTGAATATTTAAAAAAACTTCTTAACTGTGAGAGCAGTACAACAATGGAAGCAACTACCTCGGGAGGTGGTGAGCGCTCCCACACTGAATGCATTCAAAAGAAAGCCAGACAAACATCTGCCAGATATACTTTTTCTTGGGTTCCTCCATTGAGCAGAGGGCTGGATGGTCTTGATGGTCTTATATACTTCTTCCAGCTCCATTATTCTATGATTCATACTGCAAAGATATATGTCTCTAGATTTAGAGGATTTCTCTGTGTGTGTACCCTACCTGGGTATTGTCTGTCCCTGCCTTAGAAGAAGAACAGCACGAAGTAGGCCAAATCCACATAAAAATGAGCACTCATGTATGCATGTTAAGGTCTGGGGAGTCCTGATGCAGTTTGTGAATCTTTGCATAGGAATAATCTAATTATTCAATCTGTTTTGAAAGGGAGGAAATCTCTAGCAGCTCTGCAGGCAGTCCCCAAGGTCAAGAGCAGGGGTATCCAAACTACGGCCTGTGGGCCACATCCGGCTTGCCTTGCCTTTTTATCCAGCCCGGTCCTGCGTGGGGCAACCCTTCTAAAACCACTTACCTCTCTGTGGTACTTTGGTGTTTACTGAGCCAACTACCTCTCCTGTAGCTATGATCGCTGCCCTTTTGTGGCCGCCATGAGATGCCGGTCAGAGGACGTGGTGGCGACAGCAAGGGGGGCGAGTTCTCGCAAGAAGTATGGCCTGGCAAGGGGGCGAAGACCAAAGAAAGGGGGTGGAGAGGGTGACAGGGGACTGTTAATGGTGAGGCTGATGATGGCGGTGGCTCCTGCTGCTGTGACTTGGTCGGTGAGTAGGGAAGCCAAAGGCGGTGGCAGCTTGGAGAGTGGGTGAGTGAGTGAGTGACAGGTAGCCTCTGGAGAGGTGCCATTCCAAGGGGTCAATGTCCCAGGGGCAGGGGCAGGGCAGCGGCCGAAGCAGGTGTGAGGTCTCTTCCTCCCGGGTTGGGTTTGGCCCCCTTTGCGCAGGTCCGTCTTCCCGCCTCCCTGCATGTCACGTTTGGACAAGCCAGAGTGCCTCCGTGGCTCCTCTGTGTGTTTGGGGGTGTTAATATTTTCAGGCAGTGGATAAGTTAAACTGTAGCTACTGATCTTGAGGATACAGTGGTCCTACTGTATAGCAATTGAAAGCCAGCATGGCTGGCCCTCAAAAATGTGTAAAATATATGATGTGGCCCTCGTACTGAAAAGTTTGGAGACCCCTGGTCAAGAGGAACACTTGGCAAGGTGTCAATATAGAAAAGATTCAGATGACCTCATTCATCTAACCTCCGGTGCTCACTGAACGATAGACAGGCACCAGAGCAGTAAGAAATCAATAGACTTACCATTTCTGATGTCATTTTACTACTGAGCTGGAAAAAAAATACCAGTGTATATTTCAGACACCCTGCGGGTTCAGAGTCAAGTCTTGCAATTTACATCTTCAACCAATGGCTCATTAAATCACCCTCTGCCACCAGCCCTCCCTTTTAACTCAATATTAACTGCATCTTCCTACCCTGACCCTTTGTCTCATATCAAGCGCCTCCTCCTCGCTTCCATTTTCACCTCATTTCTTTCTCTAAGGTGGAAAATGAAGGTGATGAAAGCAGGGAGGTGGGGATTGCATTTCTGAAGGACATTGAAACAATGTCTTAGGCCTCCAAATCATTCATTTTTGAGAACTGAGTGGGTGTTTCCTGCAATGCCCAAAAGTTCAGGTCCTATCCGCTGGAGATACAGAAAGTAAGTTAGCTTCACCTTCCATGTGACAGCCTTTCTGACATTTCAAGATAGCTACCATATCACCTCAGTGTTCTCTTCTGTAGGCCAAACATTACAAGCTTCCTTATGAGGCCTTATGACGAGACCCTTTATGATCTTGACTAGCATCACAGCTTGTATTTATTTTATTTATTTATTTGATTTCTATACCATCCATCGGGCAGCCAAGGCCACTCTGGGTGGTTTACAACAACTAAACAATAACAATAACATAATCACAAAACTCAACAACATCCATAAAAATGTAGAGATCCTTCAGTCTCGAGAGACTATGGTAACGTGCTCTGAATAGAGGTCTTGGAACAGCGTCTAGTGTGGCTGAGAAGGCCAATTCGAGAGTGACCATCCCTTCCACACTGAAGACAAATACAGTCTGTCCCCTGTCCAGCTCCCTGATTTTGCTGGTTTTGAGACTGCCTCTTTGCCTCGGCCTGCTGGACAAGTGTCTCTTCAAATTGGGAGAGGCCATGTTGTACTGCCTGCCTCCAGGCTGAGCGCTCAGATGTCAAGGTTTCCCATCTGTTGAGGTCCATTCCTAAGGTCTTCACATCCTGCTTGCAGATATCCTTGTATCGCAGCTGTACTTTCCCTCTGGGGCGCTTTCCCTGCACTAATTCTCCATACAGGAGATCTTTTGGAATCCGACCATCAGCCATTCTCACGACATGCCCAAGCCAACGTAGACGTCGCTGTTTCAGTAATGTATACATACTAAAAATTCCAGCTCGTTCTAGGACTACTCTATTTGGAACTTTGTCTTGCCAAATACCAAAAATGTGTCGGAGACAACGCATATGGAACATGTTCAACTTCCTCTCCTGCCATGCACAAAGGGTCCAGGACTCACTGCAGTACAGGAGTGTATTCAGGACACAGGCTCTATAGACCTGGATCTTGGTATATGCCATCAGCTTCTTATTAAGCCATACTCTCTTTGTGAGTCTAGAGAACATGGTAGCTGCTTTGTCAATGCGTTTATCCAGCTCGACATCTAGAGAGAGTGTGTCAGAGATCGTTGAGCCAAGGTACACAAAATCATGAACAACCTCCAGTTCTTGTGTAGCAATGTAAATAGAGGAAGGTGAGTCTACGCCCTGGCCCATGACTTGTGTTTTCTTCAGGCTGATTGTTAATCCAAAATCCAGGCAGGCCTTACTAAAATGATTCATAAGTTGTTGGAGCTCTTCAGCAGAATGGGCAACAACAGCTGCATCATCGGCTCTGCTACACACCAGGGAGTGATCAGTATCACAATCAGCACCCTGATAACTTCGTGTGATCGTAATACTAGGAAGCTAGAACGTCTAGTGAGGATCAAATCGAGCTGATGCCAAAGCTTCGATCTTGGATGTCTCCAGGAAACTCTGTGTTGAGGCTTTGTATTAAAGAATGTGTTGCTGACGCAAAGAACATAATAACAGCAAAACTCCAGTAAACGTTGGCCATTTTCGTTCATCTTCCCAATGCCAAAACAGCCTAGACAAGTGGGCCAAGAATTGTGATCAGCACCAACTCTAGCGTTAAAGTTTCCAAGAATGAACAGTGGCTCTCTCTCGGGGATTTTTTAAATAGTAGCTGCCAGATCGTCATAGAATTTGTCTTTGACTTCTGTTGTGGACGACAGTGTTGGTGCATATGCATTAATGAGGGTGACCGGTCCTGCTGATGAATGGAGCTGTAGAGATAGGATTCTTTCACTCCCCGCAGTAGGTGGAACAATGGATCTCAGCAGAGTATTTCTGACCGCAAAGCCAACACCATATTCCCAGGTCTCATTCAATGGTTTTCCCTGCCAGAAGAATGAGAATTTTTTTTCTTTGACAGAGCCCGAGTCTGGCAGTCTCGTCTCTTGCAGGGCAACAATGTCCATCTGCAGCCTACTCAGTTCCATGTCAATGACAGCTGTCTTGCACGCATCATCTATTTCCTGCAGGTCATCAGAAAAGCCAGGGGTCATTGTCCGAACATTCCAGCTGCCCAACTTTAGGGCAGAAGTTTTTTTTATGATTGTTGCATGGTGCAGGGTTATCGATCTGCTTGTCGGCTTTCACCCTAAACCCCACGCACCCCGTGAGGTTAACAGACCGTGGCGAGGCAGCACCTTACTGGCTGGGGGCTTCCCAGCTTAAGGTGGGCGGTAGCTACCTAGTGAGGTGCAATGACCTCTCCCACCATCGGAAGTAGCCCCTAGCATCATGCTCTACACCAATCGAGCAAAGACTTATGACCGGTAACTGCTACTTCCTGTGTTACTTCAACGCTGTATGCGAAGCTGTAGTGTCCTCTCCAGAGCACGAAACCTGGGTAAAATAATATGGAGAATAGACTGTTACCCAAGCAGCAAATTCCCCCCTCTCCACGTCACTGAAATAGTCCAATGGAAAGGCAAGAGCCAATACAACTGGTTCCAGCGATGTCACAGGAGTTGCCAGAATGTGTCTCCAGGACTCCGGCTCCGGATTTTGCCTCAAGGTTAACTCCTGAAGCCTTTTCCATCAGTGGATATAGCCACAAGGCAGTGGAGGTTTGAAATCGGAGTTTTCCTTCTCCTAGATGGGCTGCCTTCCAAGGCTAACGAGCCCCATGTACCCAGGTGCATAGATTACCGTGCTTTTCGGACATGGAAAGGAGTATAAAAGGGGTGGAAAAGGAAAAGGGAAGGAAAGGAATTTGGAAGGGGTGGAAAAGGAAAGGGAGAGGAAAGGAGTTTGGAAGGGGTGGAGAAAGAAAGGGAGAGGAAAGGATTTTTCCATAAAAATATAAAGGTGCAAAACAAAAATACCATAAAATACAACAAAAAGTATAATAAAACAAAACAAAATAAAGTAATATGAAAAACATGGCAATAGATTGGATGTTACGTTATCGGAAGCACTATTGCAGGATGATTTTTTATCTGGGAAGGCCTGTCCAAATAACTAGGTTTTTAGTAGTTTTACAAAGATGCCCAGTGATGGGGCCAGGTGGATTTTGGGAGGGAGGCTGTTTCACAATAGTGGAGGTACCACCGAGAATGCCCGATTTCTGGTGGTCATTTTCCGGGCTTCTCTTGGGGGTCAGAACTCTCAGCCCCCCTGCCTGTGATGATCTTACTGGATGGACAGACCTGACAGGAAGGAGGTGCCTGGCTAGATATCGAGGTCCTAAACCATTTAGGGCCTTATAGGTTAATACCATCACCCTGAAGCTTGGTGATATTTCAGAAACAGAGTCTCTTACAATGGCTGTTAATTCCTGTGACTGCAAGATTTAGGAACCAAAATTTTCATCAGGCCTCTTTAGGTTGGCCAGAACAATATTTTGCAAGAACTGTCTATCTTTAACAGCAAACTTGTCTATTTTGCACAGAGTTGTCCTATTTACATACCTGCACCAACTGTGAAAACTGCCCAAACTAGACAGACTGCTTCTCTGTTTAAGAATTTGCAGCACTGAATGGGTTGTTCTCATCTTTTTTAACTGTCCTGTTTGTTTGCTTGCTATGATAGGAGGCTTCGCTTCTGAAAAGGAAAGGACACTAGAGAGATTCTGCACAAATTTCAGACCACTTGAGTTGGTAAAAGAGCTCCTTGTCTCAATCTTGGTTGGAAGTAAAGAGTCTATAAAGTTTGTTGCATTCCTTAGAGAGGTGTTGCTTTGTGTCAAGAAGGAAGAATACAGGGATTATTATTTCCATGGCTACCATAATGGCCTGTGAATGACTCTTGACAACCAGTTTACAGCACTAATTGTCACCTCCCAATGACTGTTGAAAGACCCTGAACAGCCCCTGTTAAGGCTATGGTTATTTTAGTTCTTTGGTATCTCTATCACTTTTTGCATCATTCAGGTGTCTTCCCCCATGTCTCTCTACTGTTTTTGATAGAAAAGGCTAATATGGCTGGAACACTGGTGGGTCTGTAAACAGATTTAGCTGGTGCAGGATCTGAATCAGATGGCATAGAAGAAACAGGACTGTGAAACTTATTGGCACAGAAGGTTGTCCACGCAGCAGCCATAAAACTTTGGACAGCATTTTGCAAAGGACAAACAGTCCGTCTCTCCATTAAAGAATAAATGGAGAGAAATCTGAAATTAGAAACAGTAATATTCAACACCCAACGAAAGAACAGTTCATTCTATCTGAACGCTGTGTCTCTGGCCTTGATTTTTTTTTTTTTAAAGATGAAATTCGAAAGGGAAGCAGCTGAAGAAGAATAGGTCAAGAGGTGTAACTCTGCCTCCTTCACTTCAACAGGGACAGGAGACTTTTCACCTCTTCAAATCGGTGAAGCAGCTTATTGGCATAGGTTTGCATCACCACCTGGCTGGTGTAGGATAACTGTTTGGGGACAATTCTGGGTGCCGCAGGACAAAATGGCTGCCTACCAGTTTTCAAAACTGATGGGAAGCCATTTCGATGCTTGACAGCCATCCAACAAAAATGGCTACTTTCTGCCTTCAAAATCCATCCGAAAAAGAGGATTCTAGCAGCTAGCTTGGATGATCACTCGGGAAGTTGGAAGGTGTCGAAACAGAGACAATGGGGCCGAGGGGAGAAGAAAAAGCAGTCTGTTCAACAGAAAACTGCCTTTTCGGTTGACTAGGAAAGTGTTTTCTTCACCTGAAGCATTTACAGGGCACTCCGCAATTTTCAGAAAGATCTTGTTGCCAAGTCATTGAATTATTTTCCTTTCTTCTCCCCGAATATAAAGGATACCTGTTTCTCCTATGTGATGGCCCAATAAACTATATTTTTCTTCCTTGTGGACAGATGTGAGTTATAGGAATATAAGCTGTGAATACAGCTCTGTAAAGACATTAATAAGTTTTGAGTCTGTTGTGGCAGATGTCAGATAATATCAGATAAATGCAAGGTTGTTTCATGGCTCCTTTGTCTATGAAAAGAGCTCTCCTCAGGAAAACAGTTTCAGATGAGGACAGACAAAACATTATAGGGAGACACACTGGGGAAAAAAGCCCACTCTTGTGTTTGGAGGAGCAGATTATAATGATTAACATGTTCTTCTGTGGCTGTCTTGGATCTGGAAACCATCTTAAGAGCAATGTAACAATCCTGCCTGTAGTATCTTCCTGCCAATATTGCCAATTTTCTTCAAAAGTGGATGAAAATTCTCTCTCTCAGTTCTCTCTCTGTCTCTCTCTGTTGCTGAAAATGATCCATCCACGCAGCAATTTTTAGGAAGATCTCATTGCTTAGTCATTCAACTATTTTCTTTTTTCCTGTCTCTGGAGTTGTTGGCAAGTCTTAGGACTTGAGTCCCAAGTCCTCAGTCCCAAGTCTCGAGTCTGAGTCTTGAGTTGCTTGCCCCACCCCCATGAGGTTTGGGACTCCCACCACTATTGCACGCTGCCCACCACGGCCATTGGCCTACCTGCTGCCACCGCTGCTGCCACTACCATTTTCAGAAACAGTGGGCCGACTTCCATTCCCGGAGCTGGCGGATAGGCTAGCGCATGCCCAGAGACAGTGGGCTGGCTCTGGGAATGGACGCCGGCCTGCTGTTTCTGAAGATGGTAGCAATGGCGGCGGCGGCATCAGCAGCAAGGGGGTTGGCCAGTTTGGAGCGGACCCATAGGGACTTGAAAATGTGACTCGGCTGAATGGGTCCAAGTCAGGAGTCGAGTGCCAATCCCCCCCTGAAAACAAACAAACAAACAAACGCCTGAGTCAAGTCTGAGTCAAGTTGCTGGTGTGACTTAAGTCCAACTTGACAGGGACTCATGAGTTGTGAGTCCCCATTCCTGCCTGTCTTTCCCACACAACGGTCCAATATGCTGTCTTTTCCTTTGTTAATGGATGTGTGTTATAGGAGTATAAACTGTGAATACAGTTCTGTGAAAGCTTTGGGGCAGATGTTGGGTAATTACAAGGTTGTTTTATGTCCTTTCATGAATCTATTTAATTGCATCCAGGTACAGACTATTCAAAATGTTGCAACGGAGGCTGTCCTCCTTTGGGCACATTGTGAGAAGATAGGATTTTCTGGAAATGACAATAATGCTGGGAAAGGTAGGAGGTAGAAGGAGAAGAGGAAGACCAAATACGAGATGGATTGATTCCCTAATGGAACCCACAGGGTTGAGTTTGCAAGAGCTGAGCACAGCAGCTGAGGACAAGACATTTTGGAGATCTCTCATTCATAGGGTCGCCATAGGTCGGAGATGATTTGACAGCTTATAACAACAGAACTATTTAGATAAATATGAAGAGGCAGAACCATTAGATTTTAGTGCTAAATATTTATTTATTTATTTTATTTAAAATATTTTTGCCCTCCTTTTCTCCATAAAAGGACCCAAGCTGGCTGACATAATTAAAAGAGAGTGATAAAAAAATTAATTATTCGATAACAAAAAAGAAGTAAAGATACATTATATTAAAATGCTAAATAAAAACATTTTTAAAACAGATTAAAAATACAAATCATCTCAATTAAAAAAACCCACTTAGCCAGTCACTAAGGGAAAGCCTGCCTGAAGAAAAAGTTCTTCACTTCTAAATGAATGAATTAATTAATTTTAATATCACTTGTTTTAATATTGTGAGTCATATCGGGTCCCCTCACCAGGAAAAAGGGGGACTACAAATGAATAAAAAAACCCAAGTAACTGTTTTGAGAGACAACCTGAGAGTCGAACGAGAGCATGGCCGAACCAAGATGGCCACAGCAGTATCTTAAGAGGTGTAGTTCAAAAAAGTAACTTTCTCAAGCTGGGATACCATGAAATAGCCAAAGTTGTGTGTCCTCAGCAGTTTCGGGAGATTTTTATGTGGCATTTTTCATCTGACTCCAAATCTGGATTCTTTAAACACTATACTATTTATTCCCAACATTATTTATTTTGAGATTGGATCCAGCTTTCTTCTCACGGTCTTCCCAGCATGAATGCGTTATTTCTGTCTTGAGTGAGATCATGTCCCAAAGATGTTCCTGCCTTCTGTTTATCTGCATGGACATTTTGTCCAAGACATTATGGCAAGGTCTGGCTCAAAAGTTTATTTATTTGAGGTCTCTTTGTTTTAAAAGTACATCAGATTATAATGAGGATAACTTTGCATTCAACTCCTCAGCTTTGGACAATTGTTCAGTTTAAATGTGTATTAATTATTAGGGTGGCGCACCAGATTTATATAAATCCAAAATCCTCAACTTAATTGGCTCGATTTGGAATGACTTGTAGGATGCCTGAACTGAAGAGGATTGAAGAGACACCTGAATTCCAATCCGGAGGGAACAAAAGTAAATTTACAACTTGATTTGGGTCCAGAGCTTAAATGGAATGGGATGGGGTGAGAATCAGGAAAAATCAGGATAAGGCCGCATGGTTGTGGAAACAATACAAATGCAGGAACAGGTGATAACCTTTAATCGACCATTAAGAATATAAAACAAAGCAGAAAACAAAAAACAAACAGCAAGCTTTCAATGGTAAATCATCTTCTTCAGGGCTATGCATCAAGTTCTTGTGGGTACTTGAGGCACAGCCTTGAAGTAGATGATTTACCATTGAAAGCCCACTGTGGTTTTTTGTTTTTCCGTTTTATATTCTTGATTTTCTTTCTCACTTTTTCAAAGCAAATTTTAAAGGGGCCTAGTATGAAGCAACTGTCTGAAATTTGGTAGGTTTACTGCCTTCTTTTGGGATCTGTCATACGTCTACATTTTGCATGTTCCAGAGTGAAAGCAAAATAAATTATCATTGTTTTGATTTTCTGGTAGAAGTCAGTGGGAGGCTTAACACACTGGTTTGGAATCAGCACACAAATTGAATCGGACGGAACACAGAATGCTTTGAAGAGGAACCTGGTTTCCAAACCAAACTGGGGGAACTGGACCCAGCCCTATTAAATAGACATAAATCTGTCAGTTTTGATGGCTCCCACAGTTTCTTTAACCTTGAAGATCTTTCTGTTATTTATTATTATTTATTTAAAATATTTTTACCCCACCTTTTTCCTTACAAAGGACCCAAAGCGACTTATATCATTACAAGACAGTATTTAAAGCTAACAACCATGAGTCTACAAATACTAAAAGGGTTCAAACGAATGCCACACTGAAAGACATAAGAACTCCAAAATACACTCAAAGCAATAGGGGAGAACAATCCATTATTAAAACCACACTTGGCAGTCATTCGCTAAAAAAAAGCTTGCCTGAAGAAAAAAGAACTTTGCCTGCTTACAGAAGGATTGCAAAGATGGGGCCAGCCTGGCCTCCAGTGGGAGGGAGTTCCAAAGTCCGGGAGCATCAACAGAGAAGTCTGTCTCCCATGTGCCCACCAAATACACCTGTGAAGGTGGTGGGACTGAGATAAAGGCCTCTCCTGATGATCTTAACACCCGAACAGATTCATAATGGGAGATACAGTCCTTGAGATACCTTGGACCCAAGCTGTTTAGGACTTTATAGGTAGACCTTTGGTCTAGATGGGCGGGATGGAAATCCAATAAATAAATAAATAAAATAGAACCAATACTTTACATTTTGCCTGGAGCTGCTGCAACATCCTGGGTTCTGAAGCAATATGTGGTTTTTCGTACATGTATCTGTGTGTATCCAATTTGAAACACAATTCTTCATCTGTTTTTGCTTTTAAAAGTAGGCATTTAATTTCATTTTCTGCTAAATCTGGCCATCATAGCAGTTAAAAATGTAAATATCCCAGGGCTTGGATTGGCCAGTGGCGGAACACGTAAGTAACTAAAAGCAGGATCTCATCAAATTTAAAAGTTTGGGTTTAATATATATATATATATATATATATATATATTATATATATATATATATAAATGTATACAGTTTTAAAAATTCAGGGAGTACAAAACAAAATAAGAAAAAAGGAGGAAAGGAATAAATCCCACTATGTGCAAATATTTGCAATAAATTGATTAAAATATTGCATTAATATTAAAACATTAATAGTTAATTGAAGTGGAAACCCAGCCTTAGGGGGAAGGGTTGAGGAAGCCAGATGTGTTGTACAGCCTGGAAGAATGATGATGAAGAGGTGATACAATAACTGTTTTCAAGAACTCCTGGGTAGCTCAGTGGTTTAGATATCTGGCTGTGGAGTCAGAGGTTGTGAGTTCGATTCTCTCCTGCGTCTCTTTAATAGGACCTGGACTTGCTGATCCCTAGGATCCTTTCTAAGATGATGCAGCTCTGCAGTTCTAAGATGATGATTATGGTGATGATTAAATATTTGAAGGGCTGTCCTGCGGAAAATGGAACAAGCTTTCCCCTCGGTTCTGTTCCAGAGGTAGGACCAAAGGCAGTGGATTTCAAATGACAAGAAAGGAAATGACAAGTAACTCTTAAAATGGCGGTGCTATTGTATTATATATTGTGTTAAAAAAACCTTGCTCTCCCTCTCAGTTTTACACACACACACACATGCATGCATGAAGAGAAAGGAGTGCTGGAGATTTGCAACCACTTGAGAATCTTCTTAGCAATTCAGCCTTTTCCTAGCAATGACACTTCAGATGGAGAGAAAATCAAGGTAAACAAAGACACCCACTCCATTTCTGACAATAATTTTGTGGCGAACCCTTCCACTGTACAACACCTCTTGTGTGTTCTCAGGGAAGAAGATACAAAGAATGCACACTCTTTTGCTTTTAAAAGAAATGGTGCTTTGTGCAATACTGGCCAGCAAAGGAATAATGCCTGGATCTCTTCTTGCCATGCCCTCCCCAAGCCGAGGGACTTTTCATCGAAAATGAAGAATTTAGGAACATGTTTGTACTGTGGCCGTCAAAAGGAGCACCAACGATCTGTTGGAAGGTGCAATGGAAGGCCAAAGAAAAGCAGGCCAAACCCCCAGCTGCTTTCTGTATGGGCAGAGGAACCAACATAGTATGTGCGTTCACGTTTTTTAGACAAGGTGCAAAAATGGACCAAAAAAAAGGGGGCGGTATTTGTGTGATTCCGAGACGATGACAGAGTGGAATTGATCTCTCCCCCACCCCCCAGAGTGGAGCAACACCACAACCAAACCTTTGCAAGCCCTTTGCATGCCATTCCGCATCCATAGGATTACAAAGATCGTCCACAATCTGAATTGAGGAAAGCGGGAACTTATAGTAGTACAGATGACTGGAGTCAAAGGAAATGACGAGTGAACATGCATATCCAGTTGGCTCCCAATCCATTGTGGGCTGCCTTTTATTTATTTATTTATTTAAAATTAGGTTTACCCCACCTTTCTCCTTAAAAGGACCCAAGGCAGCTTAAAACAATCAAAAGGACAATATTTCAAAGCTAAAAACAGTAAATACGCAAACATTAAAAAAGAATTAAACAAGTGTCATATTAAAACAGTAAATAAAATCAATACTAAAACACATTTAAAACCAATGGAGCACAACAATACAGTGTGGAAAAAACCCTCTCAGACTGCCAGGAAAAGGAAAAGCCTATCTGAAGAGAATGGTCTTTGCCTGCTTATGGAAGGACAGAAAAGACGGGGCCAGGCGGGCCTCCAGTGGGAGGGAGTTCCAGAGTCTGGGAGCAGCCACAGAGAAGGCCCTCTCCCATCTCCCCACCAAGTGCACCAGTGAGGGTGGCGGGACTGAGAGAAAGGCCTTCCCTGATTATCTTAATGCTCAGATAAGCTCATAAAGGGAGATGCGGTCCTTGAGATAGCTTGGGCCAAAGCTATTTAGGGCTTTAGAGTTTAGAACCAGCACTTTGAATTGTGCCCAAAAATAGATCAGCAGCCAGTGGAATTGATGTAACACGGTGGTTAGATGATCCGTGTAACCAACCCCAACGTTGCAGCGTTTTGGACCTGCTGAAGTGTCCAAACAATTTCCAGAGGCAACCTCACATAAAGCATGTTACAGTAATGCAGCTGAGATGTAACTAGGGCATGTGACACCAGGGCCAAATCAGGCCTCTCAAGAAATGGGTGCAGCTGGTGAATTGTGTACATATATTTCTCTTTCATGTAAATATTATTTGGAAGCATTTCCCCTAAATAGGTGCCCTCCCTACATGTCTATGACAGCTGTCTTGCGCACATCGTCTATTTCCTGCAGGTCATCAGAAAAGCCAGGGGTCATTGTCCGAACATTCCAGGTGCCCAACTTTAGGGCAGAAGTTTTTTTATGATTATTGCGTGGTGCAGGGTTATCGATCTGCTTGTCGGCTTTCACCGTAAGCCCCACGCACCCCGTGAGGTTAACAGACTGTGGCGAGGCAGCACCTTACTGGCTGGGGGCTGCTCAGCTTAAGGCGGGCGGTAGCTACCTAGTGAGGTGCAATGACCTCTCCTACCGTTGGAAGTAGCCCCTGGCGTCATGCTCTACGCCAATCGAGCAAAGACTTATAACTGGTAACTGCTACTTCCCATATTAGTTTGACGCTGTATGCGAAGCTGGAGGGTCCTCTCCAGAGCACGAAGCCTTGGTAAAATAATATGGAGGGTAGGCTGTAACCCAAGCAGCAAATTCCCCCCTCTCCACGTCACTGAAATAGTCCAATGGAAAGGCAAGAGCCAATACAACTGGTTCCAGTGACGTCTCAGGAGTTGCCAGAACGTCACGAACTGCCTCCGGGACTCCAGCTCTGGATTTTGCCTCGAAGTTAACTCCTGAAGCCTTTTCCATCAGTGGATATAGCCACAAGGCAGTGGAGGTTTGAAATTGGAGTTTTTCTTCTCCTAGATGGGCTGCCTTCCAAGGCTAACGAGCCCCACCTACCCGGGGGGGTGGTCTCCACTGTTTCCCCAAATGCGTCCATTTTCACACACACTTTTCATCAAAGAACTCAACTGCAATTTTTTTCCAAAATTGCAAAAACAGAATCATAACTGCATACCTGTTTATGGAGTGGCTTAGGAATGGCAACTTTAAATGTCAGTATACATTGAAATTAGGATCAAAGTTATCTCCGAGCCCTGCAAAACATTTCACATGCTCATGCATGAGTTGTTGCTTCCAAAATTGCTCAGCTTCCCTTACCTGTGACTGCAGATCCCATCATTCCCACCGAGTCGCTTTCCACTACTAGTGCTGACTGCCACAGTTTCATAGGCTGGGAAAAGCTGACTAAATATGTCTCACTCTTTTCCTTATTAAATTTTAGACAAATTCAATACCAGTATGACGCCTAGATAGAAATACATGTCAGCACCCGTGATCCTTTTATTGTACATGCAACCAAAATGTCATCCTGAAATTCTGGACAAGTATTTCATTTAATGGAGACAGGTGGGTGGGTTAATACAGTGTATTCCAGCTCACAAGCAATACAGCGGTTAACCAAAGGCACAGCATCTTCTTGGCACTGAATTCAAATTACTGGTGGTTGTTTACAAATGATACCATGCTGTTTGTCTTTTGATGGATTCACACAATGTACTGTTGTGCTTAAGTACAGATGGAAAACTTGGAAATATTTGAATAAAAGGGGAATATTGACCTTTTTCATAGACAGAACCCAAAATTCATGTAATAGCACAGTTCATTCCCACTGGTTCAATTCTGAGAACTATTAATGGCTATTCAAACAGAAGGGGGAAAAATATTTGCCACCATTCTGGTTTGTTTCCAGATGGATGCGAAGGCTCGTACAGCCTGCAAATCAATGAACATACCTCTTAGGGCATTTCAGAGCCATGTGTGATTTATGAAATCCATGTGAGAGACCTTGTTGGACTGGGTGGCAGGAAGTGATATATTTCAGTGAAGCTCATTTCAGCATTTTGAACATGTTGGTGTGGTTACTTAAGGTTTACATAACCTCATTCTCCCTTTAGACTTATAAAGCGTTTCCTTCACTCTTGTAAAGCTTTGATATTAGGAGTACTTTATTTTTCTCTCTGGTGGAATATATGGAAGAGAGCATATCCTGAGTAAAAGTACTAGTCTCGATGGTGATCTTGAAGGGTCGATTAACAATATGGGGGAAATCCTGTTGCTCAGTTATGTGGGCATAACTTGACATCATGCCCATAGTAGCGACAAACATGCCAAGGCAGAAATCATAGAATCATAGAATAACTGAGTTGGAAGAGGGTTGTAAGGCCATCGATTCCAACCCTCTGCTCAAGGCAGGAATCCAGATCAAGCAGATGTGACAGAGGGTGGTCCAATTTTCTCTTGAATGCCTTCAGCGTTGGAGCACTCGCCACCTCCCAAGGTCATGGATTCCATTTGTTGTACTGCTCTAACAGTTGAGATGTTTTTCCTGATATTTAGCCTAAAACTGGTTTCCTGTAGCTGGAGCCCATTATTCTGTGTCCTGTACTCTGGGATGACTGAGAACAGATCCTGCCCCTCCTCTGTATGGCTACCTTTCAAGTATTTGAAATGCTATCCATGAAGCGCATTTTGCAACTATGCAACCCCTGCAGACATGATGGATGGGGACACAAGAGAGAGGGCCTTCTCTGTGGCAGCTCCCAGGCAACGGCATACTCTCCCTCGGGAGGCTAGGTTGCCCCCCTCCCTTTTGTCCTTCTATTAACAGCTGAAGACTCACCTTTTCAGGCAGGCTTCTAACAATCATGACTGAGTCCCTGACTGCCATTTTTTTAAAGTTAAGATTATGTTTTTAACGTTTTACTTGTTTTTGATTATTCAGTTGTGTTTAATCAGTTTTATAGTTTGTTTAACTTACTGTGGGTTTAAGTCTGTTATTTTTAATACTGTGAGCTGCCTTGGGTCTTATCAGGAGAAAGGTGGCATATAAATAAGACAAATAAATAAAATAAATAAACAAACAAACTGTGGCAACAGGAATCACGCTACTCTCTGCATAATTACATTCCCTGTTGCCAAGTGTAACACTAGTACATTTATACTGACTTAACTTTACAGTTATGCTTTTAATATAAGCCGTCATGAGTGAGAAACCGAATCTGGAACCCATGAGATTATTGCATGGGATTTTGGGGCCGCTGGGCCCCCAGAAAGGGGGCCAGTGGGACTCGTTGCTTAAAAGAATATCTGTAATTTGCAGGCAGATTTAAAAAAAAAACAAAACACTGTGGAACACATTAAGAACACTTTTAAAAGCCAGACAAGAGCAAAGATGATAGCTCGGCCAACAATATCCCATTCCCTAAGATTTCAGAATCAAAGCCTGAGACATAGCAGCGGGCGCTTGCAATATCATAGGGTGGACCCTTGTCCAACAATTGAAAAATGGTGTGTGTGTTTATGACATAAAGACTCTGTGTTGGATTTAATGGCCCATGTGTGAATTCCGGCAGCATCAATTCTGGATCACACAAGATAGTGAAAACAAGCAAACAAGGGCATATCAAAATGGCATATCCCGCAGCCAAAATAACACCCCCTAAAATTAGCATCCTGTTTCCAGAAAAATCAGGTCCAAGCCTCCGACCTGGAAAGCAGACCTCCAGACTTGAACCTGAAGGCCAGAACCTGGGATCTGGCAACCCTAAGCTGTGGAAGTCCAGATGCAGGGCATGAGTGAAGTATCATCCTTCCAAGTGTCTTGGTCCACAGTTGTTATTTACAGGCATACACCCTCCAGTACTGGAGGCAATATAATATTATAAAGGCTGACTAAAACCATTGATATAGTCACTGAATCTTGAAGCAATATATCAGTATAATGCCTCATACCGTGTGTCTTTATCCCATAGCTCCTAGCACTTGGGTGGTTCAATGAATATGTTTTTTACACTAAGTAGGGGGCCATGACTATCTCATAAAAAAACAAATTCTATGATTTATTTCTGTGCTGTGTGAAGAATCCGGTATGTCCTGATTTTCCCACCACACAACTGCAAAGTTGTATTGGTATAGTGACATACTGTCCTTCTCCCTTCGCATTTTGTCTACAGCAGTTGTTCCCAACCTTTTTCGAGTTGTGATCCCCTTTCATAACAGCCAAGTAACCTGTGACCCCCTCCCTACCATATTTGCATTAAAAGGCATTTTTTTCATGGGATAAACTCATCCTTTCTCAGAAAATGGAGGCTTCTTTCTCCCCCAAAGGGCCGGTTTCTCATACATATACATACACAATACGTTCACTATCCCACCCCAAAGGTCAAGGAAGACATTATTTAACAAGGGCTACAGGGCAAAGAAGGCAACCCATGACCCCCCCCAGAAAACACTGTGCGACCCCCTTGTGGGTCACGATCCACAGGTTGGGAAACACTGGTTTACAGAATATCTAACTTTATACACCTTTATACAATATATATTGCTCATGTTTTGTAAAAACTGGGGTGGGGGACCCTCAAATGTTATAGGCTTTCTTCGCAGGTGAATTGTTTGATAATCTTGGGTGCCCTTTTTGAGCTCTACAAAGCAGTGAAAGCAGGGGAATTCTGATGTCATGGGAAAACGCATGTGCACAGGTCTACTTTAGCCTGAGGGTTACAGGGGTGAATCTAAGCTGCTGAACCCTATCTCCTAAAGAGTTTCAGCAACTTGGATACCTCTTCTGAAGTTGGGGCAAAAACTTGCAGCAGATCCATTGCTTCTGCAAAATCAGAGCCATTGGTTCCAACTGCTGCAATATCCTTCAAGATCAGGGAGAAAAAAGATGGTTACCGACCTGAGTTCAGCCTTGTTGCATAAAATTGCATATGACTGTTCGACCCTGCCAAGCACAAAACCGTTGGGGATTTGGTTCACAGAAACTTATTAACACATTATTAGCAGTCAGTGACAGGAACATTAAATAATTAATGGTTCCTTAATTGATTGATTGCCGCATGCCAAAGAAATGTCCCTCGAGGCAAAGAATGACTATCGCCAAGAGTATCAATGCCTCCTTATTTCTCTTAGGGTGGAACTCTATATGATGAAGAGCAAGCAGCTGAAAGCACATCGGTGTACCAGAGATGCATATTTACAAACAACACCCATGGTTACCCATGGTGACAAATTGCGGGACAAAGCAGGGTCATTTGCAAACTGCAGGTGGTGTGAAAAACAGAACCCTGCAGAAGTGCCCCAGCCCAACTTGCAGGCCAATCCAGGGCTTTGAAATGTGTATCCAGATTCGGTGCTGGAGAGACCTGCATCCCATCTCATTTGATTTGTGCATTGGATCCAAACTAATTTGTAAGCCAGACTTTGAGTCACATTGGAAAAGCAACACAGCTATAAATTGTCTCTGTGTTTACTTGTTATGTGCCACCATGTCAGAACCAACTTATAGCGACCCTCACAGGACTTTCAAGGTAAGGGAGATGTTTAAGGAGTGGCTTTACCACTTCCACACACCCTGTGAGCTTCCACGGCTGAGCAGGGATTCGAACCCAGGTTTCCTGTGTCCTAGTTCATTACTCTGTCCACTACACTACACTGGGTTTCCCTGCTTATTTCCTAATGTACACAAAATTTAGCGACATGATGAACCCTAAAGGCAGGAATAAATCTGCCAGATTTCAGAGTTAATTCCATGGTTTGCATATTATGTATCCTTACTATTTGGTTAGAAAAATAAAAGGGCGAAACAATTTGATGCACTTTGGATGCAAATCAATGTGTTAATTCACTTCAGCACCCGAGAACTGTAGCTTAGTATTCTGTATTTGAGAAAAGCGGTAACTCAGTTTATACTTAAGAGATGTATATCTTTGAATGGGGAAGAGCAGAGAAAGGGCCCCTTTGGTTTCCTAGACTGTCTTTTTCCAGCACCATTTGGTTCTTCTTTGTTCCCTACTTTTGCGTTCCAGTCCCCTATGATTATCAGCATGTCTTGTTTTTGTGTGTGATTACGTTCTTCTTGGACATTTGTGTAAAAGCTCTTAATTTCATTTTCTTCAGCTTTAGTAGCTGGAGCAGAGACTTGAATAATGGTTACCTTGATAGGTTTTCCATGGAGTCTGATTGATATTATTGGGTCAGATCTTGCATTATCGCCTCTAACGTCTGATAGGCATGCTCATGCACAGAGACAGCTGGCCCTGCTCCCAGAAGGGAAGCTAAGCTTCTGTCTTTGAAGATGATGGCAGAGGAGGAGGGAGCGAAGGAGATGGTAGAGGAGGAGGTGGGACAAGGTAGAGGGTGACGGGGACACTGGGAAGGGGCGGGCGGGGGGCAGAAAGGGTGGAGGCATTAGGTCCTCATCCCCCAGGCATGAACCAGAAAAAACGAACCACAAACTGGTTCATTTCTCCAGGGTTCAGGGTGGTTTGTGGTTCATCATTTTTCCAGTTCATGCCCATCTCTACCCATGACATGTAACAGATTCACGGCAATCAAATTTTGGCAGTATTTGGCTGTAAAGATGGGCATGACTACTGTTTACTCCTTTATGGAGCAATGCTATTCATCCATGCCTACTCAGAAAGTAGCTCTACAGAGACCAGTGTACATAGGATTATGATCCAAAGCAATCAAAGCAGACACAATTAGAAACTTTTTGTTTTGTTTTGTTTTTTTGCTACAGGTATTAGTTCTGGAACACCAGCGGCAAATCTGGAGACAAAACCTCAGTGTTGTAATCTAAATGCACTGCGGCTTTGCTTGACTTAGAACCAGTGTTGATTTCTAATCTGCCCTCCAAGCTTCCTACGCATTGATTTGATCATGCTCCAATATACGGTTAAGGAAGCAATGCACGAAAAACCTTCAGTGTTTCAGCATATCCTCCATGTGGTAATAACTATGCTGCCAGGAGGAACAGAAGGGTTAATCTGATTTTCGACATGAAACTCTGACTCATAGAAAGGAGCTGGAAAAAAGATGCGGTGCCATGGGTTCCCTATTTTATAATAAGACTGCTGATAAATCGCTTAACATGATCCCACCATTTAGGCAGGGGCTGAAGGATAATAACTAGCAGGCTGGTTAGGAGGACATTTTCACTAAAGCAAAGCAAAAAAGCAAAGTGTGCTGCTTATATACCACCCCATAGTGCTTAAAGCTTTTTCTGGGTGGTTTACAATTTAATGATGCAGGCTACATATTGCACCCCCACCTCAGCAAGCTGGGCACTCAGTTTATCAACCTCAGAAGGGTGAAAGGCTGAGGCGACCGTGAGCTAGCTACCCGAGCCCAGGATTGGACTCAGGCCATGAGCAGAGTCTTGACTGCAGTACTGCAGTTTAACCACTACTCCACAAAGCTCTCCACAACCATTTGGCTTCTTTGTACTATTAGGCAGACTTTAAAATGACAACACCAAATGCCCGTTTGATAAGATGCAACAGTCTAAAGACTACATCTATCTATCTAGAACTATATGACAAACTGCTAGACAGTGTGTAAAAATGTGCTTCTCCAGCTGGGGTAATGGTGACAGCATTTTTGAGAGATTGTTGAGGTGTTTGTCTTATAGGGCTGTTAAATACATCGGTATGACAGCAAAGAGAACATTTTGCTTTACTATGATGCAGTCCAACATATATCCCCTAAATATACATCTAAGAAGTTGGGTTTCCCCCCCCCCCTACTGAAGTTCCACTAGGGCTGATAACATAGGAGTGGGCTAGGAATTTGAGGGCAGGAGAATTTGAGGATGGGAGGTGTGACAATGTGCTGAAATTGGGCACACCTTCCTTCCTGTGAGAGAAATGCCCTTAATGCCAGCAGAACCCTCTTCAGTTGCCTGACCTCAACGATCTTCTAGAGGAGTAAATGTTCAGCAGAAACTGCTCTGCCACCTACGATCTGCCAGCAGAGGCGTTAAAAGGGGTGTCTGTGACAATAGTTCAAGAGAGGGAAGACTCTGTTTTCTCCATCCTAGAGACAATACCAGCACAAAGTGGGGATGGGGACTTGAATCGTGCAACTTACTCTTGAGTTGGACTCAGCAACTTGACTCGGGGTTTCCCCCCCACCCCCCACCCCAATGACTTGGGACTTAATTTGCAACTCTGAAAAATGGGTCCAAGCCATGAGTCAAGTTGCTATTCTTTTAATGAAAGACACCATAAATCTGGACGAAGCTTTGTGGTGCTCCCCAGAAGACACAGGAGAAGCAGGCAAATAGCAGCAAATGGTGGTGGAGGAGGTAGCGACAGGGAGGGAGGGATTTTGAGAGGGTGGGAGTGGAGGGGTGAGGCAGGTGAGGCAGGCAGAGCAGATGGGATCCAAAGTGAGTGGTTCGCAAGCCTCAGACCTCCACACACACAATCCATACACAACTCTCACACCCCTCTCTTTTTTCTAAGGGGGAAAAAAGCTTGTTTACAATAGGGACTTGGACTTGGGGCTTGGGACTCAGACAGACCCAAAGACTTGCCAATATCCCTGGAAGAAAGGTAGAACGGCTGGATAGCTCAGTGGTTTAGGCATCCGGTTGCGGAGCCAGAGGTTGGGAGTTTGATTCCCCAGTTGTGCCTCTTTGACAGGGGCTGGACTTGATGTTCCATAGGGTCCCTCCCAGCTTTGCAGTTCTAAGATCGTCCTCACTTATTAAACAATTTCCAACAATGTGAAAGGGGTTTGGATTAAGCACAGCTTCAGCTGCGTTAGTGTCCATTCAAGTGCATCTTGGCCATCTTAGCCATTTGGGACCCCGCTTCTAGTTTGCTGATGGGCATTTTGGCAAGTAGGTTGCTAAAAGTAAAGGAAGGAGTTAAGCAGAAGAAGCCCAGGAGACAAAAGAAGATTAAAATAAGGTCTTCTTTGCTTTGTAGAGACCATTTTGATGGAAGTGGTCACCTGCCCTCACAGGTAGGGATGTCAAATTTCATCATTCTCATCACCGACAAGGGCTGTCTTGAGTTTTGCTGCACTCTTGAATCATTCCCACTCTCACATTTGAAAGGATGATTCCCCCCCCCCCCCAATAAAGCAACAAATAAGCAATCAAGCAGTAAAGAACAGCAACTTTGAGTGACTCCAGCTTTGTTTCATGGACATCTGACAGTTTTAAGCTTTGGTGACATTGTTTTCTTCTGTGCTTGCTTTACAGAAACCTCCACAGTGGTGGTGAGCGAGTCTTATGCGCCGGGGTCAAGTGAAAGCAAATAATCTTTCAGACCTGTGAAGTTCCTCACTGAGAAGTCTCATGGGGTCGAGACAGTCAAGAAAACAAGGAAGATCAATTTAGCAAGTGTTCTTCACGTCCGTCCTTTTAATACCTTTGTATTATGTATGTAATGAAGGGCTTAGGCCCACTGATGAAATAAATCCGGACAGGGACCACCATTTTTCAATTTCACCCTTGCTGCTTCTAAGCAGGTGGACCTGCTTGGCTGGGATGGTGGAGTAGCAGGGAGAAATCTATCTAGGATGTCGAGGATGAATGAGAGGACAAGGGGTGAAGGTGGGAGTGCTGTGGGGGCAGGCAAATGAGGGGAATAGAAGGCAGGAAGGATTTGGAGGGTAGGGGGGGGTGAGGAAAAGAGGTTGGGTGAAAGACAGGGGTAGAAGGGGAGGAAGGTGGTGAGGGCTGAAACAGGAGGGAAGGAAGTCTGAACTTGGGATTGGCTGTTTGGTGTGGTGCTGGCTTTTTCAGCAAGCGGACCGCCATGCTTTCATTTTTAAAAAAAATTCCTGCTTTCTGGTATAGCAGGAATTTTTAAAAATGTGGATGGGGAATTCACATAAGCAGAATTGATTCCAATGAACTGGTTCCACGCCTGCCTTAAAACAAATAGACCATCAGAGGAGCAGAAAAACTTGCAGCTGCTCAAAATAAAACTATCCCCTGTCACCATATTTTGTGTGTGCATGTATCTCATGTGTTCATCAAAATTTAAATCAAATTTTTAGAAGCAAAACCCGATTCAACAGTATTTCTTTTTGTCAGTGGGGTTGAGTCCAAAGTGGCCTATTCTACATTTAGACATTGGGCAAACTCCTGTCGTGTAATGTAGTAAATTGCTCTAGAGTAGGTCCATTGACTCAATGGGGATTTAGTGAGTCAGCAGCTTCATAATTGATTCAAATGGGCCTACTCTAAGTATGACTTACTTTAGCAGAGTAAGTTACAGAGCAGACCCATTTGAATTTGAAATCAATGGCACCTATGGAGAAGTTGACTCACTAAATCCCCTAGATAGCTCAGTGGTTTAGATATCTGGCTGCTGAGCCAGAGATTGGGAGATCGATTCCCCCTTGGGCTTTCTGAGAGAAGAGCCAGCCCGTGTGGCCGTGGACAAGCTGCACAGTCCCAGGGTGCCCCCCAGAAGAAAGGAAACCACTTCTGAGTACTCTTTACCTAGAAAATCCTGAAAAGGTTCACCATAAGTCAGAATTGACTTGACAGCACATGATGATGATGATGACGACGACGACGACGACGATTAGTTGTATTGATGAGCACGTTTCAACCCATTGTGCTTCCAAAACCCACCATCTTCTGGTGGAAAGGCGGAGAACGATCAAAAACAAGCAAACAAAATGAAACACAATAAGCAAGGATTTTATGACCTGTGCTGTTGGAATGAGAACAGTTATAAAGACAACAAGTAAAATGAATCTGACTTCTTAATGTCGGATGACTGCACTGGGGATTATTGCCAACAATGGCAATGTGGATGTTAAATGTCCTGTCACTGTTCAGCAAAGATACATTAGCCGGTTTATGAGCCCTCGGCTTCTGGAGATCCCTCTTTGTCTAGAGAGGTGGAATTAGAAAAACACATGGATTTGTGTTATTGTAACAGTGTGGGTCCTAAAATAAAAACTGTCCAGGATGACCAGGGATGAAATATAAGTTCGGGGGAACACACCTGCCGAGACAGAAATAACATGCTGAAATATTATCGGCACTGGCGATTCCTATGTGGGCTATAACTCAGACATCCCAAACCCAATCTTCACCAAATTTGGACTGACCCTTGGGCTGATGTTCTTCCCTATGCCCTCTAAGTCTGGCGAAGGCTGGATTTGGGGCCTTTGAGTTACAGCCCCCCCCCCATCAAGAGGGTGCTCCAGGACAGTGTTCTTTAGCTAGCTGCTAAAGTGTGCTTTCCTGGGGAACTTGCCTTTTTTGGGGGGGGGGGGGGGGGCTATAACTTGAAGACCCCAAATCCAATCTTGAAATTCATAATAAAGTGTCCACACAATGACTTTGTCTGACATACACCAGTTTTTAGCAGTTACTGTGTAACGGTCCACCTCCTGTGATATCATAGGGTCATGGCCATGTTATTCATTCATTCATTCATTCAAGAAACCGGGCCTTCTCGGCAGTGGCCCCTCGACTTTGGAACAGTCTGCCCCCAGAGATCTGTCTGGCTCCCTCGCTGGTTGTTTTTAAGAGCAAACTTTAGACCTGGCTCTTTAGGCAGGCTTTCCCTCCTGTCATCACTTGAATTTTTTTTTCTTTCTTTTCCCCATCTTGTGCCACATTACTATTGTTGTTTTTTACTTTATTATATTGTTTTTATTCCATTTTTTATTGTTAGCCGCCCAGAGTAGACTTTGGTCTAGATGGGCGGGGTATAAATCTAATAAATAAATAAATAAATAATTTATTCCCGCTTTCTCCTTAAAAAGGACCCAAGGTGGTTTATATCATTAAAAGACAATATTTAAAGCTAAGAACAGGAAGTGTACACATACTAGAAAGAGTCAAATGCCATACTGTTGTAGCATGACAAGAAAAAACAACAACACCAAAACTACATTCAAAGCAGCAAAGCACAATAATCTGTTTAACAATTCCCTTCAGGAAGCCAGTTATTTAAGGGAAGGCTTGCTTGAAGAGAAAGGTCTTTGCCTGCTTACGGATGGACAGCAAAGACGGGGCCAGACCGGTCTCCAGTGGGAAGGAGTTCCAGAGTCTTGGCGAAGCAAGAGAGAAGGCCCTCTCAAATGCAGCCGTGAGGGTGGTGTGGACTGACAGAAAGGCTGCCTCTGGTGATCTTAACACCTGAGCAGACTCACTAAGGTTGAGGGGAGCTGACCCTATGTCTCAGCCTTTGTCCTGAAACCTCACGGAGTGGAACCAGGCAAAAACAGGTTTCAAGCAGGAATTTCAAGCAGGAATTATTCGAGCACTACCTGGAAATGTCATGTCCTCTCATAGGGATGTCTTGGGGTTAAGAGTCTTAAAAAGATAAGAAGGAGGGAGGGAGAAAAAAAGGACAGATACTGAAGATCTGGCCTCACCATGTGAATCATGTTAACGTATTCTTCCCAGAACTCAAGAAGCACAGCTAGTCTCATGAATTCACAGAGACGGAGGCTAACCAATTGAGGGGAAAGGAGGAAGAGTCTTCCTGGCTGTTTTGAAGGGCTCCAACTGCGTGTGGCTCATCAGAGACTGCTTTTTGACTCTTCTTTTTAAATAAACTGCTTGCATGGGAAGGGGCAAACCATTTTTCCCCCTCAGGCATTCCTCAGGGGAAAAAGAAAAGCCGACAGCACAGTGCACAAACTGATCCCTTTCCCTCTTTCCCTCGTCACCTCCTCCCGGCAATTTGCCCGCCTGCGGCGTTGAATCTGATGGTTCTGTAACCAGACGACAATTACGAGTGGAGTTTTAATCTGTATGATCACAGTGGGCTGCAGCGCTCGGGCGATGAATGTCAATTGGAGATTATTTGCAACAAGAGGCAGATGATTACTGTTTTTCTTTTGAAAATGCAGAAGGCAGACAGCCCTTTTTTTAAAAAAGCATTTTTTTAAAAAAGGATTTTTTTTAAAAAAAGGATTTCTTTTTTTAAAAAATTGTCGCTCTGCATTACAGACCTCTCTGAAAGGAAAAGTGTGAAATCCTTAGTCAATGGTTACTCTTGGGAACCAACCCACGTGTTCATCTCACATGCCTGCTGAAATGAGCCACATTTATTTCAAAGGGACATTAACTCCAAGGCCCTGATTTGGATCAACCCTCCCATTTCTTGCTTCCCGTTCTCCTTCGCTGACTGGTAGTTGTTCCTGATGGTCTCCTTTTCAGGTACACCTGTGTATAGGGCCCTTGTGTTCAGTTTTAGATGTGGGGCTTCAGAATGGATCCAGAACAGAGATGGGCAGTTTGGTCCAGATGGGCACAAACCAAACTACAAACCAAACCAAACCCCACAAACCAGGCTAGTTCATGGTTCTGTTCGTGATTCAATTCATCCAAGCCACCAGTTTTCCAGTTCATGCCCATCTCTAGTCCAGAGCAAACAGCACCCTGTCCATTTTGATGTGTGGATCAGAGTCAATCCATACATTTCCCATTCACATGCACTTGAAAACCAAAATGGCTATGCTTTGTTCTCTTTTCTTTTTATTTCACACCGATGTACACAAAATTTGGCAATTTGCTGGATTCAAAAGAAGGAAGGATACCTGCTGAATTTTTATTTTCAGTGGTCCAATAAAAGGTATCACTTATTCTTGCACTGTTGAATTTCGGATTGCTCCATGCAGCTGTTTACTAGGCACCTTTCAAGTGCAGAGTGGAAAACTCCAAAAGCAATTTGTGTCCCGTCCAATTTATGGTGTGGTACAGATCCACATTGATTTCTAAATTTGCTTCATCTTGCCATTCCTTTTCAAATTGAGCCTCATACAAACCGCCCTGTATCAGACCTAGTTAGCAATGTTAGACTATGTAATTATGCAACCCAGCAAGTATATATGTGTCTACGTGTATATAAGAATGAATGAGATGCATTGTTTTCAGAAAAGAATACAGTAGTACCTCAGTTTATGAAATTAATGCGTTATACGGGATGTTACATAAAGCAAAAAATTCGTAAACCGAAACGCAGATTGCCATAGGAACAGGGTTGGCGCTCTAAACTTCCAGGCACAATGCATCCTGGGGAACCTTTCTTTGCAAACCGAAAAAACCCGGAAAAAAACTGTAAACCGAGGCATTGTTTTCAACGGATTTCGGTTCGTAAACCGAAAATTACGTTAACTGAGACGTTTGTAAACCGAGGTACGTATGTACATTTAATCAATCAGATCCTACCTAGAGTCAGCCAATAGGTGCTTAGAGGGTTCGTTGTCAGACAGAAGAAACAGTGACAGGATGGGCTTGTCTGCAATATGTCTGTTTATGTAGGTGTTCAGTTTGGGCAGTGTGCTGCTGTTACTATGTCTGATAAGAAGATGTTATGAAACTGTTATAAGTCTGTCAAACAGAAACCAAATTTACACCAAGTAAAATATTCAAGTACTGTTAGTTTATTCTTCAACATTGTTGTTGTTGTTTAGTTGTTTAGTGGTGTCCGACTCTTCGTGACCCCATGGACCAGAGCACGCCAGGCCCTCCTGTCTTCCACTGCCTCCCGGAGTTTGGTCAATTTCATGTTGGTCGCTTCGATGACCCTGTCCAACCATCTCGTCCTCTGTCGTCCCCTTCTCCTCTTGCCTTCACACTTTCCCAACATCAGGGTCTTTTCCAGGGAGTCTTCTCTTCTTATGAGATGGCCAAAGTATTGGAGCCTCAGCTTCAGGATCTGTCCTTCAGGATCTGTCCTTCTTCAACATACTATGCAGCAAACATTATTGACGTTTTGCTATGGCTAAACGATTATTCTTTCGTCAGCAGGCACACACATATATGTATGCCAAGGGAGAATATTATTCACATTGGGGCTCCAGGGTCAGCTGGACTAGCAGGTCTCACCCATGTTGCATTTGGGAGGCTCCCCCAGTGAATGACAGGAATCATAGCACTCTGAGGGTGCCGCTTACCTAGCCTTCCAATGACCATGCATTATATATTTTATTTCTGTATTGGTTGCATTTACATCCAACTTTTGGCCTACATGTTTCTCCACCTCCCTAACTTCTCTGGAAGCTCGGTTGATTCCAAGTGCAAGTTGGAGATCTTTGACTGCACAATGTAACAACTGCAAGCTGGAGATCACGCTGAATGTTACAGCCATCAGGCAGCTACACTCCAGGTGTCCTCACAGGATTTTGCTCAGTTAACCCCCACAATGAGAGGATTATGCTTCCACCTGAGTTACAGTGATATTCACAATGCACTTGGATGGCAAAGCCCCAATGAATATCCCCCCCCCCCAAGAGTCCAGGAAGCTGATAAGATGCAGAACACATTCAAACCCCCAGCTCCTTCAAAAGCCCACAAAAGCAGAGAAACTGGGGACATTGTCCCTTAACTCCAACTTTAGTTACTCCAGGAGGAAGAAGTGATGGGAGAGACATCATTCCATATTGAGAGAGGGTTCCAGGCTGGGTTCACCCATGTTGCAGAGTTTTGAATTTCTGGTTAGAATTCTCATTTTTTTTATATACACAGGAGAGGTACAGAGACTCACAGAAGAGAATAGCTTCAAATTCCTCAGACAGTCCATCCCTTTTTCATTAAGTGGCATTTACGGTCTCAGTAACATACTTTGAGACGTTAGCAAACTAAAAACTCAACTGACAAAGTGACTTGAACAGATGAGAGGGAGGGAAACACACACCGCAGAGAGGCGGGGCTCTCTTTAAATTCAGAAGCAGGAAGGAATGATTGGTTAGTGCTGGGGAGATTGGCAGCTCCCCAAGCCCTGGAAGACGAGATGAGCCCAGATATTGAGAGATGGTTCCAGGAGGGGTTCACCCTACCATGAGAAAGAGTGAGGTAGCTGCCTCAGGTGGTGGGTACGAAAGTCAGCATCAGCCTTCCTCACATTTTCTCCTGCCCTCAGTCCCCCAAGTCAGCCTGCTTCCTTCAAGTATGTTGAAGGATGTTCTTTCATTATCACTGTTGCAATAAGGTTCACTCCAGTGAGAGTCCATTAGTGGAAACGGAAGGCAGAGATCCGACTCTTATGCATCTGGGAACAAAGCATCTTATGTCAGCCTTGACTCCAGCTGAGGAGGGTCCAGCTAAGGATTGATTTTGGGTCTGTGCCTGACCACGAAGCCTCTCCTCATAAGCAGCTTGGAGGTGATTTGAGGACAATAGACATAAAACTCGATAACCACTTTATATCCCATGCAAGCATTACATATATATAACTGAGCGAAAGAGGAAACACAGTACTGTACCAAGATATGCAGTAGAACACAGTGGGATGTGGTTCTATTGCGATCATTTCAAGCAGTGGGTAGAAGGAAAATAATTTCATGGCTTTCTTCTTTCAAAAGAAGTCCTTTCTAACCCCCTTTCAAAAATTATGAAACTAATGAAGAGAGAGAGAGAGGAAAAAACTTTAAAACTTCAACAATCAACGTTAGATATTTTTGGTTGTATTTCCTCTCTTTTCCTGCCAAATGAAACACCTTTTAATGATAGGAAATCCTTCTGAAATGGCGCCTGCAGGGAGCAATTTAATTTTGCCAGTTCTTTTGTGGGAAATAAACCAATCACACCGTCTGGCCATTTTTGGTTCCTGTGCTTATTACAAAGCCCCTTCCCCCAAAGAACTCTGACTTACGTAGCCTAGCTTGGCCTAGAGTAAAAGTTTCTGCATTGTGGGTTTTGTTTTTTTAGCAAAACAACAGCTACTGAAGTGGCTGCAGATAAAACTCTGCACATGTGTCACATTGGTCTAGTGTTCATTCCCTTTGAAAGTGGATTGACTCAACTGGGCCACTCCCTCAAAAGCCCTAATCAGGCTTCCCACCCCCCCCCCCCAAAAATAAAGTGAGGTCACTTTCTGAGTGTGAGCAGGAAGAGGTTTTAACCCCAGCCCCTGCCTGCTGCTGTTTCCACATGAAGGAAGCCAGTCTTCATGTGCTCAGGAACCCTCCTTTTTCTAGACCTCAAGTCACAGGTAACAATAACTTTCCTTTTCAGACTATCTCCCTGCTCACACTTCCAAATTAATCATTTTTTTAAGTGAGAGGGAATGCCAAGATGCTTTCTATAAATTCAGAGTCTTTCCAGATGATGCAGATGTATTCGATGTACACGTTTTAGCTGAATGAATTATGCACTGTCTGGATAGCACTCTGGTGATTTCGTTGCACATGCAATGACAATAAAGTGTTATTCTATTCTATACGAGCCCGGCAAGGATAGCTGCCCATCAAAAACAATTGGGAAGTACAGACAATAGCCCAGTTCTACTTCAGCAGCATGCTTCCTCTCCCTGCCCAATGAAGAGTAGCAGTAAAGGCAAGGCAAAATAAATGGTTTAAGAAACTTGCCTAGATATGGGCACAAACCGTCGGTTTGGAGGTTCGTGCTGGTTCATTTATCGGCCAAGCAGGTGTTTGGTGCTTCAAAGCCTCACCTCCCCCGGCAGGTGCCAACTCAGAGGCAGCATTCGGAGGAGATGGGACAGGGAAGCCTTTGAGTGGCCACCCACTGGAGAAGGTGGGGCTTTGAATCAACCTGTTTGGCCGATAAATGAACCAGCACAAACCACCGAACTGGCGTTTCGTGCCCATACGAGTCCTTTTAATCTTGAAGGATGTGTGACAAACAGTGATAAGAACCTTCTACAGTAATTTATCTAACTCTTTGGAGAGAGCTTATGTTAATTGCATTGAACAAGAATGTCTTCCTTTACTGTTATCTGGGTTGGGGAGTACATATACTGTGGTTGAGGCCCAGCTTTGCTATAGTCTAAATTTCTGAATTATATTCACGAGCAGCTCGTGTTGCTACCCATGGGGCAAAAGACAAGGGATATAATACAAGAGTTAGCTGCAGATGGCTGTGTGATCATTTTGGGGGCACCCAAACCCATGGATACTCCCCAATCTCACTTCCCCTCAAAAATAGTCAAAAAGGGGGTGTGTGTGCTTCAGAAGGTCTCCAAGATCAGCATTTTTTGAATCTGGGGTGCTGCAGTCCCACCCCCAGCCTCTCCCAAACACTGAAACTAAAACTGTAAGTGGGCATCTTGGCACATTTAGTTCTGATTCCTCTCCAGCCCCCCCAGTTCTGGAATATTTTTGGCCATTTCCTGGCCCAGTGTGGCCCATAGGGCAAGCTCTCTCCCTACTGTCCAAGTTAAGTTGCCCACTCCGTCAATAAAGAAACCAGCATCAGACAAGCGAAAGCCCTGTCCATATATTTTATCTCTCTGTATGGTATTTCTGTTTTGCAGTTGGAACAAGATCATGCCTTTTAAGGCCCTGTCTCTGATGTCACATCCTGGTCCACCATAGCTCAGTGATTTTGGAATCTGGCTGTAGAGCCAGAGGTTTGGAGTTCGATTCCCCCACAGTGTCTCCTTGAAAGGGGCTAGACTCAATGATCCATAGGGTCCCTTCCAACTCTGCAATTCTAAGATATTATATGGTGTGTCCAGGGCATCCTCAAATGAACCTAAGTGCATCTACTTCTGTGTACACTGTTGTGTAGGAGGCAACTTTTATCCTGCAGACCTAATTTGGCCTCTGAGACTTTCCATCTGGTTCAAAGAGGTTGCAAGAATGCCCTTTTCCCTCTGTGGATCAGACCTTGTTTCTCTTTTAAGTCCTCCCCCTGAGATTATCCTGCAAGGGATCACTGCTATTTTCCATCAACAATCAGACAACACAACTTCCTTGCTCTCATGCTCATCCATCCTCCATGTGCGTTGTCCCTCACTGCGAGAGGGCACGAATGTTTTCAGTTGGTATCAGAGAGATTTTAGGTGTTTGTGCGATTGAGCTCTGTGCATTTCTGAAAAAAACGTTCATGATTGGAAAGTGCAGCATTGCCTTGTTGCAGGGACTAGAAAACATAGTCCAAGGCAATGTTGTTTGTCTCTTTTTGATAAGGATGTGAAAAAAATCTTGCTAGATTACTCATCCCCAGTGAGAAAGACTCTTGAAAAGGTCTGTTGAGAATCTGTCAATACCCACAAGACATCGAACTGACAATTAATGGGCCTTCTATTTAACCCTCTTTCAAGAACACCTGCTATTAAGCAGAAGAAGATTCAGCAATTAGTATGTCAGACTGAATAACAACATGTCAGGAAAAGGAAAACAATAACAAATGTCTGTCCTCTGCCCCCACCTAGTTACTGTCAACAACATCTAAGGGTCTGTCAGATCCCCGGTCTTCCTAGATGGGGATTTTGCAAATATGGCTCATTTTCAAAGAGGTTCCACTTCAGTTGCAAAATCATTTTCTTGGGGGAAGGGAGGGCAGTTTTCCAATTAGTGAGCTAAAGCATAGCAATGGAAGATTAAGAAGTTAATTACCAGAGAGGCAACCTTGTGTCTGGGCTCTGCCACTTCAGACCACACGTGGAGGTTCACGCTGCTAAGTGCAATGCTCAATAAAGTTACTTTTTGGCTCCATGGCGTTCTAGGAACTGCAGCCCCTAATAGAATGTCCCCACACGACTGTAGCAACAAGAGGGCTAGCCCCCTCCCTTAAATTGGAACTTGATATTTAAAAGAAGATTTATGTCTGCAGCCAGTACTTTAGCAGGGGTGTGTGTGATGAAAATTATTCAGGCAGAATAATACCCAGTCACTTAGTAAGAAATAAAGTTGACCCTGTCTTCTAAAGCTCTGGGCAACGAGGGCAGGGGGAATAGGGCAATTTAACAGAACCCCACCCGCTTGTGTAGAACCCCTCCCTCTTCACTATAATTTCATCAAACTGCTGAGCTACCATTTAGTAAGATGTCCATGTGGTGCTGGAGGAGACTCTTGAGAGTCCCCTGGACTGCAAGGAGAACAAACCTATCCATTTTGAAGGAAATCAACCCTGAGTGCTCACTGGAAGGACAGATCCTGAAGCTGAGGCTCCAATACTTTGGCCATCTCATGAGAAGAGAAGACTCCCTGGAAAAGACCTTGATGTTGGGAAAGTGTGAAGGCAAGAGGAGAAGGGGACGACAGAGGACGAGATGGTTGGACAGGGTCATCGAAGCTACCAACATAAATTTGACCAAACTCCGGGAGGCAGTGGAAGACAGGAGGGCCTGGCATGCTCTGGTCCATGGGGTCACGAAGAGTCGGACGACTTAACGACTAAACAACAACAACAAGATGTCCAAGTTGACATAAATCTCATGGAGGTAAACAGGCCTGACACCACCAGGGTATTGTAAGGAATTATAAGGGCAGTTGCCAAAAATGGAGTAGAGACATGATGCTCCTTGGTAAGCTCACACACTCCCTCCCTTGTCCTTCAGAAGGGAAGAAGAACCGTTGAAATGGGGTACGGGCACGCTGTGGTGTGGTGTGGTGGAGCGACAAGGGCCATTACCCCAGGGTGCAACACTTTTGGGGGGTGCACGTTTTCCCACTCTCCATCCGCGACTTCTGCTTCTCTCTCGCTGCCCTGGAGCCACAGCCCTTGAGGAGAATGGTGCAGGGCTGGCAAAAAGCAGCCCCGACACCCAAGCCCTTGCCCCGACACCTCCGGTTCGCACCCACAGCTGGAAACTGGGAAGCAAAAGAAACGCACATGTGCTTCCACAGTTCCGCCTTCCCTGGCTGGCTGCTGGTGCGCAGAGGGTGCCAAACACAGCCTCAGCTGACAAACAGTGGCCACTGCCGTAACAGCAGGAATGCTGACTGGGAACCCAGGCCAATGTCTCACTTCCTTCCTCAGCTTGGAGGTCGCCTCCTTGCTCTTCTCTCGCTCCTTCAATCCAGGTCGTTTGGCACTCAAACCAACCCATGGGGTGAAGACTCCAACGCACTGTGTTTTTTTGTTCTTCAGTGTTTCTGGATGGTTGCTTTTCTGTTTTCCATATGCGTTGTCTCCGACGCATTTTTGGTATCACCTGGCAGGACAAAGTTCCAAATAGAGTAGTCCTAGAACGAGCTGGAATTTTTAGCATGTATACATTACTGAAACAGCGACGTCTACGTTGGCTTGGGCATGTCGTGAGAATGGCTGACGGTCAGATTCCAAAAGATCTCCTGTATGGAGAATTAGTGCAGGGAAAGCACCCCAGAGGGAGACCACAGCTGTGATACAAGGAGATCTGCAAGCGGGATCTGAAGTCCTTAGGAATGGACCTCAACAGATGGGAAACCTTGACATCTGAGCGTTCAGCCTGGAGGCAGGTGGTGCATCACAACCTCTCCCAATTTGAAGAGACCCTTGTTCAGCAGGCCGAGGCAAAGAGGCAGTCCCGAAACCAGCAAAACCAGGGAGCTGGACAGGGGACAGACTGTATTTGTCTTCAGTGTGGAAGGGATGGTCACTCTTGAATTGGCCTTCTCAGCCACACTAGACGCTGTTCCAAGTCCTCCATACAGAGCACGTTACCATAGTCTCTCGAGACTGAAGGATGCCTAATCTATAATCTAAATCTATCTTTTCTGTTTGCAGCTTGCACAAGGATGAGCAGGGGAGGAAAGAAGGAAGGCGGTTTGAGCTCTTCAGGCAGTGCAGGCTGGGTCAGGTGTTAGGTCTTCTTAAGATAAGAAGGGAACTTCTGGATGTGCAAAGCTGCAATCCTGCATCCCCAGAAAATGTGGGCCACAGGCTGGGGATGTGGGGGGAAAGAAAAGGGAAAATAAATTAAACACAATCACACCATTGTGATCTCTGGGACATCTCATCTCTAGATGTGGTGGTGAGACATCCCGCTGCTCAGACCACGAGTCATTGCTATGGGTGAAAACATTAAAAGCTTTAAGGTCATTTAAAAACTCTTAAAGCATCACACACACTTGTGCATTTATTTATCATTCTTCTTTCTAGTTTCCTAGTGCTTACACAAAGCTGTTTACAGCTATTAAATTCAATTGCAACATATGTAATGTTCTGTAATGTTCTATGTGCAGTAAAACATAGATTCAACAGATAAATAGGATATCACCTACCCCACAACAATCATGTTCCATCAAGTCAATTCTAACTTATGATGACCCTTTTCAGGGTTTTCCAGGTAGAAAATACTCAGAAGTGGTTTATTATTCCCTTCTGGGAGCACCTTGGGACTGTGCAGCTTGCCCAAGGCCACCCAGGCTGGCTCTGCTCAAAGGAGGCCCAGTGGGGAATTGAACTCCCCACCACTGGCTCTGCAGCCAGAGACCTAAACCACTGAGCTTTTCAGCCAGTCATCAACTACCTAGAAAAGCAATAATAATATAAGATGAAATTTGTTTTTACCAGCTGGCAGAGCACAGTAAGAGAGGAAGGAAAATAACTGATGGGAGAAAGGATTCTGTAATATGGGGACCATCAGTCCAAAACTTCTTGGCAAGATGGAATTCACCAGGCACGTCTTTCTTATATGAACAGAATTAATCTCTAAGTCCTAAAAATTGGGCAAACAAGTAGTAGTAGAAGAAAGATATGTGCTGCTTATATCTCACCCCATAGCACTTTAAGCACTGTCTAGATGCTTTAACATTTAAATATGCAGGCTACACATTGCCCCCACCCCCATTGAGCTGGGTACTCAATTTACCGACCTTGGAATGGTAGAAGGTTGAGTGAACCTTGATCCGGCTACCTACCATTGAACCTGGGTCATGAGCAGAGTTTTGGCTGCAGTACTGCAGTTTAACCACTGTGTCATGATGTTCCATGAGGAGTCAGTAAATAATGGTTCAGGTCTTCAACTGCAGTAGTTCCACATGGACAAAATCTTTTCTCCAAGGGAATCCACTGATAACATCCCTCAACCACTGCAGAACTCCCAGACTTGGTTTTTTAAACTAACTAGTTACATGCAACACCGACCCACCCCATGTGCCCTGACTAAGAATCAGAAGATGTATCCATGTCCACAGACATTAGATCTGTATCCCATTCTGTTTGTAAATGCACATCTGGTTGTCCATGTACATCCATGTCAACTCTACATGCAAAATGACTCCGTGCTGTGATTAGCCTCATGTAAAATGCCAGTACATAATGGAATGAAATTATGGTTCCATGGAAATATCAGCAGGACACTTTCCAGAGGTTGGTACTTCTTTATGCAACATGTCATCTTTATCATTAGCTGCGAGTGCCTCTAAGATGAGTCACAGTCACACCCAAATCCAGTTGATTAATAATTTAAAAGTAATAACGCCCTTTCTATGCAAGCAATCACAAAGATGAATCTAATTAACATTCCCATAAGTTGGTGGATAAATGATGTATTGCATTGAAAAGGTTACATTAAAACCATAAAAGCCATTAAAAAAGTTGTAAGGAAACGCAGAATACTTTCTGTCTCTTCTCTTTTAACATCACCTGACACCTGGAGCAGAGGTTGTCCTTCTCCACAGAGCTTTGTGTGACAACATTTGCACATCCCTTCATGGAAAGAAAAAATAGAAAATTCTGTCCCTATGTTAAAAACAGTATAATGTGTGTATCCGTGAAGTCTAAGAATTCTCCTCTAACTTGGGAAAAAAAAATCACTCTGCTGGAGAGGTTTGGCATTTGATTCTTCCCTTTCTAGTGCAGAGAAAAACATGGAAAAGATCTCCTGCCTTGGAAAAAATAGGGGAAAAAAGGATCCGTATTGATACTTCTTGATTAAAGGAACCAAAAATTTTTTACGTACAGTACATGCTTGTGTCCTTGTTATGTAGTGTAGAGCTGCACCTCTACACATCCATCTTTAGACAGCAGAAAAAAGGAAGAAAGAGAAAAGGCTGTTAATAAAAGAACAAACAGAGAGGAAGGGACAGTTTCAAGGAAACTGGGGAAAAACTCTAAAGTAAACTTAGATGTAGGTAAGAAGTCCAGTTGCCATGACTCAACTTGCAGATTACCTCACCTGGATGACTGAGAATCTTCACAGTTAGATGTAGGTGGTATCTGGGAACTCAAAACAAACCAGGCGTTCTCCCCACGTACACCCAGTGTTAAAGGAGAAACATGCAAGATTGTACCCCCCCCCCCTTTAACACACACAACTAAAAACTTCTGGCTACTAGTTTCCCATAGATAATATAGCTTGAGAAATGCAATTAGAATTTCGATTTGAAGCAAAACCTGCCAGTTGCAGAATATGTTTTGGAAGACGGAAGATTATGCTTAGAAGATGTCCCTTCTTTAAGGACACCTCTCATTGTAGCATAGCACTGACTATCTTGTTTGTAGCAAAATTAAATAGAACATCTTGGGAGTGTTAATGTCCCAGTCTTCTTTGAACTCAAAAGACAAGGCATTTAATTTGCAATGCATGAAGCACATAAGAACAACACTGAGTAGAGTAGATGTGCTAGCAACTATTCAAATTCACATACCACGAAAGCTCTGCTTAAGGAAGGGGGCATGCAAATCATCCAAGTTTAATCTTTCATCTTCTGAACTAATGGTTCCCAACCTTGGGTCCCCAGATATTCTTGGAGTACAACTACCAGAAATCCTGACTAGCACAGCTTCTGGGAGTTTTAGTCCAAGAACATCTGGGGACCCAAGGTTGGGAACCGGTGCTCTAAGCAGTCTTCCTCGAAAGTTCTGTCTACTCCAAGTTTCTAAAAGTTTTTCTCATACTGGAAGCTGGTAGTTTTCACTTGTGCAACTGTCTCATCAAACTGCTGGGTAAAGTAGGAAATCGGTCACTGTGACATGAAATAGGCATGCAAGAGAGGGAGCTGAGTTTCTCTCTACACTCATTCAGTATACATTTTGCAACAACACAATCTGGTTGCTGTCATTGTGCTTCCTACAATAACATCTTAAGCAGACGAAAAAATATCTGTGAAACAGACTGTATGAGAAAATGATAAAAGAATTATTGACATTATACACAGCTAGTACTCTTGTACTAGATATTTCTTCATAAATGAGATCCTGATTTTTAAGGCATATAACAGCAGTCTTAATTTTTCAAACATATTGCATCTCAGAATCCCCAGTTAATAACTGCTTTATGATATTTGCAGTCTGCTTAGGAGAATGTAGTACCGTAGACTGGGGTAAAGGATTCAGAAGTTTGGTAAATTCCACTATTTGTGTCAGAGCTACAAATTCAAGTAACAAATTAATAATGCCAATTGAATGAGCTCAATATTTCACTTCTAAATGTTAACAGCTATGATTAATTTCTGAACTTCTAACAGTTGACACCAACAAATTAATTTTCAAATATATTTGGCCAATTACATCCAGAAGTAGCTTATTGTGCCTTCCAGACCAGAGATTTGTCAGTGAGAGCTGATATGTTTCCCCAGTGACTCTGCTTGGTGTGACACCTCTTGTCTTTGCCCTCACAGATAATGTGCCTTTGTACCATGGGTTTCATTTTTGATTGTTTTTGTTCCTTCTGCTATTTATTTATATGTTTATTTTTATATATCTATTTATTTTTCCTTGTTGTAAACCACCCAGAATATGGGTGGACTAATGGACTAATGGGGGGGGAGGTATGCAAATCCAATCCAATCCAATCCAATCCAATCCAATCAATCAATCAATCAATCAATCAATCAATCAATCAATCAATCAATCAATGTCTCTTGCTCTTGTTAGTTTTACTAGCAGCTTCTGGCCCTGCATCCATGACCTGTCTCAGCCTCCAGCCTGTGGCTGAGCTATCACCTTCACTATGGTGGGGCTGTCTTCTAAGACCAGTTTGGCTCTACTCTCAGCTCTTCCACCATTTCAAAAACTAGGTGTTCTCCCTTTCCCTTTTCTGATATCTATCCTGCCACCTCCTCTCTTCTTTCCTCTTTATCTCCCCCCGCCTGTTCTTCTGCACCTTCTTTTCTTTATGTTCCACAGACTCTAAACACTCACTCTCCACACCCTTTCCCAAGCTTTTCATCTCTAGCCCAGCAACCAGTTCCACGGTCCTTTGATTTGGTCCACCTTGTCTAGCATATGGTGCTGCGCCTCCACCTCTTGCTAGCTTCCAGCTTAGCTTATAGACCCCATGGCAACCATTCATGATGCCAGTCATAGGAATCTATCTTCCTCTGTGGCTATGTTGATGTGGAGGCACACAAAAATGTAACTTTTCCAAGCTCTGCAATTTAAACAGACTTCTACTGAGGCTCTTCTTCTCTTCTTCTAGCTGATGATTAGACAGACAGACAGCAATACACTCTCTCTCTCTCTCTCTCTCTCTCTCTCTGTGTGTGTCTTAAAGCAGCAGCTTCCAACTTAGAGAATTCACCATTTTAACACAGGAAGAGTTGAGGTTGTGAAAAACTACAGTTGTTGTTGTTGTTTAGTCGTTAAGTCACCCCCGACTCTTCGTGACCCATGGACCAGAGCACGCCAGGCCCTCCTGTCTTCCACTGCCTCCCAGAGTTGGGTCAAATTCATGTTGGTAGCTTCAATGACACTGTCCAGCCATCTCGCCCCCTGTCGTCCCCTTCTCCTCTTGCCTTCACTCTTTCCCAACATCAGGGTCTTTTCCAGGGAGTCTTCTCTTCTCATGAGATGGCCAAAGTATTGGAGCCTCAGCTTCAGGACCTGTCCTTCCAGTGAGCACTCAGGGTTGATTTCCTTCAAAATGGATAGGTTTGTTCTCTTTGCAGTCCAGGGGACTCTCAAGAGTCTCCTCGAGCACATTTTTTTTTTAAAAAAACTACAGTGCACCCATGCTAACTCCCAGTCTGATTACAATTTCAATAACAGGATGAATCAACAGGCAGAACAGAAGTCAAACAGGCTACCACAAGCCTGTACATTTGGGACAATGTTGGTCCTGGGGTAATCAAAGCATGGCACCCAGAGATTGAAGGGAAACCTCCCTCCCGTATTAGTACCCCACCCCACACACTAATAACCCCTCCATATATATTTTTAAACTTGGTCTGAAGGTGATAGCTGGTTCAGATAAAAGATGCAGAGAGAGGCAGAGGGTGTTCTGAGATTCCGAGGTGGTCTCTGTGAAATGCTTATTATGAACTAGACTCTTTAAACTCTTGTCTGTGGTTTTACATGCAGTTAACAACTTCCTATAAGCTAAATCTGTGTCACTGTCAATCTTCTTGACATCCGCAAATTATCCCTGACATGCTATTGATTTTCAAGGTTCTTCCCACACAGTTCATCTGAAAGGTGCCATATTCCAGTCAAAGATGGAACATCTTTGCAACAAATCAATAAATGTTAATACCTAGAAATACTTGGCTTTCTTTTCCTGTATGGCAGGGCATATAGGCTAGCATTCTGTTCAGTATCACATGGAACACAGTCACCATCAGATCCATGCTCTAAAATCTTCTAAAAGCTGTAATGGAGATAATGAGGATCAGACTAGATCAGGCTTTGCATGTTACACAGTTAACAACCACAGAGAAGCATAATATATTCCTGCATTCATTTGTTTGTTTGTTTGCTCATTTTTTTATATCACCTCATTAGTGCAAAGACGACACTAGGTGGTTTATACAAGATTAAAACTCACAAACCCTCAGTACCCCAAAATAACAAAAACTACGATCCACAACAATGCAATACTTCTAACCATAAATATGAATAATCTGTATGCAATGACTGACAGTATTACAAACTGAAAATGGGCTTTGAGGCTCTCTGTCTGACTCACAAATGTTTACAGGGTTGCCATCCAGAGTTCAGAGGAGGGCAACGAGGATGATCAGGGAACTGGAAACCAAGCCCTGCGAGGAAAGATGGAGAGATCTGGGCATGTTTAGCCTTGAGAAAAGAAGACTGAGGGGAAGTAGAACAGCACTTTTCAAATACTTGAAAGATCATCATGCAGAGGAGAAGCAGGATTCATTCTCCATCATCCCAGAGTGCAAGACACGTAATAATGCTGAAGCTACAGGAAGCCAGATTTAGGCTGAATACTAAAGGAAAAACTTCATAACTGTTGGAGCAGTACAACAATGGAACAAATTGCTTCGGGAGGTGGTGAGCACTCCAGTGCTGGAGGCATTCAAGAGAAAATGAGACAACTTGAAAAACACAAAAGGTTTGGATAGGCTTACTAGAAATAGCTTCCACTGTCTTTACAGCCCCTAAAGAACATGAATCAGAGCAGCTGGAAGGTTACATTTATTTCTTTGGGAACAGCACTTTAATATTGTGTATATTGCCTTCAGCGATGTTCCAGTGTGAAGAAAAAGAAATGGATGGATCCCTATATTCATAAGCCCTTCTATTGAGCTCACCCTCTCCAATGTTCCAAAACAGCCACCGATGACTCCACACGTTTCCTCTTTTGTTCGGTTGTCAAAAGTTTCGGGATCCACTTTGCTGCCAGCTTTCTCATTTCCAAGTTGTTGTGGATAATGGCACCAACTCTCTCACGCGATATTCTCAGATATATAGCAATACTTTGGGCTGATATTCGGCGTTCCTCCATGATCATGTCATGGATGGCTTTCACATTTGCAGGCACAGAGGCAGAAACAGGCCTTCCACTGGGTTTCTCACTATCAACACCGAAATGGCCAGTTTTAAAATTGACAACCCAACGTTTAACTGTTGCATATGAAGGGCCACTGTCACCCATAGTTTGTGACATTTCATCATGGATCTACTTTGCACCTTTCCCTTGGAGAAACAGGAACTTGATTATGGTCCTATGCTCTTCCACATTGAACTTTTCTGGAGGTGCTGCCATGTTCACTTTGGAGCTGAAAATGAAAGATAAGTTAAAATCATAGGTAGTTGATTTTTGCACCATTGAATACAGACAAATTGGCCAATACACCCTGCAATTTATAGCTTCCTAGCTCAATTTTTTTCTGGGAAAGGCTCAATACTTATCAGCACCGCCTCGTATCTGTCAGATCTCCTTTGATTCAGATTCCTGTCTTGAGCTGGGGGTTGGACTCTATAGCCTTAAAGGCCCTTTCCAACTGAATTATTCTGTGATTCTTTGGTAACAGCAATCATTCTGATTGCGTCTAGCTTAACATTCCAGTTACTCTCACTCTTTCAGGGTTCTCTGTTAGAACTTCCTGGAACAAAAGTGGCACGCAATTGCTCTTGGCCACATGGCGAGTCCAAAAAGAACCAATTACTGTACCCATTCCCCCTCCCCCCAAAGATGGAGTGCAAGAGCAAGGGAAACTGGTAGAGGAGGTTTGACTCACCATATAAGAGGTAAGTCTAGACTATAGCTGGTTCTTCTTCTCTAATTCCTCTGTAGCATCACCTCTATGGTTTAACCCCTTGCAGACAGTAAGCAAAGATCATAGTCATTAGAAACATATTGTGGATTTATTGCAATTGAGTAAATAGAAGCAGGGTATCACCACTAATGAATAAGTTCCTCTTCACATACATGCTGAAACACCATGTCATGCTATTGGTGTGAAAAAAAATGTATGTGACAACTTGCAAGTTAGCAGAAATTTACCACCACAATTGATTCAGTTCCATTGCACTGGCAAAAATCTGCAACATGATTCCGGGGAATGATTTACAAATGGTGCTTCTTTCACCTATTGTACTACAAACATTTCCCTTGTACTCCTATCTCTCTCCTGCACTGCACATATCAACATGAGATGGAACATTCAGCTGGTCTTGTGTAACTGGAGGTCTCTAATCTGCCTCCTCCTTTTTTAGCAATGTGCTTTCCCAGCACATAGTGAGTTGCCGTTAGACTCCCTGTCCCTACTTGGAAAACTCCACTTACTACAGTATATGCAATTCCAATGAATTTGTCCATGTTGAAAGAAAGTCCTTATGGTGCTTCAACACAACCCAAACCCAAAAGTTTGGAAAGCAGTTGGGTTGTTGCGCAACCACAACTGAAGGGCAGTTTTCAGGTGAAGCAGCTTGAGGGCTCTGTATGTTCTCAGCACCATCTGTTTGGACAATATGTCCACGCTAGCTTTTGAGTGTGTGCGGGGGAATTACATGATCAGAAGAGTGAAACAGGATGCCATACACAGTGGAAGCAAGGGGCAGAACCAAAGGAAGAGATCAACTCCTTATTTCAGGAGAGGTGTCGTTTTCTCAGCTGTCTGGTGTTAGTGTTAAGATCATCAAGAGAGGCCTTCCTCGCAGTCCCACCATCTTCATAGGTGTATTTGGTAGATACATGGGAGACAGCCTTCCCTGTGGCTGCTCCCAGACTTTGGAACTCCCTCCCACTGGAGGCTAGGCTGGCCCCCGTCTTTGCTGTCCTTCTGCAAACAGGAGAATACCTTTGTCTTCAGGCAAGCCTTCCCCCAGGGACTGGCTGCCTGAGTGAGGTCTTAAATGGTTTTTGTACCTTACTGCTTTGAATGTGCTTTGGTGCTGCTAATGTTTTTTCCACATGGTATTTGTTTGATCTTTTTGCATTTGTACACGGACCGTCGTTAGTGTTAAATACTGTCTTGTAATCATGTAAGGTGCCTTAGGTCCCTTTTAAGGAGGCAGGCAGGGTAAAAAGATCTTAAATAAATAAATAATAAATAAGTGGCTTGCATCATTTTGTACAGTTCAATATTATCTCACTTTGTATGATGTTAAACCTTATTTATTGATTCATTGATTCATTGATTCATTCATTCCAGATAGATTTGCAGGGCTCTTGAATCATTCCAGGCATCATCATCATCATCATCATCATCATCATCATCATCATCATCATCATTATTATTAGTAGTAGTAGTATTAGTATTATTAGTATTATTAAAAAATACAAGGCACAGTCTTAGACTGGAATTCTATAACAGGCACAAGTTTTAACCAAGAACCTGAGAATCAGTTAAATTTCCCAACACACGACAACCCCCTACGTTGCTAATGATGGAGTTTGTGCTCTGGAATATCGCCCAGGTTTAATTCTTTATATCCAGGGTTTTCAGTAGACGAGTTTCTGCTGCCAGGAAAAAAATAATAATAATGACACTTTAATATTGTTTAATATCTTTCTCTCGACATATGCGGTACCCACGGCTGATGGCTCAGTGAAAAAGATTCAGCATGTAAGAGGGAGTAGGAGTGTGATGCTCAGAATCCAATTACCAATACAGATCAAACGAGGCGGGCCCTTCCATTAGACAGGGGGAGGCCGGTGCCTCAGGCACCAGATTTCAAGTGTCATAAAAGAGCAGCCTACTGCCTGTTATTTACTTTCTTATTATTGTATTTTTGCTGGCAGAGAGGGGGAGAGGTGCTTCTGGGATGTTCTGCACCACGTACCAAAATAACTTGGCTAGCTTTAAGGTATTATGAACATTGGCCAAAGTGGGAGGGTGGCCATTAGCTTTTTCACCTCCAGCAGTAAAGGATCTTCAGCAAGACCTGTAATCAAAGCGTCTTTTTGAATGTACAGATTTCTTAGGAATAAATACCTTTAAAATCCCCGAACTTCTTCGACAGCCCTGGTACCATGAATGCTTTTTTGATTGCTGTATGATAGATACAAGTTCCTGCCTTGTCCTCAGAGTGGGGACTTTACCACATTTTAAATTCAGCATCACTGTATATTAGCCCCATGAATGTTTGTATCAAGTGTAAAGGAAAGACAAATAGGCAGCTAATAAAATGCTTCTTTTCAGCAGTGATTCTGCTGCTTTCCTTAAGATGTTATTAAAAGGGGTTTTTAACACCTCTTAATAAAGTTGGATCTAATAAAATCTCAAATCCCATTGCTAAAGTCAATTGCAGATGATGAAGGATAAAGCAGTCGTCAAGCCTAGGCAATCTATTTCCTCTTTTTGAGAATAAATCAATCTGTCGTAGTAAATCAAGCAATTTGCACTTACAGCTTGAATGGGAGATTGACATGGATTACAACGTCTCTCTTCCACATTCTAGCCCATCAGAAGAATATTGATTCCTGTAACATCAGAGGGAATGGTGTGAGACAGTGGTTCCCTACCTTGGGTCCCCAGATGTTCTTGGACTAAAACGCTGGAAGCCTTCACAGCTAGCTGTGCTGGCCATGATTTCTTGGAGTTGCAAGCCAAGAGCATCTGGGGACCACAGGTTGGGAATCACTGTGTTAGAGGGATCCCTAAGCAACCTCCTAGATCACAGGGTGCTAGCTGAAGACTAGGGGAATGGCTATACTTCTGTTAGTCAAGGAGATGAATCTGAAGGTGAGCAATCCTCTGGAGGAGGAGAACATTGGGATTTTGGAGTTACATGGCCTAAATGCGCCCATCTTCCAGGTGGCAACAGGGCTCAATGTATGTTATGTTTGTGCAGTGCTGACACACCAAAAAAGCCAGGAGAGGGGGCAGAATGGGGAAGGATCCTGGGTTATGCAAGTGCTCGTGCCTACTGAGCCATTGCATCAAGACAGTGAAGTAGCAGCATTATGACTAAGAACCTTTTTCAGTGCCAGATCTTTTGGAAATATAATCAATTTTCTGCCCTTAATAGAGCCCTGTTCCCCTTCCAAAACTGCATTGACTCATGTGAAGGTGTACCTCCCTTCCCCTTTATTAATACAAACTCAAAACATTCTCCCCAAATATCTATAAAGGGTTCCGGTGGGGGAGCATGTTTTGTGTAATTGTTTTTGTTCTTTTGTGTTATTACCGTATTTTTCAGTGTATAAGACACTACTTTTCCTAAAATCATTACACTAGAAATTGAGGGGTGTCTTTTACATGGAAGTAACCTGAGATAGCTGAGGAGAGAACAAAATGGCACATATCTTGCCTCTGTAAACAGGCTTCCTTCAATCATGAAGCTTAGCTTCCTCCAGTCAGGAGACTTAGCTTCCTCCAATCATGAGCCTTATGGAACTGATGTCAGCTGATGCTGAACAAACCAATTGGAACACACCTCGTTGAAGGTGGAGCCTTTAGGCTCAGATTCAACAGGGACTCCTAATGTCCGACCGTTCTGAGCCCAGAGGCTGAATCCTCAAAGCTACGTTTTCTTAAATTTTGGGTTAGAAAAGTGGGGGGAATGTCTTATAAACGGGGGCATGTTATAAACAGAAAAATACAGTAGTGTTTTTGGTTTGTATGTTTTTGCTTTATGTTTCATGTATATTTAAATCTACCAAATCTGCACTGCTCTTCTCCCTCTCTGACCGTGAACTTCACATGACAAACTGTGTGCAATACTCCTACCATCTCTTACCTCTCACATTTACAGGCCAGTAAGAAGGACTGGATTACTCCAGAGCAGACGAGGTCTTCTCTCCCACAGTCACAAGCAATTCCTGACTTCAAGGAATCAGAAGATGGCAAGGTGTACTTTCCAGATGAAAGAAGGTGGGCAATAGCCACTGATTGTCTCTGGAGTGAACCGGCCTGTCAACCTCTCTTACTACCTTTCCCAGCTCAATATTTCTGCTTTGGCTTCCTCTGTTGGTTGCATATGAGCCATGCCTATCCCTCATTATCACTGCACTGAGAGTGCAGTGATGTTATTGTGCAGCAGAACAAATCAGCATTTTAAAAGGCAATTCTAAAAATGGAGATAGCCCAAACAAAATATACAGTCTTCAATGGGTCACAGGTTTTGGACTGCAAATGCCCTGCAGTACAAAATAAATATTTTTTTAAAAAAAATCTTTTTGTGGTGAATTTAGCACTGTATCACTTAAGCAATGGATTCTCCTGGAAACCTCTGTGGCAGTACATTTATTGTGCCTGTCCACTCTTAGGTTTTCTATGCACTTGTTGCTCTGCCTCCGAGTCTCAATAGCATGAACTTCCATGACAGAATATGGGGCTTCTGGGATTGATGAGGCACTGGGATCAGCGGCTGTAGAAGCCACACGATCTGGTGTCACCATCACTAGTAAATGAAATCCTGTGTAGTTTCCAGAAGCATTTTTTTCCCCCAAATTAAAATCAGGGTAAATCTTTTCCAAAGTGAACGCACACAGCAAAACTAAAATCATGTGACTTTAGATTGTTTTCAAAAACATTGGGGTAGAAAGCAAAACAAATTATCATAGAATCATAGGATAGTTGAGTTGAAATGGGCCTGTAAGGCCATAGAGTCAACCCTTTGCTCAGGGTAGGAATTCCAAATTAAAGGAGATCTGACAGAGGGTTGGCCAATTTTCTCTTGATTGACCCCAGCCTTGGAGTGCTCACCACCTCTTGAGGTAATTGGTTCTATTGTCGTACTGCTCTAACAGTTAGGATGTTTTTCCTGACATTCAGCCTAAAGCTGGCTTCCTGTAGGCTGAGCCCATTAGTACGTGTCTAGCACTCTGGGATGATGGAGAACAGATCCTGCCCCTCCTCTGTATGATAACCTTTCAAGAATTTGAAAAGTGCTATCATATCTCATCAACATCAAAAAAACTAAGATCATGGCTACTGATCCCATCACCTCCTGGAAAATAGAAGGGGAAGATATGGAGGCAGTGACAGATTTTACTTTCTTGGGCTCCATGATCACTGCAGATGGTGACAGTAGCCACGAAATTAAAAGACGCCCGCTTCTTGGGAGTAAAGCGAAGACAAACCTAGACAGCATCTTAAAAAAGCAGAGACATCACCTTGCCGACAAAGGTCCGCATAGTCAAAGCTATGGTTTTTCCAGTAGCGATGTATGGAAGTGAGAGCTGGACCATAAAGAAGGCTGACCGCCGAAGAATTGATGCTTTTGAATTGTGGTGCTGGAGGAGACTCTTGAGAGTCCCCTGGACTGCAAGGAGAACAAACCTATCCATTCTGAAGGAAATCAACCCTGAGTGCTCACTGGAAGGACAGATCCTGAAGCTGAGACTCCAATACTTTGGCCATCTCATGAGAAGAGAAGACTCCCTGGAAAAGACCCTGATGTTGGGAAAGGGTGAAGGCAAGAGGAGAAGGGGACGACAGAGGACGAGATGGATGGACAGTGTCACCGAAGCTACCAACATGAATTTGACCAAACTCCGGGAGGCAGTGGAAGACAGGAGGGCCTGGCGTGCTCTGGTCCATGGGGTCACGAAGAGTCGGACACGACTTAACGACTAAACAACAACAACAATCATATCTTCAAGTGGCCTATAGGTTCAGATCAATAATGAGCTAAGCTCTGACTTTGTTCTTATAGAGAGAGGAGCATGGTGTGTGTGTGCTGTGGCCTGCTTTACAGAGGGCAGTCCTCTTTTCGAAGGGCAGTCCAGGCCATATGTAGTTTAAAAACATCTTCAAGACGGGAAAACAAGGATTCTGAAGTTACTCATCAGCAGTTGGCAGCTGGGCGGCAGACTGGTACACAGTTCACCCTTTAAACCTTTCCCCACTAGAGTGAGGTGCACTCAGCTTCTACTTAGATTATACCAATTATGTCTGAATGTGCACCCACCAATTAGTGTATGCAAATGTTATACAAATCTCTTTTGTCCTAATTTTTTGGCAATAGATAAGTGGCAAATTTAAAATAATATCCTGAAGAAGTGACGGTGCTATAGTTTTATGCTGGTCTGACCCAGCATCAGTGAGGGCAGCTGGCCTTCCCACTCAGGATTAAGCTTTCAAAATGCAGCATATAAAGTTTTCAGTGTCAGACTCCAAATCCATTAGAATGTGAATAAGCTAAAGTGCCGCCAATTGAATTTGCTCTGAGAAAGTGGCAATTACATTTGTTTCTCCTAAAGGCTGCCAGGGAGCACCTTTCATAAAGGGCCTAATGAGCAGAATTTTAACATGGGCAATTATTCCCTTCAAGCACTAATTTTTACAACTTTTGCAGTTGCTTTTATTTCATCTACATTGAAAAAAAAAAAACAATTTGCCAAGGCAGATGCAGTGGCCAATTAGCTTTTCCCTCTCACACACATTTAATTGCATATGCATCTGTTGTAGTCAAGGTCTCATCGGTTCAGTTGTATCTGTGCCATGAGGACCATTATCGACCAGCTGCTGTTGTCTGGACCAAAGGACAAATGATAGGAGGAAATCAAGGACCGGATCACCCATTTAATCAAAAACTGAAAAAAACTTAACAGCAGTCAAGAGTGCATCTAAACCACATCCGGACTGTAGTTCTGAAGAACTAAGGTATGACTATTCTTCATCAAGTAGTTTTCCCCGTGAGAACCTTTTTCCACCCCTATCCTCATCCCCTCACCCAAAAGCAGAGATGTGAACCACACTGGATAAATTCTTATTCTATTTGATTTAAGCTGTACCAACGAGAAGAGCTGGCACAGCAAAGATTTTCAAACCCTGTTGGATTCCCCATGTTCAAGTGACAAATGAGAAGCATTTTTTCCCTCCTCAAGGCCTGTATAGTTTCCATAAACCATCTTTGTGCCAAAGCAGTGTTGCTTCTTTCTGAAAAACAAGTACAGTAGTACCTCGGTTTACGAATTTAATGTGTTCTATGGCAGTGGTCCCCAAACTTTTCCCAACCGTGGATCAGTTGGGGGTGTGTGGTGTGCCAGCAGGGGGTGGAGCTCATGCACGCGCATGCGCACGTCGCACTCGGGGGGGGCAGCTTGTGTGCATGCACACAGCATGCTCACAGGGGGCAAAATGTGCTTGCACGCATGTGCGCGACGACGCTCGTGGGGGGCACTCACAGGGGGGTAGGAGATCTGTGTCCGCGGCCCGGTCCTGGATAGGTCGCGGACCGCTGCCGGGTCACGGACCGGGGGTTGGGGACTTCTGTTCTACAGGACGTTACGTAATGCGAAAAATTCGTAAACCGAAACGCGGATTGCCATAGGAACGGGGGCGGTGCTATAAACCTCCAAGCACAATGCATCCTGGGGAAACTTCCTTCGTACTGAGGGGGAAAAAACGTAAACCGAGGCATTATTTTCAATGGATTTTTGTTCGTAAACCGAAAATTACATTAACCGAGGTGTTTGTAAACCAAGGTACTACTGTAAACACAGAAGCAGTTTGGAACAACTAGTTGATTCCCTCTGATGTCTCTAATCCTTAGAAGTCTGTGCAACAAAATAGCAATGACCACCGTGTTGTACATTTTGTGTTGTTGACAATTTGTGTTACTTGCATTTTGCACTGCTTGCAAAAAAAAGGTGTTTAATTTGCCTTTGAAACATACTCATTCTTCATCTCGCATTGACAGCATCACAATACACTTTTCTCTCTCAGGGGATGAGGATAATTTTGTCATTGGGCAAACTAGCATAATAAGACAAGACAAGCAAGGATTTATATGTCTCTCCAATCATTGTGGAGATTTTACTGGGAAAACGATAGCCTTCATCTCCCAGAATCATGGTATTGAGTTAGTTCATACTCTTCACCCTGAACCATGAGTGGTGGTCCATGCTGGGGTTTTTTTCTTGCCCTAAAGTTTGCTTATCATGTTGTGTGCTATCATATGCCAAGCTGTATAAAAACAGCAAAAGTTCGCTGGATAAATCAGTGAATTGAGTAGTTGAGGTTGGGAGTTTGATTCCGCACTTAATGTCCCAGGAGGGGAGCCACCCTGCATAGTGTTGGGCAACCCACACGGTCTTATTACTATCTTCACACCTGACCTGAGTCATAGAACCATGAAATTTTGTGTCTGGAAGAAACATTGAGGGTCATCTATTCAACTCTCTGTTCACTGCATAGCTTTGAACACTGGCATCCTTTAAAGATGGCCTCCAAGCCAAGAAAAATAAAACATACTGAGACATTGCAATGGGGGAATATCTTGTAAAACATGGTTTAGGATTAAAAGGTGGCCTTGTCAGTTACTCAGCTCCACTTCCCTCGTGGCCCTGCTGATCATTTTCCAGAGAAAAGAAATTACTTTTGGTGTCAGCATGGTCATCTTTCCAAAGTGCAAAGTCTGAAGAAAACTTTGCTCGGATGAAAATTTGATTCCCTGTGTTTGGGATATGGGGAATTACCGTATTTTTCCGTCTATAAAATGACACTTATTCCTTAAATAATTGGACAAAAAATTGAGGGTCGTTTTATACATGGAAGGCAGCCGCTTTTCCTGCCTTTTGCGAAGCCCCGGGGCTTAGGAAGTGGATAAAGCAGCCATGAAAGGGCTTCAGGATCAAAGGGCTGCGATTGTGCAGCCCTTTTATGGCTGCTTTACCTGAAGGGAGCCTTCCCTTCCTTTTTGCTAAGCCCCGGGGCTTCGCAAAAGGCAAGGAAAAGCGGCGGTCAAAGGGAGCCCTTTGATCCCTGCTGTTCCCTTCCTTTTGCTAAGCTCCATGGCTTAGCAAAAGGAAGGGAAAAGCAGGGATCAAATTTTCTAATTTGGGGTTAGAAAAGGGGGGGGTCGTCTTATACATTGGTTCGTCTTATAAACGGAAAAATACGGTAGTTTTACTTCACAGATCATCTGGACTGGTAAGACATTGCCTGTTTCGTTCAGATGAATCCACATCACTACAACTGACACAGAGGAGGAACAGACTGATTCAACCATCTTCATTTTAAGTACATCCTTAGACCCAACATTTCTTCCAGCCATTACACATTATGTGTTCTTTGTAGCCTTGCAAGTTTTGTGACCTTTTCCTCAGCTACCTACATCGCCCACTCTCTTGAAGTCATGCAACTGAGCACTTAATTGAAAATCTCACTCATGCAGAAGCAACATTTGGAAGTGACATTTGTTTCAAGCACTGGCAGTTTTGGGAACAGCATGCACAGCAAAAACAGCAATTCAGGTAATTAACAATCTTGCCCACTCATTGTTATCAACGTAAACAAAGAATTCATCATGACTGCATAATGTATGGGCAATTCAAAAACCGTTGGAGGTTTCATCTTCTTCCATCCATGAATGCAAACCCAAGAATTTGTGAAGGGTTACAGGTGATTGGCTTTTCAGTGGTAGAACTGAGAACAATCTCTTCTGCATACAGAAATCTCCTGCTGGAAGCAGAACCTTTGTCTGCCAACTGATGTCAAAGATCTGCCAGCAAAGAAGGTTGTCAAATCTCAGGACATTAAATGATGTCTCTAGAAACTGCTTCTCCAGTTCTCCATCAGAGAGATAAATCTCATGGCAAACCTTACTTAGAGGAAAATAAAGTTTGATTCTTTATTTACTTGCCTATTTTGGTGTGCTTGGTGTCTTCAAAACTCAAGCACTCATCTCCACTCATTTCCAGCTGGCATATGTTTGTTGTGTGTGTGATGTGCTTCCTTCCCTCTCAATTCTTGTCTGCCCTGACTTGTTGACATCACAAAGACCAATTTCCTAGGTCTCAGCTTTTGGCTCTAAAGCCTCAGGGAATGCCACACAAGATACCAATATGCTATCGGAACTGCCTTATTGGTTGAGAAAAAGAGCTGATGAGGGGGTGGAATGAGGAAGGAACGAGGATATGCCAGATCCAGACTGCTCCTAGAGAAAGAGCCACCTACAAAGTAGCTTTACACTGAAAAAGTAACTTCATAATTGCCTGTGACATTACCCAGTTTTAGATTAGATTAGGCATCCTTCAGTCTCGAGAGACTATGGTAACGTGCTCTGTATGGAGGACTTGGAACAGCGTCTAGTGTGCTTGAGAAGGCCAATTTGAGAGTGACAATCCCTTCCACACTGAAGACAAATACAATCTGTCCCCTGTCCAGCTCCCTGATTTTGCTGGTTTCGGGACTGCCTCTTGGCCTCGGCCTGCTGAACAAGTGTCTCTTCAAATTGGGAGAGGCCGTGATGCAACGCCTGCCTCCAGGCTGAACGCTCAGATGTCAAGGTTTCCCATCTGTTGAGGTCCATTCCTAAGGCCTTCAGATCCCGCTTGCAGATCTCCTTGCATCGCAGCTGTGGTCTCCCTCTGGGGCGATTTCCCTGCACTCATTCTCCATACAGGAGATCTTTTGGAATCCGACCGTCAGCCATTCTCACGACATGCCCAAGCCAACGTAGACGTAGCTGTTTCAGTAATGTATACATGCTAAACATTCCAGCTCGTTCTAGGACTACTCTATTTGGAACTTTGTCCTGCCAGGTATTACCCAGTAGTTGTTACTCAAAATGTGTCTAGTTGCAGATAATGACATTACTTGGAACTAGGGATAAGCACTGGCTTTAGAGAAAAACCAAATGAGGCAGAACAGAGATTACTATGGATTTCTGGATTACCTACAGAACCCTTCAGAGAGATTCTAGTCACTGTCAAGTCAGTTCAGGTGCCCCTGAAAATCAGCATTTTGGAGGTTAGAAATGATGAAATTGGGGGGGGGGGATACTTGGCAAGAGTAACAAAAGACGCATCAAAGTAGGAGACAGACAGCTGAAATTCCATGAAAACCAAAATCTCTCCTGGAAAACTCAGTCATTGAGCTGTGAAAAGGGCTTAGGATGACCAACACTGGAGGCCTACAAGAGAAAATTGGACAACTGCTTTGATTTGGATTCCTGTCTTGAGCAGGGGGTTGGACTTGATGGCCTTAAAGGCCCTTTCCAACTCCATGATTCTATGACCTCAATGGACTCAATACATTTCCTTCCACCCAACCAAGCACCCAATTCACATCCAGGCAGGGCAAAGATACATCACTTATTAGGCTAGAATTATCTTAATTTTTCCTTTTAGGCATCTATACTGTCTCTTCATTATATGTAGGACTCTCATTATATGTAGGAGTGAGTGCTCCTGCCAACCTAGCAGTTCAAAAGCATGTAAAAATGTGAGTAGATGAATAGGTACCACCTCGGTGGGAAGGTAACAGCGTTCCATGTCTAGTCGCGCTGGCCACGTGACCACGGAAACTGTCTTCGGACAAACGCTGGCTCTATGGCTTGGAAACGGGGATGAGCACCGCCCCCTAGAGTCGGACACGACTGGACTAAATGTTAAGGGGAACCTTTACCTTTACCTTTACCTGAGTGAGTGAGTGAGTGAGTGAACATGAGATAAATGACTGATTCCATTGTTCGGGCTTTGACGGGATAAAGTCAAAGAAGTGCTAGACTATATTTTCCCTTCCCTTGTTGTTTTCAACTTTAACTTAGTTTTTAATGCTTGCCACTGTCTGATGCCAGGTGGATTCACAGAAAAGCAGGAGCTGGGCAGAGAGTACATGGGTCCCAAGAGATGGGGAAGGCAGGCAGGAAGGCAGGAAAGCAAGTTGATGGGATTTTTGCCTACACGCTGCAGGTCCTTCACATCCCCAGAAATTGATGGTAATGCATAACACTTTCATCCCAGACCATACAATTCTCAGAACCACTGTCTATTATTTTCTTTAAGTCATGAAGGATGAGTGAAGTGCCAGATGATTGGAGGAGGGCCTATGTTCCTCTCTTCAAAAGGGAAGAATATGAGAACTACAAATCAGTCAGATCTGGACCCTGCACTTTAAGAAGGATGCCAACAAACTGGAATAGGTTCAGAGGAAGGCAACAAGGAAGATTAGGGGACTGGAAACCAAGCCCTGTGAGGAAAGACTGAAAGATCTGGGTATGTTTAGCCTCGAGAAAAGAAAGCTGAGGGGGAATATGACAGCACTTTTCAGATACTTGAAAGACTGTCATATAGAGGAGGGGCAGGACCTGTTCTCAGTTATCCCAGAGTGCAGGAGATGTAATAATGGGCACAAATTACAGGAAGCCAGATTTCGACTAAATGTCAGGGGGAAAGCCGCCTGACTAGAGGTGGGCACAAATCAGAAAAACGGTGATGCATTTTGATTCATGATTTGTCAAGGTTGATGAATCACAAATTACGAATTTATGATTTTTTTCTTTTGCCTTTTTGCTCTCCAAGCACCTAAAGACACCAGAATCACAGGGAAGCTTCCCTTGACTCTCCTCTACAACCCCCACAAGTTTGGTGAAGATTGGGTTTGAGACATCTGAGTTATACACCAACAAATTGGGTCACCCCCAGGAAAATGCCCTTTAGAGGCTGGCTTGGGGAAACCCAATCTTCACCAAACTTGGAAGGATTGTAGAGAAGAGTCAAGGGAAGCTTCTCTGCAACTTTGTTGTCTCTAGGTACCCGGGAGGGGGGCATTTTATAGTCCAATAAATCAACAAATCAAAAATCACTAAAAAATCATTGATCTGTATTTGTATGAATACAAATTGACAAATTAGTGATTTTTGAATGAATTTGATGTTTTTTTAAAAAAATTCATGCCTATCTCAACTCCTAATTGTTAGAGCAGTACAACAATGGGACCAATTATGTTGGGAGTTGGTGAGTGCTCCAGCAATGGAGGCATTCAAGAGAAAGTTTAGACAGTGATTTGTCAGATCTGCTTTGATTTGGATTCCTGTACTGAGCAGGGGGTTGGACTGGATGGCCTCACAGGCCCCTTCCAGCTCCATTCTATGATTTGATGGAAGCCAGGTCAGGTTTTTATTCCTATTTGCAGGTTTTTCCATGACTCAGAAATATATAAATACAAATCTCTGGGGGGAAAAACCCCTGAGAACAAAGCATATAAGCTGCCTCCAAACCAGCTCAGGACAGGTTGGTCCTGATCTGCAGACTAATTCAGATACATATCAGATCAGACAGTACTCACTCTCCTGCTTGTTAATAAGTTTGGACTACATTCTACTTCTCATGGTGGGGAATCATTTGAAAACTACTATTGCTTGAATACAAGCAGCATTGCTTTATATGAATGCAACCCCTCTTGCATGTGCTTGAAATTATTTTCTGCACTCACTTTAAAAGACAAGGGGAGATTGTTTGTTCTGTGAAGAAGCTTAAGAAATGTATTCCACTTCTATTGGAAATGAAAATCCCCAAAGAAAACCCATCATTTTGCAAACCAGATGGAGTTTAACTGAGGAGAGCCTTTTGTGAACACTTTCTTTATACACAAAAATTGGTCTAAACAAAATTTTATGGGCAATTCTCTTTATAATGCAAAATGAAAATAGATAAACAATGCAGCACCTAACTACCAGTTCTAAATAGTGGGAGTTCAATTCATAGGAATTTTAGAATGCTTGCTTATCTTAAGAACACACAGTTCCAAAAGTCTGGCAAAGGTATGGAATCCAGAGGAAGTCTGGAAGAAAATGTAAATGTAGATAACAGGGCTTATCCACATTTTCATTTTCCTTGCAATAAGCTCTGTTCTAAATTGATTCGATTTAGTATCACCTGACTGTCAATCACTATTTGAAATGCTGTTTGTGTTCCTACCTGGGAGGCAGCTGACAAGAGCAGTCCCTGTATGAGGTTGTTTGTTTGGGTCTCTCCCCCCCCCCCCCCACAAAAAAGCATGAGACAGATGGGTCAGTAATAAATCCTTGCCTCTCATGTCCACCTGCACAATCTGGTTGAGATATGCTTCTCCCCTCCACCTTTTTCTCCCTCTAGCCCTCACCTTTATTTCCCTTCAATCTCTCTCTCTCTCTCTCTCTCTCACACACACACACACACACACACACACTCCTCCTGCCTGAGAAGTCTGGGGAAAGCGCTTGGCTTCCCTTTCCCCCTCCTTTGCTTCAAGGGGTGGAGGATTCTTGGCAGCTGGAGTTCGCAAAAAAGAGATAAGTGGTTCCACCACTTGTCTCCACCTCCCAGAAACCAGCAAAAGCATTCTTAAAGGGACAGAAGCTGCCAAAGCATTCTTAAAGGGACAAACAGCTTTGCCAGCAGACCTCCCCTCTCCTGCACCCATCGTTCCCTCCATCCTTCCTTCATGCTACCTCTCCCACCACCCCTGGTGGTTACCCAAAGGTGCAATTTACAGTGGCAGAGAGGTGTACATATGCAGAAATGAATGCAATATATTGAGTTTTCCACGCCTGCTATTTTAAACGACCCTCTAGCAGAACAGTCCTTTAGGTCCCTTTCCAATCATAAAACACACTCCCTTGGCAAAGCAATCCAGGCATTCACATCATGGAAACATCTTAAAATAAAGTGTTTTTTGTTTTGTTTTGTTTTTTTTTTTTTAAGCAGGATGTGGTATAAGTGTTTCATTTTGTCTGTGGGATTAAGGCCTAAGGCAGCCACTTTCCCTCTCTTCTAGCCTTCAAAACACATTCACTTCAACCACCATGGACTGTCCTCTTTAATCTTTAGCACATCAGTGCTACACTTACCACCACCTGGCTTGTTAGGTGGGAAGCTGGGAGATATTGAGCGACACCTTTTTCACCAGGGGAGGGATGTGAAGAAAACTTGCCAGTTCTTGTTGATGTCTGAGATTGGTTGCCTCCAAAGGACAAGTCAGCCAGCCAAGGATTCTCCAACAACCTTGGTGTCTCAGTATGAGCCTAAGATACCGAGCAATTGTCCCCCATTATGGTTTTCTCCATTTGCAGAAAAAGTCTGTAGTGTCTTTTCTCTTGATGAAACTAAGCACACATACACATACAGTGAATACAAAGATGCAGTTAACCTATCAAATGCTTCTCCTTTTTGAAAATCTATGCAACAAAGCTGCAGTAATTATCCTCCAGACTTCAGTGTCAAACTTTCTTTCTTTCTTCCTTCCTTCCTTCCTTCCTTCCTTCCTTCCTTCCTTCCTTCCTTCCTTTCTACCTCACTTTTATCCTTCTCTATCCTGGCTAGATAGCTCAGTAGTTTAGGTCTCTGGCTGTAGGGCCAGAAGTTGGGAATTCAGTTCCCCAGGGAGAAGATCCAACTTGTGTGGCCTTGGACAAACCACATGGCCCCAGAGCACACTGAAGAGAAGGGAATGGTAAACCACTTCTAAGTACTCTATACCTAGAAAATCCTGAAAAAGGTCACCATAAGTCAGAATTGATTTGACGGCACATGATTTTTATATTTTTCCTCAAGAGGACCCATCTTCTTAAATGACTGTGTTAATTAGTAAATAAAGTAAGTTATTTTAAAGTTACACTTAATTAAAGTTACAGTTCCAAATTCTTCCCAAATCATTTTGCTCCTAGTATAGTTTGGGTTTTAAAATTGTAACTTTCCCCCTCAATTTTCAAAAGTAACTAGTTTCTAGTTACTTCAGCGAAAAAAATTCAGATTGCAGCAGCTTGAGGAAAACCACAAACCAGAACCATGTGTTCCTTATCTAGCCCCTAATTATCATGTTAATTTAAGAACCAAGCTTGGAATAGAATTTTTTTTCAGAATACAGCTCCCAGAATCCCTCAGCCTGCATAGCCAGCAGTGGCCCTGATCACCAAGGGATTCTGAGAGCTGTAGTCTAAAAACGAATTTTACTATTTTCTACTTCAGATTTATGGTTGCACCATAAAATGAAGGAAGTTATTCCTAATTAAATTACAATTTTAATATAAAATACCTTTGTCACTATGAACACTTTTTAAATTAGTGTAAATAGTATAAATTTATTTTTTTTAAAGTCACAGTAATAGCCCAGTCTTTATTTCTTGCAGTGCATTAAAGGGTTTCCATCAAATTATATAAAGCAATAGGTTGTCCCATAACACTGAGGTAGTAATACATAAGGTGAAATGTTGGCCTGGTCTGTCTATCAATCAATCTATCTAAATGTCAGGTGGGCCCAACTCCCCCCAATTCCATTGAAGTACCCAGAGATATGCACGCACTTGCTTCTGTTCAGCAGATATATCTGACAGAAGTAATAAATCACATCATGTTCTAGTTGTGGGGGAAAAAATCTATAAGCTGATTGTTCACCCACAACCCTGCAGCCTTTTAAGTAATAATAATTGAGCCTTCATTCATTGTAGAAAGAATGGGAGACAATTATTTTCTTCCTTTCCTCCCAGATACAGGATTTCATTATGTTTGCATTGTTTGATGTAACATCCTGGAGGCAGAAAATCATTCCCCAGAGGCCCTCACCCCTCAAAATTGCCCACCATGGGCTAGATGAGTCAGAGATCTGATACATTATGAATAAACTTTGCATGTTCATATTATTATGGCTGCTGGCTGGCTATCTGCTTTTAGTCAGACATGTGTTTGGGGTGAGTGGGTGGAGGGGTACACTTGCACACTCCTCAAAAAAAAATCTAAACATGTTAGTTTGTTGTAACCCACGAGGACAGGCTCCCATCCAGCAAGAAGCATAGAGTCATTGCTCCAGTTGGTAGCCTACCTGTGTGAACAGTAGTATAGTTCAACATTCAGATAACATAAAATATATTCTGTGACAGCTAAAGTAAAACTGTGGGATAATAATATGAAAAGAAAAACAAACTGCCCAGGACTCCTCAAATATCCAACCAGGAATGCTGGCAAGTCTTTGGGTCCAAATCCCAAGTCCGAGTCTGAGTCTTTAGTACCAAGTCCCAAGTCCAAGTCCCTATGAAAAAATAAGATTTTTCCCCAGAAGAAAGGGAAGGTGGGTGGGTTCCAAATTGCAACTCGAGTCTGAGTCATTGAAAAGAGAAAAAACACACCCTAGAGTCGAGTCCAAGTCAAGTCACCGGTGCGACTTGACAGAGAGTCTTGACAGAGACTTGACAGAGAGTCCCATGACTTGAGTCTGCATCCCTGCCTCCGTCCTTGATTAACCACAGGCCCTTTGCCTGTGAAAGATAATCATGGTAGACTCCACTGCTGTTAATCATCATGACATCATCATTATCTTAGAACTGCAGAGATGGAAGAGACCCTAAGGATCACCAGGTCCAACTCCTGTCAAGGAGGCACAGAGTAAACTGAACTTCCAAACTCTGGCTCTCAATTTGGTGCTTCATGATATTTACAAAATGAAGGAAATTGTATCTAAATATGAGGACTTTTTCCTGCCAAATTTTCAGAAGTTCTGAAAAGGGAGGTGATGCCAGAAAATAGGTAAAGTACCCTCAAATATTTTCCATCTTGAGCACCAGCACTTTCTTCTTAAATTGTTGCTTCTACATTTTGTTTTGTCCTTCACTCCAGATAAATACGAGTTGGAATCCTACAGTCCTGTCACCACATTCCAACATTTGAGGATTTTCCTCCCGCTGTCTGTCTAAAAATGTCACAGAATGTGACACTAAGGATCAAAGCATGTATACATACAAGAATTTTCTGTGTTTTTGAATGAGATATTTCTCCAAGGTTGGGCAAAGTGACACCTGCTCAAGTGAGCAGAAGGAAAAGCTGTTCTTCTGCCCTTTGGTCTCCTGGAATACTGGGTCCAGTTCTAGAAATCACAATTTAAGGAGAATATCAACAAGCTGGAACAAATCCAGAGAAGAGTCAACAGGATGGTAAAAGATCTGGAAACCAAGCCCTATGAAGAGCAGTTGATAGAGATGGGTACATTTAATCTGGAAAAGAGAATGTTGAGAGGTGAAATTATAGCCATATTTAAATATTTGAAGGGCTGTCACATGGAAAATGGAACAAGATTTATTTTGGTGGTTTTCTGTAGCTCTGGAGATTATTCCACTAAGTAATAGGAAGAATTTCTTGACAGGAAGACCTATTGGACAATGGAATGGACTGCCACAAGAACTGCTGAAATTATAGCAATCTGTGTTATATCACAGTTGACAAGGCTGTGCTGTCTTTTAGAATTGTTGCTTTTGAGGCTTTCTCCTGCACATGCCCACTCTGCCCTCATGCTGGCCACTCATGCTGCTGTGGTGAGAGAGAGGGAGGGTCTGCTGGCAAAGTTACTAGTCTTTAGAAAGCTAAAGTGGTATCAAGCTCTCCACTGAAGCCGAGAATACAGCCTAGACAAAGCCGAACAGAACGTTCTCTGGGGATCTGTTGCAGGTCAAAAAAGCATCTGTTTGTTTCCACTGTGCTTTTATGGATAAAGTTAACCTTGGAAAAAAAAATCCCTATGTTGTTGATACTGTCTTATCCAAAGGTAAATAAATAGCAGTGCTCTTGATGCACCTTGCTTCATGGGAAATGGAGAATATATAAGGATATGTTTCTTCTACTTGTGCTTTCATATTTTTCAGGGAGGTATCTTTTTTTTAGCAGGGACGTGGTGGCGCTGCGGGTTAAACCTCAAAGCCTCTGGGCTGCAAGGTCGTAAGATCAGCAGTTCGAATCTATGCGACATAGTGAGCTCCCATTGCTTTTCCCAGCTCCTGCCAACCTAGCAGTTCGAAAGCATGTAAAAGTGCGAGTAGATAAATAGGTATCAATACGGTGGGAAGGTAACGGCATTCCATGTCTAGTCGCGCTGGCCACGTGACCACGGACAAACGCTGGCTCTACAGCTTGGAAATGGGGATGAGCACCGCCCCCTAGAGTCGGGCATGACTGGACTAAATGTCAAGGGGAACCTTTATCTTTACCTATCTTTCTTTTAAAAAACAGATATAGGAGATTTTGGGTTAAAATATGAATCATCCCTTCTTTTATATTATATTTATGCTATAATCTGCAGTAGGCTTAACTGAGTACTATATGCTCTGTTGGAAAGAACAAATAACTCTCTAAGCAGCAGAATGCAAACTCAGATCATTTCTAAGCAAAGTATGTCCAAATGCCTTAATTGTATCATCAATTACTCACCAGTTGCTGCTTTCTCCTCAAATCTTCGTATAGATCTTACAATTTTTTCACAAATAATGATTCATCAACCAGCTGTCTGTGAATCTTGCAGCAGGATTAGAAAATTAATTTCATTTATTTATTTTAAAGGTTTATAGGCTGCCTCTTAAGGGAAACACTCCCAAGGCTGTGTACAAAATTAAAACCATAAAACACATTGCAACAATGACGTTAAGGCAATTTTAAAAAGCCCTAAAATGCTGTTAAAAATAACTTTTCAAAGTAACTTAAAATGTTGCTCATTATACTAAAAAAGTAGTTGCAACTACTACTTGTCACAGATTGTAACTTATCTAAACCCTTGCTGCCCCAAAAGTGAGTTTCAGTAACTACCTGTAACTAATTACCTCCAGACTTTGAGGCAGAATGCTGTGATAGAAATATAAGCTTTTAAAAATTGGGTCCAGAAATGCACTGGCAACCAGTGTAGCTATTACAATGGAGCATATACCAGTAAGATCCTACCCCTGTCACCTGAGAGTGACAGTCCCTTCCACACTGAAGACAAATGCAATCTGTCCCCTGTCCAGCTCCCTGATTTTGCTGGTTTCTGGTCTGCCTCTTTGCCTCGGCCTGCTGGACAAGGGTCTCTTCAAATTGTATTGCCTTTACAATTTCACCAATTGATTGATCTGGATCATGGGCACCATCTGACTGTGATCCAGGACACAATTCCCTCTGGACCAAACATGGACACATCCAGAAGCCCCAAATTAGTCCACAGATCAAGTGCAAATCTGTGCACAGTCCCATGTATTTTTATTCTCCTTTTGTTTTGAGTCCAGCATATCTCACAACAAGCTTTTAAAAGATCACAGCCTCTGGGACAAGTAATGGGAAACAGGTTTAGTGATTAAACTGCAGTACTGCATGCAAAACTCTGCTCATGACCTGAATTCAATCCCAGGTAGCTCGAGGTTCACTCAGCCTTCCATCCTTCCAAGGTCAGTAAATTGAGCACCCCGTTCACTGTGGGGGAGGAGGCAATGTGTAGCTTGCATAATTAAATTGTAGATCACCCAGAGAGTGCTTTAAGTGATATGGGACAATATATAAGCAGCATGCTTTGCTTTGCTTTTTTTTTCTCTTTGTGTGTTTTTTTACCCAAAGTTGTAGGCCTGGACTGTTTTTCAAAATTACTGTATCTAATGCATGTTCATCCTCATGCTTAGGACCTTTCCGAGCCTTCACTTAGAAAATGTGAAATTTTCAATTAAATAGGGGGAAATGGAAATATTATGTTAAAAGCAGCTAGATTGATATTTGCAAGGAATTGGAAAAATAATAATCAATTGATGTTGGAAGAATGGTATAATAAGATGTGGAATCTAGGTGTTAACGATAAATTAACTTGTGAACTGAAAGTCAGAAAAGGATTATTGAAAGAAAACAGTTTTAATGCCATCTTGAACCCTTATATAGAATACATACCGTGTTTCCCCGAAAATAAGACAGGGTCTTATATTAATTTTTGCTCCGAAAAACGCATTAGGGCTTATTTTCAGGGGATGTTTTATTTTTTATTCATGTACAACAATCTACGTTTATTCAAATGCAGTCATGTCATCTTCTTCTGGTTGCTGCACAATGGTGGAGGGCGGGGTTTCACTTAACTAGGGCTTATTTTTGGGATAGGGCTTATATTACGAGCATCCTGAAAAATCATACTAGGGCTTATTTTCAGGTTAGGTCTTATTTTCCGGGAAACACGGTATTTACAAAACATAAAGGTTATACTCCAACACAAGAATACATCATTATATTTTTGGAAAAAGACGGGGCACATGATATAATTAAGATGAAACATATAAATGAGAATATATATATACAATGTAACCCACCACCCTAAGGAGTGTACACACACACACACACACACACCCTATGGTGGTGGGTTACACTGTATATTTGAGTTGTGATTCTATTTGTCATTTATGTTTTTGTTATATTTTGTTATATTAATAATAATAAAAAAGAAAACAGTCCAATGAAGTTATTATTCAACCCTGAAAAAGAAAAGAAAAAGAAAAAGTGACTTTTGGACCGTAGCTCCCAAAATCTGTCACACAGCCAAACAAATAAAGTAACTTCCCCCAGCTTGAGCTTGATCACAGCCAGGGATGGGGACTTGAGTCGAGGGACTCACCGTCAAGTCAGACTTAAGTCACACTGGGGACTCAACTCAAACTCAACTCGTTTTTGTTTGTTTGTTTGCAATGACCCGGACTCAACTCAGAACTCAGGAGCCACCCATCCTTCCCTTGTTTCCTGGGGGGGGGGGGGGAATCTTGTTTTTAATAGGAACTCAGTCCTGGGGATTGGGACTCAGGATTTAGTACCAAAGACTTGGCCTCAGACATGGACCGAAAGACTCCGACTCGGACTTGGGACTTGGTACCAGACTTGCCAACATCCTTGATCACAGCTCACTGAATCAGTCACACCTCTGTGCCCCTTTAGGTCCCTCTGCCAATGCAAATCCGGGGATTTGGAGAGTTATATAATCCAAAAAGGGAACAATCTCACTTCAGCAGATGGAGACTCTTTTGGAAAACGAGAGGATAGATGTGCCTTCCTCTCCTCTGAAGAAGAATGTTATTAAAAGCAAGTCTTCAAACAAGGGGAAATCCAGAAAATGCAAGAAAAAATAGCAAATGCAGACCCAGAGAGGGCACAGCAGGAGGGAAATGACAGCCACCTCCATTTTGATCCCTTCTTTAAAGGAAATGCTTTCTGTCAGACTCTTTGATGCATTCATCAGTCCATCCAAATTGCTCACATAAAGAGGCAACCATTAAGAGAGCCTCAGATTTGGTGACCGGCGTTTAAAGGGATGATCAAAGGAGTTCAGTTTGTTATCTGCCCTAGAAGTCCAAACCCTTCAAAGGTTGTCCAATGCACTTTATAATCAAGAACTTGCTGAGATGCACGGCCAGTGCAAAATCAGAGAGAATTAGGTCTTCATTCTACTCAACAGATAAGAGAGGTGGAGCTCTCTTGCCTCTGTCTGGGCCTATTTTACTGGGAAACTGACCTCAGGATCCCAGGATATTGTCCAGACCTTGACATACTGACCTTCTGGCTGCAGGGAGTGGCTTCTCTATGGCAATTAGCAATACAAAGGGAAGTGCAAATACCTTCATCATGTTGACAACTGAAAATACCACTTAGGTGTCCAGAACTCAGTATCTTGCAAGTCATTCTCTATGCCAAGTTATATGAAGAGTTCCGTTTAAGACATTGCAATGCAAAATACAGTGTTTATCACTGCAGAACTTCATCAATTAGTTTGGCATTCCAACCACCTACCCCATTCTTTCCACTCCGCCAATGAAGGAGCTGGTGGAGCAGCAGAAGACCAGAAGGTGCAGATAAATAAATATCATGAAAAAAACATTAAACAGCAAAGTGGCAGCAATCAGGGTAACACTTTAGAATTACTAAAAAAAAAAAGAGGACAAAAATGTAAGACAGATTTCCATAACTTTTTCATAATGTGAATATATATAAAGTTAATGTAAAATTGAATTGACTATGAATTGATGGTATAATTTGAGTAGACGTTCATGATATCGCAACCTTGTGAGAAAGTTCACCAAACAGATAGATGATAAGGCTAGAGAAAGCTCCTGTGCCAGTTATCCGGATGGTAGACAAACCCTCTGATCATTAATGGTGTCCCAGTAATTGGGTTTATTTAAAAGCTTTCACCTTCTCTTTACACCGAGTAATGTTTTGTTGTGTTCCTACCAGCATGAGCCTCAATGGGAGCTCAGTATGCCTTTATTGAAAAACTGGAGAAAGGCACCAGGTGGTCCTTGTTCTGAGCAGTATTTGCATATGACTCAGTTCCCATCTCCCTTGTGTAGGCAAACCTCTCAGCGTCTGTACACAGAAACCACAACCTTGCGAAATGAAGGTTTGCTTATGCGTAACTAGAGATCCTGCAGTGCATGGAAAAGTTACTCCGTTGGACTACAAACCCTGGAATCCAGCATGGTCACCAGATGGTTTTCTTTGCAGCTTTTCAGTTGAAATATTCAAAGCACAATCAGAAATGTGTTGAATGATCATATAAAATATCATAATTAAACTTGATTTGTTTGAAATGTGGTGCGGGAGGAGAGCTTTGAGGATACCCTGGACTGCCAGAAAGACAAACAAGTGGGTCTTAGAGCGAATCAAGCCTGAACTATCTCCAGAGGCAAAAATGATGAAACTGAAGCTGTCCTACTTTGGGCACCTCATGAGAAGGTGGGATTCTCTGGAAAAGACAATCATGCTGGGAAAGGTGGAAGGCAGCAGGAAAAGAGGAAGACCAAATGTGAGATGGGTTGACTCCCCGAAGGAAGCCACAGGCTTGAGTCTGCAAGAGCTGAGCAGGGCAGCTGAGGACATGACATTTTGGGGAGTGCTCATTCATGGGGTCACCATAAGAAAGGGGTGACCTGGTAGCAGATAATAACAACAACAACAAAATATGGAAATAGAGGGGTGCAACCAGAACAGCCAGCACACAGACACACATACAAAATGCACAATGCATGCACAGTCAGGTGTACATGTGGGTGGGTGCGCATGTGCACCCACCCACCCACATAAATGAACACATGTCTTTATAATCCAGACTTTAATGCTCACTGGAAACCAAACCGGAGGGAGAGATCATAGGCCCAGGTGCATTCTTGAGGCAAGAAGTGCTAGAGGAGAAGAAAGTGGGTTTTTGTGTGTGTGAGGTGGCTTCTAAACTTGGACAACCATCTCTGCCATTTTCCCTCTGGTGTGAGAGCTCACAGATTCAGTGCAAAGGTGCTGGTGTGTGTGTTTTGGCTTGTGCAAAAAAAAAAAAAAAAACCCCGGAAAAGGGCAAGGGGTGGGGTGCATGCCTGTGGGTGCCTGTGTGTGGGCCTCGTGGGCCATTTGGAGCAAAGCGGATGGTAAAGCACCAGCATAGCAACTCATGCACCTTCTTGTTGCACAAGGTCTACTAGATGCAGCATAACACCCACGAGGAGGGGGATACCCCCTGCCAGTGGGGGACACATCCCAGCAACTGCAACTATATGGGGAGGCAGGAATCTATAGGGAGAGAAAGAAGAAGCTGCCATCAAGATACCAGCCCCTCCATTACCTTCTTGCATGTTTGTGAAATGGGGGAAGCAGCACCAGGTGCTGCAGCTTTCACACACACACACACACACACACACACACTTCTACCTTTCCTCCTCCTTCTCCTGAGTTTAGCAAAACAGAGAGAGAGAGAAAGAGAGAGAGAGAGAGAGAACGAGTTGGATGGGAGAAGCAAAATTTTCCAAGCAGCCTGTGTGATCTGCAGGATGGCTCCTTTCTGGGACATTAATTGTGCATGTGGGGTGACAAAGATTATAGGAGTTAATATTGATTTCACTGTAGACTGTGATTTTAAAGCTATGCTTGCAAAAAGTGGCACTAGTTTTGCAGCAGGGGAAAAAAAAGACACCTGAAACTTCAGCTCTCAGCATTTGTTCAGAGTATCTTAAAGATTCGGAGTACTCATTGCATTTAAGAAAATGTTTCAAGGTGACGATAGTGAACAAGTCAAAACCTCAGTGCAGACCTCTCAGCCAGTTGGGCTCTGTTGTCTTTCATTTTTCTGTTTCTTTCCAGCCCCACAGAGTTGACCTACACTTTAAGGCTGTGCGCTTTCAGATCGCAAAGTTACCCATTTGAAGTCTCTTGTCACAGCTGACATTTTGTTTAATGGGCACGGCACACAGGACCTCCAACGTTGCTTTTCTTTTCTTTTTTAAAGTTCACGTTAACATGGCGTTTTATATCTTTTTAAGGTCACTGAATGCACAAGCACTTTCCAAACCTGACTTTTTTCATCAGCTCCATTGTGAGGAAGTGAAGCCTCGCTTACTATTAAATGTTTTGGGGGAGTTCATCTTATCCTTTCCCCTCCTGGATTTTGTATGCCTGGGGGTATTTAAAGTTCCATTTTGGTTATGTTTTATCCTCTTTATGCCAATAAAGTTTCTCTCTCTCTCTCTCTCTCTCTCTCTCTCTCTCACCTGACTTTTCCTGACAGTGAAATCTTGGCCAATAATCTACTCAGGAGTCAGACATCAAAACCCTCACGCTGAATAGAAACGATGACATTTCTCGTCCTATGGGTTCTGAAACTGATGTGTGTGAGGTTGCATGATGTCGGGTGGACACATTTGCCTATTTCTGTTTTTACAGAAGATGGACAAAATGGACTCCTGAGCCCCTACAAGCCTTCCTCATGTTGACAGCCCCAGAGTTTAAAAAGTGCTTTGTGCCCACAAGGAAGGTAGAGAGATTTTTCAGCCTCTCCTGATCTGTTTTAAACTGTAGACGTTACGGGGAGTGTAGAACGTGAAGTGAAAAATTGCATTCCAGTTTGGAAACTTCAGGAGCTGCATATCAGATTGGTTCATAGGGAAACACAAACCAAACCGTTTGCTCTTCCACCATCCTGCTTGTTTGAATTAGGCTCCACAGGTTGAAGTGTAGTAGAACTGCTGTATAGCTCAGTGGTTTAGGTCCCACTTGGCCTCCTTACCAAGGGTTGGACTCGATGATCCATAGAGTCTCTTCCAGCTCTGCAGTTATACTACTACTTGTTATTTAGTCGTTAAGTCATGTCCGACTCTTCGTGACCCCATGGACCAGAGCACACCAGGCCCTCCTGTCTTCCACTGCCTCCCGGAGTTTGGTCAAAGTCATGTTGGTCGCTTCGATGACACTGTCCAGCCATCTCGTCCTCTGTCATCCCCTTCTCCTCCTGCCTTCACTCTTTCCCAACATCAGGGTCTTTTCCAGGGAGTCTTCTCTTCTCATGAGATGGCCAAAGTATTGGAGCCTCAGCTTCAGGATCTGTCCTTCCAGTGAGCACTCAGGGTTGATTTCCTTCAAAATGGATAGGTTTGTTCTCCTTGCAGTCCAGGGGACTCTCAAGAGTCTCCTCCAGCACCACAATTCAAAAACATCAATTCTTTGGCGGTCAGCCTTCTTGGTATACTACTACTACTACTACTACTACTACTACTACTACTACTACTACTACTACTGTTGTTGTTGTTGTTGGTGGTGGTGGTGGTGGTGGTGGTGGTGCTTAACAGCTCTATGAGGCTCTGAATTCATTTTTGATGTCTGCAATGGGGCGGGGCACTAGAGCTCAGTGGTATATCATCTCTTCTGCATGTAGGAGGCCCCAGATTCAATTCCTGCCACCTCCAAGTGTGACTGGGAGAGAACTCAGCTTGCAGCCCTGCAGATCCACTGCCAGTTCGAGTTGACAATATTGAAATAAATGCAATGATGGCCTGGCTCAAGTTGAGCAGGTCCCTGTCCTCCTTTAAAACCTAGACATGTTTTTGCTCTTAAGGGCCATCAAGTCACTTCCAAACCATGATGACCCTATGAGTTAGTGGCTTCCAAAAGGTCCTCTCATTAACAGTCCTGCTGTTATGATGTCCCTGTTACAGTTATGAGCAGGCTGGATAGCTCTGTGGTTTAGGTCTCTGGCTTCAGAGCCAGTGGCTGGGAGGATCTTAACAGATGAGAAGCTGAATAGAACTTACAGTGGTAGGCGGTGGCCAAAACCCAAGCACAATACTAGGCTGCGTCAAAGATTAAGGGAAATAATAGTACCACTTTATTCTGCTTTTGTCAGACCTGATCTGAAAAGTACTGTATTGAGTTCTCGCCATCCCAGTTTTAAGAAGGAGGTCAACAAGCTGGAACATCTCCAGGTGAGGGTGACAAAGATGGAAAAGGGTCTAATTCAAACAAAGGGAACCCAAACACGTTGTTTGAGGATCATTTCATGTTTGTTTAGCCTGGATATTGAGAAGACTGAGAGGTGATGTGATAGCCACTTCCAGTGCTTTAGGCATCTGGCTGCAGAGCCAGAGGTTGGGAGTTCAATTCCCCACTGTGCCTCCTTGACAGGTGGACTTGATGATCTATAGGGACCCTTCTGCAGTTCTATTCTTCTTCTTCTTCTTCTTCTTCTTCTTCTTCTTCTTCTTCTTCTTCTTCTTCTTCTAAAACTCCAGGCACAGACAAAATTATAAAAGCATTGGCTGGTATTATATAACAGATACAAGTTTTAACCAAAAACCTATTTGTTAAATATCAACGCAGTATGTATGCTGTTCCTAATATTGCTGTTTTTTTTGTAACTCTGATGGTGGTGTGATTTCTGAGATCTGCAACTGCTTATAGTACTGTGTGAAATTTCTTGATATTGTTCCCAAATGACTACGGGGACTACTGAAGTGTGTTTTTTCCAGAAGCAAGATGTTTTGATGGCCAGGTCTCTGTACTTTGTTAGTTTTTCCAATTCTTTATTTTCAACTCTGGCATCCCCTGGAATTGCAATGTCAATGATCTGGACATTTCTTCATTCTGTTACTACTATGTCTGGTGTGTTATGTTCGAGGTGTCTGTCCGTTTGGATCCGGAAATCCCACAAGATCTTGACTTCCCCATTTTCTGACACCTTCTCTACCTGATGTTCCCATGGGTTTTTGGAGGCTGGCAAGTTATATTTTTTGCATAATGACCAGTGCACTAAGTTTGCCACTCTATCATGTCTAACTTGATATTATTATTATTATTATTATTATTATTATTATTATTATTATTATTATTATTATTATTATTATTATTATTATTATTATTATTATTATTATTATTATTATAATATTGGAAGGGCTGTCACATAGATGATGAATCATTCTTGTTTTCTGTCACTCCAAAGGGAAGAATACAAATTAATGCGCTCAAATCACAAGAAGAATCACATTGTTGTAAGCCGCCCAGAGACCTTTAGGTAGTGTGGGCGGCATATAAATTAAATAAATAAATAAATAATAAATAAGAAGGAAGATTTCAGCTTAAAATAAACCTCCTGATGCTAAGAGGTGTTTAACAATGGAATGAACCATATCAGGAAATGGTGACAGTTTTAAAATAAAAGTAAGATGGCTGTCTGTTGGGGATGCTTTAGCTTTGCTCCAGACAGAGGAGATTGGGTTTAATGACCCTGGAGGCCACTTCCAGTTCTACAGTTCTGTGATTCAACAATTTTATGAGTTTCCTTTGGTTTTCCACCCTGCCTTTTCCCCTTTCCCTGATTATTAACAGTTAGTAGGGTGCGGACTTCAACTTTTAAAAAAAGCTGTTTGCTTCTAAAACCCTCTAACTGCTCCCTGGTACTAACAGGTTAATGGAAGAGAAAATATTGAGTAACAGCTAGACGTTATCTTTCTAAAAAGTAAAACCGGGACAGGTGCCATCCTGGCGGAAGCTGCCTTTAACATTTCAGAATCAATCCTACATAAAGCAGTGTGAAGCATCACCTCAGGCAGAAAATTTTGGAAGTCATAAAAGGTCAGCAAATGGCCAATTATTTAGTTTTTTTTGGTATTGTATTTAATCCACCAGGCATTTGGAGAGTTGCTTGCGGGATTTTCTCTCTAAAAGAACTTGACTAGCTTCAGGTGTTATGCATCCTCACAGTGAGAGCTGAGTAACATTTGCTCTTTTGCCTCAGCAGCAAAATATCTTGGGGGGCGGCGGGCTGCATGTGTGACCCTCCAGATGATGTAGGAATGCACTCCTCACATCCCAGAACCCTTACCATGCTGTCTGTGGAAGATGGGAACTGGAGTCAGATAGTTTCTGGAGGAACACACATAGCATACAACAGTGGTTCTCTAAATTGGGTTTTTTTAAAGGGAGCATTCCTTATCAAACCATTTAGGAGTGTACCTTCCCAGTTGTTTATGGGTGTGAGATTGTTTTGGTCTTAGAACAGATTGTATTGTTAAAACTAGGGAGTTGTAGTTTGTCACGATGGAAGCCAAAGTAGATTCCGTAGGTGCTGTTATTAAGTTTCTTAATTTCTCACTGGGAGGAGATTTTAAGAAACTGGAAACTTTTACAATAACTTCATCTTTCCAAATTAGACGTTTGTATCGTACAGATAAGACATTGTCACCTAAATGGTGTTCAGGGGGAAGATGTATTGGGTTTAGAAGTGACAAGGTTAAAAGTAGGGGTACATGATCGCTATCTGTTCTATCTCTACAGCATCTGTACCCCAGACATTGGAAGAGTAAAAGATGTCATTATTCGATCCAGTTCTTGCATTCAGGTCTCCCATAAGTATCACATATGCATTGGGGGCTATGGATTCTAAGTTTGTAATATAAAGTTCCAATTGGTTCCACATTTGAGTTATTTGATTTTTGGAAGACAACGGAGGAATATAAGCATTATAAGCGTATAGAGCAAGTTAAAACATTTAAATACTTGGGAATTGTCTTCTCACGTACCCGCTCCTGGTCTCACCATAGAGAAGCAGCAGTGCAGGTGGCTAATAATACAAGAAAAGTTCTTAGACGATACCACTATGTCCAGGGTGGGCAGTTCATGCCTGCTGCTCTACAGATAGTTAAGTATAAAATTCTTGCGCAGCTCCTGTATGGTATTGTGATTTGGATAAATGGTTTCAATCCCTCAGTTGAAAGTGTTCTGTCAAACTTGCTGCGACTCCTATTCGCTATTCTTCAGTTGCCTTGCGTTTGGAGGCTGGCCTTCAATCGGTGGAATGTCAAGGTTGGTTGTATGCATTCCGATTCTGGTTGAAGGTGGTATATGCTCCCACAACCAGTGGGTATTTACACTATTTACAAAAAAATGTCTTTGCCAGCTCATGGCATAAGGGATTTACTGACAAATTACATCTTTTAGGCTTCTCTGTGGACTTCTTTCTGAGTCAGCCTCATGACAGTACCAAGTCAATGCTTGTACAACGCATTAATGACATAGATCTCCAGTATTCACTAGCATGTGCAGACAGGACCTGCTCACCAATGTACTTTGGTTTAAATTTTAACTTTCCCAAGTTAGCAAATTATCTATATCAAATCACAGTACCAAGGTATCGTTTTGTCTTCTCAAGGGCTAGGTTTAATTGCTTTCCCTCAGCCTTGTTAAAAGGGCACTTTCATAACATTCCTTATGGAGAAAGGATATGCCCCTGTGGGGAAGAAACAGTTGAGTCCTTGGCACACACCATTCTAGAATGTAGCTTATATAGGTCTGAACGTATCCGTTACCTCTACCCAATAATGTGTAAATGTACTAGTATACCTCCCACAGACTACCTGAAGTTTCTGCTGTCTGGAGAGAACCAATTAATAACACAGTCGGTGGCTAAGTTTTTATTCTCAGTTTTAAGAATTCGTAAAATGTTATATTAAGACAACCACATGACTCAGGTTTTATACTGCTGCTATGTTCTAACAACTTATTTATTCTGTATATCTTATATAATGTTTTTATCTTTGAATATTCGGGTCTATGACCGTATAATAATAAAACTCAAACTCAAACAACAGTGGTTCCCAACTTGGGTGGCACCCCCCCCCCCATTTCCAAAGGAGTGTGAAGAAATGCCAAGGAAGGAAATGTGGTTTCATCCTTCACATTCAATTTGTTTCGTTTCTTCTGTTTCTTAAACTAAATTTCATGTCTATCCTAATAAGGTTTTGTGTTTATTTTAACATAAATTTACGATTTGTTTGCTTGTTTGCTCTCTTTCTTTTTTTGGTCATCCGTTCATTCATTTACTAAAAGGGAGTTGGGTGATAGTAAGGAGATAAGGGGAAGCATGATTGTTTCTGAAAAGTCAAATAAAAGGTGAAAAATGCCAAAAGGATGGGAACCATTGACACAGGAGACCAGCCTGATACAAACCTTGAAATCAGTCCATCAATGATGATTGCTGTACACTTCAGCACAGCACAACTTGTTGAGTAACTCCTGAACTACACCTTAAAACTATTAATGTACTGCAGATTCTGGAGCTCCTACCTCCTGCCAAATTTTCTCCAGTCTCCTAAATCCCATTTGCTGTGTGTTTTGCGAAATATCAAGATCTAGAGGAAAGTTATTCAGAACACTAAAGTTTGCTCTGGACTTTGTGATACTCAGAGCTTGCAGCTACAGCTTCCCAAGCTCATAGAATTATAGAATAATTTGAGTTGGAAAGGGCCTATAAGGCCATTGAGTCCAACCCCTTGCTCAGGGCAGGAATCAAATCAAAGCAGATCTGACATATGGCTGTCCAATTTTCTCTTGAATGCCTCCAGCGTAGAAGCACTCAGTGCCTCCTGTGGTTATTGGTTCCATTGTTGTACTACTCTAACAGTTAAGAGGTTTTTTCTGATTCAACCAAAAACTGGCTACCTGTAGTTTGAGCCCATTGTTATATGTCCTGCACTTTGGGATGATTGAGAACAGATTCTGCCCCTCCTCTGTATGATTATATTTCAAGTATTTGAAGAGTGCTCTCATATTGCTGCTCAGTCTTCTCTTCTCAAGGCTAAAACTGCCCAGTTCTTTCCTCATGCTGGATGGGTGATTATGGGAATGACTGAACAAAAAAGGAACAGTAGCTAACTATGGGGAGTGGCATTGTTTGGAATTTACCTAATTACTTTCCAAAACTAATGAAGGGACCACGGCACTACATGAAACACGCAAGAAGAACACACCTCTAATCAGATCACACAGAATACAGTTTGGAAAGATAAAACACAGTCAGATTTATACATATATGTACATGTTTTTTGTTCCCTCAAAGAGTTTCTGTAAAGGAATAAGGCTGGCCAGGTTTTCCTTCCTCAGGGCAGGTTATCTCGCCTTCCAATCTAGATTTGAGAAGCAAACAGACACAGCTGGGTTTTGTCACTCCTTCCCCAGGCATATACCAGGACCAATCTTATGTTAATTAAACTCCAGCACCTGGACAGTCATTGCACAATACCGTTTCCTATACAAACATTATTTCCTATCACCTTGGAAGTCCCCTTTATTCATCCAACCTTGTAACCTCTTTGCAAGATAATAAATTGTTTTCCTGTCAATACAAAACAACAATGTAACCATGTATTTCCATAATTGCTGTCTGTTGAACCACCCTGTTGTAAAATTCCATCCTTTCTGTGATTCCCACTCCGATAAAGTTTTGGATTCCTTTATAACCCCATCCCTTCTGCCAATAGGTCATGAACCACCTATTTCTCTATTTCTCCTCCCATTTCTTTGTACCATGAACCACCCATTCCTCCTCCCCTTCCCTTGTGTAACCAATGTTATAAAAGTCCTAGTATTCCTGTGCAACACACAGTTGTTCCTGCTTACACTTGGAGGCATGACTTCTGTCACGCTTTTTATCTAGCTAAATAAAACAGCAACCATTTGAACTCTCTCTCAATTCAAGATTTATTGGCAATTAATTTTGACTTGGAAAGTCTAGGGGCTAGCCTGGACTCAACACTAACTCCCAAGCTCTTTTTCTGATGTCTCCCAAGAATTTTCACAAAATGGTTGGATTGTTGTTGAGAGATTTGCAATGTCCAGGAGGATAAAAACACTGAGATTACTTGCAGCGTCCTGTTGTGTTCCAGTTTTATGAAAAATTCATGATCTCAACAACATCATCTGGAGCAGATGCCTCTGCTTGCTTGGGGAATCTGAAATGGCCGACCCACAATCCAAATTAATAGGAATACAGTTGCTCTCCTGGAAAAAAAAACCCTTTGTCTTCAATGTGGCCAGTCTGTCTCCCTAAACACATTTTCTATGTGCTAATGTCACAGAATGGCAGCTTTGGACAACTTCCAAAACAGTGTTTATGCTGTATTCTCGAAGGATTTCACGGCCAGGATCTGATGGTTGTTGTGGGTTTTTCAGGCTCTTTGGCCAGGTTCTGAAGGTTGTTCTTCCTAATGTTTCGCCAGTCTCTGTGGCCGGCATCTTCAGAGGACAGGAGTCAGAAGTCTGTCTGTGCTCTGGTGCAGTTTGTTTGGATAGTTGACTGCACCAGAGCAAAGACAGAGTTCTGACTCCTGTCCTCTGAAGATGCCGGCCACAGAGACTGGCGAAATGTTAGGAAGAACAACCTTCAGAACATGGCCAAAGAGCCCAAAAAACACCACAACAACCATCAGTGTTTATGCTGTCATCTAACATTTGCGTGACCTTTAACATTTCTGGATTTTTTCTGAGCATTTCCAATAATTAACCAAGCTCTGGGTTTCAGTTATAGGATTGTTTCATGTGTTTGTTGTCTTTCTGTAAGGATAGTGGAAAAAAAATTAGTTTTAGAGACAACGGTTGCATAAAGAGATGGTTTCCAAAGTCCTCACAATTGCATTCTGCTGCCAGGTTGTAAATTTCGGTTGACCTTCTAATGCATCCCTAGGAGCTAGGGATGAACCAAGTTGACCTCAACTCAATAAATCAGATACCCTCCAGAGGAAGATTTGCATGTAACTATAAAGAGCATTCAGTTAAAGTAGAAATTGTCAATTATTACATCTTCACGATCACGGTAGAGGCCTCGATCTCAAGCAGCAATTGCTTTTTGTTCCACTGATGCCCCTAATTCTCTTGCATTCTGGCTACCTTCACCCCTAAAATTCAGTTTTAGTGTTGGTTGATGGCAAGCTAAGAAAGTGCATTGCATCACCTTTCTTTAGTTCCAGAAAGTAAATCATCCCTTTGTCCTACACCATAGCATCTGGGCCTAGAGCCACTGAGAGTATCCAACCTTTCAACCTGTCCACACTGTTCCATTGTGGAACAGTGTGGACAGCTTGGTCCAGAACCTTGCTTTCACAATAATCACGTATCTGTCCCTTTTTGCTCATTCCATCATGGAAAAGTCTAGCCTGCGAGGAATCCTCAGCCATTTTGCCAACAGGAAATAGTCAGCTGTGCTGTGTATGAAACTAACCAAAGATTTCCTCAATGCTATTCCACAGGCAAGCCATTCCACAGGCTGGTGATGTTACCGGCCAAACCTGGGTTCTAAGATTCTCTGGCAAGGAATCAGGCATAGATGCAACAGCTGAACCAAAGGCCCAATTTTATTTGAATAGCAGCAAAGAAAAGGTCAGCTGGGACTTCTCTTAAAAGCAGAGAAGACCCCGAAAATACAGTGTACATATGTTTTATAATGATACAAACAAAGAGTCATAAAAGTACTACAATTCTATTGGTCATTTGTACCCCAAGTTTGGATCCAGTCCCTCATTGGGTAGTGATGCCATCTACGCTGATCTATTGGTTCCCTATAGATATGCAGATTGTGTGCCCCTGTGTCCTTGGCCTATGCCCACGATGCGCCTGAATGTCTGGGGAAAGAATCTTATCTTTTGGTATATTTATGGGTAGCCTTCCTGGGCCCTGATATATGGCCTTCCCTCTCCGGCTCCCTGGTGTGAATGTTTTGGCCTGTCATGGCTGGTTTCCTCCTGCCTGCCTTCCAGGACCAGGCCATCTGGCAGATCAAAAGGAGGATGGGCCAAACGAAAGTGTGACAATGACATTCCATATGATGTGTGAATGTTCCTCTATTTGCCTGAGCTATGTGTGAATGTTCCTGGGCCTAGTTTCTCTGAGGCCTGTGTTTTCTCTGCTAAGGGTTATACTAAAATCTAGTTTGATTCTGCTCCAGTATCAGTGATGTGTGGAATAATGTCACTAAGGAGAAGAGGAGCAAACTGAATCTGAGAACAAAAGACAGCAAAGAAAATATTTTCTCAAGGAGTGCTAAGAGGGAGAGGAGAATGTGGGAGACTGGGTTTTTTTAAAACCACTGCCAAAAATCAGGGATGTTGGCAAGTCTTCGGGTCCAAGTCCCAAGTCCCAAGTCTTTGGGTCCAAGTCCCAAGTCTTCGGGTCCAAGTCCCAAGTCGCAAGTCTTTAATCTGAATCATTTGCCCTACCTCTGAGGCTTGGAACTTGGGCCCAAAAACTTGCACGGTGCATGCGCTGTCCAGATGATAGGCTGGCACATGTGCAGAGACAGCGGGCCTGGCAGGGAAGCTGGGTGATCACATGCACATGTGCAGAGACAGCCCGCTGATTTCCCTTCCTGGAGCCGGCCCCTGCCTCTGCACATGTGCTGGCCTATCAGCTGGGTACTTGGGCGGAGACAGCAGCCGGCTCCTGGAAGAGACGTCAGGCCTGTTGCGTCTGATCTGAGGAGGAGGATGGTGATGGTGGTGGTGGCGGTGGCAGGAGCAGGTAGGGAGGCCCATCCTGAATAGGGACTTGACAAGACGACTTGGAGAAATGGGTCCAAGTCGTGAGTCAAGTCCAAGTCTTTAAAACCAAGCTGGTGCAACTTAGGTGAGACTCAACAGTGAGTCATGACTCATAAGTCCCCACCCCTGCCCCAAAATGTTTCCAGATCTCTCTCCCTCACCCCCACAAAACTCACTCCACACATACATTTGCATGCACTATGTGTGGACTTAGCTTTGATTGGGGGATATTCAAATCCCAAACTCTCACAGTCTCCCTATTTTCCTAAAACCTCTCCATTCCTCTCTCTCTCTCTCTCCCCCTCCCCCTGTCTCTTATGCAGTGCAATTTTCTCTCCACCGTGGGAGCCAGGAGGGTGAAAAGAACTGAGAAACAGTGATCTTTTCCTATTTCCCAACATACCTGTCCTTCCCAGCCTCTTCCCTTGGAGTCAAGAGCCTGGCCTCCGGCCTCCCCTGCCACCCTTCCTCTCCCCCCCCCCCCCGCAAACATGAATTAACCACGAATGTTCGAGAATTATTCCTGAATAATTCATGGCCCTGAATTAATCATGTATTTCCTCTCCCCCACCCCCCTCCACCATGAATTATTCATGAATTCTTCATGGAAATGCAAGGTTTATTCATGCTCCACAGAAAGAGGGGGTGGAGGATGGGAGAAGAAGGCCCCCTTTCTCAGCCAAGATTTCCCCCCACCAACCTCGTTCTTTCTTCCCCACCTCCCTTTATTTTTTTGCTTGCCTCTGTTTATTTATTTATTCCTGCTATCCCCTCCTATAAGGAAGTGGTTTTGACACGGGACTGGGGCTGTTGTTCTTAATAACCTGGGTGTTTGTTTGATTTGGGGATGGGAGGGCCGTTTTCAAAGAAGAAGCACTAAGGGCATATATGTGGTTTTTTGGGGGGGGGGCGTTGGTTCCCACCACCACCACCAACAAAAGGAAATCCAGCAAGGTTCTGGATTGATGGAGGAAGACAGCCCAAGAAATACAGGGACATCTTCAGGCATCACAGGAACGCTGAGCAGACAGAAGACATTTTCCAAGGCGACTCCAAAGTGAAGCAGGCAAGAATTATATATATATATATATACTCCCTACTTTTCTGCCAGACTTCTGTCTTTTCCCTTCCTCTCTTGCTTTCCCACACCCCTTTTCCTGTGCTAAGTGCATGCCTGGATTGATTCTTTGTTACTCTGAAACTAAGTGGGATGAGAAGCCACAAGGGTTCCTCATCAGGAGGTGGCTTTTCAGCAGTTGCCCTGGCTAATGGGGAAACAGGAATGCTGTCCTGAAATGAGGAGTTCCCCAGCTGAAGAAGCCCATGGGCTATTCATCCTCTTTTCTTTCTCTCCCTATAGGTTTTCTATCCAATCCCAAAGGTTGGAAAATGTTCTGAAATTGTGGTGTGGGGAGGGGGATGAGTCCAGTGGTGGGTGGTTCCAAAGGCAAAAGCGGTGGGGGGGGGAACGGGACGACAAACATATCAGCATCTTTTAACTCATATTGTCAGTGATTAAGAGTATGTATTTCAGCCTTCCAGAATGGGGAAGGGAAACTCGGAAGGTTTAATTAGGACTTCAGGCAAAGCCAGACTTGGCCTCCGGGCCTAAGGCTGCCGACATGGCCCTAAAGTCAACTTAAAAGGCACTGTTGGAGAATGTAGTGCAAAAGCCACATGATGGTTGCTGTTGTTCTTAATCAACTGGGAGTTTAGCAGACTGCAGCTAAAGGGCAAGTTGTTTTCTCCAAAGGAGCCAGCTCGAAGCCTCTAGGAAGCCCAAAAGCTGTTCTGTGTCTTCCCCTTTAAAAAGGTGGTTTTTTTTTCTTGTGTTCTGTTGAGTTGCTTACTACTTATGGCAGCCTTATGAATTAATGAATATCTTTTCATTAACAGCCCTGTTCTTGTCTTGCAACAGAAGACCATTACTGAGTCAATCCATGTCTTCTTAAGTCTTCCTCTTTCCCTGTTTTTCATCCTGCTGCTCATTTTTTTTCTAGCTTTGCTATCTTGTCCACTGAATCTTGACTGTTCTTTTTGTGTCCAAAGTATAATAGCCTCAGTGTAATCATTTTAGTTTCTAACCAGAGTTCAGGCTTGATTTGATGTGGAACCCACTTATCTAGCCAAGGAATGTTATTATTTTCTCATCAAGTTCTCGGTATCTTCCGCCTGTTGCTTGCCCAGACCAAGGATCCTTTCCTTTTGAGCAAGAAAGGAGGCATGCCCCCATGTACGGCAAGCACAAAATGAATGGCTGATTGTTAAAAGAGACACAGCTTTCCCATCTGATGCTTCTCATATGTAAAACTCCCTGCAACAAATCAATCACGATCGTCATTCGGTGCAAGTTGCATCGTTTGCCTTAAAGTGTCATTTTGTGCAAATTCGCTCAACATGCACAGACATCTTTCAGGTTCTTATTCTCATCTCTTATCAAGAGCAAAACAAAATGCTTTGTCTTCTCAAGGCACCAAAACAAAAATATTGCAGCTCATTGTCTTCACCCTGTGAGCATGGCAAAAGCGAGCATTGAGACGTTAGCCTGGTGTAGCCACTCCCAGGAGCCTTCAGAAATAACTACTAGGATCCTGTTTCTGTGTGCAGCTTTAAAAAATGACCCTGTTTGCTGGGGGACCTGGGAGTTGTAGTTCAAAAAGCAATTTTTTCAAGCTCTGAGGCTCACCCATGTCCGGTTAACAGGGGGAGGCGGCTCCAAACCTCTTGGCCTTCACCAGTTCAGTGAAAACCCTAGCCCATGTGATTTATTGGTTGGGATATTGACATAGAAAATAGAGTCTGCAGCACCCACTGAGCTAAGAAACACATCAGGTGACCCTGAGGCAGTCCCAATCTTTCACCTTGGCCTACCTCACAGGGTGGTTGTCAGGATAAAGGGGTGGGGTGGGGAGGAAAGCCATGTATACTGCCTTGAGTCCATTGGAGAAAGGGTAGAATATATACATTATAAAGAGACAAACACAAGATCTAAAGGGGCAGCCTATACAGTAGTGGCTGGACAGCTCAGTGAGTTAGGCTGTGGAGCCAGAGGTGGGGAGATCGATGACCCACTGGGCCTCCTTGGAGAAAAGCGAGTCTGGGTGGCCTTGGGCAAGCTGCACAGTCCCAGGGCACCCCCAGAAGGGTCACTCACTTCTAAGGGTTGTCTACCAGGAAAGCCCTGCAAAGGGTCACCATAAGCCAGAACTGATTTGATGGCATACAATTATTATTATATATGTTAGCACCAAGAACAAATATTTACTTCTGAATAGGTTTGAATTTCAGTGATGCTCTGAAAATTTCTCCAGGGTATTCCAGATATATTACTCCATTAATTCTGAGATGCTTTGCTGATTGATCCCTAATGATCAAAATCCTGTTTCCATCGTAATGATGGAAGATACATTCATTACCATGACTAGTAAATATATGGCATAAGAACATAAGAAGAGCCCTGCTGGATCAGGCCAAGGGCCCATCTAGTTCAGCTTCCTGTATCTCACAGGGGCCCCACCAGATGCCTCTGGGAGACCACGAGACAACTAGAGACCTGTCTCCTGATACCACTCCTCTGCTTCTGGCATTTTGAAGTACCTTCCTTTTAAGCCTGGAGATTATACATCCCCATCATGGCTTGTAACCCGCGATGGACTCTTCCTCATGTAGGTAGTGAGCAGAAGGACTTATATCTCTTGGTTTTTGGAAAACAGAGTATGTACCTATTGTGGGCATGAGAAAACAAGGCCCTGGAGGATGCTTTTAGTTTCAGATAAGAGTCTGCAGCCCTCTGATGGATGCCACAACTTTCTTACCCCCTCATCAGAAGCTTCCTGGCCATATTTCTGAAGCCAACAGAAGAAAAATGATAGGATACAGGTGCCTAGAAGGCATCAATATGGTCCTCCCTTCTCTTCTTCTGATCCAATAATGAAGCATCGTAGTGAGGAAGGAATGGTGCCCAGTGTAACACCTGATGTGGGTATCCATTTGCTCTTTCTTGATGTGTTCTAGGATCTCTGGCTGACAGTGCCATGTAACAGTTGGAAAAAATAGCTAATGATTTTTTTTCCTGTGTGTGCAAACCAGCATTACAGAAATAAGGGTTTAACACAGACAGTGGAAGCTGAAAAAAATGGCCATGATTTTTTGCTTTGTTGCACACACTTCGGGGGATTATAAGCTTCAGACGGCTTGTTTTTATCATTTTTGGCTATTTCACGCTCCTCAACTTGTTCTATGTGCTTTGGATGGTAGTTTTCTGCAGAGAGTCTGCACAGAGACCTTTATTAGTAAAAATAGCCCTCCTGGTTTCACTCTCATTTGTCACTAAAGAATCATAAGAGGCTTCACATTTCCTTATCAGGGTGTCCTGTCAAACTGAGACAGGCGCAATCAGGGGTGGGCGACATGTGGCTCATGAGCCATATGTGGCCCTCCAGGGGACCAAAGGTGGCCTCGAGCACCCCTTGTAGGTTTTGATCAGGTAATCTCTCTGGTTAGTGGTGGGAATGCTCTTGTTGTTGTTTAGTCGTTAAGTCGTGTCCGACTCTTCGTGACCCCATGGACCAGAGCATGCCAGGCCCTCCTGTCTTCCACTGCCTCCCGGAGTTGGGTCAAAGTCATGTTGGTCGCTTCGATGGCACTGTCCAGCCATCTCGTCCTCTGTCGTCCCCTTCTCCTCTTGCCTTCACACTTTCCCAACATCAGGGGCTTTTCCAGGGAGTCTTCTCTTCTCACGAGATGGCCAAAGTATTGGAGCCTCAGCTTCAGGATCTGTCCTTCCAGTGAGCACTCAGGGTTGCTTTCCTTCAGAATGGATAGGTTTGTTCTCCTTGAAGTCCAGGGGACTCTCAAGAGTCTCCTCCAGCACCACAATTCAAAAGCATCAATTTTTCGGCAGTCAACCTTCTTTATGGTCCAGCTCTCACTTCCATACATAGCTACTGGAAAAACCATAGCTTTGACTATGCGGACCTTTGTGGGCAAGGTGATGTCTCTGCTTTTAAGATGCTGTCTAGGTTTGTCATCGCTTTCCTCCCAAGAAGCAGGCGTCTTTTAATTTCATGGCTGCTGTCACCATCTGCAGTGATCCTGGAGCCCAAGAAAGTAAACTCTGTCACTGCCTCCATATCTTCCCCTTCTATTTGCCAGGAGGTGATGGGACCAGTGCCCATGATCTTAGATCTTAGTTAAGATCAGTGGCCATGATCTTAGGGAATGCTCTAGACATCATATATCTTGAACAGAAAAGCTTTTGATAAATGCCCCATTTAATTCTTATTAGCAAGCTAACTATGTGTGGGCTGAATAGAGCGACTGTCAAGTAGATACACAGTTGGTTACAGAATCATACTCAGAGATTGCTTATCAATGGCATTTTCTCAAACCGGGAGCAGGTAACCATTGGGGTACCTCTAGGCTCAGTCCCGTGCCTGATGATCTAAAACATTTGTATTAATGACTTGGATGAGGGGGTGCACGGAATACTTATCAAAACTGTCGATGACACAACATTGGGTGGAATAGCTAATACTTTGGAAGACAGAAACAAAATTCAATAAGATCTTGATATACTTGAGCACGGGGCTGAAAATAACAGAATGAACTTTAACCAGGACAGGTGCACAATTCTACACCTGGGGAGAAAACCCAAAGATAAAATGACAAGATTAGGGAACACTTGACTCAGTACTACAACATGTGAGAAGCATCTTGGAATTGTTGTAGATCACAAGCTGAATTTAACTCAACAGTGTGATGCAGCTGTAAAATGCTATTTAAAGCTGCATTAACAAATGTATAGTCTCCAAATTCTGTGAAGTACTAGTTCCCTTGTATGTGGCACCGGTTAAGTCTCATCTTGCATATTATCTCCATTTTGGGACAGCACACTTTAAGAAGGATGCTGACAAAGTAGACAAGTTCAGAGGAAGGCAACAAGGGACTGGAAACTAAGCCCTAGGGGAAAAGACTGAAAGAATTGTGCATGTTTGCTTGAGGAAAGACTGAGGGGAAAATTATAGCAATGTTCAAATACTTCAAAAATAGTCATACAGAGGAAGAGCAGAATCTGTTCTCAATGATCCCAGAGTGCAGGATGTGTAATAATGGGCTCAAGGTACAGGAAGCCAGATTTAGGCTGAATATCCGGAAAAACTTCTTAACTGTTAGAGCAGTCTGACAGTGGAACCCATGACCTTGGGAGGTGTTGAATGTTCCAATGCTGGAGTCATTCAAGAGAAAATTAAACAATCACCAATGATATACTTTCATTTGTATTTTGGCATTGATCGGGAGGTTGGACTTGATGGCCTAATGGGCCCCTTCCACCTCCAGTATTTTATGATTTCATGGTTCTATAACTCTTAAAGCCTTGGCCCTCCAATGGAGTGTGGGAGGCAATTTTGCCTGGTTTGCTCCCTTTTGCTCTCTATCCCAAAATGTATTTCTGTTATTTTTTTTAAAAAAACATGCCGCTGGAGAGTATGAGGGGTTTCCCCCCGTTTGCTTTAATTATAATTAAATCAAAGTATTATTAAATTGAATCCTTTAACAGAAGGCTTGGGAATTTTACTCCTGCCCAAGGACTGAATGCAGTTTCAGTTGTGTTACATTCCGCTGAAATAAAAGAGTGGGGCCTTATATTTTATCAGGAACGAGTCCTTGAGGGATGAATTTCAGCCTTTTAGTTTGGTAAAAGTCCTGGCCAAAGCTAGAAAATCACAGGGATGGCGACTCATGAGTCGCTGTTGAGTCTGACTTAAGTCGCACTGGTGACTTGACTCGGACTTCACTCTGGTATTGTCAGGACAGACTCGGACTTGACTTGTGACTCGGACCCATTTTTCCAAGTCGTATTTCAAGTCCCTGTTAGAGATGGGCCTCTCTACCTCCCGTCACCACTGCTGCCATCCACAGAGGCCTGGTTACCCTTCCAGGAGCCGACGGCGGCCTCCACCCATGCACCGGTCACCCAGATGACAGGCTGGCGCATACACGGAGGCAGAGGCCAGCTCTGGGAAGGGAGGTTGGCCTCCTGTCTGTGCGCCTGTGCATGTGACCACTGAGGGGGGTTGTGACAAAGACTACACACTTGGACTTGAGGCGTGGGACTCAGGACTCAGCCTTGAAGACTGAGACTTGGGAGTTGCCAATGTCCCTGGAAAATCACCAAACAATTGTATATTGGGGGAAGGAATATGGTCTTCAGGAGAAGACCAGATTTAGACTCCGGGAGTGATGTTAACCACTTTTCCAAAGATTATCCTCTATTTCAACTGAAGTTTTAAAAAAAACAATACAAAACAGCTTCTCTTTCCTGCTTCTATTCCACCTGTTCTGACAGCAGCAGTATCCATGAAGACGATACAATTGTTAAAATAAACACACTTGTGCGCTATGAATTTAATAAAATTGCTGCCAACACAGTGCATGTTATCTTATTATGGATCCCTTCAAACCCACTGTTTGACAGCATAGTTTGTTCACAGGAGAAAATTCTGCTGCGTATACAGGATTTCCTGAATAAATTCCAGCTCTCATTTGGTGGTTGAAAGACATTGGAATGATTTCTGTAACGGGAGCTTATTCTGCAATCTTTCTTCCTTTTCTCCCCCAAGACAAGATGTCAGTTCCCATAAAAAAAAACCCCAAAAATTTCAGGCCCATAGAAAGCATTTTTCAATGTCATTCTATATAATTCATCTTAAAAAGAAAGAAAGAAAGAAAGAAACCTCTGGGTCTGGACGCATTTTGATCAAATGGCATAAATCTGCAAACACAATAAGGAAATGCTTACTCTGGTGTGACATCCAGAAAAGCAAGGGAAAACTGCATGAAGGTACAACGATAGAGCAAGAAAAATGTGAAATGGCCCACTGTGAAGTCACACATGGGAAGTCAGGTTTCAATCCACATTAACTGGCTACACAGGGAGAGAAGAGGAAATTGTTTGCAGCTTGTTTAGGTAGCTAATTTCTCTTTCTTTCTTTCTTTCTTTCTTTCTTTCTTTCTTTCTTTCTTTCTTTCTCTCTCTCTCTCTCTCTCTCTCTCTCTCTCTCCCTCCCTCCCTCCCTCTTTCTTTGTCTCACTCTTCTTTCTTTCTTTCTTTCTTTCTTTCTTTCTTTCTTTCTTTCTTTCTTTCTTTCTTTCTTTCTTCATGTTCTCTAGATGTCCTAGCACAGCAGCAGCGGCACTAAGCCTTAAAAAAAAAAAAAAAAAAAGAGAGAGAGAGAGAGAGAGAGAGAGAGAGAGAGAGAAGGCATTATTTACAGAGATCCACCCCTTCTGATGCTTTAATGCTGCCTCTCACCCCAGCCACTGCATCATCACTCCAAATACAGAACACAATTTTCTGCATTGGTTCAAGTGATCACACCACCTGAACAGATGCAAATGGATCCCCTGTTTAAAAAAAAATGTAGAAGCCCCAGTGGTGGAGGAAAAAACTACAGATCGGGGTGGGGAGTCTGCGATTTGCATTGGCTCTTACATGATCTGTTGTCGATCATCCCAGAGTGCAGAACATGTAATACTGGGCTCAAGTTACAGGAAGCCAGATTTAGGCTGAATATCAGGAAAAATGTCTTAACTGTTAGAGCAGTGCAACAATGGCAAAACAAAATACCTCGGGAAGTAGGAAGTGCTCCAATTCTGGAGGCATTCAAGAGAAAATTGGACTACCATCTGTCAGATCTACTTTGACTTAGCTTCCTGCATTGAGCAGGGGGTTGGACTTGATGGCCTTATAGGCCCCTTCCAACTCAGTTATTCTATGATTCTTTGATATGTTCAAGAGGGAAAAAATGTGAACCAGACTGTCCCAATCCTGTAGTATTTCAATGTAGTTACATCTTCTGTAAAACTCTCAGGATATTGTTTGAGTACATTGACAGGTGTCCTGTTCACCATGGCTGAAGTACAACGATGCACTTTTGGAGTTTCCACAATCTCCAGTGTGCCATCGTAACAAGCCAGAGATCTTAATGGCCCAGTATACTCCAGTGGGAGGATGATTGGCACCCCAGTGCTCCCTTGTCTCTTTTCATATGGTGTCCACCTCTTCACTGGTTCCATCCCTGTTTGGCATGGCTGTCACCACTCCAGTGATTTCAAGGCAATATTTTCCAGCAGCCTCTCTTGGCTACAGCTGAGACCTCCATAGCTGAGCTGGCCAGAGACCAACCCAGGGCCCAACTGCAGGAATGTTAACAAGGTCTCCCAAGTGGGAAGGCCCTTCTGCTCCTGAAGAGGCTTTTGCATAGAGATATTAACAGTCACCTTCGATGGGAGAGGAACCGGAAATGAATATCAGGGCCCCGGCTTTTTCACACTTGTTGTTGTTGTTTAGTCATTAAGTCGTTGTCCAACTCTTCGTGACCCCATAGACCAGAGCACGCCAAGCCCTCCTGTCTTCCACTGCCTCCCGGAGTTGGGTCAAATTCATGTTGGGCGCTTCGATGACACTGTCCGTCCATCTCGTCCTCTGTCGTCCCCTTCTCCTCTTGCCTTCACACTTTTCCAACATCAGGGTCTTTTCCAGGGAGTCTTCTCTTCTCATGAGATGGCCAAAGTATTGGAGCCTCAGCTTCAGGATCTGTCCTTCCAGTGAGCACTCAGGGTCAGGGTTGATTTCCTTCAGAACGGATAGGTTTGTTCTCCTTGCAGTCCAGGGGACTCTCGAGAGTCTCCTCCAGCACCACAATTCAAAAGCATCAATTCTTCGGTGGTCAGCCTTCTTTATGGTCCAGCTCTCACTTCCATACATCGCTACTGGAAAAACCATAGCTTTGACTATGCGGACCTTTGTCGGCAAGGTGATGTCTCTGCTTTTTAAGATGCTGTCTAGGTTTGTCATCGCTTTCCTCCCAAGAAGCAGGCGTCTTTTAATTTCGTGGCTGCTGTCACCATCTGCAGTGATCATGGAGCCCAAGAAAGTAAAATCTGTCACTCTTTCACACTTAAGCACTTTCTTAAAATGAACACTGTGGAACTGTTTCTCGTCGTAGGAGAACTGTGCAGGAAATCTTCTGTTGTCCTTGAAGGGCTCAGTTTTTAGTGCAAAATGGAAGATTGTTGTGCAAAATACACATTTCCATGAACCCTGTCAGTAGTAAAAAAAAAGTGTCATTCTTTTCTGGTATAGGAAGGGAAAAATCTCCCAGTGGTTGCCCATTTTGTCAACAGGTTTCTCAATCTATCAGTTTCCATGAATGATGAGAAGATCTGCAAACATTCGTGCCATCCTTGCCTTACCTGCCTCATTAGACCTTCCTGTCATGATTGAATTCAAAATGGAATGGAAATTAGCATTTCCGACGTTGTTAATGTGTAAGCAAAGCCGAAGTTGTCTAGAGCTCAGAAAAGGTAACTTTTCTCGGACAAGAGAAGATTCTGGGGATTTTGGTCCAGAAAGTAACTTTTCCATATTCATGATGAGCTATCTATTGATTGCTATCTCATTCATTATCTCTCAGTTGGTGGTTGGATATCCCAATAGAGATGGGCATGAACCACTGGTTCGGCAGTTTGTGCCAGTTTTTTTAGTGGCCGAACAGGTGTTCGCCCCTTCCCAGCCCCACCTCCTCTAGTGGGTGCCCACTCAAGAAGCAGCACCCTGGTTTTCCTGCCCCACCTCCTCTGGGTGCTGCCTCTAAGAGGGTGGCCCCTGGAGGAGGTGGAGCTGGGAAGCGCTCACCATCTTTTCGGCAAGTAAACAAACTGTCACAAATCGCCAAAGTGTCAGTTTTTGCCAATCTCTAAGATTCCCAAATTGTCACCCATGCTCTTGGAGCTTCAAGAAGTACTTCACATCAGTCTTATGCCTCTCTGACTGCTCAGGTGAGTCTAACAGGATTTCACATGATCTTTCCTGCCTCTTTTCTTCTCAGCTCAACTGGCCCACTTGCCGATGGCTACAAGATTATATGTTCTCATCCGCTGGCCAGATGGAAGCCGTGTTGTCAACATTGAAAACATCAAGGAACCCCGGAAGCCATTCCATATGTATGCAGTTGGAGAGCAGGTTTTGGCCAGATGTCCAGGTTTTACTGGTTTGTACTGGGGAATCCTGAAAGGAATCAGTGGTGAGTCGAACTGAGCCTCCACAATCTATTTACTACAACTGTATCACTAAAAAAGCAGTTGTGTTATTAGATTTTTTTTTCAGAGACAACAGCCCTGAAAATATTATTTTTCAAAAAAAAATAAATCATTCATTCTTCAGGTGTTGTATTTAGAGATGGGCATGTACCTCAGAGGTTTGTGCAATTCATTGGTGTAGCACCACAGGTGCCACACGTTCCTTTACCCCATTCCACTGGCCAGCTCCCCCACTCACCAGATGGTACACACTGCTTTTCCCATGCTCTTTGTGTGGCCATCCAGTCATAGCAGGAGCACAGACTTCCCTTCTCTACCTCCTCCAGCAGCTGCCCACTCAGACGAGGAGGCAGGGAAGGGATTCCTGCAGTGCTGCCTTTGAGTGGACGGCTGCTGGAGGAGGTGGAGAAGGAACATCTGTGCTCCTCTGCGACTGGATGATCACACGAAGAGCAGGACAAAAGCAGTGTGAACCAGCTGGGGGTGGGAGGGGGAAAGAAACATGCAGCACCTACGATGCCGCATCAATGAACCAGCACAAATCTTTGAACCAAGATTTGTGCCCATCTCTAGTTGCATTCAAACAGCAAGGAATCTCAAAATTCCAGCTCTTGTTTTTAAAACTTTTTCCTAGAATTTTTTTCAATATCTAGCCCCAGTTTGTCTTCCCCTCCTGGAAAAATGAGAAAAACCCAGGTTTGTTGTCAGGGTCACTAAGGTAAAAATAAGTTAAGGTATTTGAACCATCTAACTTGTTACATGAATGGCATATTTTATTATCACTGACATTTCGTTTTGGGTAGAATAGGGTATCAGCCGTTCTGCTATGTACTCCTATGGATTTGCATATATCTTCCATGGAAAAATTTACATTTAAAATATGTTTCTTCCAACAGAGCATAAATATGTCCTGGAGGAAAAACTACAAGAAGATAAAGAATTTCAAGAGAGGCTGGGTAAGAAGCTGAGATCCTTGAAGTGATTTGGTGTGGCAGAGCTCAGAGCAATCCAATCTTAAATGAAACAAAAAGTATCACAACAGCAGGAGTGGGTTAAAAATTCGTTGTTTTGTTGTTGTCTTTTTGGCAAGAATTTTCCAAAATTCTGAAGTTTCTTCCCATTCCGAATGGAAAGAATTTCAGAGCTTGAATCCAAGTTCGAATTTCTGTGTGTATTTACCCCTCTTATTGTGGAGTCCGGATCCTGCCTCTCTTTCTAAAAAGCATGTCTTTGATATCTGTATGGCAAACAGATTCCGTATCGTCCTCTCTGTGGAAGGAATAGCTGTACAGTGGTGCCTCGCTAGATGATGTTAATCCGTTCCACGAAGATCGCTGTCTAGCGAAAACATCGTCTAGCGAAGCACGTTTTCCCATTGGAATGCACTGAAATCTCTTCAATGCGTTCCAAAGGGAAAACTCGTCGTCTTGCGAAATCTCCCATAGGGAAACATCGTCTAGCGAGTGAGGGTCCCCGTCGGAATGCACTGACAGCTGCACTGACAGCTTTTCACCACTAGTCGGCGCATTCCTATGGGGAAACCTCATCGTCTAGCGAAAATTCCCCATAGAGAGACATCGTTTTGCGAAGCGCAGTAGCGATCGCAAAAAGGCATCGTCTAGCGATTTCCTCGTCCTGCGAGGCAATCGTCTAGCGAGGCACCACTGTACTTGTTGAATTTGTAGAAGTGTGGTTTCAGTTTGTTTGTAAAGAATTCAGCAAAATTCGCAGAGAACATAGTAGAGGTGGAGGCTTTAAAAATGGAATGCATGAGGAGGAGTGATTGGTTTTCCCTCCTCAGCCAGCTCTACTGAATAGATACAGTTTATGTAGTATATGACAGAATAGTGGAGATCTGGAAGCTCAGAGTAGGCCTCTGACCCAAACATTCAAAATTGTCTCTCTATTTCTGTGTACGAGCATTGTTTCTCCATCCACAGCTCAGTTGGCTCCCAAGTCATGTAAAGAAAGATGCTGCATTTAGTTGATAGATCCCATATGTTCACCCCTTCTTCTCTTCTTTTTGTCTCCAGTAGAAGAATTTTATTCTTCCCAAACAGAGGGGTCCTAGCTCCCTCACTCTGCACACCAGCCAAGGTTTATTTTATTTCTTTATTAAATTTATACCCCGCCCATCTAGACCGAAGTCTACTGTTGGGGACTGGTATCTCTCCAGATGTTGTATCCCAGCTCCTAGACAGCCTATGGGGAAGACTGATGAAAACTGGAATCCAACATCTGGAGGGCCACCGCTGTTGCAGAGTTCATGTATGTGGACTTCCAGATGTTCTTGGGCTTCAGCTAGTATCCTCCATTGTCAGTGTAGCTAATGGTGAGAGATTATAGGACCTGAAGTCCAACAACACCCCTCATATAGAGTTGGTCATTAGGGAAGACTATTAGGAAAGGACAAGCATTCACAGGAATGCTACCACCAAAAATGCATTATATTGCCAAGACAAATCTAACTGAGCCACATATGTTAAAAACTGGCCACACAAGGTCCTCTGTGTCTTCAGTGATTCAGATATTCTAAGGGTTGGATTAGATGAGACACTAGCTTTGCAATTAGAAGGCAATAAGAACAATTCCTTCCAAAGACATGAACCTTCAAATCGACCATATCTGTGCAACCAGCTTGCAAAGGAAACCTTGTGAAGATCTCCTAATGATTAACCGGCAGGCAAAAACAAGCTGATTTACAACTTGCAGAGCTGTGGAACCTCATGCTAGGGTAAATAAATTAATTTAATCTCTTACGGGTGCTGTGTTTCTACAGATAGGTTGATTGGAATGCTTGCTTTGACTCTGAAAGACCTTTGTCTGAGACGGTGAGGAACTGCCATCAACCATTAACCCAAACCCTGTTGAGATTTTAGGCATACTCAAGAAGAATCATCCCAGGGACGTGGTGGCACTGCGGGTTAAACCGCAGAAGCCTCTGTGCTGCAGGGTCAGAAGACCAGCAGTCGTAAGATCGAATCCACGCGACAGAGTGAGCTCCCGTCACTCGTCCCAGCTCCTGCCAACCTAGCAGTTCGAAAGCATGTAAAAATGCGAGTAGATAAATAGGCACCACCTCAGTGGGAAGGTAACGGCGTTCCGTGTCTAGTCGTGCTGGCCACGTGACCACGGAAACTGTCTTCGGACAAACGCTGGCTCTACGGCTTGGAAACGGGGATGAGCACCGCGCCCTAGAGTTGAACACGACTGGACTAAATGTCAAGGGGAACCTTTACCAAGAAGAATCACTTAAGTGGCTGCAGCTAATTGCAGCTAATTGGCAAAGCTGCCAGATATGTGCTGGACATATGATCAGCAGCACGACTGGGAGGTGCCCAGCACGTTCTTGGTTAGCTAAAACAACTTCCTTCTTGCACAAAAGTAAAATCCCAGCAGGATTTTGACCGGTATTTACAAGTAGAGATGGGGGGTATTCGTCTACGAAGAAGAACATCCCGTGTGCAGCTTGAGTTAACGAGGGTCCACCCCCTGGGGCCGGACTGTCCACTTCCCACTCAGCTAGCCACTCCAGGCGGGGGGGGGGGGAGGAAGGACGAGCCCTGGCCGACCTTGTTAAGTCCAACGGTGCAGGGATATTTGTATACGAATATGAACACCCCCATTTCCATTTACAAGGCTAGATGACAGAGCTAGTCTTACTTGATATGAATCAGCAGTGTGCATATTGAGGAAGATATTGCCTTGGAATCTCTTTTGAGGCTTCTGGTAGGGATCCACTTTACCTGGACCACTTGGCTTTAGACCCAAAGTAACACGACACTTTTGTTTGGTACACGGGCTTCATCTGAAGCAAAAACATCTCCTCTAACAAAAGTGAGTTTGCAATGTTATCGTACAGCTGTGTGGTATCAAGAATAAGTGTTTTGATTCTCAAAGCTCAGCAATATCAGGTTTTTTTGGAAGTCATTTCCCAGAATTCCCTGGCTAGGGCATATTGGGAATTGTACGCAACTTTTCCAAGCTCTCCTTGTTCTCTAATACAACTTAATACATCTTTTATGATTTCAGAAGAACAGGCAACCACGCAGAATTCAGGGGCACCACAGTCCAAGAGATCAAGGAAGTCCTTTCCCAAATGGAATCCAGGGAATGGCTTGAGGAAACCCCAGAATGACAAGACCTTCAGGTCCATTATGGAAGAGGCGGAGGCAAGTCTTCAGCAAGGTCCTGCTACACCTTCTGGCCGAAGAGAAAGTCGCCCTGTCAGCATCATGGTCAAGTCCTGTCCTTCGGAGGCAATGTCTCCACAGTCTTCTTGTCTCTTCCAGGCATCCTCTGCTTTCCAAACAATCTATGCAGCTGGAATATCCCAAAGAGGTGCAATAAGGCCAAGCCAAGGAAGCAGAGGTAAAAAAAACCCCAAAAGAACCCCCCAAAGGAACAAAAACAGGAAACATTTATTTATTTTTATTTATTAGATTTATATACCGCCCATCTAGAACGGGTCTACTCTGGGCGGTTTACATATAATGTAAAAAATAAACTAAGATAAAATCCAGATTAATCCAAGATGGGAAAGGAAAAAAGAAAGAGGGGGGAAAAGAAGAGGAAGAAGAAGAAGGAGAGAAAAGAAAAAGAAGAAAAGGGGAGATAGGCTAGGTAATGGCTGTAGGGAAGGCCTGCCTGTATAGCCACCATGTCTTCAAGCTAGTCTTGAAGTCCCTCAGCGAGGGAGCCAGGCGGATCTCAGCAGGTAAGTTGTTCCAAAGGCGAGGGGCCACTGCCAAGAAGGCCCGATTTCTGGTTTTTTCCCACCGGGCCTCTCTTGGCGTTAGGCCCCTCAGCCGCCCAGCCTGACTGGAGCGGGTGATATGGGTAGAACTGGGCGGAAGAAGGCGCTCTGCCAGGTATCGAGGTCCTAAACTGTTAAGGTCTTTATATGTAATGGTTAACACCTTGAAATCAATGCGGAAGCGAATAGGTAGCCAGTGTAAGGCGGCCAGAGTGGGGGAAATATGGTGAAATCTTTTCACCCCTGTTAATAGCCTGGCCGCCGTGTTCTGGACTATCTGAAGCTTCCGCATCAGTCTCAAAGGAAGCCCCACGTAGAGAGTGTTACAGTAGTCTATTCTTGAGACTACAAGCGCATGGACCAGCGTGGTGAGCGCCCCCGTGTCTAGATAGGGACGCAGCTGGGCGATCTGCCGAAGATGTAAGTGGGCAGACCAAACCACGGACGCTACCTGGGTCTCCATGGTAAGCGCTGGGTCAAGATGGACCCCCAGACTGCGAACCGAATTCTTTGTGGTGAGAGTCACCTCCCCAAAAGAGAGGGAGTTCCCCAAAAGGTTTAGGACCTCGATACCTGGCAGATCACCTTCCCCCACCTAGTTCTACCCGAATCACCCATCATAGCCAGGAGGGACGGCTGAGGGGCCTAACGCCGAGAGAGGCCCGGAAAGAAAGAACAAGAAACCGGGCCTTCTCGGCAGTGGCCCCTCGGCTTTGGAATAGCCTTCCATCAGTGATCCACCTGGCTCCCTCGCTGGGTTTTTAAGAGCCAATTAAAAACTTGGCTCTTCAGGCAGGCCTTCCCTCCTGTCAATACTTGACTTTATGTTTATTATAATTTCTGTTTTTTTTCCATCTTGAGCATTATTAATGTTAATATTATTGTTTTGAACTGTTTTATTTTAATTTTAATTGTTCAAGTTGTTTTATATTTAATGTTTATGGAACCCGCCCTGAGTAGACTCTGTCTAAAAGGGCAGGATAAAAATCGAATAAATAAATAAATAAACCATGGACATCGGGGGGGGGGGGCACCCACAGGACCTCCGTCTTGTCTGGGTTCAACCTTAGTCCATTTGACTGCATCCATTGCAGAACGGCCTCCAGGCAGCACCCAAGGGACGGAACGGCATCCACTGCAGATGGAAAAAAAGGAGATGTAGAGCTGGGTGTCATCAGCGTATTGGTGACACGAAGTTCCACATCCCCGGATGACTCCCCCCAACGGCCTCATATAGATGTTAAACAGCATTGGGGAGATGATCGAACCCTGGGAAGGGAAAAAGGAAGGGAAAAGCAGGGATCAATTTTTCAAATTTGGGGTTAGAAAAGGGGGGGTCGTCTTATACATCGGGTCGTCTTATAAATGGAAAAATACGGTATTGTCTGGGGCCAGTTACAGGGGCATATAACACCCCGGCCACAACAACTGCACTGGCTACCAGCTTGTTTCTGGGCCCAATTCGAAGTGCTAGTCATTACCTATAAAGCCCTATACGGCTTGGGTCCAGGCTACCTGAAGGACCATATAAGTCTTCTCAGCATTTAAGAGGAGACCTTCCTCTTGGTCCCATTGCCCTTGCAGGCACGATGGATGGGGACACGAGACAGAGCCTTCTCTGTGGCAGCTCCCAGACTGTGGAATGCTTTCCCTCAGGAGATCAGGTTGGCCTCCTCCCTTTTATCCTTCCGCCAACATGAGAAGACCCACCTTTTCAGACAGGTTTTTAACAATCATAGTTGAGTCTTTGAATGCCTTTTAAAGTTTTTTTAATTATTCAATTGTATTTTAATTAGCATATAGTTTAATTGTTTTGTAATGTTTAACTTACAGTATTATCTTTTTATTTCTATCCTTTTTAATATTGTGAGCCACTTTGGGTCCCCTTATCGGGAGAAAGGCAGCCTATTAAAGAATAGAACAAGCAAGCAAGCAAACCAACCAACCAACCAATAGGGGCCTACAGATCAATGCACAATCCACCTTCTGTAGACCCTTTGACATGATCTTTGTCTGGGTCCATTCCACTCTTTGTGTGTTTCCAGTACTCTGGGAAAACCACATTCCCATCAATGGAAAAATGCAAATAGCAAGGTCAGGACAGAAGCTTTTGGCCGGACTGCAGCTGTTTGCGAAGCTGAGTGCTCTATTTTAGCTTTACTTTTATTTTTAATCCCAGTAAAAGCCTCATGGGCATCTGAAATCCACCGGGAAGGAAGAGAGGGGGAAATTGAAAAGGGCAACACGTATCATCATCTTTGACTCCTTCTTAAAAAGCCAATGCAGAGAGTCTGTGCTTCTCTGCAGTTGTTGTCCTTTCTCTCTCCCCCCACCTTTCCTCTTCCTTGGATATAAAAGGAGAGACACTGTAGTCACAGTAGAGCCTCTTAACAACACTATGCGGCAGATCATATGAAAGAAACAGCAAGTAGCCAACAAATTTCTTGGCTCCGTGAAACCTCCTGGATTTCCCTTGTCACAGGCCCATACTATAATCACTACACCATGCCAGATCTCTCCTGTAGTGCTGGGTGGGGAATTTGTAACTACAGTTACTTTTGACTGTAGTGCTTATCTCGGAGCAGATTCTACAGCAGCGTTAGATTGATTTTAATATGATAATAATATTAGAGCTGCAGAACCAGAAGGGACCCTATTGATCATAAAGTTCAGCCCCTATCAAGGAGGCACAATGGGGAATTGAACTCCCAACCTCTGGTTCTGCAGCCAGAGACCTAAACCACTGAGCTATCCAGTGGTTCACAGTCATGTTGAAGCTGTGAAGGTATGTCTGTGTGTGATGAGGCTGTGTGATGAAGCTGTAAATGTATTCCTATGAAATATTTGTTATATTTGGGTATAATAAAAGTGGCTTATTATAATCTTTAATGCCATGTAATCTCTCTCTATGCTCTCTTTAAAAAGATAATGCTACCATAGCAACAAGAAAGAAATCAGATGATCTTGTAACACAATGCCAGAAACGCATCTTTATCAACAGGTAAATAAATCCCTAAAGGACAAAATTATGCAACTGTAATTGTAATGTATGCATCTAAATGTTTAAATCAAACATTTATATTTTGCCTTACCTTTAGGAGTACAGTTTTTGAGACAAAATAATTCATCATGGAATCCATTCAGAGATACATAGATATAGACATGTGATGAAATATTCCTTTATTCCTTCTGGGTTATAGAACTTCCTGCTGTTTTGTGAATGCTAAGGACATCTCTGATTGCTGGAAACCCACAGGAATGATTAGCCTGAAAGGACAAAATCTAACATGAAAGCTAGGGTTTGTTGTATTTTTCTGTTTGCAAATGGCCATAAGGAGATTCAGAAAAGGCCTTCATACATACCTGTTCTTTGATTTTTACTAGCTAAGAACATGTCTGCTTTGGATTGCCTGTTTCAGCAAAATTCTGCGGAATTTGCTATTGAAAATGAGAATTGTAAGCAATATCCTATAAAAAGGAAGAAAGCTGAAATCCTGCTGATTCGCATAGTAAGTTGCAACTAAAGTCAATCCATTGAATCGGTGGAGATTTGGTGAGTCAAGTCTTCCTTACGTTACATTGACTCAATGGGCCAATAGTAGTTGTGATTTCCTCTGCTAGGCAACAGGATTTCAGCCAAAAAAAATATCCACCTTGAAATGTGCTATTGTCGTGCAACATTATGCCAGTAGAAATGTTAAGGCATACGAGCAAAATTTTGATACCATGTCTCATCAGATTTCATTTAGAAATGGGGGGGGGGAGCATCTCGGTTATACTGTATATCAAATTGATCTAAGGCAAAATGTTGGAAATTTGTTTTGAAGATAAGAAAGTGGCCTCGACTTAGCTTAGTATTGTAGACTCTGCTCATGGCGTCTGCCATGATTGGCTTGGGGATTCTGGGAGCCCTAATTTTTCCAGGCTCTGCTTAGTTAATGTTGAGTCGACCAGAGTAGGTTAATCCACTGTAGATCTCCTTTAATGTTCTCCAAATTCTTATTGCATTTTATGTCAACATAACACAATTGGTGTAAGTCTTGGTGCACAATAGCAAATGCCAGCGTTGTTTTCTTAAGCTGCATCCATTTTCAGTAAGCCATACACTTTTTGTGTTATGCCAGCAGACATAACTCATAGGATTTAGACCATAAAGTAAGAAAAAGGTCTCCCCCGTGTATCTAACACATGGCTACTGCTGCTTTGTTTCTTGATGTGGTGCTAACACACAACAGTCATGGAGGGACCAGCAAATTGTTATTTAGCTTCTGTAACTGCTTCGTCCAAGCCTGAGTAAAGAGGAATGGAAGGAGAGAGCCAATGAAAACAGGAAAAGGATATGTTACTTGTTATGCCCCCAAAAGTAACTTTATTGTCATAAGTTATTTTGCTTTTGAAATGTAACTTAAGCCTTCATGATTAAAAAAGTAACATATAGGAGCCTTGAATTGCAGTGGCTAAACTGCAAGTACTGCAGTCAAGACTCTGCTCAGGACCTGAGTTCAATCGCGATGGGCCCAGTTAGGAGGGAGGCCAATATGTAGCCAGCATAATTAAATTTTAAGCCACCCAGAGAGTTCTTTAAGTGCTCTGGAGTTGTATATAGGCAGCACACTTCATTACAGTTAATACCAACTCAGTATTTCCAGGTTCTGGGTTCGAAACTCAATGAAATGAGCTTCCATGCCAAAAATTGCCTATCATTAACACAGATGCCACCTTCCATTTCACTTGTCTAGATCACACTGGCTCCCTCACTGCCAGAGGTGAGAATGCCAAATGGTCGTTCTACCCTACATAATTTTGGGTTTTCCATGCCTGATAAAATTGGGCAAGACACTCAAATAGTATGTTCTCTCTTTTTGGAATAAACTTATATTTTTATGTTTGGAACAACCTACAAAGCATCTTGCGTCATCCTTGGTTTGTTTGTCTCTCTAGCTGGGATGAGTCAGAGACTGCCGATTCTCTGGAAACTGGTGGTTTGGAGGTTGTTGAGAAAGCCTTTGAAATGGAAAGGTAATTTGGCAGAAAAGAGGCCATCGGCCCCTAATTGCATTTCCATCATCTTGCAAAAATATAAAGGAATTTAGAGGAGACATGGCCAACAACTTAACAGCATTTTTCAAAACACAAAGCTGCTTTACCACTGAAGAGATTCCTGCTAGAATCTTGTCCTGTTGGTTCTGAATGGTCATGCACTGGCGGTGGTATCTGAGAACTCTAATATTTCAGAACCATGTGCCAAATATTCCCATTCGTCCATATTCCCTGGTCCAGTCATTTCACCACCAGTTAGGTTTGACTCCATTGTCTAAGGCCTGGCCTGGCTTTCCACCTAAAATGCTTAAGCCTGCATTGGGTTCCCATCATTAAGTGCTTAGGATTAACAACACCTCCCAATGCCAGGACACCCTCTGTTTGTTTGTTTGTTTCATTTCCAATTCTTTATATACCACTGTTTGTAAAACAGATCAAGGTGATTTATTCATTATTTATTTGTTTTATTTATAGTCCACCTTTCTCCCAAATCAGGGGAAACCAAATCGGCCCATAATATTAAAAGGAATAGGATTAAAAAATGTAAATTAAACATTGAAAAATGGTTAAACTGTACGCTAATTAAAATACAATTGAATCATTAAAAGCAGATAAACATTTAAAACTATCTTAAAAATGGCATGCAGGGAACTCAATCATGATTGTTAAACGTCTGCCTGAAAATATGGGTCTTCAGCTATTGATGGAAGGATGGGAGAGGGAGTCTGATATCCCGAAGGAGAGCATTCCATAATCTGGGAGCTGCCACAGAGAAGGCCCTCTTTCCTGTTCCCATCAGCCATGCCTGCGTTGATTTAGAAAAGTGAAATACAACCAATAGAAGTCAGTATTTCCTCAAAACCAGACCAAGAAAGGATGAGAAGGAAAAACAAAAAGGAGCAAATAAATATCAGTTATAAATAGCAGTGGTGAACTGCAAGGTGTACTAAAATAAATTGATTTTTATCTGCTTGCTAAAAATTAGGAGTCAGTATTATGAACTCTGTATGAAAGGAAATTTTGAAAGACCAGGTAGAAGTGAGCAGATTCATGTTTTAAGACAGTGACTCCCCAAAATCCACAGAATTCCACTTCATCACCCTTTGCCACTGGCTTCAGGGAGGGTAAGAAACACAGAACACGATGACCTAAAAAGAAGGCCAACAGGGCTAAATGTCATGGAACAAGGGGAAAAGTAAACAAAGCAACACAAATGAGCAGTAAGACTGGGCATGTTTCACTGGACATTTGCCGCTTTTGTCATTGCCCTGGGGATAAGATAGGTTGGACTTCCAGACATCTAGGAGACCCCAGGGGCCTCTGCCACTGAATCACAACGGAAACCATGTGTCCGTTCAGTCAAAGGTGGAAGGGGGAGTCAGGTTCGGTACATCCCTTAAACTGGCTAGCCTGTTTTCTCAGGTGTGTTAAATGGTGAAATCGAAAGCCAAAAGACAGAGGCAATTCATGGAATGAGCAGCAGACACCTCACATCAAAATGGCAGGGTCTGTCCAATCTGGTCTGCTCATGTTCACCCCATTGGTGAGCACGTGGTGAGATGTAGATACTGGCCAAATTAGAACTGCTGAACAATAGGCAGAGTGGGTATACATATGTAGCTGGGGAAAGCTCATTTCTGAGACTAGCGCTTCCAAAATGTCTCAGCCAGTATGCTGTTGCACCTATGTGTGAGCGGGGTCCAAGGCCATATTATGCATAAGGCTGATTAGGCTGAAGCCTAGGGGCCCCACGGGGACTAGGGGCCCATCAATTATTTTGCTGAGGCAAAAGATTGAAGTGCTGGAGGAGGTTCAAAATACCTGGAAGCCTAGGGGTCCGGCCATGGGTTAATACAGCCCTGGCAGGATCACTGGGATGAGCAACAGAGACAGTGGAGTAAGACCAGTGGGATGGCCCTGCTTGGCCTTCTACATGGATTTACCTGTCACTGCTCCTGGACTCTGGAATGCCTTTGGTAAGGCAGCATGGCTGTGGGATTGCTTTGATCCCCGCAGGGCACAGCAAGAGGAGGGAAAGCAAAAAAAGAAAAGAAAGAAAAATGACCTGATGAATGACGAATTGATTCGTCGTTCATCAGGTCACTGGGGGGCAATTCGTGGTTCGTGGGTCATCGAGATTGACGATCCATGAACCAAGACGAAGCGCCATTTTCGTGCTTTGTCCCCATCTCTAATGTAAACCATCTTGGTTCCTTTGGAGAAAAGTGGGGTAAAAATATTTTGCATGCATGCATGCAGACATATATGGGCAAATTGTGTCTTTGGTTTCCACCCACCCACAACAAACTCTGCATTCTTTATTACACAGTTTCTTCCCCATCTGAACTTCCCCTCTCGTGCCACATAAAGCAAAAAAAGAAAGAAAAAAAAAGAAAGCGTGCTGTTTATATACAGCCCCATAGTGCTTCAAGCACTCTCTGGGCGGTTTACAAGTTAATTATGCAGGCTACACATTGCCACCCCCCCTTGCCAGTGAGCTGGGTACTCATTTTACCGACCTCGGAAGGATAGAAGGCTGAGTCAACCTTGAGCCGGCTACCTGGGATTGAACCCCGGGCCGTGAGCACAGTTTTGGCTGCAGTACAGCAGTTTAACCACTGCGTCACGAGGCATTGCCTACCTAAGAACATTCAGTCCTATACCCTGAGAAATGTAATTCTAAAGGAGATCTATTCTATTCCCGATCTGTCTCTAGCAAACAGGAGTGTTGCTTTCGTAAGAACGGAAGCTCTAATGTAGCACCATCTGTAAATGTTCTGCAGCACCGCAGGCTGAAATTGGGCCTCGCACGGCATGGATTTTTATTAAAGACTCAAAGCAGCGACAAGCAAACTGTCCCAGGAGCACAGCACTTGATGAGCCATTTATCGAAGCAGGAGGGCAGCATGTGATCATGATGCTCCTGATGGCAAGGACATTCCCAATTATTGCGCTTATCGAAAGAAATGGATGCTTTCCCAGTTCTCATAGTGTTTTGGATCACTTGATGGAACTGATTATATAAGGTTTTCCCTATGCACTTCGTGCCATGCCCTCATTTATTTATATTCTTTTCTTAACATCCCCATTTTTTCATGCCCTTTCCAAGGGACTGAAGACAGTTTATCTTTTTTTCAAAGGTATACATAGTTAGCCATGCATGCATGATGCCATGTTGATTGGAATTGGTCAGCCAAGGTATAACTTTGCCTTGTTTTATTTTAGTTATTATTTATTTATTTATTTATTTATTTATTTATTTATTTATTTATTTATTAGATTTCTATCCCGCCCATCTAGACCAAAGGTCTACTGTTCAGCCAATCGCAGCCCCGTCTCTTGTTGTCTTCATGTGAAGAGGGACAGTCTGCAGCAGAGACCACTTACTGCACGCAGAAGCTCTCTTTAATCAGGAACCTGGATTTCCCAGGATCTCCATTGATGTGGAAAGACTCTACAGGTGACCCAAATAGACATGGGTGCTTCGTATTCGTCTCCCAAGCCCGCCGGCACAGGTGTCCCAGCGATCCTTCCCCGCCCCCCGGAACCAGTCCGGCCACTTACTGGGCTCCTCGGTGCATGCGTGCCCAGTGGCAGCAACATTGCACCAAATGCAGATGTAGTCCCTCTGGTGCTTCGCTGCCTCTCCCCTCAGCCGACCTCTCAGCAGCTGAGCGGGGAGACTTGTCTTCCCACCTCCTCGTTGGAGTGGTTGTCTGCAGGGAGAGGCGGGGCATCACCAGTGGGACGATGTCCGCAATTGGCTGGAGGTAGCCGCCACTGGGTGCATGTGCGCCGAGGACCCCAGTAAATGGACTGGGCTGGTTCGGGGGGGGGGGGCAGGGAAGGACAACCATGGCACCTGTGGTGCCGAGCCTCATATTCATCTCCCCTGGGAGGTGAATCCGAAGCTCCCATGTCTAGGAACCCAAGCGTTCCTTTTCAGACAGTCCCTCCCCAACCCAAGATGCAGTGACAGGCAGTGGGTGGGACTAGAGCACTCTTCCTGTTCCTGTTTTCAAATTAACCCTTTGAAAAACATCGGAATGGAGCGTATCTCTCGCAACGCATCGTGGGAGATGCAGAAGAATAATTTGTGTGAGAATCATGACTCCACTGAAATTGTTTCCCATGTTAACTGTATAATTTGTCATTGTTGCTGTTATATGCCATCAGATCACCATACAAATTAGTGACCTCCAAAAGGTTTATCAGAATTAAAAAAAAAAAACATGTGTTGAGAGGTGCCCATATTTTTTTATCATGGCTGCAATGCTGGTTGGTGGAGCCGAGGCACCCTTCCTTCCCAGTTTTGATCCTAGTAAACAGGACGATGCACTGCCTTGTTATTGGGTGCAACTTGTTATCTCCTTAGCAGTGGGATAGAGAGAGGTTTCCTGTGTTACTGATAAGAGTTCTCATAAATTGCAAAAATGAATTAGGCAATTGCACAAAATTATAATTGTGAATGCCTTATAGCACTACTGTTCAAAATCAGAAGTATCTCCGATGGGTTGTTTGTATGTTTTTGACCAGTCAGCCATTCCTTCCTTCCACACTTGTTGCGTATGTTTCTGTGTGCTTTGCTTTACCAATGAAAAAGGCCGCCGTCGTCTACAAAGACATGCCGTGCACATTGCAAACGTTCCAGCAAACACACACAAAGCACTCCTTTTGACTTGCTGGTATTCTGGGGGAGAGTGATCTCATGTGGGATTTTTTTTTAAAATTCATACATATCGACATACCAAACAAAAAAACTAAAAACTGACAATAATAACAAAAAAAATCAAAACTAAACATCCATACTACACCTATAGATCAGAGATTTCGCCATTGTCTGGTGATCTGAATATCATCAAAGGATTCTAGTGAGCACTGATTCACCATAAACTTTTATAATTTTTTTTTATTGTCATTGTAAGTATATACATGGTATACCCATACAACAAAATTCACAACGAAACTATTTCTTCCCCTAAATTCCTGTCTTTTCCTGGGCCCAGTTATATATCAGCTTCCAGCTTTCCTTTACAAAGTGTCTCGGTTGATCCCGTAGTGCCTCTGAAAGCATATCTAGTTCTGCAATATCCAGTAGCTTCTTTAATAGCTCCTCCATCATTGGTTTTTCTCCATTCTTCCATTTTTGGGCCCAGAGTAACCTAGCTGCAGTAAATATATACAGTAGACTATATTTTATTTTCTTATCAATAATTTCTGGCATTATATTCAATAATAACATTTCAGGTTTAAAACTTAATTTTTGCTGAACAATCTTTTGTGACATTTCCCAAACCTGTAACCAATTTTTTTTCCCTTTTTCACATGACCACCATGCATGATAATAAGTCCCTGGATTTTTTTTTTTACATTTCCAACAAACATTACTGATCCCTTCTGACATTTTTGCCAAGCTTACCGGAGTTCATGTGGGAATTCTTGATGGGCTGTCTTAATGAGAATGAGGAACTGAGGAAGATTTCTTCACGCTTCTAATAAAATGTCTTCTTTTTTTCCTTTTCTTGACATGTGTGTACTGCAGTTTACCTTAGAAATGAGTTCACTTGTGTACCAAAGGCAGCTTTTTTCCTCAAGATAGTTGAGGAGGTTTTCAGTGAAATTATCCCTGGGGAGGGAACAGTTAAATTTACCCACTCAGAATGCTGTGGTCCTAATAAAACTCATCCTCTGATATATGCTATATATATATTTGTAACCTGGCTTAATTGTTGCCAACATACTGTATTCATGGCTAAACTTAAGACATCAAATAGGTAGCATGCAATTTAGGTGTTCTTCCTTCCTTAGATCCAAGTAATGGCATGAAGCCTTGCTCTAAGGCAGTGGTTCCCAACCTTGGGTCCCCCAGATGTTCTTGAACTACAAAACCCAGAAATCCTGGCCAGCACAGCTAGTGGTGAAGGCTTCTGGGGGTTTTAGTCCAAGAACATCTGGGGACCCAAGGTCGGGGACCACTGATTTAGCGGGACCATCATGAACTGGTAGAGATGGGACAACCTTTCCCCTCAAGCCATTTCCCCCCTGTGCACAAAAATCCTAAATATGTGCGCAAAAATCCTAAATATATTTGTACAGTAGGACATCCATATTGGCAGGGGTTCGATTCCAAGACCCCCCCCCCCCAATGGATGCTGAAAAATGCAGATTAAAGCAAATACTATTATAACAGTGAGTGCTATATGTAGCATGGTCTGCAGCTCCCTCTAGTGGCCGGTTCTGGTAACTTATTTTAAAAAAATTCTAACATTTTTATTATTTCCAGACCATAGATAAGTGAATCAGCGGATACTGATCCCGCGGATAAGAGATTCCTACTGTAGAGACAAAAAAAGAGGATCTTGCTTGGTGTTTCCTTCTTGCACTGGAGATAGGATTTCTTAGAGGGCCTGGAAATCCTTGACAGGGTGACTTTGTATATAAAGAAAGGCCGTTTGAGACATAATGAAATGTTGGTAAAATATCTTCACATCAGAAAGATTTCTGTTATCCATACAACCAATCATAACACTGTACTATTGCTGGGCTCCTCTAGGGAAGAGAAGATGGAGCAACTGGAACGCATGGTCCTGGGTCTCCATCAAGAAGTCCTCTCCTTGAAACAGAAAGTTCAGCGCCTGGAAGCTGCCTCTTTTAAGGAACCAGAACTTGGTTGCCAACCCTGTGAGGTGCCTGAACATTTCAACGGGTACACCAAGGAACAACTCAAAGAGGCCATTCGGTTTGACCAGAAAATCAGCACTGCATGCAAAACTCTTCTGTACAAGCTCTTCACCTCAGACTACATCCAAAGCCATTCCATCACCGGGAGGCGAGGGAATACCTTCCGGGAGGCAAAACCCATGATGGATGAGAGATGTATCAAGGTCATTAGGGTTTTGCTCAAGCAGAAGTTTGGGGACCATCTCAGCGACACGGTGATCACAGAGAAGATCCAAAACGTGCAGAAAGCTCTGAGGCAGAAATATAAGACGGAATGTCTGTAATTAGCACCATTTTTCAATTGGGGCAACTCTGTTATTCTCTTGTGTCAAAAAGAAGAAAAAAAAATCATTTACTCCTTGGAAATATACAGGTTTTATGCGGCATAAGGTTTCATGAAATGAAACCCGTTGGAATTAGATGAAAGAGATGAAAAGGTTATGCTGAAGAAAACATGAGGAAAAACTGCAAGAAGTGGGCCTGTTTAGCCTTGAGAAAAGAAGACTGAGGGGAGATAGGATAGCATTTTTCAAATACTAGAAAGTCTGTCATTCAGAGGAGGGGCAGGATCTGTTCTCCATCATCCCAGAGTGCAGGACATGCAACAATGGGCTGAAGTTACAGGAAGCCAGATTTTGATTGAATATCAGAAAAAAACTTCCTAGCTGTTAGAGCAGTAAGACATTGGAACCAATGACCTCAGGAGGTGGTGAGCGCTCCAGCACTGGAGGCACACAAGAGAAATTTAGACAACCCTCTGTCAGATGTGCTTTGATTTGGATTCCTGTATTGAGCAGGAGTTTGGACTCAATGGCCTTATAGGCCCCTTCCAGCTTCATGATTCTATGATTCAGGCTGCCATGAGTCTTTTTGTTGTTTCTAACAGGCCAAACAACAACCCCAACTGTCAATGAGGAAAAGGCTTTAATCAAATGTAATGTGCTTATGTTCTTATTGCCACCAGTAGAGGCTTTGACATGCCTGTTGTCATCAAACCACTCAGCAACAACAACAACAATAACAGCAACAATAACAACAAAGAATCTGTGTTGTCCTCCAGTCTTAAATATTATTCTGAATATGAAGATTCTTTTAAGGCACAGTTTGTGCACTGTTGCCATATGGCTACTGAGAAAACAAACACTGTTCTTCCAAGATCTAGAATCTGCTTCTTGAAACAAATCCTAACAAAGCTAATCTTCAGCTTCATGGCAATACCCCTCAACTGAATATCCACACATTCTAGGACTTTCTGTTTTGTTTGTCTGGTGGCTACATTTGTGATGAAATCTTGGTTTTTCAGTGAAATACAGAGAATTCAGTGAGTGAGATACAGTGAGATACAGAGTGAGTGAGTGAGATACAGAGAATTCAGAGTTTGGTGAATTTTTTAGTCAGTGAAGCTGTGGCATCAGAAGGAAGAAGGGATGAGCAAAGAGCAGCTCTGATAATTAAAAAGAACCTCAAATGAAGTGTTATATATTTACCAACGCAGTTCAGGTTGCATAATGGTTTTCAACTACAGTATATGCTTCTCCAGAGCCAGGCAAAAACACTTCAAAAAGTGTAATTCAACAAAACTGGTGTTCCATGACATTTAACACAAGAACATTCTTTGTACAAACACATCAGAACATTTACAAATGTCACCGCTGGCAGATACATAGAAATTGATAGATAGATAGATAGATAGATAGATAGATAGATAGATAGATAGATAGATAGATAGATAGAGTGGATGCAAGTGCGTTCGAACCCAGGGTCACCCAGTAAAGTAAAACGGAGGAAGAACAGATGGAATAAATTGTTTCTTCCCACTATGTGTAGTTAAATTATAAATTCAAGAGCACAATATGTTGTGAATGAGTTGTGATTTCTAGGGATGGGATTTTTGTTTTTTGTTTTTTAACTACAACATCCATAAGTCTGTTGGAATTGCTCCAGCTAGAATTCTGGGAGATTTAGCCCCGCTACCTTCAAATGCCTTTTCAGGCAATTATATATGGGCTGCATGATATATGCACACCCAAGACTTGAATACTCATCCCCGATTATGCTGGCCGGGAGATTCTGGGAACAATGGTCCAAAAATCCCCCCCCCTAATTTCTGAGGGCACCCCACAAATTTCCCTTTGTGCTCCAGCTCTTTAAGGAGGTAAAGGGAAAATCTTTACACCCCCAAGAGTGGTGAAAACAGAACTAGTACTGGCCCATGAAAAACTATGTGCCTTGTTTTTCCATCTTTTGGATCCACATGACCCAGTGTTACTGATGCATTATTCTTGACAGCTAAGCACTTAATCAATTTAATGTTGGTAGCAAACTGTTCCATCTTCAGATTATCCATTTGTGGCTGAAAGTAAAGTACCTTCTGTTTTCTTTCTCACGGTGTTTGCATGTTTGATTGAAGATGCTACAATTAGTCACTGCCACGGGTGTTTTTGCTGGTGCAAAAAGACATTTTGGCTTCAACATGAATTTTTATTGGGAGAAAAATAAACAGATGAAGTGCTGCATATCAACCTGCTACACTGAGTTCTTTATAATCCATTCAGCAGCTTAACAAAGCCCATTGTACCCCAAGGCACAGCTCCAGGACCTATTGATAATGCAAAGAATTCAACCCTTGTGGCATATATGCACACACATGCCAGTTTCTTAAACCCTATCACACTCTGGTGTGAGCAACTCACAGCATGGGGCTATCCATGTACCTAGTGCTGTAACTTTACAAACAGGAGCAAGTTAGAGAATAAAATGTGCCTTATTGGTAAGGGAAAGAGGTGGTCTCTATTACACTGAAGGATTGGTATATAATAGGACTGTTTGAATACCATCTGCTTTGATTCAGTCCAAATTATTTGTCCTGAAAATCACAACCAACTCACTTTGAGCTGATTTGTAACCTGTCTTATCTGATTTGTATCCAACAGTTTTAAAGAGTGTGTACATATTTGTATTTGAATAATGAAGAAACAGGAAAAGGGGTGTGTGAAGTTCTGACCTGGGATGAGAGGTGACACCCAGTTCCATCAACTATTGCTTGACTTCCAATGCGCAGACAAAGCTCCCACCAGTTTTCTTCCTTGTCTTCTGTCCCCTCCACCAGGAACTGGGCAAGTTAGGTAGTTCAGGTTCAAGCCTTAATGCTACTTTGACCTAACCCCCTCAAATCCTCCATGATGGCACAGATTTCACACATAAAGGAAGTAAAATCGTTTGGAATGAGAGCTACAGCTGCTTCAAAGCAAAAAAGAAATAAACTTCCAATGCACACCCAATCTTCTTCCTGAAAATTAAAACAATGTGAATATCATCTTCACTAACATTCCCCACTCACAAAATGGCTCCCAATCATGGCGACAGGAGAATTCCCTCCCAGGACCTCTGTGGTTGGGATTTCCAAGAATGCTTGAATTTTTCATTGACGTTTGAGCTATCTCATTCTGATATGGACTTCCTGGTTCCTCTGTTGCTGCGTTATTTTCATTTTCTGACAAAGGTAGATGCAAAACAGGTGATTTACAACAAATATAGAGAGTTACACAAGAACATGCAAAACAAACTTAGTGAAACCAAAGAAAAGTAATGGTCCAAATCACATGGAGCAACAGAAAGCCTACAGAAGTTCTACAACTGTATAAACAAGATCAAGGAGAGAGCTGGTGTATTAAAAACTAACAATGCCTATTACTGATGCAAGATGATAATTCTCTGATCGAAATTATAGTGGGGAGGGAGTATATTGAAGAACTGTATGAAGACAACAGAGTGAAATATTTTATTGTAGCAGACTTTTCTGCTGAACCAAAAGTAGAGAAGTCTGAAATCCACAGTGCAATGCAGCTAACAAAAAATGGCTATGCTTCTGGAATCAGTGGTGTTTTCATGGAAGTATTAAAGCAAATAGAAGATGACAACTTAGTTGTTTAGTAAATCTTTTTCTTCAAAAGAAATTTAGTTGAGATTTATATTTATCACATTACCCCAAGATAAAAATGTGAAAGCTGGTGTGCCCACAAAATGTTAAGTTTAATGAGCCATTAGCTCAAGGTTTTGTTAAATTTAATGCAGGTTAGAATTTGTACAAAGTGGAAGAAGGGGCAGGAGCCCCAGAGTTTGGATTCAACAGTGACTGGGAACGAGGAAAGCACTATTCTGGCATTGCATGAGTGTCAGTACTATGATAGCTCAGTGGTTTAGATATGGATCATGGAGCCAGAGTTTGGGAGTTCGGTTCTCCACTATGCCTCCTGTGAGCAGAGCCAGCCTGTGTGGCCTTGGGCAAACCGCACAGTCCCAGGGCACCCCCAGAAGAAGGGAATGGTAAGCCACTTTGGGTATTCTCTACCTAGAAAACTCTGAAAAGGGTCACCATAACTCAGGATTGACTTGATGGCACATGATTGTTATTAAATATAGGAAGGCCTTTGACAAAACCCTACATGGCATTTTGATGTAATTGTTAGTACAGAAAACTTCAAGACATAACTGGCAATATTTATTGGAAACAAAAAGCTACAGTGAAATTTGAAGATCACATGGGATGGAAATCCAAATAGGATTATAACAAGGATATTCTCAAGACTGTTTCTACCTGTACTGTGAGAAAATCTTTAGAGAAGTATTTGCTGAATCAATGGTTATATTGTTGTTCACAGCAGGCTTATCAGCCATATCTGGCTTGCAGGTCACAGAGTTACTAGCTAATGGTCTGCACGTATTGCTCAATAAAGTCCATGAATTAACAATGAATACTGTCTTAAAATTATTGTGAAGAAGACCGCAATCAGTAGAAAACAGGCAGGCCAAGGAACACAGTGTGGGTGGAGGCCCTTCAGGTCACTGGCTGGGGGTCACAAAACAGAACACAGAGTGCATCTTAATAATATAACAATAAATTTTATTACTTTTAATAGCAGGAGAGTCACTAACACACATACAGTATATGTGCACAGTCAGTTTTGATTATTAATAAAACAGGGTACTCTTTTATAGCTCCAAATGAAAAGTCCGAAAGTAACAACTGAGCATGTACAGGAATGCATAAATAACACATCTGCTGAAAGGTAACTCTGTTGGCTTTTAGACAATGTGATCAGGAAATATTTTATCTATTATAACACTTCTGTTTGACCTGACCCAGGGTAGAGAAATATTCCTGGTCTACTCAATTATGGACACATCCACATTCCACACATTCTAATTAAATGAATATATATATATATATATATATATTCATTTAATTATATTTAAATGAAGATTATATACTATATTAATCTTCCATGGAATTCAGCAAGTCTATGAGTATTTTGGTCTTCACTCCCTCTGGAACATCACAGTTCAATACTGAATGCAAATTACTGTACCTGATTCAGGGCAGACATCTGCTATGTAAAATCCTCAGTTGCAATTTGATTATTCACAGTGGATGGGATGGCACAGCAGCGACAGTTTATGTCTGGGAAGAAATCATAAATCAGGTCTCGGGGGGGAAAACCTGGGAAATTCCATTTCTTTGAGCAAATAAGCTCAAAAGGAACAGGGAAACCTCTGGGTGTCTGTTCTACTCTGGGAGTTCCCTGGCTTCACTATACCCCTTTAATCACAGAGATGGTTGCTTAATTGAATCAGATTGTCTCTGTTTCCCCTGCCTTGAATGATTCTGGACTGGTCTTTCTTGCAGAGGGTGGAGATTAGCAGCACAGCCCTTCCTATGTGTCGATCATTTCCGGGCTCCAAGTTTGGAAGATTTCAATTCACTTCAATTCACTTCTCAAATGGGAAGGGGGGGTGGGGAGGCAGCAGAGACAAAGCTGCAGCGAGGAAGGAATTTATAAGGATTTCCTCTTCTGGGAAGCTTAGAGAAATGATTTTCACAGATCAGGCTCCTGCAGTGCACTGTGGATGCCAGTATCGGCGAGGCTGGCCGCGCAGGCACAAACCTCGTCAAAATATATTTTGTTACTTTTGCCTGTCTGGACAAGCCTTGAGCAAAGCTGCAAACGACCAGTTAGATATCGTAAGAGGGTAACAACAGCTTGATCTTGAGATGCAAAATTTGGCACCAAGAATCAAATACGTGGAGAATACTTACAGAGGAATTGTTCTTAGTGAGTGTCTGTGTGTGTTGAGTTATATCCATGAAGACATTGCCGATTTATGTCAATCCTGTGAATTACTGACCTCCCGAAGTGCCTGTTATTAACAGCCTGGCTCAGGTCTTGCATTTTAAAGTTTAAAGGTTATTTCTTCTTTTAACTAAGTCATCCATCTCTTTGATCTTCCTATTTTTCCTGTTACCTTCCACCTTTCCTACCCTTATTATCTTTTTCAGTGAGTCATGTCTTCTCATGCTATGTCTAAAGTTCAATAGCCTCAGTTTAGTCGTTTTAGCTTGTAACAAGAGTTCAGGCTTAATTAGATTTCTTTGTCTCTTTTGGCCGTCTACAATTTACCTCCACCCTCATCAAAGCAAAGCAAAAGAAAAGTGTGCTGCTTATATAACTCCCCATAGTGCTTGAAGCATTCTCTGAGCAGTTTACAATTTAATTATTCAGATTACATATTGCTCCCCCCACCCCACAACAATCTGGGGTCTCAATTTGCTGACCTTGGAAAGATGGAAGGCTGAGTCAACTTCAAGTCTGCTACCTGGGATTGAACTCAGGTTGTGAGCAGAGTTTTGGCTGCAGTACTGCAGTTTAACCACTACACCACAAGGCTCATATACCACATTGAACTGACACACTGAACTGAGGATAAGGTAAAGGTAAAGGTTCCCCTTGACAATTTTTTGTCCAGTCGTGTTCGACTCTAGGGGGCGGTGCTCATCCCCGTTTCCAAGCCATAGAGCCAGCGTTTGTCCGAAGACAATCTTCCGTGGTCACGTGGCCAGTGCGACTTAGACACAGAACGCTGTTACCTTCCCACCGAGGTGGTCCCTATTTATCTACTCGCATTTGCATGCTTTCGAACCGCTAGGTTGGCGGGAGCTGGGACAAGCGACGGGAGCTCACTCCGTCACGTGGATTCGATCTTACAGCTGGGGATCTACAGACCTTACAGCACACAGGCTTCTGCGGTTTAACCCGCAGCGCCACCACGTCCCTAAACTGAGGATATTTACCATCAAAATCAACTGCAGAGAGTTGTGATACTAATTTTCCAAAGTGGTTCTTCTCCCTAGTTCTACTTGGAAACAAGCCTTGAACTTCTGCCCTTTTATGAAGCACAGCTTCCAGAACTGACCAGCCAGCCTGGCCCCTGCCCACACCAACTAATGAGTTGTGGGCATTGTAGTCTAAAAAAGTTACTCCCGCCAAGCTTGGGTCTTGAAACTAAGTGGACAGATGACCCATTTGTGCTTGGTCTTACCTGACATCACTTTTTCCATTAGGTTAATAGCAGTATGAAATCCTGGCAACTTAGTGTCCTTGCTTGTGAATCATTTAAGAAGATGTAACAACAATTTGTCAGATCATGGAGGAGAACATAGCTTATCTTTCCCTAGAGGTTTTCCTAAAAGGTATGTTGTTCATACACTACAGAAAGAACACCAACTTGTTCCAGGGCAATTAGGGGAAATAGAGAAGGGAGGGCTATCACATTAAATTCCTTTTTATAACCATGCATGAACTCCATTTTTCTCCGCTCATTTCTGGGAGAAAATCAACAAGGAACTCTTAACTTTAATTTGAGGTTTCATTATGAATCCAAGTCATGAATCCAATCTCAGGGCACATGGCTCAGGAACTTAGCATCCTTTCAGTTCTTTCCGGGGGACTGCACCAATCGGAGCCCACAGATCTGTGAGCCCTTAAGGCAGAGGTCGTCAACCCCTGGTCCGTGGCCCATTGCCGGTCCGTGGCTTGAGCCTGACCGGGCCGCGAAGACAGACCTCCCACCGCCCCCCACTCCCCTCCCCACAGCTGGTTTATGCACGCGTGCCAGCGGGGGTGTGAGCGCTCCCTCACCCCTTCACGCAAGCGCCCACACGCGCAAAGCAGCTGTGGGGAGGGGAGTGCGTGCGGGCGGCGGGAGGTCTGTCTTTGCGGTGCGGCAGCGGCGGGGGTGTGTGGCCAAGAGCCGGGAGGCCGAGCATGGCCGGGTGCTCCGGCAGCTGGCCTCCCAGCGGCGGCAGCAGCGGGGGGTGGCGGGGGGTGGGGGTGTCCAAGAGCCAGGAGGCCAGCAGCCGAAGCACCCGGCGGTGCTCGGCCTCCCGGCGGCGGCGGTGGCAACGGGGTGGTGGGGGTGGCCAAGAGCTGGGAGGTGGCCAAGGGGTGGGTATGCGGGTGGGCAGGTGCTCCTGCGCATGCGCGAAGCGGTGGGGGAACACCCCCCCAACCACTTCACGCGTGCGGCGGAGAGCGCGAACGCGAGGGGCCGCCCCACCTCCCTCAGAGGCTCCACCGGTCCGCACTAAGAAAAAGGTTGGGGAACACTGCCTTAAGGGATGCATGTGGGACTCACTCTAAAGTAAATCAAAAGCATGGGGGGGCCTTAAGGAGGCCCAGCTTAACTCCAGTGTGAGCTTTCATCCATTACTACCCATTCAGCCTGAAAGTGGATCTGTGAAGCTTTTAGATGCCTCTGTTTCTGATTTCTTTCTGTTTTGTTCTATTTGCTCTTTTTTCTTCTTCTTTTTTGGATTGTTGTTGTTGTTTAGTCATTTAGTCGTGTCCGACTCTTCGTGACCCCATGGACCAGAGCACGCCAGGCCCTCCTGTCCTCCACTGCCTCCCGGAGTTTGGTTTTTTGGATTACAATTCCTCTAATCACCCCAGTCAGCAAGTCCCAAGAAGTACTCTTTCTGAGTTTTGCGTAAATAACAGCACTTAGTGCCATGGGCTAAAGATGGAATGTTCTCACGCCTTTCCTTAAATGTGTCCCTGTTCACCATAGTCTCAAACAGCTAGTGTGCCTGCTGGCACCATCCCAGAGACATTGTTTCAGCTATACGGGACGTGCAATGCAATGAATTAACGGCCAGTTGGATGAATAATAATTAATAATGACTGAAACCCTATTTGTAGAGTCAAGCAAATCATAACACCGCACTTTAGGAAGGATGCCAACAAACCGGAAGAAGTTCAGAAGAAGGCAACATGGATGATTAGGGGGCTGGAAACCACGCTCAACGAGGAAAGACTGAAAGAGCTGGCCATGTTTATTCTTGAGAAAAGAGGACTGAAGGGAGCTAAGATAGCACCCTTCAAATACTTGAAAGGTATACAGAGGAGGGGCAGGATCTGTTCTATGCTTCTATGGTAACTTTCAGTCTGTTTCTCCCTGGCAAACAAAGTATCCCTGCCATGTTTTTTTGTGGGGGGGGCATGCACACACACACTGGCTTGGTGCAGGCTTGCGGGCCGCCGAGAATTACAGTGGGGAGAACTTCATTGAACAAGAAGGAACAACGTGAAACATAAAACTTGGCTTGCCATTTAAACAGGATTTCGTCCATTGCATACCATCAAGTTGAACACAGCAGAAGTGGTTTACCAGTCTCTTTTTCTGGTGGCACCTTGGGACCGTTCTATAGCTTACTTTGGGCGGCACAGGTGACAGGGTATGTAACAACATCACACACAGACACACAGACACAGACACAGACACACACACACACACACACACACACAGTGAACTCAGTTGGCCAGGAGGCACAGAGGGGGGTTTGAACTCATGGCCCCAGGCACACCAACCCACTGAACTATACTATGCTCTGAGGTCTCAAACTGGGAATCTGTTAGATGGATGAGCCCACAGTTCACTCATTCTTGGCAGTGTTCAAGCGAGGAAGATGCTCTGTGGGAAGTGAATGTATGAGGCATACTGCTGGGCCTCCTGCATATAAAAGTTTAGAAAAATATTGTTGACATTCTTCATTCGGTGCCAAAGAAACTCAAGATCTGTTCAGGGAATAAATTATGGAAATCCATGCTATGTATGAATTAGTCATGAAGCAGTGGCGGAATTGGCAAACTTTGTTCTAAATGGAACATTTGCACTCCTGTGGAAGTTGATGTCTGTGGCAAGAAGTGTGCAAAGTTCTTTCTCCTGGTTTCCTGAAGGGAAAGGATCTTAATTGTTGCATATATTTGGTGTCACATTAGATGCGATGGTAGGATACGCAAACACATCTTGAAATAGGAATTTGCATCAGGTGTAGGTTAAAATTGTGTAGGGATCCATTTAAAGTCTTGAAAGAGAGCATGGACAATTAGAGACAAAATGACTTTCTGCCCAACTAATTTTCCTTCACACATTACATCAGGCCTCCATTTTCAGCCATTCCTCTATTAGTCACTGGCAGTATCTTATTTATTTAAGGAAAATATTTATCAGTAAGCCATTTCTGAGAATTCTCTGCTCAGGAAACCCTGGGGAAAAAAGGCTGCCATGATTTGAGGGCACACAAAATCCAACCTCCTAAAATCACAAAAATAGATCGGCTCAGGTGTACACCTAAGGCCATGGGTGTTCACCCGATGTGTGAGTGAAGCACCACTCCCTCAGAATCCTACATTTATCTATTCTTTTAATGTATGCAGACAGTTGCATTGGCTAAAATCCTACTGCTGTAAGTTACCCTGGATGAACTGCTGGATAGCTCAGAGGCTTAGGCATCTGGCTGCGGAGCCAAAGGTTGGGAGTTCGATTCCCCGGTTGTGCCTCCTTGACAGGGGCTGGACTTAATGACCCACAGGGTCCCTCCCAGCTCTGCAGTCCTAAGATTATTATTATAAGGCGATGATGGCATCAGCAGCAGTGCTCTTCGTCCCGCCGCCATCAGAAGTTAAACATTTCTGATTTCTCCCCAGAAAGTTTTGAGGCTCCTGTGTAATCATTTTCATTTCCTCCAGATAGCACCTTCAATAGGTCCTTTAGAGTTCAGACTAAAAGCGATGGTTCCCCACAAGCCAAGAGCCACCCTCTCTCTAAACACCTAACACTTCTCCATGGTTGAAGGGTTATTTGGGAAAACTTCCTCCTTGATTCAATTCAGTCATCAATGAACCTGTTTCTTTTTTTTTTCCAGAGCCTGGAGCAATTTGTCACACGAGACATCACAACCCAATTCAAAAGTCCCTGTAGTTTCTATTCTAGCCTTTCCAAATATCAGCTTGGACTGGAATCGGTAGCACGATGACCGTTACCCAATAAAAGCCCCTTTCAGGAGCCTCTGTAGAGAGAATCAAAATATAGGACGAAAGTACAGGATAGGATGGAAATAGCATGTAGGCCTGAGATCACAGAATCATAGAATCATAAAAAAGTGAAGTTGGAAGGGGCCTCCAAGGCCATCAAGTCCAACCCCCTGCTCAATGTAGGAATACGATCGAAGCATATCTGCCAGGTGGTTATCCAAGTTTTTCTTGAATGCCTCCAGTGTTGGAGAACTCACCAACTCCCAAGGTCACTGGTTCCACTGTCGTACTGCTCTAACAGTTAGAAAGTTTTTCCTGATATTCAACCGAAATCTGATGTTCAACCGAAACCAATATCATGCAAACTTTGGTTCGTGACAATAGGTCTCTTTCAGGTCAAGGAGGGCAGCTGGGGAGGGATACCATGCGATGAGAAAGGTACTAAAATTGAGGGATAGCAGCATGATAATGGGCAAAAGTTAACTACAACACCGTAATCTATAGGCTAAGAAAACTGCAAAAGGCGTGAACAATTATAGTATCAAGGCTATAAAATGCTTAACATCATATCACCGAATTGCCTTATGCCACAGGAGACCTTGTCATGTCCTTTTGCATAATATGCCCTAATTGCAATTAGTACCTTTTACTTTAAATAAAGCTATCTGTGTTGAGTTAGTGTATTTCTTTCAGAGTCTTAAATTTCCTAACACTAGGTACACTGCACAGATCCCATTGCTGTAGAAAACAGGTTTTCTGAAAAATCAACATCAATAGAATAAAACTGGCCGCAAGGACCAACACGATCAAAAAAATAAAATAAGGTCAATAATTCTTTATCACTCAATGACGGTCCAAGCAAGTTGTGGGTGCAGGACTATTTGGAAACCTCAACCATCATGAAATCTTTCATGCCCTATGCAGGGTAGAGGGAGGTGGAATGTATGAGAAGACAAAGGGTCTAGAGAAAAATGTATTTCTTCGTAAAAGGACACCTCGGGGAGGTTGGCAGAAACAACCTGAACAAAGAATTAAGACAATCGAAGCACTGGAATTTCAGTGATACGCAGCAGGATGAGGGAAATAGATTTGGGGGGGGGGGCATCAACTGAGGGAACGAAACTGCAAGTTGAAGAGAAATAGATTAACTTTGAAATGTGCCAGGAGGAAATGAACAAGAACAGCAACCTTTCATAGGAATCATGGAATCACAGACTAATGAAGATGGAAGGGGCCTTTAAGGCCACCGAATCCAACCCCCTTCTCAATACAGGAATCCAAATCAAGGCAGATCGGACAGAGGGTGGTCCCATTTTCTCTTGAAGGTCTTCAGTGCTGGAGTGCTCAACACTTCCTGAGATAATAGGTCCTATGGTCATACTGCACTTCCTGAAATTAAGCAGACACATGTGTGTATAAGAAACATGCTGTGGTTAATTTTATCTTGCAAATCATGACTCTGATACCCTTTAAACCATTCTTCATTATGTACCGCTTAATTCTCCACTGTTTTGATCATCCTGACTGCCCTTTTCTACACTTTCCCCAGTCCTTTCTGAGATGCACGTTGGAACCCCAAGTAGCACCCCCCACATGTGGCTGAATAATCAAAATTGCTCTGTTGACCATTATAATTTCAGCTCTTTCCCACTAAGTATGCAAAACACAATCTGCTTAGGCTTTAAACATCATGATTAATTTAACAACAGCCATAAAAGCTGGCTACTTCAGTTCTCAGTCCAGCTCCAGTTCGTCAATATCACAAATTGCTGCATGGGTAATTAGTGCTGCGTGAGAGTGCAGTAATGATCTTGTGCTATCAGAACATTCTACAAGGCAGTTCTAAAAATGTGGGCAGCCCAAACAAAAAATTATAACTTTGAAACTGGGCTTCAGATCACTACCAATTTTGGTACATTTGTAGCTGATAGTCTGCTCTTGTTCTGTGCCAAATTTGGGGACGTTTTGGAAAGGGTTTTTGAGTTATGATTTTTTAAAAGTAAAAGTGTTTCTCCCAAACAGAAATAGGAAACCCTAAACGTTTCCATATTGAAAACAGATCACATAAACTGAAAAGACCGATATTGCTTATTCTGAAAGAGGATGGTTGGTCCCACATGTTTTTCTTTGTTTGGAAAGAATTCAGGCTGCAGGGGCTGAAATACTGATTCTCAAATAAGGCCTTTCAAAAGAGAAAAACAGCCACTTTGTTATAAGACTGCATAGTACAGACTAGCCAGCAGCAGCTTCAAGAAATGAAACATTGTATACATTCATAGGTCAAGGAGGGAGATGTTTAGAGAGTAAGGTAATAGAAACAGGCTGGAAAAACAGTTTTTCTTTAAAGAGAAAAAAAGTTTGCTGTAAAGGAAGTAATTGAGTAACAATCCTCCAGAAAGGGAGATATTTTGCCATGTATCTTCAATAAACATTCTCTCAAGATTTCTGAGATCAAACTGCCTCCTCTCCTATGTTTTCAGTTGTGGATTCCCTTGGTTGAGTCTACCATCTCATGTCAGGTCTTCCTCTTTTCCTACTGCCCCTCCCCCACTTTTACAAAACCAATATTGTTCCCCACTTTTACAAAACCAATATTGTTAATTCAATGTTCTCATTGTATCTGCAAGGTAAGATAGCTTCAATTTACTCATTTTTGCTCTACCATTTCTTCTAGGCGTTTTGATACCTAGAAAACTTGTTGAAAAAACAGCCCTGACAATTTCTTTGTCTTTTGGTAAAAAGTAGTTAACTGATGAAAAGAGCAGTCAGATTCTGGGATTATCCCCTGCTTGGTATCTCTTTGTGAATGGAAGTGAGCCCAAGAGGGCATCCTGTGTATACCATCTTGACTACTGCCATTGGTGTCATAAACATTTGGCATCCTTTTTCCTGATGGCAATGTGAGCACAATATTGTCCAACAATATCGTGCCATTTCCTGGTGTTCTTGAATCATGGATAAAGAAGCACAATATCGCACATTCATAAACTGGAGGATTTTTGAGGAATTGAATAGTATTGAAATGGTACTGAAATTATTGGCTTGTATTATGTGAAACATTGTAATGTGTTAACCTGACCAGTAGGTGGTGTTTGCTAATGCGGCAAATTGCTGTACTCGCAACTTACTCCTCTGGTTGCTTACACCCACTGCGTCCTGCTTATCCCACAGATGTGTATACCCAGTTAAGTCAAAATAAGGCTTTTATCTGCTATAGTGGCAAGTTGCAAGCATCTTATTTTATAAGGCCGGTATTTTGCCATCCTAGTAAAATAGATACATGGCAAAAGAGATTTATATTAAAAATATTTGACCATATATAGGGGCCGGTAAATTACCAACCTAGCAAAATGATATTGTTGACAGTTGGAAAGGGAGATAAACATTGGTGAAAGATATAAATAATTGGAGCAAAGGATGAGAAGGGAGCCCCTATAGAGGGGAGGAAACTCTGCCGGGCGATTATGCTACTGTGATTACATGATTTGCTTACACTTTAGTTTGTTAAAATTTAATTGAGAGTTTTTAATTTAGTTACTATATCTTTGTACTACTTTTGTTGCGGACGTGGAATACTTTAGTAAAGTTCCTGTTAATTTTCAAAGTTCCATGTGGCAAACCACCAGATAAAGATATTATTCATCCATGATTTTGGATTCTGCATATGGACCACACAACTAAGTTCTTTCTTTCTTTCTTTCTTTCTTTCTTCTTCTTTCTTTCTTTCTTTCTTTCTTCTTTCTTTCTTTCTTTCTTTCTTTCCTTCCTTCCTTCCTTCCTTCCTTCCTTCCTTCCTTCCTTCCTTCCTTCCTTCCTTCCTTCCTTCCTTCCTTCCTTCCTTCCTTCCTTCCTTCCTTCCTTCCTTCCTTCCTTCCTTCCTTCCTTCCTTCCTTCCTTCCTTCCTTCCATAGCAAGCCCCTGCAGCTATTGCTTCCAACAAACGACATCATCTCTTTTCTCAGTAATTTCCTGGAATGTATTTTATGAGAGTTTCATACTTTAAAAACAACACAGTTTCTCCATTCTTCTGTGTATCACCCATCAGGTTGTTTTGGCTGAACACTGGGTTTTGCTGGGTTTTTTTTTTTTAATCACTTATTTTCCACTGTGCATGGCATACGGCTTGGGAATGCTACATATTAACAGGATGAGTCACCTAAGTGCACTACATTATTATTACATTTTCAATTTGCAACTTGTCCTTTAGCGGAGGGATCTTGAAAGAAAGAAAAAACAGCAATTCCAAGCTTCTGATCTATTTTTCCTGATCTTGAACATGACACTGAGAGGTACATTTCTTCTACTATGGAAGCTAATGCCACCTTTCATTATACCTGACATTTGAGACCAATGGATTATACTTTAAGGGCAAGCACCCACTCTTGCATGAATCAAATCAGACAGGTAGCTGCATTCACAGTATGTTTGAATATATGTAAGTACCACCCCCAGCCAAACCCATTATTGCAAATAATGAAGCTCAGGCTGTGTGCAGAATTACACATTCAAGAGCTGTGAAGAGTAATGATTATAATGATTACTATAGGCTTCTTATGAATCTATCCATGACACTGGTTTATGTTTCCAAAATGGCTTCCTTGGATGGTGATTTCAGGACTGGACTGGGCTGAAAATAACAGGATGAAATTTAACAGGGATAAGTGCAATGTTCTACACCTTGTTGTTGTTTAGTCGTTAAGTCGTGTCTGACTCTTCGTGACCCCATGGACCAGAGCACGCCAGGCCCTCCTGTCTTCCACTGCCTCCCGGAGTTGGGTCAAATTCATGTTGGTTGCTTCGATGACACTGTCCAACCATCTCGTCCTCTGTCGTCCCCTTCTCCTCTTGCCTTCACACTTTCCCAACATCAGGGTCTTTTCCAGGGAGTCTTCTCTTCTCATGAGATGGCCAAAGGATTGGAGCCTCAGCTTCAGGATCTGTCCTTCCAGTGAGCACTCAGGGTTGATTTCCTTCAAAATGGATAGGTTTGTTCTCTTTGCAGTCCAAGGGACTCTCAAGAGTGTCCTCCAGCACCACAATTCAAATCTACACCTAGGGAGGGAAAACAGATACACAGTTACAAGATGGGGAATACTTGGCTCAGTATTACTACGAGAGAGAAGGATCTTGGAATTGTTGTAGAACACAAGCTGAATATGAGCCAACAGTTCAATGTGACTGCAAAAAAAAAGAAAAAAAAGAGGCAAATGCTATTTTACAATGTATTAACAGAAGTATAGTCTCTCCAAATCCTGCGAGGTACTAGCCCCCCTCTATTCAGCACTGGTTAGACTTCAGCTAGGGTACTGTGTCCAGTTCTGGACACTGGACTTGAAAAAGGATGCCAGCAAAGTGAAACAAGTTCAAAGAAGGGCAACAAGGACGGTCAGAGGAGTGGAAATCAAGCTCTGTGAGGAAAGGCTGAAAGAATTGGGCATGTTTCACCTTGAGAAAAGAAGACTGAGGGGAGATAGGGTAGCCCTTTTGAAATACTTAAAAGGCTGTCATTCAGAGGAACGGCAGGATCTCTTCTTGATCATCCCAGAGTGCAGGACATGCAACAGTGGGCTCAAGCTACAGGAAGCCAGATTTATCCTGAATATCAGGAAAAATGTCCTAACTGTTAGAGCAGTACAACAACGGAACCCATGACCAACCACCTGTCAGATCTGCTTTGATTTGGATTCCTGCCTTTAGCAGGGGGTTGGTCTCAATGGCCCTATAGGCCCCTTCCAACACAATAATTGTATTCTTGGACCACATCTGCAGACTTAAAAAGACTCACATAAGTAATGGAGTAGAGGAGGTCCATCAAATGGTCCACAGAGCTTGGGGGAAAATCCAGTCTAAACCCCAGGAATGCCACTGAATGCCAGTGATAAGAGGCTCAATGGAGTAAGAGTGTCTTGCAGTTAAAGGCAGCTTCCCATCACCCTCAATTAGGTCTTCCAATAGTGTTATTACCTGCATTAGATAACTCAGATGCTTAGGCATCTGGCTGACAGTTCATTGGCTGTCCACAGCAGCAGTTTATTGGCTGTCCACCATGATCCATAGGGTCCCTTCCAGCTTTGCAGTTCTAAGATGATGATGATCTCCTGTTTGTTACTGCATCAGGTGCAGCAAATTCAGAGGTTCATTTATTGCAGCAGTGAATTTGAGGATGGGTTTTTCCTCACTTCGACAAAAAATGGAGCACCTTTGAACCAGGAAAGTGGGGAACAGGCAAGCTTGAGAAAGTTATTTTTGGCTACATCTCCCAGGACACCCCATCTGGCATGGCTAGTGGACAGTTCTGGTACCTGTAACTTTAAAAAAAAAAGAGAGAGAGAGAGAGAGCAATGCCATGCATGCAACAAAATGGAGAAATAGTGCACACTGTCTTCTTGTGTGTTTTTGTAATCTGAGAACTGCTGACATGCCGTGTCTTGCTGTGATCAGGTTCTTCAAAAATTGGCGACGGTTCCCTCATTTTGGCGGGAATAAGAGACGGAGACGATTTTGAAAGTCCAACAGATTCAACTTTATTAACATCAACCTCAGGATCAACCAAATTAAACGGATCGAAACAACTCAGTTCTGGAATAGTCTTGTAACTCAAAACCTTAGTTCCCGGCATAAATATGTCACTTCTTACATTGGGGCTGGACCAAAACGCTCGCGATCGGTTATCACCCTCAAGGGGGTACTCCTTACTGCGCACACTGTCCCCACAACAGGGGTGTCTCGCCCAGTCCCCTTCGGGTGGAGGGTTGTTGTAAGAGGGACTGGGTCGGATCACTTTCCTCCCTCCACCTTGGTTGCGGGGGTAAACTACAACCGTCCATTCTAGTGGTCTCGCCCCTCTTCCTCCGTCTCTCGGCACGCCTGGATCTGGGAGTAAACCTCCACCGGTCTTAAGGTTGGGAAAATCCTTCAACAAGTTACAGACCTTGTCAGGAGTTTCCTCATTCTCTCCAGTTTGCACCGCGCAATCTTTGGTACTCTTTGGTGTCTGGTCTGTTTCCACTCTAAATTCCCGCGCATTACCCCACTCTTTTATAAGCTCCTCCCACACTATTAGATCCTGCTCCTCCCCTTTCTCCTCCTCCTTATCTTCTGCCAGACACACTTCTATCGCCTTCTTCTCCTTTATTCCTTCTTCCTCTAATTCTATGAGCACACCCTCCGTACATTCACACGCTTCCTCCTGTCCACTTTTTGTTGAGGACGGCTCACTAGCCTCCTGTCCTTCACACTTGCCTTTTTTAAAAGGTAGGTTTTGCAACTGCATCACAAATTTTAAGCACTTCCTGCAAAAGGAAAAGACATGAAACCCTCTGAAATTTCAGTTTAATCCATTCAGCTCAAACGGTCTCCTTGATGTTTGTGCTATTCTAACTTTTCCTTCGCTTCTCGATACAATGATTTTGAATGTATGAAGCAGAAAAATTACAGGTATCGGTATCAGCTGCACCTTTTTGGATCATAGAGGCAGGTGATTATTGTATGTTCCAGCATATTCCAGGAGCCTCATGGCACACTGGTTAAACTGCAGTGCTGCAGTGAAGACTCTTCTCGTGACCTGAGTTTGATCCCTACAGGCTCAGGGGACTGGCTTAAGGTTGACTTAGCTTTCCATATTTCCGAGGTTGGTAAATGGAGTACCCAGCTCGCTGGGGAGGGGGTTAAAGTTGTTGTTTGCTTAATTATGTTGTAAACTGCCAAGAGAGATATTTAAGCACTATGAGTGGCATATAAGCAACAAACTTTCCTTTAATAAGAATTGTGGACCACAAAATAGACATTTTAAAAGGTGTGCTTGTTATGCGTGACAGAGTGTGACAGAGTGTGTGTGGGTTCCAGAAAGACCAGCACCCCAGACCTGAGAAGAAGATGGAGAAATTGCAAGAGAAGATGGGATAGCGTGCCTAATACAGAGCTTCAAAAGAAGATGCAAGTTGCAGACAGAGACAGTTTCGTTATTAATAAGAGATTGCTGTGTGGGCAAAGGTTTGGATTTTTGCAGTTGCTGTGCCCAGACAAGAGGGAAGTGAACTGGAGCAAGAAGTCCAAATATAATGATGGGGCCGCTGGCGCAAACATATTTCTAATAAAAATAATTAGAAAGGTCAAAAGTACCATCTACCATGGAGTGCAGTTTCTCCACCCCTCCCTCCTAAAACTGGCTGGGACAGTGCAGACTTTAATTAACAAAAATCCCCAGCAAGACAATGGGAGGAGCATGATTGCTGCTTTGATGTGCATCTCAACAAGAACCGGTTCTGTTAGTCACAGCAGTATTAACTCAAATTTACATAGATTCCCCCCTCCTGGACACCCCACACTCTGAGCGCCTGGACAGGTTGGGTGGATCAGTTCCTCTACGCTAATGAGCTTCCTGAATTGTTCATTAATTAACAATGCAACTAGCCACAGACCTGTTGTGGGCAGATATTTCCCCATGATGTCCCCTAACAGCTGTGCCCAGGTGAAACCATATAACCTATGTAAATCCTATTGTCCGAAGATGTTCCCATGATATTGCCCAACTTATAGAATAGTGCCAGACAAACTGCATTCCAGGTCTCAGACCACCACCCCTTGTATGTACATCCTGTAGAATTCTCTGTTAACTATTTCCTGGTCGTGTATGCTGTATCCCATCCCCTGATTCTGGAATACAGAAGGTATAAAAACCCCTGCTACCATTCTTCAGGGCAGGCAGTCTACCTCTTGCTTGGGAGAGGCTGTCCCGTCAGGCTATGATTTCTTTATCTGATATATCAAATAAACAAAAGCCTTTTTGAATTCTCTCTCTCGAGTCAAGATTTATTGGCAATTAATTTTGACTTGGAAAGTCTAGGGGCTAGCCCGGACTCAGCAATAACTAAAACTGGAGAAAGCAGACTTAAGAAAGAGGAAGCAGGCTAGCTGAAGCCAAGTCTGTGGCAGATGGAACAGACTGTACACGTGAAAGGAAGCATTCCTGCATGGCAACAGATTGTACCTGCCCAGGAAGCCAGGGTCTGCCTCCCCGTGTGCTTGTGCCAGCCCAGGTTTAGCCCATTAACACAGCCCACAAGGAAAAGGCCTATAAGAAGGATGACCCAGGAAGAGACAGGTGGGCTTCGGAAGAGCGCTGGAACGACCCCCATCACCCTTTCTGAGGACTGATCACCCCCAGAGAAGGGCCTTCTGGATGAGTGAGTATCTTGTGTGAATGGGAAGTATGAAAGAGAGGCCTCTTGGTACCTTTTGTCTTATATCCTATGTCTTATGTCTCATCAATAAATGCTACATGAAGAGTGCTTAACCCAAAATTATTGGTGTATGGTCTTCTTGTCAGTAGTCTGGCTGGGCTCTCTCTCTCTCCTCTCATGGTCCTTCTCCCCAGGATATAAAGAACAATAACCCATTTGGGGTAACATGCTCCCTGCTTTTTGCAACCATGGCAAAGGCTTTGTGCCTGAAACCTTTTCAATGGCTATTGATCATCCTCCCTCCAAAAGTTTTACAGTACATGTTTTGAATTCATGCTTCTTCCTTTCAATTTTGCTTTATCAGACACCCATTATTTCATTTTTCCCTGTGATTTATAGCGAAACTGCCTTCACAGTGATCCATCGCACAGCTCCCCCTTTCAATTCTCATTTTATCTCATCAGAGGAAAACAGACATGGCTGGACAAACAATGGTTCCTTGATCTTCTGGCCTCAGCTGTAACTTAATTGAGAGCGACAAAGAAGAATTAAGAACGGTTGGTTGCTCAGTGCTTTGGGTATCTGGCTGTGGAGTCAGAAGTTGGGAGTTCGATTCCCCCACTGTGCCTCCTGGAAGAAGAGCCAGCCTGGGTGGCCTTGGGCAAGCTGCACATTCCCAAGGCATCTCCAATAGAAGGGAATGGTAAACCACTTGTGAATATTCTCTACCTAGAAAACCCTGAAAAAAGTCAGAATTGACTTGATGGCAGGAGCACACCTTATATAATCACACCTATATAATGAGTTGAAGCAGCTGCTACGAGAATCAAATTTAATTTCCATCCAGTTTTGGAGCACCCTGGGAAAGAGAGAGAGAAATCACAAAGGTGTGCTGTGGTTTTTGCCTTTTGCGATTTTCCAGAACAGGACAGTTATAAGGTAGAAGGAGTCTGTTAGATAATATGCTTCTTTTGACAAGATCACAGGTTGTGAACCACACGGGGAACTCTTAGGGAGGTTGCTTAAAAGGATGCACAAGCGTATGACTCCAGGTTTTGCTTTGTTATTGTCCCTACAGAGTTTTCAAGAGCAGAGAGCAGGATACTTTGAACCTTATTGCTACCTTGGTGAAATATGCCTCTATCTTTTACTATGTGATTTGCAGGCTTTCATACATGCTTTCAGAACAGGTGAGGTTCATTACTGTCCCTGTTTCCCCCCCTTCTGGCCCAGAGCTAATCCCTTTGAAAAATGGTTGATTCCAGAAAGCACATCTCTCAAGCTTCTTTGGATTATAACTGTTTGTGCACAGCAGGAGCAAGCAAACTGAAGAGGTCTAAAAACAAACTTTTGACTCCTAGGATCTGCCATGGGTCACACCAAACCTAAAGGTGGGGGGATGGGACACACCACTCCAGAAATGGTCAGAATTCCACATATTGGCTGGAATTCTGTTGCTTAGTGTAAAAAAAAAAATGTATGCTGCTTATATACTGCCCCATAGCACTTAAAGCACTCTCTGGGTGGTTTACAATTTAATTATGCAGGCTACATGTTGTCCTCCCCCAGCAAGCTGGGTACTCAATTTACTGACCCCAGAAGGATGGAAGGCTGAATGAACCCCGAGCTGGCTACGTGGGATTGAACCCAGGTCGTGAACAGACTTCTGGCTGCAGTACTGCAGTTTAACCACTATGCCTCAAGGCTCTCTAGTGTAGTAACTCACATTAGAGTAGGCCCATTGACTCACTGAGGATTCGATGAGTCACCTCCTCCACAAGTTCCATTGATCCAAATAGGCCTCCTTTAGTGGTGATGTGTCATGCTAAACTAAGTCACAACTAGATCAACTTGAATCAACGGAACTTAGGGAGGAGTTGACGCACCAATTTCCCAGTGATTCAATGGGCCTCCTCTAGTGCATCTTACTTCACAAAGCAATAGGGTTTCCACCACTGTTTTGTAAGCTGGCCCAACCAGGTGTAGGGTCCCTTTGGTTTGTATTGTGTAGCTCGCTTGGGTCCTTTTTTAAGGAGAAAGGCAGGGTAAAAATATTATATATAATTCAAGGGGAGATTAAAAAAAAAAATGTTGGCCAGAGTTTTTGTCTTCCAGGAGGAGGGGCGATGTGGACACTCAAGGGTTTCACAAAAGGCTGGAGGCATCTGCTGCTCAGGGACCTTGTGTCCCACTCCTGATTCTGAGGCTGCCTCATTCACGGTGTGGATTGGACAGTTTCCTCTGGTCAGGATGATGGCAGTTCCTTTGAAGAGACACCAGGAAATTTTCCCTTTAAATTCAGGACAAAGGAAACAACAGAGGAAAGGGATGGAAGGGATCAACAGAGGCGGGCAGGGGGGGGGGTGCGTGGGTGGGTTGGAGTGAACAATTTGGGTTTTTTCCTTCCAGGGGCAGGTTGCTTAGTTACAGGCCAAGTCAAAGCTGGGGACGGGAGTACAACCCTGGGAAATTAAGACCAAATCTCAGGTTAGTCCCTGCCTGTGACAGCAATTGAAGGCTTCCTCCTACAGTCTTCAGGTCCACTTCCTGGATCACCTAAAGGGGGTCAGGATTGACAGAAGCCCTGGTTTCTGGTCACACTCTTCCTGCTACCTGCTGGGCCTTTATGCCAAAGGGAAGCACGGAGCTCTTATCCGTGCATTGCAAATGGAGAGCTGCCTCTTATAAGACATGCCGTGTTTCTGCCAGTGCTACGAACGGAGCCAGAGAAGGAGAAAAATAAATCAGGATAGAAAACACAATAGGGTGGAAAAGATGCAGAACAAGACAAACAGCAATTTTTAGCTGGAACAGCTGCGGGCAGAGAAGCATTAAAAGAATGCCTGCCATTATCTCTGAGTGGAGGTTTATCGATTAGAAGGTAAAAATCATTGCATTAAACATAACATGCATTCTGGGGCTTTAGAAACAAGTTAGACTCCCTTGTTTGGCAACAGCTGTCTGCCTCTTTCCCGTGGAAAGAACTGAGCCACTGACTTCCACATTTTCTGGGCCTTCATCACTGTGCTGACCAGTGATGCTGTGTGATCGGTACTGCCGTGCTGTGGTTCTTCTGTGTTGTCAAGTCACCACCGACTTAGGGTGGCCTCCTAAATGAATGACCTCCAAATGATCCTGTCCTCAACAGCCCTGCTCAGCTCTTGTAAAACTCCACCCTGTGGGTTCCTTTAGCCTCTCTCGTCTTTGGTCTTTCCTCTTTTCCTGCTGCTTTCCACCTTTCTCAGCACGATGGTCTTCTCCAGAGAATCCAGCCTTCTCATGAGGTGCCCAAAGTGTGACAGCCTCAGTTTCATCATTTGTTCCCTCCAGAGATAGTTCAGGCTTGATTTGATCTAGGACCCACTTGTTTGTCTTTCTGGCAGTCCAGGGGATCTACAAGTTTCTCCTCCAGCACCACATGTCAAAAGTATCTCCCCCCCCCCCCCATTGGCTTTCTCTGCTGTCAAGCTTTCACACTCATACATAGTAATTGGGAGTACAATAGTGCGGATGATACAACACAATGCTAACAAAACAGAAAACGGCCACATACCAGGCCAGCCTCTGTATCCATCTGGCTTAATACTGTTTGCTCTGGCTGGCAGCAGCTCATCAGGGCTTTGGGCAGCGGCCTTCGCCATCTCCTGCTACCTGCGATCTGCTACTTCTTTGTGCCTGGGATGGATGGCTCTGTTTTTCAGCATCTCTGTGCAACTTCAAGGAAAGGTAATTCAACAGTCAAGCATGTTCAGGGTCCTCCTTGAGGAAGGACCGCCCTCCCTTTGGAAAAGCGGCAGAGATGCCCTCACTGTGAATAACCACCCGGCACATCTTGGGATTCTTGGGTAGCTGATCCATAGTGAGCCACATCTACATGAAACAGTCAGGAGGCAGGTGCACGGATCACCCCGTTGCTTTCTTTCCCACTCAAGTGGGATGCCTTGCATTTCTGTTTAAATTTTTTTTTAAAGCAAATAAATAAAAAATGAAACCTGATTTTTGTACACATTCGTTAGCAGACACAACATTATGGAAATCAGTGTTCTCGTTTGTCTTTTCTTTGTGATATGTAGCAAGCCACTTTAAGTACATAATGTCATTTTAAAAAAAGCAAAGTGCGCTGCTTATATACCCTCCCATAAGGCTTCAAGCACTCTCTGGGTGGTTTAGAATTTAATTATGCAGGCTACAGATTGCCCCTCCAGCAAGCTGAGTTCTCAGTTTACCAATCTCTGCAGGATGGAAAGCTGAGCGAACCTCGAGTGGGCTACCTGGGATTGAACCCAGGTTGTGAGCAGGGTTTCGGCTGCAGTACTGCAGTTTAATCACTGCACCATGAGGCTCCTTTTATTGGCATGTGATGTCACCAGGATGCAGCGGTAACCCAGCTCCATTTTTCTTTCTGATCCAGGCACCAGGTCTAGGAATCTCAGAATCTAGTTCACCTCCGGGTGTTATGGGCTCCATGATTCTTGTCTCTGCTTTAAGGCTCTAAATTGCCCGAGGACTATGCATCTTACGACATAAACAGGCAAGATCTTGGGGTCGTACAAATATCCCTGAACCATGGTGGGCTTCATCAACTCACATTCCCTTGGAGCCCCACTCTGTAGTTTGTCCATCTCTGCCTTAGGAGATGTCTCTCCTTATAGTTTCTTTTTGGCTCTCACAAATCTACCAAGAAGCTTTTGCATTAGAAGTGTATGTGGTTTTGTTTTTAGACTACACAATTCCACAGCCCCAAAATATGACCAGCCCACAGATAGAACTATGCATACCTCCTCTTTACACCTCCCATGTGCCATCTTTTGGCAATGAGAGAAATGGAGAAAGCTATACCTTTTCCAGTTCTGTCCTCTGTGTTTTGGTATGAACTTTTCTGCACTAAAATGTATTTTCCTCCTGCCTCTTTAGATTCTGCTCCAGATAGTTCAAGTGTTTGACAAATCATTAGCAAAGGAAGGGTATTAGCAAAGGAAGCTTCTTATCATGCTCAAGATCCTTTGCTTCTTTCTGAAACTTCATGAGCCCATTCCTCTTAAATTGAGATGGAGATCCACATTCAGAGCAGGACCTCATACATTTCACCCTGTCTCTGCTGCTGAATGCCTTAAGTCATTCATGCTTGTCAGGAAGAGGAAAAAACCACCCATGGACAAGGCAGCAGGTGTTCGGCGTGCACAACCCCGAGAACAGATGAACTGGGCAGCCACACCAGCAGTTCATAAACGTCTATTAGCAGAAGTCAGGCAGCCTAAGGGAGAAGGCAGGAAGCCAACCGGGCAATTGCTGCATAATTGACTGATGGAGACACCGAGTTTGTCTGCTCTTTCATTCCAAGATGAAAGGCAAGGACCATCAGTTATAGCAAATGTGTTTTCCTCTTCATTCTGTGGGGGAAAGAGAGAGAGAGAATGCACTGCTATGTAGGCCGAGGAAAGACCGGAGGTGAAAAGTCAGACTCCCAGGATTTCTGCCACGCTTGACTAGTCCTGAGCTTCCTGCCAAAATATATAGGGTTTGTTTTTCCAGAACTAAAATACTTCCACCACCCACCACCCTTTTAACAAGCAAACAAGCTCAAAATAGCTTTTTTTTTGGGGGGGGGGACTAGAAGTGATTTCACAGTCACTTCACGTTGCAGAAGAAAAAAGAGTTGGTGCAGCCGCCAAAGGTTCGAGAGGAGAATGGAAAATGGGGGGCATAAACCCCCCCCCCGTCCATGCCCACTTCTAGGCTGGATCAAGTGCAATCCTCACAACCAAGATCCAGCTGGCTACGAGGTTGGCTGAAGCAGTGCTAAATCTAGATCCGTGGTGTCCTAAGGGAGGTAGAAATTGTTTAAAATTGTATCTCCCCTCGACCTGGCTTAATTTCAGTTGGTACCGTGGCTGTTTCTCTGGGCTGGAGGCAGTAGAAGCTGGTGATGGATGGTGTGAGAACTATGAATCCCTTCCAAAGTTTGGCCCAAACTTTACAGGAGTTATCCAAGGTGTTAGGCTTATTTCTGCAGAGAGGGCTCAGCATCTTCAGTGTTATGTGCCATCAACTAGCTTCCAACTCATGGTGACCCTATGAATGAGTGATCTCCAAAATGTCCTTTCCTCAACAGCTCTGCTCAGGTCTTGTAGACTCAAGGTTGTGGCTACCTTTAGGGAGTCAGCCCATCTCATATTTGATCTTCCTCTTTTCCTGCTGTCTTCCACCTTTCCCAGCATCATGGTCTATTTCAGAGAATCCTGCCTTCTTGTAATGTGCCCAAAGTAGGACAGCCTCAGTTTCAACATTTTTGCCTCTGGTGATAGTTCAGGTTGGATTTGGTTTAGGACCCATTTGTTCATCTTTCTGGATGTGCACCAAGCTCTCCTCCAGCACCACATTTCAAATGAATCCAGTTTTTCCCCCCTGTCAGCTTTCTTAATTGCCCCATTTTCACACTCATACATGGTGATCAGAAATACAAGAGTATGGATGATCTTGGTCGTGGTCTCCAGTGACTCATCCTTACACTTGATGATCTTCAATAGTTCCTACAAAATTCAGATGCAGTAAGGATTCACTGCTGCTATGAAATTAGAACCACAAGCTCCCACCAGCTCGAGAGATTTGGATCTGCCTTGTCCCTTCTCTGCCTCTCTGAACCACCGGTTCAGTCAATAAACAAACCAGCATGAACCATCGACCTGGCAGTTCATTCCCATCTCAAATCACAGGTGATATACCCCGTAGGACCCTGTATCTACAGGATCAGTATCCACAGTTTCACTTATCCACGGTCTGAAAATATTGAAAATATTAAAAGAAAAAATCCAGCAAAAAAACCCTATTTTCACATGTATTACCAGAACTGGCCACTAGAGGAAGTGAGAGACCATGCTATGAATACCTGTTAGTGAATAATACATAGCATGATCACTGGCACCCTTTAGTGGCCAGTTTTGGTAATACATGTGAAAATATTTTTTTCTGGTTTTTTCCCCTTTTAAAAGGGCCCATCTTGGTCCACTGTGACAGATAAGCTAGGCTGCTGTGTTTTTTCTACCATGTTTTCCCGAAAATAAGACAGGGTCATATTAATTTTTGCTCCAAAAAACGCATCCGGGCTTATTTTCAGGGGATGTTTTATTTTTTTCATGTACAACCATCTACATTTATTCAAATACAGTCATGTCATCTTCTTCTGGTTGCTGCACAATGGTGGAGGGCGGGATTTCACTTAACTGGGGCTTATTTTGGGGGTAGGGCTTATATTATGAGCCTCCTGAAAAATCATACTAGGGCTTATTTTCAGGTTAGGTCTTATTTTCAGGGAAACAGGGTAGGTTGATTTGAAAAGAGCCAAAAAAAGTTTGAATTTTCTGGTACAGTCAGATGTAAGCAGAGGCATAAAAAGCAGAAATATGCCATATGTAGTGGATGTTCTGTATATACTTTATCTGTTCATACTATGAATTTGAGCAGCTTCCTCACAAGAGAAGATTAATCATGCTACAATTCCAATTTGTCCCTCAAATGTGTAATTTATATTATGGCTAAAATCTAGTAGTAAGATGTGAGTAGGCTCACTGAGTCGGTGGAGATTTGGTATGTCAATGCCTTTGTAGATTCCACCGATTCTATGGGTCTACTCTAGTTGTGACGTATTACAGGATTTTAGCCTATATGCCCATGCAGATATATAGGAAAAAAATCCTGTCTCTAAGAATTATATTGTGGAACGTTGTTCCAAAATTAAAATCAAAAACTTTTAATTAATCATTTTATTGGAGGCTCAACCTCTCATACTGATTCAAAATCTCTATATACCGACAGTGTTTGCCACACCATGCCATTGGTTGGATTATAATACTTTATTTAAAAAGGAGGCTCAATAGAGTTTTCACACTATGTTGAGTTATCTTGAGGTAAATCTGAACCTTGATATGGCTCCATTTCTATAATCAACAGCACTGCACAATTGATGTGACTGCATCCTGACTCAAATCAGGCTGACCGATTCAGATTGCCTGAAGTAGCAATCCTTGATCTAAACAGGTCTGGAAGCCACCCAGGGCTTTTACCTTGTGGCTGATTAAAAAGAGGAAAACAATATAACAGAGCATCCAAGTCTGTAACTGCCACCCATTTTCTGTCCTCCAGAAAATGAAGAGGAGTCTAAGGCCTGCATGCCCATTATCCTCAAGTATTTCACTCGGCTTCTAAAGGCTTCTAAAGTTAAGAGTCCCTGACAATAAGTTGACAACACCCTTTGTGTCTCTTGGCTTTCCATCAGCAGACCCAAGCTTCTGCTTCACCCTGATAACCAACACAAAGTGTTCATCAACTATCATGTGTGCATTCAAGCTTTGTTGCTTTCTTAGCTTCCTTCTGCTCTTGCTACTGGATAAGGTTCTGCCACCCACCCACCGAGGAGTCACCAGATCCTCCATGTTCTCTATCTCATTTCTCCAAGCTAGGTGGTTGCTTAGGATTGGTGTCATTATCAACACTCCAGTGAATAGAGTGATAATAATTATAGGAACCAAAATACTGTAAGGCTGCGATGTGCTTGGCTGATCTACCCTCCTTCTGGGGACATTAGATTAAATTATAAATTATACTTCCTCAGCGAGTTCTGTATTCCTAATTAGTGAAAGGGGAATTAGATGGCTTTTGTGAAGCTCAAACAAGGGAGGTGTAGCCATCCTATACCAGTCCATGGGACTCTTCTGACAAGGCACTTATAATTCTCCCGAAACCCCACTTATTCTAGGGATCCTTGTGGTCTTCTTGGATATCTGACCGCTCTGTTTGCTCCCCTCATAGCTCCTCAGATCTCTTGGCCGGGAGCCTCCAGATGTGTTGAACTTCTACTCCCATCATCTCCAGGCGAACAGCCATGACTGGCTGTGGATGATGGGAAAAGTGACTCAGCAGACCTAGAGAGCAGTCCTGCGTTCGCTACAATATGGTGGCAATAAACGGGATGGCGGGGGGGGGGGGAAGGTCCGTGGGATCCTTGTACACAATTCAAATGCAAGGGCAAATGATTTTTAGTGGTTTAAGAGAGGTGTCACCCAACTTTAAATATGGTGACATGTTAACTTTCCGGATTTTCCTTTTTGGTGGTGCTGCGGGTTAAACCGCAGAAGCCTCTGTGCTGCAAGGTCAGAAGACCTGCAGTCATAAGATTGAATCCACGCGACGGAGTGAGCTCCCGTCGCTAGTCCCAGCTCCCGCCAACCTAGCCGTTCGAAAGCATGTAAATGCAAGTAGGTAAATAGGTACCACCTCGGTGGGAAGGTAACGGCGTTCCGTGTCTAGTTGCGCTGGCCACGTGACCACGGAAGATTGTCTTTGGACAAACGCTAGCTCTATGGGTTGGAAACGGAGATGAGCACCGCCCCCTAGAGTCGGACACGACTGGACAAATTGTCAAGGGGAACCTTTACCTTTACCTTTACAGGTAAACACCCCTAGCGAGCTGTCTGGCCTGAACCAACTGACATACACACAAGTTTCAGGCCGCCAGGAGCAAGATAAGTTATCTCAGGATCAGGCCATCGAGAGGGTCAGTTTTCTTAGGATCGGGCTGCCAGGGCTGAAGGAGAGACAGTTCCCTGATGAGAAACAGCTGGAAGAGGCAGGGTCAAGGAGAATAAAAGGGCAGGACTCTGAAGCCGGAGGATAGCTGCCTATTTTTAAAGTAGGAAAGATCAAGGAATGTAATTTTGAAACAATAGGGGGCAGAAACCAATAACACATGCGGCTTTCAAAGTCAATTTGAAGGAAATGTCTAAATCCCACTGGCTCTGTTTTCTTTTTAAGAACTAATGGTTTAATTAACAAGTCAAAATACTAATTTAAGAAAGTAAATCATTTTAATTTCCAATGTCAAAGAGTTAACACAAACAATTTGATTTCCAAACCTTCTAAACTCTAGGTGAGACCGTGATCCTCACCAGGGTGAGAAAAACGATATTTGTTACACTTTTATTGAGGAAAATAACTCCCTAAAACCTTCACTTACCAGCACTGCCTCACTGAAATGTTCTTTAGCTTCCTCTGAATCGAATAAGTTGTTTTCCCTCTAATAGAGGGGGTGGAAGAGTTTTCAGATCCCACTTGAGGTGGAAGGAACACTTCTGCAAACAGCATTGAATTTATTTTGAACAAGGTCTAGTGTATTTCTTCAACAAATGATGCTTTCTCACTAGAAAGGTCTTTCTGTCATTTTAAGTCAAAAGAAATTCAAAACAGGCTTTTTCATAAAATTGATGCAAACATTGGTCAAAATGATATACTGCTGATACTTTAACTCTATACTCTTAGCTCACCCACCCTGTGGGCATTTACAGGGGTTCTTTTTTTAAAAAAAAATGCACAATAGCAGTGTCCTTCAAACTTTTCTTTAAAAAAAAATTGTAATACTTTTAGAGTATGACCAGAAATTTACAAACAAGGCAAGCTTGAAGACAGGTATAAATATCATAAAAATTAGGGGATTAAAGTAGAAGCAAACAGTCCCCAGTGCCCAAAACCTCTGGCCAGATGTTATGCCATTATTCCTGACACTGATGCATAAACTGGCAATGGAAGATCTGTGTATGGATTCTACCTTCCCATACATTTTTTTAAAAACAGTATGTCTTTACCCTTTGTGAAGTGCTTATTAAGATTCTGAATTAGAGATGGGCAGACCCATGACAACAGAAGAACTACACAGCTTTAACATTGACAATGAAGAAATTGAAATACTGTGTACGTTCCTACTCCATGGTACTTCTGGAGGTGCAATCCACCCTTTTAAAAAAATGTCCCTAAACATAATTCCCATATATGGGACTAGAACATGTTTAAGTCGTGTTTTGTGTCCATTTGGAATGTGTTTGTATTTCTATGTGTAATTTTCAAAAGTTTTTCACTTTGAGGCATGCATCCATATTTGTCCATCTCACATGAGGACTACTGGATTGTAGAATCGCAGAAGAACTGAGTTGGAAGGGGCCTGTAAGGCCATTGAGTCCAACCCCCTACTGAAGGCAGGAATCCAAATCAAAGCAGATCTGACAGAGGGTTGTCCAATTTTCTCTTAATGCCTCAAAGGGTGTCCACTCTGCAGACAATCTGAGAAGTGAGTGAAAATAGGCACCTCACATACCCCTGAGGAAGTGGACTCATTGATGTAAGCTCACATTTAGTCTTTAAGGTGCCACCATGTTTTTGTCTTCTTTATGTTTTATTTTTCTTTTGTTTTTGCCTCACATACCCCTCTGGCTCCATTCCTAAGCAGGCATATTGACCAGAACACAATCTGAATTGAGATTGGCATTTACTGTGGTTTGGCAGTTTGGTGTTCGTTGGACTGGGCCCACAGGTGTTGTGCTGGTGCTCCAGATTCTGCTCCCTGCTTGTTCCCATGGGCGCCATGTTAGAAGTTGTGCCATGGTCTCCCCTACTTTGCCTGCTCCCTCTAAGTGGGTGCCCACAGGAGGAGGTGGGACGTTGAATCCAGGGCACCTGAGCAGCGTTTGTGTGGGCCGATTTGATGAACCACACCAAGTGCCTATGAGCCTGCCATGGCTGTGGCTGGCCAGTGTAGTGGGCAGACCAACCTTGTCCAGTGTGGCGGGTAAGCTTTCTCTGTGTGCTACACCTGAGGCCTATGGAAAACACTGATGCCATCCATGCAGGCGCAGCCATAGAAATGGCTGAACTATGGGAGTGAAAGCCATCTAACGGGGGTGGGTGGGGGGAAATGATTCATTTGAAATGTGGTGCTGGAAGAGAAGCTTTGTGGATGCCATGCACTGCCAGAAAGATGAACAAGTGAGTCCTGGAGCAAATCAAGCCTGAACTGTCTCAGAAGGCAAAAAAAGTTGAAACTGAGGCTACTTTGGGCACCTCATAAGAAGGCAGGGATTTTCCGGAAAAGACAATAATGCTGGGAAAGGTGGAAGGCAGCAGGAAAAAAGGAAGACCAAATATGAGATGGACTGACTCCCTAAAGGAAAGCACAGAGGGCTGAGTAGGATGTTGAGGACAGGACATTTTCAAGATTGCTCATTCATAGGCTTGCCATGAGTTGGAAGTGACTTAATGGCCAACAACAACAACAACAACACTGTGGATGACATGACAAAAGCGAGAGATGAGTGCTCTCTTTTCAGTGTTTTTATGGTGCTAGTTAGAATTACGCCTGAATAGGATTTAATTCAAATCCGGTCACTCCAATTAGCCTGCTTAGTTGGTAGCCTCTATGCTATCTTCTTAACCTCAGTTAACTCACAAAGTGGCTGAGAGTTGTTGCCATGTGTATGGCATTGAATACCTTGGATGAGAGACAGAATAAACATGAAGCGTATCAAGAGTCAACCAGCAAAGAGAGGTGGAACCATAGCAACCCATCTGGCCCTCTTAGTCGCATTTCCATGAATTCTGAGTGGCTCCAGAAGTAGGGTTCTAAGTAAATCTGGGAAGGTCCATGCTGGCACTCACACAGATCTTTGCCATGTTGTTTAGACTCTGGGTGATCAAAGGGGAGGTTAATTAGGGCCCTCTGCCAGAAACCCTGAGTGCTCACTGGAAGGACAGATCCTGAAGCTGAGGCTCCAATACTTTGGCCATCTCATGAGAAGAGAAGACTCCCTGGAAAAGACCCTGATGTTGGGAAAGTGTGAAGGCAAGAGGAGAAGGGGACGACAGAGGACGAGATGGTTGGACAGTGTCATCGAAGTGACCAACATGAATTTGACCCAACTCCGGGAGGCAGTGGAAGACAGGAGGGCCTGGCGTGCTCTGGCCCATGGGGTCACGAAGAGTCGGACACGACCTAACAACTAAACAACAACAACTGCCAGAAATGAGATCAGCACAGCAGTAACATATTAGAGACTTGGGTCCTTATAGACATTCCCTGGGTCTGGCTGGAAATTCTTTGGCTTCCTTCCGCCGGGGCAGGCAAACGCCTCCGGATAACTGCTTTGCAAGACATCTAATAAATCTTATGACCCTCTCTTATTCATATTTCATTTTTGTTAAAAACTGCTGGACAGCATTCCTTTTCCTCAGCCGGCTTGGGAGAAACAAAATGGCAAGAGGATATTGGAAACATCATTATTCATTATTTTTAAAAGCCCCCGTGTAAACGGTCTCCAAAGGAAACAGAGCAAGCAGAGCTGGTACTGCAGATTTCTTTCCAAGAAAGAACATTTACAGTACAACCCTGTATGCGTCTATTCAGAGGTAAATGAGTCTATGATTGAAACCTAAATCATTTTTCTAATGATTAGATGTTTCCCCTGCCAATTTTTGACCACACTGCTGGAGAGCTAGTAATCGATAAAGATGAAAATAGCCAAGTCAAGTAAGAAATATATACAGGAAGGAATTTCCTTATCTGGAGTCAAGTCACTGGTTCATTTGGCTGGTTTTGTCCGCTCTGAGGAAGAGCCATGGGTTTCCACCCTTTCAGGCCAGAGATGTGCCTAGCTCTGTCTGGAGATCCCACTCATCTTCAGTGGTCTCCTATCCAATCACTGACTAGGCCCAACATTTGATGAGACTGGGTATGTTCAGGCAGTAAGGTAGTAACCAGCAGCTTTTGGTGACTGTTGTGGTTGATAGAGTGGAATACACACTGGCCAGAGGTGGACAGAAACAAAGTGCCAGTCAGAGCAAGAAACAAAAAGTGTGTATGATCCACATACACAAAGAGATTACGCACACAAGGACCTACAAGAAGATAAACATCACCCCCCGTACACATTCATTTGTTCCACAACTTTGAGATAAAATCTTCTCTCCTCTGCTCCACCACCCACACAAAGAGGAGAGTCGGCCTCAACGGCCTCTTGCGGTTTTCTTGTTGTTGTTTAGTCGTTAAGTCGTGCCCGACTCGTCGTGACCCCCGTGGACCAGAGCACGCCAGGCCCTCCTGTCTTCCACTGCCTCCCGGAGTTGGGTCAAATTCATGTTGGTAGCTTTGATGACACTGTCCAACCATCTCGTCCTCTGTCGTCCCCTTCTCCTCTTGCCCTCACCCTTTCCCAACATCAGGGTCTTTTCCAGGGAGTCTTCTCTTCTCATGAGATGGCCAAAGTATTGGAGCCTCAGCTTCAGGATCTGTCCTTCCAGTGAGCACTCAGGGTTGATTTCCTTCAAAATGGATAGTTTTGTTCTCTTTGCAGTCCAGGGGACTCTCAAGAGTCTCCTCCAGCACCACAATTCAAAAGCACCAATTCTTCGGCGGTCAGCCTTCTTTATGGTCCAGCTCTCACTTCCATTGGTCTAGCTCTCACTTCCATGTGGTTTTCTACCCCTGCCCTAAGCACCACCCCTGTTGGAGCCAACCACCAACCACTGACAACTTGCTGCCTACTACTCTTGGTTTCCAGCCACCAAGCTGAACCCTTCTTGCCTCTAAACATGGTTAGCCAGGAGTAAGCCAGCATGAACACTGTGAGACACAATTCTGAGTGAATGTGCATAGCAGGTTTTTGCTGCAGTTCCACGATGCATTGTTTTCCCCAAGCTGCCTTAAATATATTTGTTCTTATGTGTTGTGAATTTGCTTTCAGCTTATGGGGACCTGATGAATGAGTGACTTCCAAGAGGTCTTGTCATCACCAGCACCTGCTCAGTTCTTGCAAACTCGAGGCTGTGGCTTACTTAATCCATCTCCTGCCACCTTCGACTTTTCCCAGCATTACTGTCCAGTCCAGTGAGTCTTATCTTCTCGTGATGTGCCCAAGTGATGACATATTCCATTGGCAGGATACAGCTTAGAATGTATACAATCAGAGTTGGTGATTTACACTTATGTAAAGGAACTCATGTAACCTTGACAAAATGCTGCTTATTAACTCACACCCAGGAAGCTACCCAGCACATCACAAACTGCTCGACAGTTCAGTGGTTTAGGCATCTGGTTGGGGGTTCAATTCCCCACTGTGCCTCCTTGACAGGGGCTGGATTCAATGATCCATAGAGTTCTTTCTAGCTCTGTAGTTCCAAGATGATGATATTAATGAATGACAATCTGCTACCAAGACTCATATAACAAATATTCTGGCCAATCTAACTTTCAAATAATTAACAACTAAATCATGGGGTCATATATACCTTTAAATGAAATAACTGTGTTTCTCCCCACTCTAAACCCCACCCCCCTACACACCTTTCTGGATTTTTAGGAATCCAAAAGAAATTGCTGGTTGTGTTTCTTCCTTTGAATCTTATAATAGAATCATAGAATAATGAAGTTTGAAAGGTCCTATAGGGCTATCAAGTCCAACCCTCTGTTCAATGCAAGAAGACAATCCTTATTACATTCATAGAGGGGGGGGGGGAATAGCTACATAGTTTTCTGTTATGGTCATATCCACACACATGCACACAAAGAAAACAATAAAAAATGGGAATCGGCTCTCTCAACATTCCATTTATTGCCTCTTTTATTCCTTTCTGATGAAGGGATAGTGCTGGGGGATGAGAATCCAGGGCTGCTACTCATTAAGTGCAATTGCTCTAGCACAGAGGTGGCTAAGTGGCACTGCATGTGGTGCCCTCAAGTCTGTTTTTGGGGGTTCAGCCCTTCAGAGTCTTCAACCCTTGAAATAAAAATAATTTCCCCCAGGAAAAAAAATTGTACTTGACTTTGTAGTTGTTTAGTTGTTAGGTCGTGTCCGACTCTTCGTGACCCCATGGACCAGAGCATGCCAGGCCCTCCTGTCTTCCACTGCCTCCTGGAGTTTGGTCAAATTTATTTTGGTAGCTTTGATGACACTGTCCAACCATCTCGTCCTCTGTCGTCCCCTTCTCCTCTTGCCCTCACTCTTTCCCAACATCAGGGTCTTTTCCAGGGAGTCTTCTCTTCTCATGAGATGGCCAAAGTATTGGAGCCTCAGCTTCAGGATCTGTCCTTCCAGTGAGCACTCAGGGTTGATTTCCTTCAGAATGGATAGGTTTGTTCTCCTTGCAGTCCAGGGGACTCTCAAGATTTCTTGACTAGATGGCATTAATTCAATACCAAGATGGAGAATGTAGTGGGCTACTTGTCGGTATGATTCATATGACATCTAGTAATGATGAAGACAAAATGGGGTATTTTGAAATCTGAGGAATGCAAGACCTGTAGCAGTTGCAGCTCAAATATCTGGATAGATTGTATTATTAGTCCCACAACGAACCCATGTATTAAATAATCAGCACAGCTAGAATACTCTCAGCAAAGAATCTGAGGTAAGAACACTTTCTTTCTCGAATCACCTTCTCTGAGGGACTCCAAGAATCAGCTCTACAAAAACAAGACAGCTTTTTTTGTCCCGTATCTGCTTTGGTTGGGAAGTAGCACTGGATTTCAGTCTTGTGTATAATTAACTCTATACAACTGCTGGATAGCTCCGTGATTTAGGCCTCTGGCTGTGGAGCCAGAGGTTGGGAGTTCGATTCCCCACTGGGCCTCCTTGGTGGACTGAACTCGATGATCCATAGAGTTCCTTTCAGCTCTGCAGTTCCAAGATGATGATGTTGATTTGCAGAATTTAATAGCCATCTGACAAAGGACTGAGCATCTCTGAATGGGAAAGGACCTGACAGCACTCACAGGCAAACATAATTAGCATTAGAGACTCACTTTTTCCATGACCAGTAATAATCTGTCTACAGTGCCTTGAGTTAATGAACTATAATATTCTCATGTAGACAGGATGTTTCTAAATAGCCCCACAAAATACGGACAGCAATCTCTGACTGAAGAGACCAATTCTAGCTTGACAAGTTACTTTAAATTCTTTCTAATGCCTTTTGTTTGTTCATAATATCATTTGATAAGGTCCATATCAGTATCATGTCATAGTTCATCAAACCGTATCATATTATATTGTATTGATGCCATTATTATATCAAATGATCACATCCATATCATTTTAGCATTGCGTAGCTGGGAGACATCTGAGGTGCAAGACCAATCTGCATTTTTGGTTCCAGGGGTCAGGGACTAAAAGTAGTTAGTTAGTTAATTAGTTAGTGAGGGATCAGGGATTAAAAGTAGTTGGTTAGTTTATTTGTTCGTTCGTTCGATCAATTTTTACCTTGTCCATCCTGTGGCCAGGCCATTACTCTGGGTGGCTTACAATTAGGAAATCAATAAAAACATACAATAAAATTCAGTAGTGATATAAATTAGAGCATTAAACAAAAAACCCTCTGAAGCCTAACAAAATAACAAAATTATACACTAAAAACAAAGGATCATCAAAAAGTCGCAGAGACCAAAATTAAGCAGGGGCAAGACCATGAATAGCCAGGGTAAAAATCCAGGTCTTTGCTATAATCTAACCCTAATCCTATAATGTTAAAAAAAAAAAGGAGCCAGTAGGAAAAGAGGACCAAATGTGATATAAAGTGATATAATAAAGGAAGCCACTGTCTTCAGTTTGCAAGACCTAAGTGAGGGCTTCTGAAGGTCATTAACGCCTAGGCTTGATGTAAGTCAGCACGTAAGGACAAGCACTGGGGTGCAAAATTCATTTAGCCTAGAACGCTGGTCTGGATGATCTTTCATTTTGACCCAGTGCAGCCTTTGTCGTGTATTTCTGGATTTCCCACACACACACACACACACACACACAACATCCTCCATTATGCCCAGAGTGCAGGTCATGCTGGTCCTTTCCCAGTTATTTCAATTTTTCCACAAGTGGCATTTCAATTTCACCTCAGAAAAGTTCAGGGATTTTAAAAACTCATGGAAACAGCCTTCGCTGCCTGAGATGTCTTTGACTGCTATCCATTCATTCTGAACTGGGCTTTTTAGTGCGTCTCCATTAATGAGTCTAAATAATTGTGCCGTGTTGCCACCAGCCTTCCCCTTTCCCCCCGCTCTTCAGCTATTAGTTCTTTACAAGTCTTCTGGGCAAAGAGAGAAACAGACAACACAATCCCGAGAGATAATAAGTCTGGCATAAAAGCAGCAAAGAAAATATTTTAAATCAGGTAATAAAGGTTTTGCTTTGACAGTCTTTCTTTTTCTTGAATGATGCCTGCAATTGCGTTTTGAAAAACCTTCAAGAAAAATAAAAGTCGAAACTTCACAGTGGCATTTATTGCTGAAAAATGGTGGGCAAGACCACCATATTCTCCAGGATTTATGGTTATATAATTCTGAGGAAAAAACTACAGAGAGATAATAAAGATACTTAGAATTTTGACAGAATGGTCCAAAGAGGCCATGAACAGGTAACGCTTCAAAGATTAATTAAGTGATCCAAAACACAGCTGGAGTAAGGGATGAGAACTGGGAAGACACTAAAATGCCACATTAAGGTTTCCATACCTATTACTCAGTTCTGTGTTTGCAGAGTCTAATTTCTCTAGCTGTGCAGCAGAAGTGCAGGGATTCACAGAGCAGAATAGCTTTCAGTCCACCTCTTTCTTTCTCATCATCTGGCACTTACAGTCTCAATAACTCACTCTGAGACATTAGTGGTAGAAATAATAAAAATTTCCATTACTTACAATAGAACAGATAAAACAGCAAAGTGACAAACAATGGCTGACTGACTTTCAGCAACAGACTTTAACAGCCTCCCTGGACCCAACACACTATAGAGAGGGAGAAAAAGCAGAGCAGAGAGGCAGGGCTCTCTTTGAATCAGAGACAGGGAAAGAAATATCGGTTAATGCTTTTAGTGATTGATAGTCATCCCAGCCCAGAAAGGTCCTTCCGAGCCACACCCACTAGAGGCAGCATGCGAGACTGCAAGAAACTCCAACATTCTGAGCATGTGACGGAGCAACTGGATGGCTTTAGATTCAGTGGATCAAAAGAATCTGGAACATTTTTTTTTTTTTTTTTGCTGAACCCCCATCACAGTTCCAGGGACAAGAGTGGCTGATGTTTGCACACAAAATTGGAATTTTGTCTGGGTGCATCTTTTTCTCCACCCATGCAGAATCTACCAAGGAGCAGAAGTTCATAGCCTTGGAATGTATTTATTTGCATTACAGAGTTTGGCAACAGTTTGATACCACTTTAACTGCCACAGCACCATTCATTTAAAAATCTTTTTAGAACTATGAATACCATAAGTCTCCATTCTGGGAGTTCCACCTGACATTCAAACAGTTACAGTCACCTCAATCTGGCTCACCTGGGAGAAAGGCTTAAACTGAGTTTCCAGCTCAGAAAGGAAGCTCCCAGCTAGCAGTGGGCAACATTGTAAAAATAGCCAATTTTGCATGAAGGTAGCACCACATTGCATAATCATTTCAACAGATGTGAATTTGAAATGAGTTTGGTGGTGTACAGTGAGGTCAGCTCGCATTGTTGCGAAGGAAGGAAGGAAGGAAGGAAACTATAGAAAGCCAATCAACATGGTTCTGTACATAGTGTGAGCTTTCATACAACCATGTCTACATCTTTATAAGCAATGTGGTAACCACACCTCCATATCCAGGTTAATCTGTTACGAAAATATATATCTGCTATTGACTCCCAGTCAGGAGAGGTGAGTGGATGCAGTACAAGTGGGATAATGGGTATGATCTTGTTTTAAGTCCAAACTTCAAAGTAGCTATACAAGGTGTTGAACTTATTGGGGGCCCGGGTCCACAACCGTGGAGAGGTCCTGTAAAGTTTGGACCAGACACATTACCCTTCTGACATCAGTGCCATCCAACCTTACCACTTTCTGGATCAGTGTATTTACTTCCCATCTTACCAAAGATGACTTGAGTTGACTTGTAAATGAAGGAAGCCGCCACTACAACCTTTGAAATACACTCAGGAAAAATAGCAACTGTCCAATTCAACTAGACATAGGATATTCATATTTGTATCCCAAGGGATAAGAATACTAATATTGGCACCACAAGTACCAGTGGAAACCGAACCCGCCAGTCCACTTACAGCTCTCTGTGTGGCACACGCGGCCATTATCGACCGCATAGTGCCAATCATGGAAGTAGCCCAGGCTGGCACTTCCCCACCTCTCCGCACAACTGGCCACTCCGGCTAGAAGGCAGAATGAAGACGATTTGCAGAATTTAATAGCCATCTGACAAAGGACTGAGCATCTGTGCATGGTTGAAATACTTGACTCATTTCTGAAAGATAATAGTCATCTTAGAACTGCAGAGTTGATCTATAGGATCCCTTTCCGTGGGGAATCGGACTCCCAACCTCTGGCTCTGCAGCCAGAGACCCAAACCACTGAGCTAACCAAGGCCACACTTGCGTTTCCATGTACATTCTTAAAGACGGAATCACTGTGTATTTTGCAAGGGTGTGTGGGTAACAATGAACAGGAAATTCATTATTTCCTTGATTAATTTCTAGCTTGACTTCGGTAAATCAAAAAAAGTCTACCATCTTATCTGCAATTGATTAGCCAGTCTCAGAAGAAACTAAAGAAGAGAGCTGAAGATGTCTCAAATAAGTGGGATGACGCCAGGGAGGATTTTCAATTTAACAACATCTTTATTTGAAACACCATATTTTGTTTATCTGTTTGAGAAGTCACAAGCCTTCCCTTGAATTATCATCCAATTAACATTTATCATGTTAGTACTTATTAAGATTCATAGACTGATCCGCCTCAGTGGATAAAATCCACTGTTCATGAAAAGCAAGGATGTAATGAATACTCACAGATTTTTTTTTTAAAAAAAATCTTTGATGAAAAAGAGTGTTTTGACACTTTAAGACATGCCACGGAAGATATAGAGCTGGGTTTTTCACTCCTACAGCAGAGGAAGAAGACTACCGCCTTTTTCATTATTACAAACCTTCATTGAAAAAGCGGGTTTTGTGGGAAAATCTAATATTTTGTGTTAAAAAACCTGGTATTTTGTGCCTGGAACAAAATTTGATATTTTTTTTGGGGGGGGAAGGAGAGGGAGTGGTAGAATGCCAAAAAAAATACACAAAAACTTGAGCAAAGTTATCCAGCAGGGGATAGATTCATGAAATTTTATACTCGCACCTGAGAACAAAGTAAGAGAAGTGGGAATAGCATCCAAATGAGTTTTCAGGTCTTCGGGTAGCAACTTCCCTTCAGGGAATGGTTATGTCTCTAAGTAAGGAGATACGTCTTTGGACAGGCAGCCCTGGAGGAGGAGATACTGTACATAGATTGTCATTTAAGAAGTGGCTTTGAAGGAAGGACATGTATTCTCAGCGGCTGTCCGGGCTCACAGTGTGAATTTGTTTACCTGTGCTTTGATTGCATTTAACACACACACATAAAACAGGATCAAGGGGAAAGGACTGAGGAAGAAGCTGGTGGCCCGGTATGCCCTTTGGAGCAAGACAAGGTGTGGAGCTTGGTTTCATGTGACTTGTGAGGGGTGTTTTTTTTTTTTTTTTTTGTCACCTAAGAACACTAATGTGTGTGCACATACATGTGTTATTTGGCCAGTGTTACACAAGGGACCACCCCTTGTGGCATCATGAAGGTGTGAATCAGAGGTCTCAGGTTTTCACCTGGAAATCTCAGAGATTTGGAAGCAGCTGACCAGGAAAACCTACACAGGTAAAGGTTCCCCTTGACATTTAGTCCAGTCGTGTCCGACTCTAGGGGGCAGTGCTCATCCCCGTTTCCAAGCCGTAGAGCCAGCGTTTGTCCGAAGACAGTTTCCGTGGTCATGTGGCCAGCGCAACTAGACACGGAAACCTACACAAGGTCCCCTCAAATGGTATGCCTGTCCTGTAGGAGATATCTTGCATCGCTGTTATACAAGTTGTAAGTGTTTTTGTCTTGTCTTGGCCCTCTGGGCTTGCCGTACCTGGCAGTGCCTGATGGTTGAACTCTACATGGATATGATCGCATGTCATTAAATAATTGCAATTGAGGTTATTGTTCTAGAGATGTGATTTTGGCAGCAAGTTGTGCCTCTACCACCTTACTTGCAAATAGACTCCATGTTTACCTCCCAAAGACCAATAATAATAATAATAATAATAATAATAATAATAATAATAATAATAATAATAATAATAATAATAATAATAATAATAATAATAATTAAAAAAAACAAAGCAGACCAATTTGCAAACTAAGGGAAGTCTGAAAAGCTTCTGCTGGGACAATCAGATGTCTTTCAGTAGTTGAGGACTTATTTATTTATTTCTTTAAAACATTTATAGCTCACCCTATATCACAGGATCTCAGGGCAGCTTACGGAGTGATGCAAGGCAATTTTAACACATGAGATAATTTAAAGAATTCAAAATCAAGCAATTTAAGGCACAACATTAAAACGGCTGCGCTAAAAACTGCACAGGCCACACGATCCTCAACTGCCACCTTGTAGGCATCGTTCAGTCTCGAGAGACGATGGTAACGTGCTCTGAATAGAGGACTTGGAACAGCGTCTAGTGTGGCTGAGAAGGCCAATTCAAGAGTGACAATCCCTTCCACACTGAGGACAAATACAATCTGTCCCCTGTCCAGCTCCCTGATTTTGCTGGGTTCGGGACTGCCTCTTGGCCTCGGCCTGCTGAACGGGTGTCTCTTCAAATTGGGAGAGGCCATGATGCACCGCCTGCCTCCAGGCTGAATGCTCGGAGGTCAAGGCTTCCCATCTGTGGAGGTCCATTCCTAAGGCCTTCAGATCCCGCTTGCCAAAGGCTCTAATAAATATGTCTTGACTTGATGCCAAACTGATGCCTATGTTGGCGCCAGTTGAGTCTCCAAGAGGCATTCCCTCTTGTGGCGGCGGTGTCTGGAGTGCACTTCTGGCCTGAGTCAACTCTTAAGCACTGCTCTTTCATTTCATCTTTGGCTTTACTGCTCGGTCGGTTCTCATTCCACTGTTGATTATTAAAATCACTGCTGTTTCTGCCACTTCTCTGTGGCTCCTTTTTTGTGTGCGATTCCTTGCCTTTCGGGATGCAAAACAAAGCGGTTCATTAAAACACCCTCCAAAATTGCAACATGGAACCATAAAAATCAACTGTGGATAATGACAGAAAAACCCATGAAACTGTCAGCCATATAACTAGCAAAGAGACGCATAAACCAGCTATAAAACCATACATTAGAAGCTCAACGGAACCATGTTTTCATAGACATTTATAAATTGGGTGAAGAGCGAGGCTGGGAGAATCCCCACAGCAGCACAAACAGGGGTGCCCACCTGCCACCCGCTCGAAGAGAAAGAGAACGTGGTGGCGGTAATGCCCATATGCACTGCCCTTTGGGAGAAATATGTGTTAGCAGCATGGCTGCACACTACTTCAGAAGGAAGACTCTGCAGGACCACTAGGGGGCACCATTTCCCTCCTGAGCGGAAACAGAAGGGTGGAAGAAGACTCCAAAGTTTGCAGGTTCTGAATGCTTGGAGAGAGCCCTCGCCCGAATATGCAGAGAATCACTGCTTACTGGTATAAAACCAACGGCTTGACTAAGGTTCTTCCTCAGCATGAATAGCTTTAATCTTTTTAGCCAATAATAGAGGTCTCAATATAGGCAATGGAAAGTCCAATAAGGAGCCTTGTGGAACAATTCGTTAAACTGCAATACTGCAGTCAAGACTCTGCTCACAACCTAAGTTCGATCCTTTTGGGCTCTGGTAGTCAGTTTGAGGTGGACTCTGCCATCCAGCCATCCGAGGTTGGTAAATTGAGTACTCAGCTTGCCAGTGTGTGTGTGTGCGTGTGTGTGTGTGTGTGTGCGTGTGTGTGTGTGTGTGAAGACTTAATTGTGTAGCCTGCATAATTAAAATGTAAACCACCCAGAGAGTATTTTAAGCACTATGGAGTGGTATATAAGCAGCACACTTTGCTTTTTTTGCTTTAATAGGATTTTAATAGTCTTGAAGCCAGAGGGTGGACAAGTTAAATTTTTAGGATTACTAGGTAAAGATCATCTACGCTATTGTGTTCCTGATGATTGTGTACAGCTGTGAAAGCTGGAAGGCGAGGAAAGCTAACGGGGGAAAGAGTTGAAGACAACAAGGAAAGAGGAAGGCCAAATATGATATGCATTGACTCCATAAAAGAAGCCACAGCCTTAAGTTTGCTGGAACTCAGCCGGACTGTAGATGACAGGGCCGTTCGGTGGTCACTCATTTATAGGGCCATCCTAAGTGGTCTTTTTAGCCAATAAGAGAGGTCTCAATATAGGTCTGAGGGATATGGTGGCGCTGCGGGTTAAACCGCAGAAGCCTCTGGGCTGCAAGGTCAGAAGACCAGCCGTCGTAAGATCGAATCCACGTGACGGAGTGAGCTCCCGTCGCTTGTCCCAGCTCCTGCCAACCTAGCAGTTCGAAAGCATGTAAAAAATGCAAGTACAGTAGATAAATAGGTACCACCTCGGTGGGAAGGTCATGGCGTTCCGTGTCCAGTTGCGTGGGCCACGTGACCACGGAAACTGTCTTCGGACAAAACGCTGGCTCTACGGCTTGGAGACGGGGATGAGCACCACGCCCTAGAGTTGGACACGACTGGACTAAATGTCAAGGGGAACCTTTACCCTTACCTAAGTGGTCTGAGAGAACATAACAACTGGATTACAACCCGTAGAATTCCCCAGCCAGCATGTGGTGGTGGGGAAGCAATTCTGGGAACTATAACCCAGGAAAGCTTTTCCTGCTAAATTCTTTTTTTAATTTATCATCCTTAGATGCACAGCACAACAACAGCACCCACCAGCGTCTGTGTCCATGGCCCTATTTCTTAAGACGGGTCTACGCCAGTCTCTGCCTTCCCACCCTAAGCATGTGGTAACTTGTTCTGACTGTCTGGCCTCCTTTTTGAAGCAGGGCAGTGGAAGGGGGGGGGGGGGGTAACAGGCAATCCAGTTGGTTGAAACAAGAAAGTAATAAATCATCATCATCATCATCTTAGAACTGCAGAGCTGGAAGGGACCCTATGGATGATCAAGGCCTGCTCCTCACATTCCACCCACTGGCCCAGGAATAAGTAAATGGCACAGCAACCAGCTTCCTATCTTTCTTTTCATGACTGGTTGCAAGGTGTTCTCTCAAGCCAAGACTCGATGAGAAGGATATCCGTGGAAATCACCTGCAATTTGTCCTAGCTGATTTATGGATAAAGACCCCCGCAAGAAAGCACATGTTGCCAGAGCTACAGTGGCATTGAGACCAGCTGAGCTTTTTCCCCCCATTGCACTGGTTCTGTGCATTGTAACCAGCTGTTTCCCCCCCTCTCTCCTCTTGAAATTAAGGCTACCATGGATACCAAAGGAAGGGAAGGAATAAGCACCACTTGTATCCACTCAGGAAGTAAAGGACACCTAAGTCAGATGGCTGAAAGATGGTGATTTAATTTACTTGGCCCTAACCAGTTCAAGAGAAGCAAACACATCCTGCAGCTAGGTCGGAAAGAGAATTCTTCCAAAGAAATGAAAATAGCATTTTATCGGTTCCAACAACAGAGGAATCAAAATAAAGGTTGTTTAACCCCTATTCACTCTGAACATGCTGATCCAGGCTGATTTCGGAAGCTTAGCAGTAAGATCACCATGTTCCCATTCTTCCCGTCTTCCAAGCCCAGTGCTTGGAAGACGGGAAGCCAAGTTCAAACCCCAACTTAGTCACAAAGCTTTCTTGGTGTCCTGGAAGCAATTCAGTAACTCTCAGCTGAACCTACTTTATAGGGTTGTTTCCAAAATAAAATCAGGATTGGGAACCATGTAAAGCTGCCACGGACATGGCTGGTGCCTATAAGATTAAAAAAAAAAGCCACCCACTGGGGCTTCTGGTGGTGTTTTCATCCAATAACTGTCCATTTTGGCATCGGTTTTTACTGACGGCGAAAAAAAATACCAACCACCTATAGATCCAGGAGAAACCCAAGGGAATCTCAAAGGAGTGATATATTGTGTCATCTGATTTGCAGAGAAGAGGCAATTTATGCCAGATCCAGACCAGTCTGCTAGGCTGGCATTAAGGTTGAGAGAAGGCATAAGTAATTTCAGACATCCTCTTGAGTTCACAAGAGGAAAGGGTTCGAATACATCTTAGTGGCGTACACTATATGCACACGTATGCCACTGATGATGCCCTCTCAAAAGGACAAAGAGCTAAATCAATGGCAATAATGGGGCGGGGGGAGTGAGGGAGCTGCCCCATCTGCCGCCCAGAGTAGACCTTTGGTCTAGATGGGCGGGGTAAAAATCCAATAAAATAAATAAATAAAAATAAAATGTATTCTGTCATCAACATGGGCGGTTTAGCGGAGGGAGTTGCTAAGCAGGACCTTCACTAGATCAAGCAGACTTAAGTAGGATAATTTGAAATTTACTAATTAAGAGAAATGCTAAGGATTAAGCACCGGGGGGAGGGCATTATGTGCACACTTCAGGTGTGGAACAGTTGCCTTTGGGTTAACCCTCACAAGGGACTACAATTCAAGTACAGGGTTATCCTGACAAAGGATAAAGGAAGGGTAAGACAAGAAGAAGAATAACTGTGTGCTATCAAGTCAATTCAGACTTGTTGGTGACCCTTTCCAAGGTTTTCTAGGTAAAGAATACAAAGAAGTGGTTTACCTTCCTCTTCCTCTAGGGGGCGGCCTGGGATGGTGCAGCTTGCCCAAGGCTACACAGGCTGGCTGTACCTGCAGAAGCCATAAGATGACTAAGAATTTAGGAAGAGTAGTAGCAGATCAAACTGTGGGCTTATCTTCTACATCATTGTGTTGACTGCATGGCCAACCTGTTGAGGAATGCTGGTGTGTGTTTGTGTATATATGTGCATGCAGGCTGTCATGTGGCAGATGAGTAGGCATGTTTTTAGTAGCTCAAGAAGATACGACCAGTAGTAAGGGGTTTCAAATTTATTTAATTTATATACCACCCCATTAGCGCAATGGACTATTCTGGGTGGCGGACAAGCTAACATTGAACAATCACAAACAAACAACCAATCACACCATAAAATAAAACAAACATTTCAAGTTACAAGAAAGGAGGTTTCCGCTGACCATTGGGAAGAACTTCCTAACAGTGGGAGCCAGCTGACAGTGTGACTGGCTGCCTTGGCTGGGGTGTGGACTCTCTTTCACTGGAGATTCTGTGATTCTAATGAATGGTCCTCAGTGAAGAATTACACAGGCCCCCATGTATTGGCAAGGTGGATAATAGTACAGTGCAAAGTCTGGGACATGGAATTATCATAGTAAAAGAAGAAGATGGCATAAATCAGCATGCTGGATCGCATTTGTCTTCTCACTGTCCTGGAGGGACAGATCAGCTTTCGACAGCATTCTAATGAGGTACATTATTAACAAACCGTCTATGGTGGTATCAGAACATAATCTTATGAGATCTTTCTAAGCAAACAGATGCCATTTTTCAAAAACTAATAATTTTTTTAAATAATAGAACTGTTCACTTAGGACACCAACCACCCTCACGAATAGCCTAGAATTTCCTCCAGAGTGCTTCTGTCATCCTATATCAACTCTGCGTCTTAGACACCAAAGTGTAATTTATTTTCTCTTAGACACTGAGCTGACGCTCTGAAGCAGAACGGAGCAGCTGAAGACCACCTGTCACTTACTATTTCCCATGCCCAAAAGTGTTCAGTTATAAGAATATCAGCAAATACTTTGGCTATTGACTCAACAAAAACTCCAGGTTTCAGCAATGTCTCAGAAAAGCACCTTCTAATAGCCCCTTTGTCTATGTGTGATTCAAAGATTCATGGCACAGGACGCTTATACCGTGTTTCCTCAAACGTAAGACAGGGTCTTATATTAATTTTTGCTCCAAAAAACGCATTAGGGCTTATTTTCAGGAGATGTTTTATTTTTTTCATGTACAACAATCTACATTTATTCAAACACAGTCATGTCATCTTCTTCTGGTTGCTGCACAATGGTGGAGGCCAGGGTTTCACTTAACTGGGGCTTATTTTTGGGGTATGGTTTATATTATGAACATCCTGAAAAATCATACTAGGGCTTATTTTCAGGTTAGGTCTTATTTTCAGGGAAACAGGGTAGCTGGTAAGGAGTTTTCTCCTCTATCTGTTGCAATTTCTGTTGCAATTTATCTATCTGGCAGCTTCTCATCATCTACCATTTTGTTTTCCCCACAATGCTCGGGATATCCAGGGTAGGCTGGGAGAAACAAAAATGGCAGCCCTTATTTCTGCCTACCTTTGCATTGCCGATCAAGAACACCTGTTCAGAGATACTAGAGAGAAAACCAAGCATTAACTGCCAGCAGACTGTGCACATTGAAGCCCAGTCCTTGTGGGGAGGGGATAAAGCAAGGGTCAGAACAGGTGAGCTTATGGTAGTGCTAGGTGAGATATTATTTCTTAATTTGAGTTTCCCACAGCTTCCCACTTCAAGTTCACTAGAGTCCTGCTCAGGCGTTCCTGCATCCAGACATAAGTAAGGATGAGATTTCATAATTTCTTTAACTACAAATCCCATAATTCCCCATTTTTGGAGTTCTACCTGACTTACACACACCTTAAAGCAGGGGTGAGTCATCAGACTCGCTGTTAAGTCAGACTTAAGTCACACCTATAACTCCACTCAGATTCAACTTGGTGTTTTTATTCTTCAGTGACTCGGACTTGATTCGCAACTTCTTGGGGGAAAAGCTTGTTTTTAATAGGGACTTGGACTTGGGGCTTTGGACTCAGGACTTGGGACTCGGACCCAAAAACATGCCAACATCCCTGATTTACAGATACCTAATGTGGCTCACCTGGGAGAAAGGCTTCAAGTACAAGGCTTTGAAGCTTAGCTAGGCCGAGCTCCACTGAAGCTTCCTGTTCCTGCCCCAGTGCTAACTGGGAGCTTTCTTTCTGAACTGATGCAGGTGAAGAAAGAGAAGATGACAGGAGAGGCTCAACCAGAGAACCTAGAGGGTGGTGAATCTTCTGGAAATTGTGAGACTCAAGGTGAGGAGTAAGAGTCTGACGGATTTAAAAGATGGATGGAAGACCTCTGATCTGATGGAAAGCTCTTTAATCTCTCTAGATTGAGAGCGAAGACCAAAGTCCAGGTGAAATGCATGTGGGACTTCCTCTTCGCCAATGATGCAGCTGTTGTTGCCCACTCTGCTGAAGACCTCCAACAACTCATGAATTGCTTTAGCAAGGCCTGTCAAGACTTTGGATTAACAATCAGCCTGAAGAAAACACAAGTCATGGGCCAGGGCGTGGACTCACCTCCCTCTATTACCATCTCCGCCCCAGAGGGAGACCACAGCTGCGATACAAGGAGATCTGCAAGCGGGATCTGAAGGCCTTAGGAATGGACCTCAACAGATGGGAAACCTTGACATCTGAGCGTTCAGCCTGGAGGCAGGCGGTGCAGCATGGCCTCTCCCATTTTGAAGAGGCCCTTGTCCAGCAGGCCAAGGCAAAGAGGCAGTCCCAAACCCAGCAAAATCAGGGAGCTGGACAGGGGACAGATTGTATTTGTCTTCAGTGTGGAAGGGATTGTCACTCTCGAATTGGCTTTCTCAGCCACACTAGACGCTGTTCCAAGTCCTCCATACAGAGCACGTTACCATAGTCTCTCGAGACTGAAAGATGCCTAATCTAATCCTAATCTGGAAGACCTCAAAGAGGAGACTGGGTGGTGGCATCAGAGTGGTCCCCAGCCCAAGCCACCTAAGGAAGGGCTGCAAGCTTTGAGCTTCAGTTGCTCAAAGGATGCTATAGCTTAGAGGAAGTGATAATAACCTCCTACTCCACCCCCCCCCCCCGCTCCAGCTGTGAAGGGGCAAAGACTGTTCAAACACTTCTGACAACTGAGAAGCAACGTATGAACCGTCTAGCAGATGACCTCATCTGCCTGTATCAGAGATGAGGATCGGTTTGAGCCTCCAGAGACTTGCAAGGGGAGGTGAAGTAACCACTCCCAATCTCTGGGCTTAAAGGCTGCCCAGAACTGGACTGACTGGGGTGGACTACAGGAGGATGTGCCCAGTGAAAGCCATCAGGAGTTACCTTGTTGGCTTGTTTAATAAAGTTGGATTGCAAAAGAAGCTTTGTCGAGGAGACCCTATGGGGTCGAGGGCTCCCCCTTGTGTCCCCCTTGTGTCCCCCTTGTGTCCCCCTTGCGGGCTCTCCCTTGTGTCGAGGAGACTCCATGGGTCTCCTCGACACCCCCTCCCTGAGGACTTGGGGCCATGTGCTGATGATGAGCATTTGGAATAACTTACTGAACATCCTCAGAAATCTGAAATATTGCTGAAACGGAAACGGGAAGAGATCAAAATAGAAACTGTGTTTCAGAGAATTTTTAATTCCCCGTTAACCAGCATGATCAAGCTGAGGCCTAGGCAAGCACTGAATGGGATTGCTCTCAAATCAACTCCAAAGATACAAGTAAGGCCTTCCGTAGTTTTTTTGTTTGTTTGTTTGATTTTTTTGCACATCAGCTCATACGTACCTGTACGGCTTCTCAGCTGCAAATTTTCTCAATTGTAGGAAGAAGGAATGTGAATTAATGCTTTGGGTTGCAGATTCCCTCTGGTGCAGGGTTCCCTATTATCATATTCATCCTCCATTAGACAGAAGGCAAAAGAGAAATGCAGTTCTTTGTGTGTGGGTGTGGGGAGAGCGTTCTGTTGTCTTTTTCCACTAGGATTCATTTCAACAAGAAGCACAAAACAATAAAGAAAGATGATGTAGAACCTTGAAAACGACGTAACTGCTATATTTTAATGTAAGCTTTCATGGAACTTGCCCACTTCGTCAGACATAAGAGTTAGAATACAGAGACTAGAAGGTAATGCATTCGTGCAAGGCTCTAGTCCAGTGATGGCGAACCTATGGCACGCATGCCACAGCTGGCACACAGAGCCCTCTCTGTGGGCACACGAGCCATAAGTCGCCATAGAGAATTACTTACCTGTCCTCCGATCCTAGATTTTGGCACTCCCCTCTGCTGGTGCAGTGGTTCAGCAGAGGGGTGCAATGGCAACCATGACCAGTCTAGCCCAATGGGGCATTGGAGGACCAGGAAGTATTTCTTTGTTAATACCGCCCATAGGAAAAAAAAACAAGCATTTAACCCTTGCAGTGCAGGAACAGTTGTTTTTCTAAACTAAAACCTCAGCATTTGGGTTTTAATTGCAGTGTAGGCACTTCGAAATAAATAAGTTGATTTTGTGTTGCAGTTTGGGCACTCGGGCTCAAAAAGGTTCACCATCACTGCTCTAGTCCATAGGTTCTTAATCTGTGGAAGGAAGGAAGGAAGGAAGGAAGGAAGGAAGGAAGGAAGGAAGGAAGGAAGGAAGGAAGGAAGGAAGGAAGGAAGGAAGGAAGGAAGGAAACGTAAAACAAAATCTTAATTTCCCTTGCATGTTTTCTGCACACCTCTTAAGCTCTAAACATTAAACTTGAAGAGGCTGGGCTAAACTTATGGAGGACAAAAACCACATACTTTGCCAAATGGATGAATGCTGAAGAGTGTCTCCCACCAGGACAAGACCCTGGCTGGACCATCTGGAAGTCCCTTAATAGACTTCAAAGTGAAGTAAGAAGATCAAAGAATAATAAACTAAAATGGGGCTAGTTGGATTCAGGACAAATTTTCTGTGACTGTGAAGAAATTCAATCAATGAAGAACTTATGTGCATGCAATGTATGCCCCCAACACATGTACAAAAGAAGATGTAGCAAAGGGTTAAGATAACACTATTGAAGTATCCCCCTTCTAGTCAAAAATAATCTAACTATCTTAATATTTTAAGTTCTAAAATTTTACCTACAAATTGTGTGTGTGACCATAAATTTAAGTTGTGCAACGCTCTGATACGCATAAAGAAAGAACTTTTCTCTAGCGGCTAGGGGAAGGAAAAAATCAAAGACATGGGTTTCAGCTCAGATAAAAAGTCATCCTGACATAGGAATGAGAATAATTTGCACAGAAACATCAGGTTATTTAGGAGGATCGGCATTTTTTATCTCATCCCATCCAGGATTCATCTCAGACGAGACACTGAGTACTTCCTGCCTGACAAATTGAACAAGTGGGCTTGGTAAGACGGCTCATCAGAGAGAATCTTTTGCAATTTTTTTTTCTTGCTTGGTGGCCAATGGGTCTTTTGCACATTTACTCCAGACCAGGAAATGAAAATGCCCAGAGCAGCCAGGAAATGTGTGATGTGAAGAGATCTGATCCTCTCGCTTATCTAATTGGCCACACAGGAAGCATTCACATGTAATTCAGCCTCTTACATTCATTCATCTTCCTTCATCCAACATCCGCTCCTGGCTTCCAAGTCGTGAAATAGCCGTGCGATGGGTTTCAGGAGCTTATTGCGAAGGACTGAGTTTATGACTCCTGCGTCTACACTCATCTCTTTTGACAGCTTGATCAACCAAGAAATAATGGCAGTTGTAGTGGAAGATTGCCAGACATTTAAAGTTTCAGGCAAGTTCACTAGATACTTGGGGGCAATATTAGGTGGCTTCTGAATTTTGAATTTGCTAGTGACATTGCAGAAGACATAAGCGTGCCGAAACAGGCAGAGTTCTGCATTCTGCAAATCAGTTTCCTTGTCTCTTTAAAAAGTGGCACATTTCTAGTTTCTGGCCCTCAAGGATTGGAAGAATGTGTGCAAAATCTCAAACGATTATGGTAGGAGTGTATGTCCTTTGTCATGACTCAAGGTCCAATCAATCATCTTCTAGCACCCAAGTAGAGCAGAAACAAATGTAAAACAGGCAGGAATGTTTAAAGGAATGGTTTGTATTATTTGTCCACAGGTGTGGGGGAAGCATGTTGCATATTATCATTATCAACACAGCCAGAAAAATACAGGGAAATTTAATGCTCTCTCTAGTGGCCAAATCTGATGTTGCACCTGAAAATACAACAATATGGAAGATAAGGGAAAACAATACTTTCCCTGTAAATTAGGACAGGTAAGAAAATGCCATTAAACTTGAAACTTCATGTCATGTCTTCAAATGCTATTGAAAAAAACAAACAAACCCAGCATTTGAAAGTAGCTAGAAAATGTTACTTGGCATAGCAGTGTTGAGAAATCTCCGGAGGTTTCAATGTTCCCTGGACCTTGGACAGCAAGAATTATCTCTATGGCCCTCAAGTCTCAGGGGGGAAAAAATTCACACATGATTTTGAAACTGAAAAATCTCTTTCACCCTCTAGTGGTTGACACTATTTTTTAAAAAATCAGGGTCTTGAGGGTGCCGGCCCCCTCAAAATATGGCAGAAGTGCCTCCTATCGCCGTCAGGGGCTAAAATAAGATTTCTAGCTGACATGGCCAATGGCTATGGATTCTGTGGATTCTGGGACTTGTAGTCCAAAAAAGTTGTCAAAATATCCAGGACGAAAAAAGGGTGAGTTATCCCAGTTAGAGCAACATTTATGTTCTGGTAACAGCTTCTTGTTCTACAATTACTGGATGTCTTTAAATAACTCAAACTATTTCTGGGTTTTGCCACATTGATGTTGGATATGCTACTGTGAAACAAGATCAGCCAAAGTTTACATCTGCTGCGGTGCATCCATAATATAACTGTATTTGAAATAATGACAATTGAGAATTGTCATTATTTCTTAAATACAACAACAACCACAACAAAACACATTTGATTCTGTGCCCCACTCATGGCTTCTTCTTTTTTTACTTTGAGGATTTACAAAACTGTTAGCAGAGATATTACTCTGCTATCTAAATTTGTGATGAATAAGAGGACAAAATTAAGGTGCAGAGACCTCTTCTCTAACAATAGCCTCATCAGAAAAGGTAGTTTCAGAAATAGAGTGATTCTTTGAGCCATTTATTGTTCTACCTGTCTTTAAGCGCCATCTATCTATAGTGCAGGTGAGTCAAGACTGAGGAGATGAGATCAAACTGGCTCACATCCACCAGCAGTCTGGAGCTGCATTCTGAACCTGTTGCAGTTGTCAGGTCAATCTCAAGGGAAGCCCCAAATAGAGAGCATGACAGTAGTCAGTCTTCGAGGCCACCAGTGCATGCACCAGCATCTTCAGGGCCTCGATCATTTAGGTAGGGGCAGAGCTGGGCAATATGCCTCAGTTGATTCAAGGCTGACCTGGATCTGCAATCTGGGAATCCCCAGGAGAGAGCCCGATCTAGGAACACGCTCAGATTCTGAACTCGATCCCTAAGCGGAAGGGCTACCCCATCCAGCATTGGGAGATTACCCCCCTAACCTGTCAGAAGGACCCCACAGAAGGAGGATCACTCTCTTATTGGGGGTTCAGCTTGAGCCTGTTAGCTCTGGTCCACTCCAGAAACCGAGGCCAGACACTGCTGCAGCAACTGGATAGCATCCAGTGCAGAAGAGTGAAGGAGAGATAGAGTTGCATGTCTCCAGATGAACTCCCTCAATGGCTTAACAAAGATGTTAAAGAGCATTGGGGGAGGCTGACAACCCCCTGGGGGCAACCCCACAATTGAGGGTCCAAGGGGCCCGACAACTCTTCCCTAAGCTGCACTCTCTGATCACAACCCTTGGGGAAGGAGCAGAAGCAGCTCAGAACCAAGCCCACCAAGCCCCACACTCAACAGCCTGTCCAGAAAAATACCATGGTCAATGGTATCAAAAGCCACTGAGAGATCCAGGTTGAGTCCTCTCCCATTAGTCTCCTTTAGCAGGTCATCATGCAGTGTGACCAGTGCTGTCTCGGTACCATGCCATGGCCTGAACCTGGACTGGACTGGACCAAGGCAGTTTCTTCTCCTCCAGGAACAAACGGAGCTGCTCCACCACCACCTGCTTGATTACCTTGCCCGTAAAAGGTCTGTTGGCAACTGGTCTAAAGTTGTTAAGGTTCTCCATTGCCATGTTAGTTCATTTCAAAATGGTCTGGATGACTGTTTCCTTCCTGTGCAAGGGAAGGCAACCCCTCCCTCTGTGAAGCATTGATGATATTAACG